>CM054057.1:313598090-314260296 GCA_028641055.1 Alopecurus myosuroides | reverse complement strand
TCCACTCACATCATCTCTCACTTAGAAAATCAAAGGTTTTTCTTTAATAAATAATAAACATTTTTATTTCTTTATTTCAGCATTTGTTAATTCTATTAACAAACATTTGCATATAGCACCTCGAATCATTTGTTACTTCTATTAACAACCATTCCCTTGAACTATTTCAATTTTTCCCAAAACAATTTCGGTGCTGCTCAAAACATTCTTCGTTACTCCGTATCCTCTCAAAAGCGTCATCGAACCTTAAGTATGTCACCCTACGGTTCGTGAATAAGATATACACGATCGAGAGTCCTCTCCGATCAATAATCAACAGCGGGATCTGGAGATTCGTGATGAATCCTATATATTCAATGATGACTCTCGTGATCGTGTGAACCATCAACATCGTGAACTATTCCCTTTGTCTCGCGGTATTTTACTTGTCCGAGATTCGATCATTGGTATCAACCATACCTTGTTCAATCTCGCTACCTGACAAGTACTCTTTTCTTGTTTCCGTGATATGACATCCTTGTGATCATATCACGTGCTTGCAAGCAGTGTCGATGTGATATCACCGAGAGGGCCCAGAGTATATCTCTCCGTCATTTTGGATGGACAAATCACACTCTTGATCCATGATCCTCAACTAATAATTTCCGAATACCTAACGGCGCCTTTATGGTCACCCTGTTACGGTGTGACGTTTGATGACATCAAATAACCCTTCCGGTACCAGTGATTGGCATGATCTCATGGTCTAAGGAATAAGTTACTTCGTATGCAAGATATAACAATATAAACTAAATGACTTGATCGTACTGTTATCTTGATATTGGGTCTATGTTCATCACATCATTCTACCAATGACATGACCCCGTTATTAACAACATCCAATGTTCATGATCAGGAAACCTTGATCATCTACTAATCAACGAGCTAGTTAAAAGGGAGGCTTTACTAGGAACCATTGTTTGTTTATTAAACACACATGTATCAATGTTTCTGGTTAATACAATTCTAGCATGAGAAATAAACATTTACCATAAACAAGGAATAAGATAATAACCACTTTATTATTTCCTCTCGGGCATATTCCCTTCAACCTTACCAAGTACTAGAAAATCAGTGGGATATTTAGTTTTACCACATAAAACCTCCACATCTCTAACAATACCAATCGGAAAGACATTTTCTCTATTAGCAAGCTGAATAACCACGTCAATATCCTCAAGCCCACAAGAACCAATTTCATGCATAATTTATTTATAAAGCTCATAAGTAATAACACTAGAACTAGCACCAATGTCACACAAACCATAATAACAATGATCACCAATCTTAACATAAAGCACAAGAACACTAGTTTTCTTAGGTCTATTTGGATGTGAGACAATATTAGAAGCATCATCACAAAAGACAATATGTTCATCCTCTAGGTTTCGACAGACAAGTGCTTTCACTGTTGCTACAACAGGTTCAACAATTATTTGTTCATCGGGTTCAATAGATTTCTTAATGCTTTTATTAACCACACTAGCTACAATAGAGTGTTCTTTCACCTTAGCAGGGAAAGGCATTTTCTCAATATAAGGCTCAGGAACAACAGGATTAACAACATGCACTTCTATATTTCTAGCAGGAACAATATCTTTATAAGGTGCATGGTACTTGTGATACTCCTTTTTTAGGAATATCAAGATAGGAGGAAAAATCTTTAAGATAGTTTGCAAAGATTTGAGAATCAAGACCACAAACAACACTAACATTATAAAAATCATCAGTTCCAATAAAAGATTTAATGCATTCATAATCATAATTTATACCTGACTTTCTACCTTTGTCATTCTCCCATCCTTCAGTGTTTTCTTGAATACGGTCAAGAAGATCCCATTTAGCTTCTTCCTTCACACGTGTGAATGATCCAGAGCAAGAAGCATCCAATAAATCCTTATCATGAAGAGAAATCCTTGCATAAAAATTATTGATACCAATATTACTCGGGAGCTCATGAACAGGACATTTGAGCCTTAATAACTTCATTATCCCCACGCTTGGGCAATACTCTCTCCATCATGAGGCTAGAAATTATATATTTGATTCCGGTCTTTATGAATCTCACTGGGAGGATAGAATTTAGAATAAAAGAGAGGAAAATTTTCCTCCCATGCAATAGATTCACCATTCTTCAGTAATTTAAACCATTCAATGACTCTTCCTTTCAGCGATAAAGAGAATAATTTCCTTTTAACCTGATCCATTGTAATACCTGCACACCTGAATAACTCGCATAATTCATGTATAAAGAGAAAATTATCACCGGGATGGACAGTTCCATCTCCATAATATCAGTTCTCCATAACACGTCCAACAATTTTCATATGTATTTTATAAGGATCTAATTCATAAGATAACGAGTCACCTACTACCCTAGCAGTAATGGTAGAAGGACCCCTAAATAGAGAACCAAAAGAATTCTCCATAATGAAATAAAGTAGCAGAAAAAAATAAAAACATCACTCACAGTAAAAGTTTCTCTTACCAATTCGACTTACCAATAGCGCTTTGATACGTCATAAACGTATCCTTAATTTCTGATGTTCCATGTTGTTTTGTTATTGTTTTACACATGTTTATTATACACTTTATGTCATTTTTATCGATTTTTTGGACTAACCTATTGAAAAGATGCCACAAAGCCAGTTCCCTGTTTTTTGTTGTTTTTAGTTTCAGAAAAGTTGTTCTGGAAATATTCTTGGAATTGGAAAATTCAAAGCCCGGAAGTCTTAGAATTCCCGAAGGTTCCACGGAGTCCCGAAGAGACCCGGAGGGAGGCCTCAGGGGGCCCACACCATAGGGCGGCGCGCCCCTGGCCGCGCCATGGGGTGGTGTGGCCCCCCCGTCCTCCATTGCATTTGCCCTTTCGCCTATTTATACCCCCCGAGACGTAAATCCTAAAGGGGATACCACTTCGTCCCGAAAAACACCCGATACCGCCATCATCGTCATCCCAAGACCGGGAGGGTTCTGGAGCTCTCCCCGGCACCCTGTCGGGAGGGGAATTCATCACCGAAGGGGTCTACACCACCATGCCCTCCTCCAAACTGATGCGTGAGTAGTTCATCCCTGTACTACGGTTCCATAGCTGTAGATAGATGGTTGTTCTCTCCACTTTGTACCTCATGTTTAGATCTTGTGAGATGCCTAACATGATCAAGATCATCTTTATGTAATGCTACATGCTGTGTTTGCTGGGATCTGATGAATGTTGAATGCTATGTCTTCTGATTATCAATCTATCATGTTATCTTCATGCATATGTTATTTATGATCTGGCATGCTCTCCGTTAGTAGTAGATGCTCTGGCCAAGTCGATGCTAGTAACTCCAAGAGGGATTATTTATGCTCGATAGTGGGTTCATGCCTCCTTTGCATCTGTGCTCGAGTGACAGAGACGTGACGGATGGAGGATGTGTTGTTGCCATTAGGGAGAAAACAACAATGTTTACCTAATTTACATTGTTTATATTACACACTTTGCTTACATCGATAATCTGTTGCTTGCAACTTAATACCCAACAATTGTTCGGATGATATTCGTAGGGTGGATTATTATACATAGATGCAGTTGGATGATTGTCTATGTATTTTGTTGTAATGCCCGCATGAATCACATAATAATCTTATGTCTTGCATATGCACTACGGTGCAGCCTTCATTTCTGTAAATTGCCCAGCTGTATTTGTTCACCACACATGTCGGGGGGTTACCCCCGAGTAGGGTAAAGACAGGTGGTAAAGGGCCGCGTACGGAAGAGAGGTTTGGCCGAGTAGCCGACTACCGGGTACTCGCTACCCGGTCGACTGCTACCCCTCACCTCAAGATGGCCAGAAGGAGATATCAATCAGTTTCTACCATGTCGAGTAGAAGGTTTGGCCCGAGTACAATTGGCGGGAACATTTGGCGGGAAACTACTCGGGCAGGAAGTCAAAGGAGCCGTTCTGACACAGGATCCCGCGTATGGGTCCGTACTTGGCAGCATTCGAACTACTGTTCACGTGGGGACGGTCTGTCTGACAGTGACAGCATGGAAGCAGTCGGTGGCAGGATAAGGGGGACCTACTCGTGACTAGTACAGTGATACCAGTCTGTCCCCTAGTTTTGCCCAACGACTTTACAGAAGCAGCCAAGACCAACGACCAAAGCTGTCAGCGGGTACTCGGAGAAAGGACAGTGTGGACACTATGTCGACACTTGTCTAGGATTTGGACGTATCCGGCTGGGCACCATGTATATAAGGTGCCCCGCCGCCTCCCGCGCGAGGCAGAGGCTCATATGCTCACAAACGCTCTCACTGGAAACCCTAGAAACCCTAAGTCCTTGACCTAGCTCTACTCGGAGAGGGGCAAGGGCTACTCGGTAGCGTTACTATTTGTACTGTACCTAATCGGAGAGACACCATAAATACAGAGAGAAAGGCAGGAGTAGGGGTTTTACCTCCTCACGAGGGCCCTGAACCTGGGTACATCGTGTTGTTTGTGTTGTGTGGACCTTACCTCACGCGGCTACTCGTCGCGTGATCCCTCCCCGGACACCTCCAGCGTCCTTCGTCCCCACATCTTTAGCCATCCCATGGCATCTGCCGTGACACCACCACGACAGTTGGCGCCCACCGTGGGGCAACCAGCGGCGCTGGCTGGGGTTTCTGTTCGGACGGGATCTTCTTCAGCGGAGCGCGTAGTTTGTGGTCTTGTCCACAGATTCGGCTCCTTCGACTTCGTCACCGACAACGCCGGCTGTTTCGGCGGCAAGGCCATGCCGGAGGGTGGCTCGGTGATCTCCTTCGGTTCTCACCTCGTCTACGTCGCCACCGTCGCCAACGACTACCCCGAGCTGGTGCACGACGCGGAGGATCCTCCCGCGGTTGTTGCTGCTCGTGGAAGGCCCGTGCGCAGCTCTGCATGCTGCGCTGAGGTGATGGTGACTGGCTTGGCGGCAAACGCTGGCGCAGCTGCTACTGGCGCTGCGGCCATCGTCGAGGAGGTCGACGACCCGCCCGCGGGTGGCAGGACACGCCGGCCCTACGAGAAGGAGTGCAACCTGCCGCCTTCCACGTCTACGGTCATCCCCGCAGCTGCGCGAACCGGGATGCCCACTCCCACCGACCTCGAGCTCCTAGCCGAGAGGGAGCAGCTCGAGCGGCAACGCCAGGAGCTGCTCGCCGAGCAGGCGGAGTTGGAGAAGATCAGGTGGAGCTGAGCCTGGACCAGCTCGAGTACAACAAGGCTCACGGCTTCACGCCGGTGGCCAGGAGGCCCAGCAGGGTAGGCGCAACGCGGCGCAACCTAGGCGCCGAGATGGCGACTGTTGCGGAGGAGCCCGCGCAGTCCGCCACCGCGAACACCTTCACAAGGCCAAGGTATAGCACACCCGCCAAGACGCTGCGAGCTGCGGAGGCTGTGGCTGCCGAGTTGCCGCGCCTAGAGGGAGAGGCGCGTCGCAGGCAGCAGGAGAGGCTAGGCGAGCTGGTGCTGGAAGCTGCCAGGCAGAACGAGGAGTTCCGGAAGGCCAACCCGGGAGCTGGAGCTTCGCAAGTGGTTCATTCGCACGCGGCTAGATCTAACGATCAAGCCTCATCTCCGCATCCTAGCCGCGAGAAGAGCCGCAGCGGGCGTACGGGTAGAGACAGGCAATGCAGGTGTATGACCCGGCTGCTGCCGCGAAACAGGTTGCTGTGCCGCAGCAGCCCGGGCAGGAACACAACGCTGCTAGAGCAGGCTCTCAAGCCCATCAAGCTCAAAGCCGTGTCCGAAGCCGCACGTCCGGGTACTTCTCGGCAACCCGCAGCTCCGCCTACTCGGCAGAGGCAGCAGCCACGCCCAGCGGCACCAGTCGTCAACAACCCGGTGGAGCAGCCTGCTGCTATGCAGGTGGATAGGTAGATGATGGTTACTCGGCTATGGAGATGGCTGGTTATGACATCCATGACCGTGTGGGTGAGCGCGTGTTGGCGCCTGGAGATGCAAGGCACCAGCTGGACCGTATCAGCTTATCGGCGCGGCTTGAGAACACGGGTCCTCCTGGCCCCGAGTGCTTTGGCCCGCGCATCATGAACGAGCCGTCCGTGAAGGGCTTTCAGCTCGCGAGAGGCACCAAGAGCTACAATGGTAGCACTAAGCCTGAAGATTGGCTCAACGACTACGTCACCGCGGTCCATATCGCGAATGGCAACAGGAGATGGGCGGTACGCTATGCCGCAGATGCTAGAGGGTCCAGCTCGCACTTGGCTCAACAACTTGCCCAAGAACAGCATTAACTGCTGGCTGGACTTCTCGGATGCCTTCATCAGTAACTTCACCAGCACATACAAGAGGCCGAATAGGCCACAGCAGTTGTCGGCTTGCCGGCAGCGAGAAGACGAGACGGACCGCGAGTACCTTACTCGGTGGAGCACCTTGAGGAACACCTGTGAGGGTGTGAATGAAGCGCAGGCCATCACTTGGTTTGCGCAGGGTTGCCGACATGGCAGCATGCTGTGGCAGAGATTGCAGAGGGAGATGCCCAACACCCTGGCCGAGACTATCAAGATCGCGGATCAGTACGCACTCGGCGATCCTACTCAGCCACTGATGGATTCCTCTGAGCCGAGAAGAAACTTCAGCAGCAGCAAGCGCAACGAGTTCCGCAACAAGCGCCGAGTAGATACTCGGTATGATCTCGAAGAGGTGAATGCAGTGAATGTCGGAGGCGGTGGTGGCCAAAGGCAAAAACCTGCTGGAGCCTACGGGCAGAACCAGAACCAGGGCCAAGGCAACAAGAAACCGTTCCGCACTGCGCAGCCGAGTAGCGGGAACTCCGAGCAGCCGAAGAAGTTTGTCTTCGATGACATGAAGGATGGCCCATGCAGCTTTCACACTCATCACCCCTCAAGGCCTGCGAACCACACTACTCGGCAATGCGAATGGTGGGATGTGATCAAGAGTGATGGCTTGCCTCCTCCACCTCCTCTGCCAGCCGCGAATGCCACTGTTCAGCCTACTCGCGCTCCTGCAGCTCGGCCGCCAGTGTACCCGAGAAGAGAAAATGTCAACCAGGTGGCTTTAGGAGCCAACCAGAACTTCAACAACGAGAGATACCACAATAACAACAACAACAACAACTACAACCGCAATAACAACAACAGAGGCAACAACAACTATCAGGGCAACAACAATGGCAACAATGGCAACAACGGGGGCAATGGCCCTAACCAATACCAAGAGCACCATGAGAGCTATATGATCTTCACTTCCGAGGCAATCGACAAGCAGTCACAGCACAGGCGGGCCATGGAGGTCAATGCAGTGATTCCAGCTGTTCCTCACTACATGTACTGGTGTGATCAGGAGATCAGGTGGACTCGGGCAGATCACCCCAAGGTGATGCCCAATCCGGGTACCTATGCCTTGGTGCTGGATCCCACTTTCCTGGGCCCGAGAAGAACGTGAGGTTCAGCAAGGTGCTGATCGACAACGGCAGCAGCATCAACATTGTGTACAAGGACACACTCGAGAAGCTTGGCCTGGCCGAGAACATGATGCTGCCCAGCAAGACCACTTTCCATGGCATTGTGCCCGGGATCTCATGCAACCCGATTGGCCGAGTGTGGATTGATGTGCTATTCGGTACTCGGGAGAACTGCCGCACGGAGCGCCTGCAGTTTGAAGTGGTGGAGCATCAGAGCCCCTATCATGCTCTACTCGGCAGGCCCGCTCTGAGCAAGTTCATGGCCTCCACTCATGTGGCTTACCTGAAGATGAAGATCCCCGGGCCCAATGGCATTATCACTATCTCGGGAGATTACAAGAAGTCCATGGAGTGTGCCTCTGCTAGCTCTCAGCTGGCAGAATCGATGGTGATTGCTGCCGAGAAGAAGAAGATGTACGAGGTGGTGGCCATGGCTCAGTCCGCACAAGCTGGCGCACAAGGTGTGCCGAGTACTCAGCACGGTACTGCTTTCCAAGCGGCCAAGGAGACCAAGACTGTCCAGGTTGACCCCGGGTTCCCGGAGCGCGTGGCCATCATTGGTGCTGGGTTGGCCGAGAAATAGGAAAGCGCGCTCATCCACTTCCTCCGTGAGAATCGGGACGTGTTCGCCTGGACCAATGAAGATCTACCAGGGGTCCCGAGGGAGTTGGTTGAGCACTCTTTGCATGTGCGTCCTGACGCCAAGCCCGTGAAGCAGGCCTTACGCCGT
Source organism: Alopecurus myosuroides (assembly GCA_028641055.1). Classification (NCBI taxonomy): domain Eukaryota; kingdom Viridiplantae; phylum Streptophyta; class Magnoliopsida; order Poales; family Poaceae; genus Alopecurus; species Alopecurus myosuroides. Next base: position 314,252,075 of record CM054057.1, on the reverse strand, counting down.
TTCGGGGATGAGAGAAGGAAGGCCATCGGTGATCAAATCACCAAGCTGCTGATCAGTAACTTCATCATGGAGGTGCTGCACCCGGACTGGTTGGCCAACCCGGTCATGGTCGAGAAGAAAAAGGAAGATCCCAAGGCTGCCACCGCATGGCGCATGTGCGTCGACTACACCGACTTGAACAAGGCGTGCCCCAAGGATCCTTTCCCGTTACCTCGCATCGATCAGGTGATCGATTCCACTGCCGGCTGTGAACTGTTGTCTTTCATAGATGCCTACTCTGGTTTCCATCAGATTGCACTCAACCCTGCTGATCAAATAAAGACTGCTTTCATTACCCCGTACGGGGCTTATTGCTATCGTGTCATGTGTTTTGGCCTGAGGAATGCGGGTGCAACCTATCAGAGATGCATGCAGAAATGCTTGCATGACCAACTCGGCAAGAATGTGCAGGTGTACGTAGATGACATTGTCATCAAAACGAATAAAACACATACTCTGCTTGCCGACTTGGAGGAAACCTTTGCTAACCTACGCAGGTACAAAATGAAACTGAATCCGAGTAAGTGCACCTTTGGTGTACCAGCGGGAAAGCTACTCGGATTTCTCGTTTCTAGTCGGGGCATTGAAGCCAATCCGTCTAAGATAAAAGCTATTGAAAGCATGTCTTTGCCGAGATCATTGAAGGATGTGCAGAAGTTCACGGGTTGTCTGGCATCTCTGAGCCGCTTTCTTGGCCGAATGGGCGAGAAGGCTCTGCCTCTGTACCAGCTGATGAAGAAAAGCGACAAGTTTGTCTGGACTTCGCAAGCGGATGTGGCATTCAATGAGCTAAAAGCAATGTTGGCTAGCGCTCCCATCTTGGCTAGTCCGCTACCCAAGGAGCCCATGCTGCTGTACATTGCCGCGACCAACCGAGTAGTCAGCGTGGTGATAGTGGTGGAGCGAGAAGAAGAAGGCAAGAGTGTGCAGCGCCCAGTCTACTATCTCAGTGAAGTGCTGTCCAGTTCCAAGCAAAACTATCCACATTACCAGAAGATGACATATGGTGTGTACCTGGGCGCCAGGAAGCTGAAACACTACTTCCAGGAGCACCCCATCACTGTTGTGAGCTCAGCTCCCATCTCGGATATCATGGGTAACAAGGAGGCGAGTGGCAGAGTAGCCAAGTGGGCGATCGAGCTAGCCGCGTACGCTCCCGCGTATACGAGAAGAGAAGCAATCAAATCTCAGGTACTGGCGGAATTTCTTGTGGACTGGGCCGAGATGCAGTATGAACCTCCTGCTCCAGTTTCCAACTATTGGAAGATGCACTTTGATGGCTCAAAGGTGAAAGAAGGCCTCGGGGCTGGCGTTGTGCTTACGTCACCCAAGCGGGATCAACTCAAGTATGTGTTGCAGATTCACTTCAAGGCATCCAACAATGTAGCCGAGTACGAGGCAGTTGTGCATGGTTTGCGAGTAGCAAAGGAGGTTGGTGTGCAGCGCATTATCTGCTATGGCGACTCAGATCTGGTGGTGCAGCAAGTCTCAGGTACCTGGGATGCCTTGGATGCCAACATGGCGTCGTATCGCTTCCTGGTGCAGTCAATGACTGGGTTTTTCGAAGGCTGTGAGTTCCAGCACATTCACCGAGCAGAAAACGAAGCAGCAGATGAGCTGTCCAAGTTGGGATCTTCTCGGCAATCCATCCCGGCAGGGATTGCCTTGGAGCATTTGAGGAAGCCATCCATCAAGCCTTCCCCCAACTCGGAATCTATCTTTGTTCCCTCTCTGCCAAGTGAAGAATCAGACCCAATGGAGATTGACTGGGAGAGTGCTGCAGGGAACCAGGGGACTGCCGTCCTATACTCGGGGACTGCCGTTCCCTACTCGGGGACTGCCGTTCCCTACCCGGGGACTGCCGTTCCCTACTCGGGGACTGCCACTCCCTACTCGGGGACTGGCGTTCCCTACTCGGGGACTGCCACTCCGTACCCGGGGACTGCCACTCCGTACCCGGGGACTGCCACTCCCTACCCGGGGACTGCCATTCCTTACTCGGGGACTGCCGCCCTCAACCCAGAAGCTGTTGCATTCATTGAAGAAGTTCTCGCCAATCGATCTGGGCTGCAGAGAAGCGCTCCTACTCCTCCTGTGCAACCACCAGAGCCTGTCCCAATGGAAATGGACGAACCAGTGTTTCCCATGCGGGAGACACCGAATTGGGCAATGCCCATATTATCCTTTCTAAGGGACGGTACGTTACCCGAAGATGAGGTGACTGCGAGGCAGATTCAGAGAAGATCCAAGGGCTACGCCTTAGTCCGAGACGTGCTGCACAAGAGAAGTGCCACTGGTGTGCTGCAACGCTGTGTGAGCCCAGAGGAAGGAGAAGAAATCCTGGTGGAGATACATCAAGGGGAATGTGGGCATCACGCCTCTTCTCGGGCTTTAGTCAAGAAAGCTTTTCGGCATGGCTTCTACTGGCTCACTGCATTGCAGCAAGCTGAGGACATTGTGAGGAAGTGCGCCGGCTGCCAGATGTTCGCAAGTAAGATTCACATGCCAGCATCCGAGTTGAAAACAATTCCTATCACATGGCCTTTTGCTGTTTGGTGCCTGGATATGGTTGGCCCTTTCAAGCCGGCTAAGGGCAATATGACACATATCTTGGTCATGGTGGACAAGTTCACCAAGTGGATCGAGGTGAAGCCTATTCGGAAGTGCGATGGGGTCACAGCTGTGAAATTTGTGAAGGATGTGATCATGAGATATGGCTACCCGCACAGTATCATCACCGACAACGGCACCAACTTTGCAGAGGGGGCAATGGTGCGATTCTGCAGAGATAAGCATATCCGACTAGACGTTGCGTCAGTCGCGCACCCTGCCTCCAATGGGCAAGTTGAGAGGGCAAATGGAATGGTACTGGCAGGCATCAAGCCAAGGCTGATTGAGCCGTTGCTGAAAACACCTGGGTGTTGGCTAGAAGAGTTGCCAGCGGTGTTGTGGAGTCTAAGGACTACCCCTAACCGGTCAACCGGCTACACGCCATTCTTCTTGGTATACGGGGCTGAGGCCGTGTTGCCAATAGACTTAGAGCATGACTCCCCCCGAGTAGCCCTCTACACTGAGGTGGAGGCGAGAGAAGCTCGAGAAGACGACGTTGACCTGCTTGAAGAAGCAAGAGAGCTGACTCTGTCATGTTCGGCTATCTACCAGCAAAACCTGCGGCGCTATCATAGCCGAAAGGTGAACCCAAGGGTTTTCCGAGAAGGAGACATGGTCCTTAGGCTTGTGCAGCGCACAGCCGGGATGCACAAGTTGTCTCCTCCATGGGAAGGGCCTTTCATTGTCAGCAAAGCGCTGCACAATGACGCGTACTATCTTGTAGATGTGCGCCCATCGCAGGCGAACAGGGCAGATAAAGCTGGAGAGGAAACCAAGCGTCCCTGGAATGTAGCTCTACTTCGTCGTTTTCATTCGTAAGCAAAGATGTGTATGTACCCTTTCATCCGAGTTGAAATTCTACTCTGCAATCTAAAATTGTTCTCGGGGACTGCCCTCATCCAAAATTGCTCTAAGTGTTTTTACTCGGCTTGTTCTTTTGTCTATTCGGTTGCTTCACTTCAGAACTCAAAAGTGCATTGAGTACTGTGTTTAAACCTATATGCCAACTCTTCGACTCCGCTGCTGTCCGAAACCCGGCTTCATGGCAAGCAAGAGAACAAGCAAAAGGTCAATGAGCACACGAAATTCACTAAGGAAGAAAGAGTGCAGGAACCGAGTAGATTGTCGGTTACTTTTTGTTCCCTGTTTTCGTCTTCTCGGCTAGGTGGTGGGCTGCGTTATCATGATTGTTTTCTAGCGGCTAAGTATTTGCAGTCTTGTTCTTTGATTCTTGTGACTCGAATACCAAACAAGCGACAAGTCGCAGGTAGAGCAGAGATGAAAAGACAGGGTGAATAAGAAAAGCTACTCGGGGACTCGCATGGAAACACAACTCGGCATTAAGCCATTGTCGTGCAAATTGATTAATGTCAACGTAAACCGAGTGGGCATAAAAACTGAGTAGCAAGCAAGATAAAGGTAGTCTGTTACATCTGCTCCCGGCATCCCGGGGATCTGATAAAATGTTCAAGTGAAAGAAAAGATTGCAGGTTGCTTCAAGTTGCAGAGGAGATGTTCTCGGCGCTGGCCTTGGCGGCTGTTTCCTCGGCGGCGGCCTTGGCAGCAGTTTCTTCAGTAGCAGTGGCGGTAGCTGCTTCTTCGGTGCCGGCTTGAGTGGCATCCGCTCCCGTCTGCACGACGGTGGATTCCTCCTTCTCGGCATCCTCCTGGGTGGCCGTCTGCTCGGAAGTGGCCGTGGCTACCGAGACGGGTCCTGGAGCCGAGGAGGAGCCTGAAGCGTGGCCAGGAGGAGGCACCGTGTCGTCGAGAGCAGCACCTGAGGAGGTGCCAAAGTCGAGTGGCTCGCTGTCGATGTGCGCCCCTTCGTCTTCATCGCTACTCGCGACGACGGTGGCCTTGCCCTTCCCGGCTTTGCCCTTGGGAGATTCGAAGTACTCCCCAAGTTCCTCCTCATCGTCATCTTCGTCGTCCTCGTACTCGGTGTCGGGTTCGGGGACGCCATCGATGTAGACCTCCGTCTCGGCGCACTCTGCGACATCATATGCAATCTGCTTGCGCAAGGCCACGCTGTCGGCATCAGTCTCCCACTTGGAGTTATTGCGCTTCCCGCGGATGAGCTGCATGTCCAGGTTCTCATACCAGGACGCAATGCAGAGAAGCATCACATCCGCACCAGCACGGGCTCCGGAGGCTCGCCACTTCTTCAACTCGGCCTTCACGCCTTCCAGCTTGAGGGCGAGCGCCCGCATGCTTTTTGGCTCAGGATCATGGGGCCAGAACAGCCGGTGGAGCTCAATGCCCGCATGCATCAAATCAGTCCCGCAGCCGGCCAGCTGTTCGAAGTAACCTTTGAGCACCACCAAGCTGTCCTCGATGTCAGCCCTGGTGTCAATCGGCTCACCCAGCGAGAGGCGAACTGCTCGGGCCTTGGCTATCGTGGGCGCAGAGGTAGACTCAAGACGAGGCCAAATCTCTGAAATAGCAAGTGGCAAGATCAAAAACCGAGAAAGAAAAGAGGAAGCCGAGAAGGAATAGAACCGAGAAGAAAAGATGCAATGAAGAAAAGAACTTACCGATTAGTTGGCGGCGCAGCTGCTGCAGCTTGGATCTCCAGGATTCCTCGTTGTTAATCTGTTTTGATTGAACCTGGCGCAGGGTGTCCATCTGAGCGAAAAGATCAGCATTGGTCTTCTTCAGAGTCTCGCACTCAGCCTCGAGGGCCCTCTCCTTGGCCTTGAAAGTAGTCTCGGCCTTGGCTTTCTCGGCGATGGCCGCGTCCCTCTCGGCGCCAATCTTCACGGCGTCTTGGAGCGCGTTCTGAAGCTGGACCTGCAGCTTCTCCATCTCGGTGGTGTGGTCCTTAATCAGAGTAATGGCCTGATCGGACAGCTGCTTTTCCACCGCTGCTGGCTGGACGCAATCTTGGTGCGCCTCAGCAAATGACTTATAATCTTCTGCGAAAAGATAAGATAAGGTCAGCAGATATGCAGAGAAGAAACAAATTCGAGACAGAACCGAGTAAACAACAAGCTCACCTTCAAGTCTCTTTATGGTGGCCTCGGAGTCTGCCACAAAAGCACGGCACTTCTCGTGCTCGTCGACTAGGGCCTTCAGGTTAGCTGCAGAGAAAGAAAGGTTAGTGCCAAAGAAAGCAGGAGCGGGCGTAAAAATAAAACGCAGAAACCGCGTAGCTAAAAGGCCTACCCTGCACTTCAGCCAGCTGCTGGCTGCTCTCATTGGCGTTTTTGCTTGCGGCCTCGGCATCTGCCTTCTCTTTCTCCAGTGCGGTGATGCGTCTCCTGGCGATGGAGTGGTTCCAGAGAAGGATGCGGTACAAGTTGGTCCGCTTGAGAACGCTATCCTGAAAACCGAGAAGAAAATGAGTTAGGCAAAGCAGAGAAGATTCGGCCCGAGTAGGAGGCTACTCGGAGAGTGTCCACCTACTCGACCCAAATCTCGGGGACTGGGAGTGATGGTGAGAAAGAAGAAAGGCGAGTAGAAGAGAAGAAAATTCAACTCGGAAAAAGCAAAAAGACTTACTGCGTAGCTCTGTTCGATATCCTCGGCGTTCTTGCGGTGCAAGAACATCTTGGCTGCGAGGGTGGCGGTGTCGGTGGAGACGGACATGGGCTGGTGTCCCAGGTCGATCTTGTTCCACTCCACGCGGTAGTGGTCGACGGAGCCAAGGGTCAAGCCGTGCCACTTATCCTCTCCGAGAACCCCGCTGTCCCACTTGGCGCTGATGTAGCCGACAGTGTCCAGTACCTGCTCAAGACCCTTGGAGGTTATTGGCTTGTCTTGGGGTCCCCGAGAAGCAATATTGGTGGGTTTATTCTGGGCTGGATCGAAGGGAGGAGTATTCCTGGCTACTGCTTTCCTCCCCTTCTGAATAGCTACAGCTTTATCTTGGGGAGGGAAGCCGATGCTATGTTGGTGGCTAACCTCAATCATATATTCCGGGTAGCAAGGCTGGCCAGCAGCGCGAGCGCCCGCAGAGAGTGCAGCAGGAATTGGGCCGGAGTCGCGGATCGCGAGTGCTCCGCCTGCGGATGCGCCTTGCTCTCTGGCCCTTTTCTTCGTCTGCTCTTTCTCGATCTTCTGCTTCTCGGGATCCTCGGGTTTCTTCCCCTCTGTCTTGGCCTTTGCCTTCTCGGCGACTGCTTCCTCGGCAGCTCGCTTCTCGGCTTTCTTCTGTTCAGCCCTGGCCTTCTTCTGCTCGGCCTTGGCTCTCTCAGCAGTTTCTTTCTCGGCTTTGGCCTTCTCGGCGGCTTCCTCCTTGGCCTTGGCCTCCTCGGCAGCCACCTTATCGGCAGTCTTTTTCTCAGAAGGGCCCTTCTCGGAGCAGTAATCCCTCAGAGCATCAAGGGCCCGTTGCCTGGTTACTCGCCCAGGAGGGCTGGATGTGTCCTTACTCTGTGGCAACAAGGAAGACGTCGGCGCAGTTGGTGGCGCTGCAGACCCGTCGCCCAGTGCAGTCTCTAGCTGGGCGCTACTCGGGGCGCCGCCTGGCAACGGATAAACATCCGTGACGGTGGCGTCCGCAGCGGTGTTGTCTCCTACTTGCTGCTCGGCAGCAAGATTGTCTCGTGCACCAGCCTCTGTGCTGGTTTGCTCTTGTTCTACTTCAGGCCGCTCGGGGGCGGCAGTGTCTTGCATATCCTGGTCTCGGACCTCCTCGGCATTGCTAGCCGGAGGAGAAGCTGGTCTTTCGGGGTGGACGGCAGTGTCCTGAGCTGCCGCTTCTGATCCTGCTCCCTGAGCGGAAGTGATCGGTGCTTTGGCGGCAGCAGCGTGGGCAGTGTTGTCCTCCTCGTCGTCATCGACGTTGATCAGAGGAATTGGAGTTTCCTTGGCTTGGCCGGATGCGCAAGCGGTGTTCACGTCCAGGGGAGCTCTGCGGAAAGAGGAGAAGGGAATCAGGAATTGGAAGAAAATGGGGAAAGTGGTACTGCGCGAGAAGAAAGACGACCGGGAAGGAAGCTTACGCGGTAGTGGAAGAGAGCTGTTTCCTCTTTCTCTTCGTGGTGAGCTTGGTGGGTTTCTTCTTCTCGGGGGTCTCTCCCTCCTCGGCGGGCTTCTTCTTCTTCTTGGCAGGGGGCGCTCGTGCTTCGCCGCCTGTCCGTTTGCGAGTTTCGGGAGGGGCAACCGACAGAGGCTTGACGACAAGGGGCGCATCGCCCTCATTCTCGTCCTCATCCTCGTCGTCCTTCTCCGCAGCGGCCTCATCTGAGAAATTCAAAGGAAAGAAGAAGTGAATCAGAAATAGCAATACAAGGAGTTGATGCTTCCCGGAAACAAGCAAGATGAGGATGCTATTACCGTCAGAGCCGTCGTCCGCCCAAGTGTTAAGGACGTCGCGCTTCTCGGGAACGGGGCTGCTCTGCTCCGCGTCATCAGAGGGGGGTACATCATCCTCCTCGCGATCCTTGGACCAGTTGTCCTCGAAGACCTCGCTGCTTTCAGTGAGCTGGCGAGTAAGAGTCTGAAAGGCAGAGAAGGATCACAAGTTAGCCGAGTACCAGAAAAGAACTCTACTCGGGTAGGCGTGCACCCACGAAGCACACTAAGCCTAGGCTTTTTTCTAAATTTCCTACTCGACGAGGCGTGCAGGCACAAAGCACACTAAGCCTAAGGCGATTTAGCTAAGTGTCCTACTCGGTGCACGAGGCGATTGCTAGTCGAGGCGAAAAGAGAAGCTATCTACTCGGAAGGCAGAGACGAAAACAGAGTAAGGGAGACGTACCCGTAAGATTGGAGTCCTACGGCTGAACGGGAGGAACCCGTACCGCCACTTCTCGTTGAGGCTGGTCTTCAGGATGTTCCTGGCAAGCCGGGGAACGTCAGCGTCGTCGATCTCGACGGTGGTGGTCCTGGTGCAATCGCGAGGCCCTCCCATGTAACACATGAGGTGGCATCGCTCCTGCAGAGGGAGCACCCGGCGTTTGATCCAGCACGCTACTGGATCGTCATTCCTGAGGCCATGCGTCTTCAGCCAGGCGAGTTGCGTCTCTATCTCGGTGGCGTTCTCGTCGTTGACGGGCTTCTCCTTCCAATTCGACCCGAGTGGAGCACGCTTGCTCCAAGGGGGCAGGTTGATCCGATCGTCGACGGGGGCTCCATCAGCGGCGGCAACGTTCCTCACGTAGAAGAACGTTTGCTGCCACATTCGGCAGGAATCCAGCCCCTGGATGCGGGGGTGGTTCGTCCCGTTCCGCTGCACCATCATGGCGCAGCCAACGTCGGTGGCGCGAGGAACGCCCGCGCCGTCCTTCTTCCCGACGGATTGTTGGCGAAGATGGAAGTAGTGGAGCCACGTCTCCACGGTGGGCCTGATGCCGAGAAAAGCCTCGCACACCACGGCGTGGTATGCGAGGAAAACGACTGCATTGGGCGGCAGATGGTGCATCTGCAGCCCGAAGTGATTCAGGAACTTACGCATGAAGTCCGATGCTGGCAGCCCGAACCCGCGCTCGAAGTGGGACATGAACACCACGCGCTCTCCGTCCCTGGGCTTGGGCACGACCTCGTCGTCGGGTGCCCGACACTCCACGCCGGGGGGAACCCTTCTCTCGTTCACGAGCCAGGCGAGGTTGGCTTGGGTGATGGAGGAACCGGCCCAGCAGGACTTGGCCATGGTTGCGGGTGGAAGAATCGGAAATCAAACGGGGTTGGTGGCGGAGCGAGTCCGCGGCGGCGCAGAGGCTAGCGCGGCGGCGGAGCGCTCGGTGGAGGAGAAGAACGGGAGGAAGAAGAGGAAATGAGCAGGGAAGGGGAAAAGAAAGTTACCACGGGGGTATTTATACCTCCTCGGCGAGATTACCGTTACCACCACGGTAGTGGGATCGGCTGTGGCGTGTGGTGGGTCCTGTGGCCGGATAGAAACGCACACAAGCGCGGGCTGCGCGCGTAACGGCCGCATTTGATCCCACCTTCAGATCGTGGCCAGTAATTGCGCGTGATGGGACATGACGGCCGGTGGGCCCACGGCGTGAAAACTGGACACGTGGCGTCGTGTCCTGGGCAACCAAACGACAAGGTTGTGGATGCTTGACACGTAGGCAGTGCCTGCGTGAAGGGCTGGATGTTGCTCTGCGCTGCAGAGGCTCAGTTTGCAAAATTTCGCTAAGTCTTTTTACTCGGATACAGAGTAGAAAGCAAGTGATACTCGGAAAGAGGAGACTCAAGATACTTTCCGGATAGCTACTCGGAGGACCTACTCGGCATCTTGAGGTTCGACGGCTGAGATGCAAAGGCTGGTTTTAAGCTGGCAGAGCCTAGTGAACAAGTTCGCAAGACTCAACCAGCTTCGGGGACTGCTGTCGGGGGGTTACCCCCGAGTAGGGTAAAGACAGGTGGTAAAGGCCGCGTACGGAAGAGAGGTTTGGCCGAGTAGCCGACTACCGGGTACTCGCTACCCGGTCGACTGCTACCCGGTCTCACCTCAAGATGGCCAGAAGGAGATATCAATCAGTTTCTACCATGTCGAGTAGAAGGTTTGGCCCGAGTACAATTGGCGGGAACATTTGGCGGGAAACTACTCGGGCAGGAAGTCAAAGGAGCCGTTCTGACACAGGATCCCGCGTATCCTGGGTCCGTACTTGGCAGCATTCGAACTACTGTTCACGTGGGGACGGTCTGTCTGACAGTGACAGCATGGAAGCAGTCGGTGGCAGGATAAGGGGGACCTACTCTGTGACTAGATACAGTGATACCAGTCTGTCCCCTAGTTTTGCCCAACGACTTTACAGAAGCAGCCAAGACCAACGACCAAAGCTGTCAGCGGGTACTCGGAGAAAGGACAGTGTGGACACTATGTCGACACTTGTCTAGGATTTGGACGTATCCGGCTGGGCACCATGTATATAAGGTGCCCCGCCGCCTCCTGCGCGAGGCAGAGGCTCATATGCTCACAAACGCTCTCACTGGAAACCCTAGAAACCCTAAGTCCTTGACCTAGCTCTACTCGGAGAGGGGCAAGGGGCTACTCGGTAGCGTTACTATTTGTACTGTACCTAATCGGAGAGACACCATAATACAGAGAGAAAGGCAGGAGTAGGGGTTTTACCTCCTCACGAGGGCCCTGAACCTGGGTACATCGTGTTGTTTGTGTTGTGTGGACCTTACCTCACGCGGCTACTCGTCGCGTGATCCCTCCCCGGACACCTCCAGCGTCATTCGTCCCCACATCTTTAGCCATCCCATGGCATCTGCCGTGACACCACCACGACAACACATATTATTTATCTTTCACAGAGAGACACCACTAGTGAACTATGGACCCCGGTCCATTTTCCTCATACTGATAAAACACATAGTGCTTTCATACTGCTGCTACTACTTTCATATTGTTTTCCTACTATTTTCCACACCATACGTTTAACCTCTTTGTGTTCAGCAAAAGCGGTGAGATTGACAACCTCACTGCTACGTTGGGGCAAAGTGATTTTATTGTGTTTTGTAGGTTCCACGTTGCTTCTGAACCGGTAGTGCGCCCTGCCATCTCAGCTGCTTCAACCTTCTGAAGTTACTTCTTCCTCCTACTAGTTGATTCAACCTTGGTTTCTTTTTTGAGGGAAACTTGCCACTGCACTCTTCATAACCTTCCACTTGGGGTTTACCAACGTTTGCATCAAGAGTTTTCTGGCGCCGTTGCCGGGGATTTCAAAGTCATCATCAGCAAGAAGTCTCCCGTCAACTAGACGCCATCAAAAGAGTTTTCTGGCGCCGTTGCCAGGGAGGAAGAGAATTTCTGCAAGGGAAGTCTCTCACTTCCAATCTCTTTACTTGTTTTTGTTTTGCTTAGTTTATTTTATTTTGTCTTGTTTGCTTCTCTTTATGAAAAAACACAAAAAAAATCAGTTCTTATTCTAGTTGTTATTTTTGCTTTATCATGCTTGCTATCAATGTTTGATGCCTTTGAAACTAGATCTTATAGGCAAGGTGGGTTCACAGATGAACAACAAAAAATGAGGAACACCGGTTGTCACAAAAAAGAATACACTTATGGGAGCAAATTAATAAATTGCATGACTATGCTAAAAACTTGTGCTCTACTTATAATGTTACTTATTGTTTTGATAAATCTTGCTGCTGTAGGAGGTATAAACACCTCCCTTTTGAATGTGAGTATAATGATGATGTTACCATATCTTTTTATGTTAAGGGAAATTATGAATTATATGATGTGAAACAAATTGAAAAATTTATTGCTTGGAAGGGTGCATTCGAAATTGCTTATTTACTTGAAAGTATTGATGATGCACTTATAAATACGAGATTTATGCTATGCTTAAATATTTCTTTGATAATTACAAGGATTGTAATTACTACATAATGTAATATATTAATAAATGCTTGTAACATCCCAGAATTTTTAAAATTTTGAAAAATTTAAAACCATCATGCATTCATGAGCATCATGGCATCTTTAAAAAAATTGCATTTGTTAGATTGCACTCAAAGTTATTTGAAAGACAAAACCCTGCAAACCATTAATGGAAATCAATCTGTATGTGCAATATAGCACAAAAATGTTATATATATTTTTTTGGTACTTTATAATACACTAGTAGGTTGGCACGTGCAATGCACGTCTATACACACACATATAAATCTCATGAAAACTGATACGGTGTCCGAGCTACATATAGCGTTGTAATTTGAAAATTTTCAAAAATTTATTTTGGAGTTCCATAAAAATGTTTAAAAAAATCTGGACATATATAATGTTGTTCTCTATCCACGTGTAAAATCTCAAATATAATTAGGTTGTATTCAGGGCATTATTTGAACTCTTCAAAATATCCAAATTTTATTGTTTTTGTGTAGCGCGTAATATGAATCATTTTAAATTAAGATTTCTCACGTTGGTATAATTTACTACTGTTTACATTCGGGAATTTTGTTTGATTTTTTTAAAACGGTAAAATATGATTTTTAAATTTTGCAAAATAAAGGGCTATATGTAGGCCGGCCTTAATTTTAACTTTCGCAAAAATATGGACTATTATAAATTGCAGCAGCTTTTATTTTCGATCTTTTAACCTAGCTAGGATTAAAAAGCAAGCTAACTTGACTGTATATAAATAGAAAGAAATGTAAGTTGAGATTAGACTGATGAGAAGTCAAATCCTGGATTTGAACCGGATGCACATGCACGTAGAGCAGATCTCCGCTAGCAAAACGAAGCTAGTTGGTGGGATTCTCTTTGTGCAAGAAAAAAAGAACCTGGCGTGGGGCATATTTGGACCAAGAATTTGTCTCACACCAAGATCAAGCTCCTCGCGCGGCACAAGACGGACAAGACCAAAAATTCAACCTCGTGCTTTTCTTCGCCAGCAATGCGCAGCGCACCACCAAACACCTAATAAAAATAATAAAAACAAAAAGAAAAGAAAAACTATTTTAGAGGGCAGCCAGGCCGGTCGGCCCAGCTCCCCTGCCTCGACCCAACCCTAGCGCTGCAGCTCCCAGAGGCAATCACGAACACGACCTTCACCCTCGCTCTACGCTCTACCTAGTTCGTTTGTTGTATCAGGTTTCACATTTTTCTACTTTGCCGAGGCGATTGGCTGGACGTAGCTAATCAGGTTGTAAGACGATCGATGAGCACAACAGCACTTTGTAACCTGAGATAAGAAGAAATGTAAGCTGACCTGATATATGGTGATGTCAGCACACTGCCACATCAAACTTCTTGAGCTAGCAACGCATCTTAGCACTTCAGTCGTCCACCTCGTGTCCAAACGGGCCAACCTCGCACCCTGGGTGTTCGTGTGCCACAAGATGGACAGGAAGAAGCTTGCGGAGCTCTAGCTCGTTTGAGTATTTCTTCAACCGGCGGAGCCGGGCGACGACCGGGAACACAAGGAGGGCATGGACTGCATGGGCATCGCCGCGGAAGCTCCTCGGCAAGCAGCCGTTGGCCGAACCGGGCGTCGTCTGGCTCGCGTCGCACCCTTGCCGGTGGCACGTCTGCACCTCCGCAAGAACAGAGCAGTGCAGCTTGGCTGCTTCTAGCACGGGCAAGCAAGTCGGAGACACGGACGGCGACGACCTCCCGTAAGAATAGACCAGTGCAGCTGCATCTAGCACGAGCAAGCGAGTCGGAGACAAAGACGGCGACGAGCTCCAGCGAGCTGCTGATGAACGCACCGGGCGAGCGAGCTGGGACGACTGGCGAACGCGGCCTGCTCCGGCTAACCAGTGCGGCTCGGCTGCTTCTAACACAGGCAAGCGAGTCGAAGACACGTACAACGATACTTTACAAGAACCAACTTTTCGGCATGCGACGGCCTGTTTTGGACCTGCGGCAGCACGGGGACTGGGTAGGAAGGCTGGGACGGGACAAGAATACCGTGCGTAGGAGACGTAGCGCCGCGCGTTGGCGGCGGGGGGTTCGGCACATACGCCGTCGTGAAGAGTGTCGTTCACGGAGGCTAGCTACTGGCTAGCTCGCAGATCGGTCGCCGAAAAAAGATGCACGTACACGTTACGACGTGCTCCTATGATGCGTTTTATTTAAAAGGAAAAAAACGAAGCGTTATGTCAACTTAGGGGTGGCAGTTTTCTGTAATTTTAATTTATCTTGAGTAGCTCAACATTGGAGCAATCTCGTCCTTTAGATCGACGTGGTTTGAGGGCTGAGATCAGTTGTATCTACGAAGTTTGCTCTTTTATAAGTAGTTTAGAATAATTTTAAAAGTATAAGAAAAAAATTTATTTTGAATGTTTAAGTTTTATAAAATTGGTTTGAACCAATTTGGTGTTCAAATACAATATTTGGAAAACTCTATATAAAGCAGTCTAAATGCTAACGACTATTTTTATATTTTATTTTGACTAAAATATTCCATAATAGTGTACAGTCATAGGGAAAATTATTTCACATTGTACAAAAGTATTTTGGTTCAATTTAAAATTAAGAAACAAAAGTTATAAAGGAATATAATAAAGAAGAAAAAAAAAGCATCGTGAGCTCTGCTTGCCTCGGAGCTAGTACTGGTACGTAGCAGGAAAAAAAAAACATGCATGCGCTAGGCACGCACATGCCTACTCGACCCAGGCGAAGCCAATCCAACCGGTACTGTACTCTCTTCCCAGGTTCTCTCTCCCCACGTTCTTTTCTCTTTTTTTTCCCTGCATGCGGGACCCACAGGCCAGCTCAGCATCTTCAACGAACCGTTTCCTGGACGCGTTCCAGTTCGTCTCTGTAACCGACTCGGGGAGAGATAAATCTCCCGATTTCGTTCAAAATCTTTGCCCTCCCCGCACGAAATCTCCCCCATAAATATCCACAGAACCCCTCCTTCAAACCCCTAAAATTTCACGCGAGTTCGTGCCCTAATTTCGGAGATCGAAGTCGCCGGACTTTACCGCCGCCACCACCATTGTTGGGAGCTTTGAGCTCTTGCCGCCGGAGCTAGGAGCGAGGAGGAGGAGGTCCGAGAGCACGAGGACGTCCGCGGGGAGCAGCGCCGCCGTTTACCGCCGTCTCCACGTCCGTAGGACCAGCGCAGCATCACCATCAACGACGCCGAAACGAACGCGATCTTCTTCCTTGTCTCCGACGTGAACCACCGCGCACTGGTATGGCCAGGTTCCATCACCATACGATTTGTTTTATGTGATTAAGCTTAACTCACGTCGTGTGCGTCGTAGACCGTTAGATCTTGATCGTGTGGTAGATGCTAGTTCACTTAACGAAGAGGTATCGGCCACTCACAGCACGCCATATCAGCGCCTAGTCAGCAAGTCGTAGTCAACTTTTCTAGTCAACTGCCCAGTCAGCGGTCAACGGGTCAAATCCCTTTTTAATTCGAATTAAAATTCCAGAAAAATTGCCAAACTTGTAAAATCCATAACTTTTGTTCTGTAACTCCGATTTAGGCGATCTTGAGTTTTTTGGAATCAGCACATTGTGTAGATTAATTTAGGCTATTCAAATTTCAAAATTGAAACGTGTACTCACATGTTATTTGTAGATCTCTATTAATCACTATTTTGGGCATAACGTTTAATCTACAAATCCTTTTTAGGTGAACTAAATTGCTATGGTTTTGTTTTGATGTCCTCTATCCAGTAGATGCGTTGGAAAAATTATTTATACAACTTTGTAATAGAAGCTCTATTAATATTGATATTTGCCTATAATAAAACCCTAGTAATACTAATAATTATAATTTGATTATAAATTTGTTTTGCATGCATCATAACCATCTTATTAACATAAGAGAATATCATTATTAGTAATTATTGCTAGTTGTGAATTTTTTTGCATTAACTTGATCATTGCATAACATGCATACATGTTTTTGTATTGTTATTTTGTTTTCTATGTTATGTTTGTTTTGTATGTTTATGTGTGGCTTGTTTTGCTTGTATTAGATTGTGAAGAGGAGCAAGTCTACTCTTGTTGCTGTTATTCTTGTTGTGATTGTTCATCCTATTGCCAAGGCAAGTGACACATCATCAAATCTCCCATATTTTCACTATGCATTACTAGTGTTTTGAGTAGCATGCATGATAGGAAATTTTACTAAGTTATTACTATGCCATGCAAAATCCCAAGTAGTGTGTAGCCATCCTTTAGACTTGTTATCTTGGAGACTTATACTTAGTTGATGCTTAGCCTTGCTACAAATTTTTTTTGCTCAATGTTGTGAAAATTCTAAGTATAAACTTCAATGAACCACCTGGGTGGGTTTGGTATTGCGTGGTTGTCGAGAGTTGAGTGTCTCCTTAGGGCCTTTAATCTCCTAAGGAGTTCACTTGTGGAATGCCACCCAGGAAACAAAGAGATTACCAAGTCCTCTAAGTTTAGTAGCTTTCCGTGCAGCCCCTTTGACATATGGGTTCTGTCTTGATCAACTAAGTTGTGAGAGTTCAACCCATGCTTGACATGAAGATGTAGCAGAATTATAGGTGGAACGGGTCTTGCTGGTTGGGTTGAATTCTTGCTTCTGAAAGATCTCGTCTCAATTCTCTCCTTTCCTTGATGCACTCCGGGTGTATAGGATGTTTGGGCTAATTGAAGACAAAGGGTGAAAGTGCACAACCTCTGAAGAGTTAGAAACTATGATCATAGCCGTGTACCCGGAAAGGACAACTTCGAGCAGCTGGACAAGGATGGACAGAAGAATCTCAACACCGTTTTTGAAGAAGTAAAATTTGGCTAAGGAAATATTAGTTGTGGTGATCATGGGTGTGTCCCATGGTGCCAATCTTTGAAAAGAAAACTCTTTTTCAAAAGTGTTAGGGAAAAACTTGCTTTCTGCAAAATAGCCTAAACTCCACCAAGCCAGATATGCATGTAGTTTAGACTTGCCATTTTATATCCACCATAGTGTCATTTGCCAGTACATTGTTTGTACTGAATCTCCTTCGGGGGCTGCGTATTCCAACGTGCAGGAAATTCTGAGGATGAAGTTTGATTAAGTGCTTGGACTCGAGTCTACACCCAACATGTAATGCCTGTGGCGCATGATTGAAGATGGAGGCTCATTGCTACCTTTATTTCTGCTGTTTAGAACTCTGAGTTTTGCTAGTCTTTCAAGACTATGCACTTTGTAATAAAGTCATACTTGGCTATTCTGGATCCTTTGTACTCCCTCCGTTCCAATGAATAAGGCGTGCACGCTTTTCGAGATTTGTCTTTGACCAAAGATTAATCCATATATATAATAGTATTTGATATAAAATCAATGTCATTAGAAAGTGTTTTTCAATACGAATCTAACAATGTCAAATTTGCACTATATAGTCAAGATATTGTTACTCAAATCTTTCGGTCAAAGTTTGTCTTGAAATGCGCGTGCGCCTTATTCATAGGAACGGAGGTAGTAATAATTTCTGATACTTCTGCAATGATACATTACATTTTGTTCTGTGGTGCTAGCATTGATCCAGGGACTAGCACTTAACACAGTAGTTCTTACATTATTAAATGTGAGGGCGCTACAAAATGGTATCAGAGCAAAGTGTTGCCTGTAGGTTCGAGCCCTTAGGTTTGGAAAACCTTTTTGGTCAAAATTTATTAACTCCTTTGATTATTTTTGGATCCTAGCGGCATAGTGAGATGAAGCGGCCCGGACCAACATTACATGTCCACGTACATGAGACCGGTTCCCTGATTGGCTTTGCGGGTGCCAGTCTCTCTCACTATAGTGAGTATCCAAAATTCAATAAGTTGTTAATGAGATGATGATCACCATGGGAGATGACTTAATATTTTCAAAGTACTCTTACTCATCTCGTATCTAGTACCTCCTTACCTTATGCTTCTATGACCTATATTTTCCCCTACACTTCAAAACTCAAAGATGATGGAACTTCAACTTCGCAATCACCAAGGACTACCAACTCAAAGATGAAAAGCTGCAACTTCACCACCACCAAGGACTTCAAGGACCCTAGGATTGACCATTTATTCTACTCTAACGTAGCTAGAACAACTCTTCTTCTAGTACTTCTACCTTTGTTCAATATTCTAATATCTTATCTCCTTGATAGATGGCCAACCTCCTTGAATCACTCAAGAAGGGCCCATTGATGACCATGACTCTAGATTGTGAGACTGAATTCCCAAAGGCATTGAAGAACCTAATGACAAAATTAGGATTTGGAGGAGCAGCACTCTACAAAGGTTTTCCTTTCATTGAAGATGGCCAAGAGTATTGGTGGGTTCAACTTCACCTATACAGAAGCAAGGAGTATGACCACAAGATAGAAGGGGACTACATCTTCACCAACCCACAACAATACACATCATTCTTCGAGTCAGCTAGATGCGCTGCATGGGAGGCAATCACAGAACTTGGGGAAAGACTTACGTGGAGACTTTATCACACTCAGAAGGACCTTCAAGAAGCTGAAGAAGAGATCAACGCCCTTGAGAAGGAGCTGAAGATGTACAAGAACATAGAGATCATTGTGAAGAGTTATGATCCATCCCAGTAGTTGACCACCATGGCAGAATGCGTTAGCTAGAGTTTTTGTTTGAGTATTGACCTGTCAACTTGTGATATGGCAATAATAGAGTGTTTTGGCTTGCAATTAAGTTGTTTCGCTTAAGTTCTTCAAAAACTAAGTCCAAATTTCAAAATTTGGTTAAGAGCTAAAATATTTTAAGTTGTTGTTTTCCATTGATTGTTTGTCTTGTTGTATTGTGCATGGGTAGGAAATTTTCTCCTCATAGCTCTATCTATCTTTTGCTCATCTATGCTGAAAACCCACAGATGCCTCCTCGTCGCGACCCCAACAACAACAACAATGAGGACAACAACAACAATGATGCCCTACAACAGATGCTCACCTCCCAAGCCCAGCTTCTACAGATGATGACTCAATTTGTAGCAGCAATGAACAACAATAATCACAACAACAACAATCCCCCACCACCACCCCAAATGGATAGACTTACCAGATTTCTGAGACTTAGGCCTAACAAGTTCTCATATGCTACTGATCCTATTGAGGCAGACGACTGGCTTCGTTCGATCAACAAGGACTTAGTAACTTGTGAGTGCACTGATGCGGAGAAGGTGAGATTCACCACACATCTGTTAGAAGGACTTGCTGCAATGTGGTGGGAAACTTACCAAGTGACTCATCCACTGGAAGGCATGACTTGGGATGATTTCAAGGAGGGATTCCGCAATGCACATATCTCATCTGGGATAATGAACCTCAAGAAGGAGGAGTTTCGTAGTCTGAAGCAGGGAGGTAGAACCCTAAAGGAGTATATGGATGATTTCCATTCTTTATCAAGGTATGCACCAGAGGACATTGACACTGATGCCAAGAGGAAGGAAAAATTTCTCAATGGACTTAAAGGAGAACTGAAGATACCTTTGTCTGTAGCATATGCCCCAAATTATCAAACTCTGTTGGATCAAGCCATTACCTTGGATAACAACATGACAAAGGAGGAAAACAGGAAGAGGAAGTACAGTAATGGTGGAAAATACCAATCTGGACCCTCATATAAGAGGCTCACATCCAATGGAGGACACAATTTCCATAAACATGAGAACCATCACAATGGTGGGAATGGACACACTCATAATGGTCATGATCATGTTGAAGGACTCAAGGAAACCAGTGGTAACAGCAATGGTCACTCAAATAGAAATGGACACCACAACCACAACCATGAAGTGAAGAGGGATCTTAGCAAGGTGACGTGCTTCAAGTGCAGAGACAAGGGACATTATGCAACTGATTGCCCAAAGCAGAAAACTACAGAAGCTGCCAAGCCCAATCCATTCCAGAAGGGGCATGTGAATCATATCAACATGGAGTTGGTGAATGGTAACCCTTAACTCACCTTATTCCATCACATGTTCCATTATCCAAATTGCCTTGTGGAAGTACAATCTCAAGTCTATTCTCTAAGGGGGATAGCCCACCTCATAACTTTTCTAACCTAATTGCTAGGCTTCTCGAATCTCGGGACGAGATTCCTTTTAAGGGGGTAGTCTGTAACATCCCAGAATTTTTAAAATTTTGAAAAATTTAAAACCATCATGCATTCATGAGCATCATGGCATCTTTAAAAAAATTGCATTTGTTAGATTGCACTCAAAGTTATTTGAAAGACAAAACCCTGCAAACCATTAATGGAAATCAATCTGTATGTGCAATATAGCACAGAAATGTTATATATATTTTTTTGGTACTTTATAATACAATAATTTTAAAAGTATAAGAAAAAAATTTATTTTGAATGTTTAAGTTTTATAAAATTGGTTTGAACCAATTTGGTGTTCAAATACAATATTTGGAAAACTCTATATAAAGCAGTCTAAATGCTAACGACTATTTTTATATTTTATTTTGACTAAAATATTCCATAATAGTGTATAGTCATAGGGAAAATTATTTCACATTGTACAAAAGTATTTTGGTTCAATTTAAAATTAAGAAACAAAAGTTATAAAGGAATATAATAAAGAAGAAAAAAAAGCATCGTGAGCTCTGCTTGCCTCGGAGCTAGTACTGGTACGTAGCAGGAAAAAAAAACATGCATGCGCTAGGCACGCACATGCCTACTCGACCCAGGCGAAGCCAATCCAACCGGTACTGTACTCTCTTCCCAGGTTCTCTCTCCCCACGTTCTTTTCTCTTTTTTTCCCTGCATGCGGGACCCACAGGCCAGCTCAGCATCTTCAACGAACCGTTTCCTGGACGCGTTCCAGTTCGTCTCTGTAACCGACTCGGGGAGAGATAAATCTCCCGATTTCGTTCAAAATCTTTGCCCTCCCCGCACGAAATCTCCCCCATAAATATCCACAGAACCCCTCCTTCAAACCCCTAAAATTTCACGCGAGTTCGTGCCCTAATTTCGGAGATCGAAGTCGCCGGACTTTACCGCCGCCACCACCATTGTTGGGAGCTTTGAGCTCTTGCCGCCGGAGCTAGGAGCGAGGAGGAGGAGGTCCGAGAGCACGAGGACGTCCGCGGGGAGCAGCGCCGCCGTTTACCGCCGTCTCCACGTCCGTAGGACCAGCGCAGCATCACCATCAACGACGCCGAAACGGACGCGATCTTCTTCCTTGTCTCCGACGTGAACCACCGCGCACTGGTATGGCCAGGTTCCATCACCATACGATTTGTTTTATGTGATTAAGCTTAACTCACGTCGTGTGCGTCGTAGACCGTTAGATCTTGATCGTGTGGTAGATGCTAGTTCACTTAACGAAGAGGTATCGGCCACTCACAGCACGCCATATCAGCGCCTAGTCAGCAAGTCGTAGTCAACTTTTCTAGTCAACTGCCCAGTCAGCGGTCAACGGGTCAAATCCCTTTTTAATTCGAATTAAAATTCCAGAAAAATTGCCAAACTTGTAAAATCCATAACTTTTGTTCTGTAACTCCGATTTAGGCGATCTTGAGCTTTTTGGAATCAGCACATTGTGTAGATTAATTTAGGCTATTCAAATTTCAAAATTGAAACGTGTACTCACATGTTATTTGTAGATCTCTATTAATCACTATTTTGGGCATAACGTTTAATCTACAAATCCTTTTTAGGTGAACTAAATTGCTATGGTTTTGTTTTGATGTCCTCTATCCAGTAGATGCGTTGGAAAAATTATTTATACAACTTTGTAATAGAAGCTCTATTAATATTGATATTTGCCTATAATAAAACCCTAGTAATACTAATAATTATAATTTGATTATAAATTTGTTTTGCATGCATCATAACCATCTTATTAACATAAGAGAATATCATTATTAGTAATTATTGCTAGTTGTGAATTTTTTTGCATTAACTTGATCATTGCATAACATGCATACATGTTTTTGTATTGTTATTTTGTTTTCTATGTTATGTTTGTTTTGTATGTTTATGTGTGGCTTGTTTTGCTTGTATTAGATTGTGAAGAGGAGCAAGTCTACTCTTGTTGCTGTTATTCTTGTTGTGATTGTTCATCCTATTGCCAAGGCAAGTGACACATCATCAAATCTCCCATATTTTCACTATGCATTACTAGTGTTTTGAGTAGCATGCATGATAGGAAATTTTACTAAGTTATTACTATGCCATGCAAAATCCCAAGTAGTGTGTAGCCATCCTTTAGACTTGTTATCTTGGAGACTTATACTTAGTTGATGCTTAGCCTTGCTACAATTTTTTTTTGCTCAATGTTGTGAAAATTCTAAGTATAAACTTCAATGAACCACCTGGGTGGGTTTGGTATTGCGTGGTTGTCGAGAGTTGAGTGTCTCCTTAGGGCCTTTAATCTCCTAAGGAGTTCACTTGTGGAATGCCACCCAGGAAACAAAGAGATTACCAAGTCCTCTAAGTTTAGTAGCTTTCCGTGCAGCCCTTTGACATATGGGTTCTGTCTTGATCAACTAAGTTGTGAGAGTTCAACCCATGCTTGACATGAAGATGTAGCAGAATTATAGGTGGAACGGGTCTTGCTGGTTGGGTTGAATTCTTGCTTCTGAAAGATCTCGTCTCAATTCTCTCCTTTCCTTGATGCACTCCGGGTGTATAGGATGTTTGGGCTAATTGAAGACAAAGGGTGAAAGTGCACAACCTCTGAAGAGTTAGAAACTATGATCATAGCCGTGTACCCGGAAAGGACAACTTCGAGCAGCTGGACAAGGATGGACAGAAGAATCTCAACACCGTTTTTGAAGAAGTAAAATTTGGCTAAGGAAATATTAGTTGTGGTGCTCATGAGTGTGTCCCATGGTGCCAATCTTTGAAAAGAAAACTCTTTTTCAAAAGTGTTAGGGAAAAACTTGCTTTCTGCAAAATAGCCTAAACTCCACCAAGCCAGATATGCATGTAGTTTAGACTTGCCATTTTATATCCACCATAGTGTCATTTGCGAGTACATTGTTTGTACTGAATCTCCTTCGGGGGCTGCGTATTCCAACGTGCAGGAAATTCTGAGGATGAAGTTTGATTAAGTGCTTGGACTCGAGTCTACACCCAACATGTAATGCCTGTGGCGCATGATTGAAGATGGAGGCTCATTGCTACCTTTATTTCTGCTGTTTAGAACTCTGAGTTTTGCTAGTCTTTCAAGACTATGCACTTTGTAATAAAGTCATGCTTGGCTATTCTGGATCCTTTGTAATAATTTCTGATACTTCTGCAATGATACATTACATTTTGTTCTGTGGTGCTAGCATTGATCCAGGGACTAGCACTTAACACAGTAGTTCTTACATTATTAAATGTGAGGGCGCTACAATGCTCTCCACCAAAGGAAGTAACTAATGCCTTGCGGGAACCTATGGAAGAAGAAACTGCTGAATCTGGAAGCTCATTGGATGAAAAAGAGGAGGAGAGTGATGATCAACAGGAGGAAGAATGGAGCTACCCATCTCTACCCTCCAATGATAGTAACTCTTTAACTCATACATTATTTCATGAAATTGATACTTTCTATACTTTTGACCTTGATACTACTATGAATGAAACTTCTGAGAGTGATATTGCTACTGTTATTTATCATAATCCTTGCTACTTTGGTAAATCTTATGATAATGCTCTAGATGATGGTCCTATGTTACTTGATGTTATAAATCATAATGATACTGAAAATAGGATTTCTAGAATGTGTCATATACCTTTTATGAGTGATCAATCATCTCGTTTTGATATTGCTAAAAGTGGGAAAAAGAGGAGCTGATTTTAAATTTTGATCCCACTATCTTTAAGCTTGATATGAATTGTGTGCTTTTAGACCATGACAAACATGCTTTATGTGATAATTATATTGTTGAGTTTGTTCATGATGCTACTAAAAATTATTATGAGAGAGTAAAATATGTTTGTAGGAATTTCATGTTACTAAAACACCTCTCTTTTTGTTGAAATTTTTGAGATTGCCCATGATTTCTAGTTTGAGCTTCTCTAATTTATTTGTTTACAAGATTCCTATGCATAGGAAGTGGGTTAGACTTTAAAAAAATTATACTTGCCTCTTGATGCTCTCTTTTGCTTAATTCATATTTCTTATGTGAGCATCTTCTTCACTCGAAAACATGTGAATCCACTTTTCTGTGCCTAGCTAAAAGGCGTTAAAGAAAATCACTTCTTGGGAGATAACCCATGGTTTTATTTTTTCTTTGTTTTCTCTGTTTTCTTTGAGTCAAGGGGTTGTATAATTCTGTAGCAACTCCTTTGTATCTTTCTTTTCATGTTTTAGTGGTGCCAAGTAAGGTTTCTGACGAGAGTTGAAGTTGGTTTTCGGATTTTTGCGCAGGAAACAGATTTCTGCTGTCCACCATAAAAAATTATATAAATCATAAAAAAAAATCAAAATTACCTGAAATTTCTTGTGATTATTCCTCGGCTAATTTCGCAATTTTTTTGTTAGTTACGTTTTTTGATCTGAGCAACTTAAGTGCCTCGAAAAAATCCGTCTTTACAGACTGTTCTGGTTTTGACAGATTCTTCTATTTTTCTTGCATTTGTTTTTTTTTTGATGTCAAGTGGATTTCTTTGCTTCACTAAACATCAGTGATTGTCTCTAATGTTTAAAAGTATCAACAGAACTTGTTCCATACAGAACCAATGGATTTTTAATTGTTGCACTAACCCTCTAATGCGAATTACTGTTTGAGTGTGGTGTGAAGGAAGTTTTCAAGGGTCAAGAGAAGAGGTGATATATGTGATCAAGAAGAGTGCAAGGTCAAAGCTTGGGGATGTCCCCGTGGTTCATCCAAGAATATTTTAGAAGACTCAATCATATAAGCTTGTGTATGCCCAAGGCATCCCTTTGTTCATCTACTATCTATCAGGTCAATTCTCGTGAAACTATATTTTTATTCGGTCACATCATATGAAGTTTACTTGGAGCGTCTGTTTTTTTTGTTTTCCTTGCTGCAATAATATAGGTGGATCCTAGCATTCTTTGTTTGTGAGAGATACACGCTCCCCTTTTTCGTTTGAATACTTGCTATGCTAGTATTCTTAGTTTTTTGTTTAGTTGCTGCAAAAATTTCTGTTTAGCTCTCGTTTTCATTGCATCTCTTATTCAGAGTTGTTAGTTTTAGTAGTGTTATATGAGTCCTCTCATGTTTGCTTTCTGTAGCATTTAGAGAGTTGTTGTTAAAGCATGTTTTTTATGGTGCTTGTTGGGAAAAGAAATTGCTGCTTGAGGTAGAATTTTTAACGGTGCAAGTAGAAGCTTGTATAGACTGTGGCTAGACTATTTCATATCATGCTAGATTTTATATTAGTTCTAAAGCCTTGTGGTTATTTAGTAGCATGATTATACTCAAATAGCTGAGAGTGTTTAATGTGCCATTTAAAGAATCATGAGTTGTTCTTGTCATATTGAAGCATAAATTTGTGGTGTTCTCCTTTGAATGTTTTATTTGGTTGACTTGGCGCATGCTCACACCATGTTTATGACTATGAACCAGTCACGAATAGCCTCCATGATCAATTAGTTTTTGAACTTGTGGTATGATACGTCTCAAACGTATCTATAATTTCTAATGTTCCATGTTGATATTATGCCAATTGCTACATGTTTTCTGCTTGTTTTTGTCGCACCCTGACTTCTAAAGGATACTCGCCGTTCCGTTGAACAATAGTAGATTGGATTACGGGGCTTATCGGCACCCGCGTCCTCTTACGAGTAGGCCAACACACGTATGTGTGACAACCAACCCCTATCTGTTCAGCGTCGACGTAAACTATCCCATAGAAATCAGGATACTTCCATTGACGTACTTCAAACCATACACACATGGTACGTCAACGGCGTTTAACAAGTGATATCACAACAGATCTCTACGACACAAAAGATTGAAATAAGTTGCAAATAGCTCTCATTAGAGCAGAGATAGCAAATACAATCATCCAGAGGGCACATGCCCCAACATCACATCATTACATCACAACGGAAGCATTCAACATGTCTGAGTACAGACAAGATCCAAATAGGCCTAAGAGGCCGGAAACGAAAAGACGGAGCCCATCCACGAAGTCTCGGATCCTGCCCGGGTCCGCTATCTACTCGTCAGCAGTCTCGTCATACTCCACGTAGTAGCCACCATGTAGATCCTCGGAAACGTCGTCTGCGTAAACCACAGCCCCAAAGGGGCCAGTACATAAACGTACTGGCAAGCAAGACTCACAGTTCACCAAAGTGTAGCCCGTCAACACCAAGCACAGATGCTTTGGGTTCAACGGAAGGAAGGGGATATAAAAGATGCTGCAACTGGCTGCTCTAACCAACTACAGAGTTACTACCACTTCCGGCTATCAGAAAGGAGATAAGATCGTGTATCGTAACCAACTATAGCTAACCACCAAACAAACCCATCCTGGACCTCGCCCCTTATCCAAAGAAGCAATCCGAGGATAACTCACGCAGTTGAAAATAATGATGGTTCAGATTATTGTGTCAATAAGCCTATTACTAGTCAAGTTTGTTAATCATTGGGTGTAAGGTTGTTAATCATTAGGTTTAAGTTGTCCTGAGTACTTGTTAGCCAGTACTTTCACCAAGTAGTCCATAACCGCGGAAAACACGGCTTCTCGAGAAGATTTATCCCTGCAGGGTTGCACCAATTTGGCTGTACACGCATGAATAACCCGCCAGATGGAAAGGCCCTTCCACCAAGCGGGGCACTCAACACAACTCAACTCTTCTCCGCATCAAGCCCAAAGCACCTTGGGTGCACGGCTAATCGAGCCCAGAAGAAAATGGACCCTCATAGCACTCTAAGAACGTGTCCCCCTATATGCCGACTACGAAAGTTCCACCCTGGCCTGGGCTCGC
The DNA here is from genome assembly GCA_028641055.1 of Alopecurus myosuroides. Classification (NCBI taxonomy): domain Eukaryota; kingdom Viridiplantae; phylum Streptophyta; class Magnoliopsida; order Poales; family Poaceae; genus Alopecurus; species Alopecurus myosuroides. The sequence goes on along the minus strand of CM054057.1, from coordinate 314,225,199 downwards.
AAAAACATGCATGCGGCAAATGGAAAACACGAACTAAATGAGGCGATTTGGACGAGATGCGAATCGAATCAAATTGAGGGGGGCGCCCATACTCGCTTCCCACATGCGGTTAGTGCGCTCATCATGGATCAGTAGACAAGACCCTTTTCCTATTAGGGTCGACACTAGCAGGCCTCAAAACCACACAGGGCCTCCTGCCGGTGCCTTATCATCAAATTATTATTTAACAATAACAGTAGCATGATTGATTGATTAAACATCGAGCCCCCAGAACATAATGGAATATAGTAACTGAAAATAACGGGTAACAGACTCGAGCAAAACAACCTAAGCATGCTAGTAAGACACTGGCTCAATCAAAGGGGTTGTAGGAGTGGAGGTGAGGCAATATCAGGGTTAAGGGATTCATGTGATAGGTTCGTAACAGAAACATCTACTACTAAGGCTAGCAGAAAAGAACAACGGAGAGTATCGGTAATCAATGTTGAAAGGAACACAGTGGTTCATGTGAGTGATAACTTGCCTGCAAAACCCAGTAGCCTGGTACTGAGCTAAATCCTTAGAAGGGGTGTCGTAAGTATCGTCGGTCTCAACGTCGTCGTTTATCCGAGAAGAAGCAAACAAACAATGCAGAAAGATAAACAATCAATATCATGGCATAGTGCACAAACATGGGATGATGCATGACCATTTAATTGATGCATAGAAATAAACTAGTTGACAAGATACATAACATGATTAAATGGACCCACATGCAATTGGATTGCATATGAAAAGCCCATGAATTATGGTTGAATTAATTGTTTTTCAACTAATCAACTTGTGTAAGTGAATTATCATGATGCATGGATGAGGAAAACAACAAAATAACAACAATAGAACCAAATGTAAATAAGGTTTACCAAGTTTGGAAATTCATTTATCAAGTTAAGAAATTTTGGTTACTTAAAGGTGTCACTCAAGGATTTGTTGTTTTCACCACTTTAAATTGTTCCAAATGGATAACAAAGTTTATATTTGATAATAACACACAATTTTAGGTGGATTGCATGCTTCACTTGTTGAAAAAGGATTTCAAATAAATTATTTATGAATTAAACAAGTGTAAGCAAGAATTAAATGAATTTAATTCAAACATGAACTTATTTGAATTTTTATTTGTTCAAAACATTAAACCAAATTCATATTTAAAAAGTTTATACTTTTATGGTTGGAAAACATATTTTATATGTCCCAAAAGAATTTTAGTTGATCAAGTTATGAATTTAACAATATTAAATGATTTAAACAAGGTTTAAATCATTCAACCAATTTTAATTATTCAAAACATGAAACAAATTTTATATTTGGAAAGGTGGTTTAATTTTGCATGGAAAACATATTTCATTTGTGGAAATTGGATTTAAAATGAGCAAGTTATTACTTTGGCAATTTTAAATGCAATAAATAAGAAACAGTTGTTTTCAGCAATTTAAATTATTCAAAACAGCAAAAAAAAAATATATTTGGAAAGTACATGAAAAGTTGATTGGAAAACATATTTGGTTTGTGAAATTTGGAATTTTTATGCCCAAGTTATGATTTTTGCAAGTTTAAGTGAATTTGACAAGTTTTCAAATGTTTCACCAATTTAAAATATTCAAAACAGTAAACAAATCTTATATTTGGAAAGAACATTTAATTTGGGACAGAAAACATATTTAAAAAGTTAAAATTGGAGTTGGGATGAATTTCTTATGCAATTTACAAAATCTAGTGTAAATCTGCCATTTTTAATCCATTAGGGACTTAGGAAAAATTATTTCAGGGGTCTAGATTTAATTAACAGGGCCTAGTTGTGATTCTTTGAAATTGCTGTGACCAAATCAATGGAAAAAAATGATTTGGTTAAAATGAGGGAGGGGGGATTCGAACCCCCCACCTCCTGATGCGCTAAGGAACCTGAACCAGATGGGCTGACTGCTATGTGTTGGAAGGAAGGGAGCTCGGGGGGTAAGAGGTGTGGGCTCGGGATGTTTTTCTGAATTGACTGAACCCGAACAGGTACCGCACCTTTACCACGACAGAACAAGGCCATCGACGGGCAGCGGCGAACGCCGGAGATGCTAGGGCGTGGGGCGGGTGGTGCTGGTGGGTGCGGCCCTAGAGGAGAGGAGGGAGGAGGGCGAGAGAAGGAGGGGAAGGGGGCCTCACCTTGGTGCGGTCAGGGAGGAGACGATCGGGTCGCTGCAGGGGGCGATGCAGGGAGGCCGCCGGTGGAAGGAGTGGACGGCGGCGGCGGCTCCGGGGGTCCCAGCCCCTGGCGTGGTGACGAGGAGGAAGAGGGACGAGGGGGGATTCCATTCCCGCCCTCTCCCTGGCCGGAGGAGGACCGTACAGCCGGCGATCGCCGGAGCAAAGAGAGAAGATTTCGGTGGTGTTGTGTTCAGAACAGAGAAAAGTAGAGCAGAGGAGGAAGAGGAAGAAGGAGGAAGAGGATGGCGGCTGGGGAGAGGAAGAAAGGAAAGTAGGGGAAAACCCTAGGGGGGTAGGCTATATAGGGGAAGGTGAGCGTTGCTGGCCGTCCCCTCTGTTACTGCCATTGACGTGGACAGCAGCATCGAGCTGCCGTACGAAGAAGATGATTGGAAGGGGTATCGGGCCAGAATAGATGGGCTTGGGGGGGAGAAAGGAGATGGGGTTGGGCTGGTCTGCCTCTCCATTGCTTTTATTTTTTATTTCGTTTCTCTGTTTTTTTTGTAGCAAAACGAAGTTGGAAGGAAATGTTAGGTTTTAGTGTTAGTAAAAATCCTAGAAAATTAGGGTGAGCTTATCATGTTAAATTCAACCCATTACCAAGTTTGGATTTCAAAAAAATGTTTAAAGTTTTGTGTTGTTTGGATATAAACCAAATTTAGATGATTTTGAATATTTAACATTATTATTAAGTCAACACTTTAATAGAATGACCCAAGTGATTTAATTGGAAACAAAAGATCATAAAATGTTTTGGGTTATTATTTTTATACTTTCACATTGAACACATTTGGTTTGGATTGGGAGGTTTTTGTTAATTAATGATTTAATATTTGAAAACAACAAGCTTAATAGGGTGAACCCTATTAATTAAAGTGATTAGAATGATTTGATTGGCTTAGAGATTTTCATAGATTCAAAGTGGTTCTGTTTGATGCATTGGGTTTGAGTTTGAAATTTGATTTGGATTTAATTGATTGAATAAAACCATTAATTTGATAAGTGAGCATTATGGAATAAAAGAAAACAATTTGGTTGATTTTTATTTGTGACTTTTATTTAAAAGGTTGTAACAGAGCAAGTATGAAAACAAAGCATTTGGAATTGTTTGAGTTTCATTGTGAAAACAAATAAGAACAGATGCAAAACAAATAGTAAACAAGGCAAACAATGAAATAAATATGATGCCATGATGCAATACTTTAATAACAAGAAATCAAACATTCTAAATGGTAGGTTTTCATACTTGGGCTGTTACAAAACGCCCCCCCTTGAAGGAATCGCGCCCCGAGATTCCTACTGAGAAAAGAAAAGGTCCGGAAACTTCTTGGGAAGATTCTCTTGAGCTGTGACACGTGAAACACATCGTGCACCTTGGATAGTTTGTCTGGAAGTTCCAGATGACAGGCATTCCTGGCAACTCTTCTGGAAAGATGTCAGGGAATTTGGAAACCACCGGAACATTTTCAAATAAAGGTAGAGGTTTTGTATCGAGGGTGTATAGCTGAATAGAACTTGATTGATTTGGAGAATAGACTATCTGGAATGTGGTGATTCGGGAATGCTTCCTCGAAACAACTCCAGGTGATAGGAATGCCAGCTCTCATAGCCTGGAATCAACAACAACAACAACAACAACCTTTCTGGCCAGATAGACTTGATATTTGGGAAGTTTTGATTAGACGCCGGTAGAAGAATTGATGTGGAAAACAACAACAAGATTTCAACGGACGAAGAGGATGTTGAGAAGAACAGGATATCAATATCGGGGAAAACGAGAACAAAACTCCTGAGGTACTACGGAAAACCCATCCGGGCTTCTAAAGGATTATTATCTACTGCTTAAGGAATAGAGGATTTGCTTCCGGGGCTTACACGCCTCCGTTCTCAATCATGAGTAGGCAACATGATAAATCATGTCACAACCACCTCCATTCCTATGGTCTAGTAGTATAACCATCCTAGAGAAACCAGGGTTCGTGAAATCCTAACTTGAAAGTTTAGATGAGAAGGGAAAAACAACGTTGCACTTCCTTACCAGACAAGGGAGGGTGGGTGGGGAAAGAAGAAAAAGAACAGAATTCCTACTCTCACGTTTCATTTTTCCTATATAGCTACAAAATAGTTTCTAGACTCAACTGCGACCAGTAAAAAGGGATCCTACAGGCAGACAGGCTCTGATACCATTTGTCGCACCCTGACTTCTAAAGGATACTCGCCGTTCCGTTGAACAGTAGTAGATTGGATTACGGGGCTTACCGGCACCCGCGTTCTCTTACGAGTAGGCCAACACACGTATGTGTGACAACCAACCCCTATCTGTTCAGCGTCGACGTAAACTATCCCATAGAAATCAGGATACTTCCATTGACGTACTTCAAACCATACACACATGGTACGTCAACGGCGTTTAACAAGTGATATCACAACAGATCTCTACGACACAAAAGATTGAAATAAGTTGCAAATAGCTCTCATTAGAGAAGAGATAGCAAATACAATCATCCAGAGGGCACATGCCCCAACATCACATCATTACATCACAGCGGAAGCATTCAACATGTCTGAGTACAGACAAGATCCAAATAGGCCTAAGAGGCCGGAAACGAAAAGACGGAGCCCATCCACGAAGTCTCGGATCCTGCCCGGGTCCGCTATCTACTCGTCAGCAGTCTCGTCATACTCCACGTAGTAGCCACCATGTAGATCCTCGGAAACGTCGTCTGCGTAAATCACAGCCCCAAAGGGGTCAGTACATAAACGTACTGGCAAGCAAGACTCACAGTTCACCAAAGTGTAGCCCGTCAACACCAAGCACAGATGCTTTGGGTTCAACGGAAGGAAGGGGATATAAAAGTTGCTGCAACTGGCTGCTCTAACCAACTACAGAGTTACTACCACTTCCGGCTATCAGAAAGGAGATAAGACCGTGTATCGTAACCAACTATAGCTAACCACCAAACAAACCCATCCTGGACCTCGCCCCTTATCCAAAGAAGCAATCCGAGGATAACTCACGCAGTTGAAAATAATGATGGTTCAGATTATTGTGTCAATAAGCCTATTACTAGTCAAGTTTGTTAATCATTGGGTGTAAGGTTGTTAATCATTAGGTTTAAGTTGTCCTGAGTACTTGTTAGCCAGTACTTTCACCAAGTAGTCCATAACCGCGGAAAACACGGCTTCTCGAGAAGATTTATCCCTGCAGGGTTGCACCAATTTGGCCGTACACGCATGAATAACCCGCCAGATGGAAAGGCCCTTCCACCAAGCGGGGCACTCAACACAACTCAACTCTTCTCCGCATCAAGCCCAAAGCACCTTGGGCGCACGGCTAATCGAGCCCAGAAGAAAATGGACCCTCATAGCACTCTAAGAACGTGCCCCCCTATATGCCGACTACGAAAGTTCCACCCTGGCCTGGGCTCGCAAAAACATGCATGCGGCAAATGGAAAACACGAACTAAATGAGGCGATTTGGACGAGATGCGAATCGAATCAAATTGAGGGGGGCGCCCATACTCGCTTCCCACATGCGGTTAGTGCGCTCATCATGGATCAGTAGACAAGACCCTTTTCCTATTAGGGTCGACACTAGCAGGCCTCAAAACCACACAGGGCCTCCTGCCGGTGCCTTATCATCAAATTATTATTTAACAATAACAGTAGCATGATTGATTGATTAAACATCGAGCCCCCAGAACATAATGGAATATAGTAACTGAAAATAACGGGTAACAGACTCGAGCAAAATAACCTAAGCATGCTAGTAAGACACTGGCTCAATCAAAGGGGTTGTAGGAGTGGAGGTGAGGCAATATCAGGGTTAAGGGATTCATGTGATAGGTTCGTAACAGAAACATCTACTACTAAGGCTAGCAGAAAAGAACAACAGAGAGTATCGGTAATCAATGTTGAAAGGAACACAGTGGTTCATGTGAGTGATAACTTGCCTGCAAAACCCAGTAGCCTGGTACTGAGCTAAATCCTTAGAAGGGGTGTCGTAAGTATCGTCAGTCTCAACGTCGTCGTTTATCCGAGAAGAAGCAAACAAACAATGCAGAAAGATAAACAATCAATATCATGGCATAGTGCACAAACATGGGATGATGCATGACCATTTAATTGATGCATAGAAATAAACTAGTTGACAAGATACATAACATGATTAAATGGACCCACATGCAATTGGATTGCATATGAAAAGCCCATGAATTATGGTTGAATTAATTGTTTTTCAACTAATCAACTTGTGTAAGTGAATTAGCATGATGCATGGATGAGGAAAACAACAAAATAACAACAATAGAACCAAATGGAAATAAGGTTTACCAAGTTTGGAAATTCATTTATCAAGTTAAGAAATTTTGGTTACTTAAAGGTGTCACTCAAGGATTTGTTGTTTTCACCACTTTAAATTGTTCCAAATGGATAACAAAGTTTATATTTGATAATAACACACAATTTTAGGTGGATTGCATGCTTCACTTGTTGAAAAAGGATTTCAAATAAATTATTTATGAATTAAACAAGTGTAAGCAAGAATTAAATGAATTTAATTCAAACATGAACTTATTTGAATTTTTATTTGTTCAAAACATTAAACCAAATTCATATTTCAAAAGTTTATACTTTTATGGTTGGAAAACATATTTTATATGTCCCAAAAGAATTTTAGTTGATCAAGTTATGAATTTAACAATATTAAATGATTTAAACAAGGTTTAAATCATTCAACCAATTTTAATTATTCAAAACATGAAACAAATTTTATATTTGGAAAGGTGGTTTAATTTTGCATGGAAAACATATTTCATTTGTGGAAATTGGATTTAAAATGAGCAAGTTATTACTTTGGCAATTTTAAATGCAATAAACAAGAAACAGTTGTTTTCAGCAATTTAAATTATTCAAAACAGCAAACAAAATTTATATTTGGAAAGTACATGAAAAGTTGATTGGAAAACATATTTGGTTTGTGAAATTTGGAATTTTTATGCCCAAGTTATGATTTTTGCAAGTTTAAGTGAATTTGACAAGTTTTCAAATGTTTCACCAATTTAAAATATTCAAAACAGTAAACAAATCTTATATTTGGAAAGAACATTTAATTTGGGACAGAAAACATATTTAAAAAGTTAAAATTGGAGTTGGGATGAATTTATTATGCAATTTACAAAATCTAGTGTAAATCTGCCATTTTTAATCCATTAGGGACTTAGGAAAAATTATTTCAGGGGTCTAGATTTAATTAACAGGGCCTAGTTGTGATTCTTTGAAATTGCTGTGACCAAATCAATGGAAAAAAATGATTTGGTTAAAATGAGGGAGGGGGATTCGAACCCCCCACCTCCTGATGCGCTCAAGGAACCTGAACCAGATGGGCTGACTGCTATGTGTTGGAAGGAAGGGAGCTCGGGGGGGTAAGAGGTGTGGGCTCGGGATGTTTTTCTGAATTGACTGAACCCGAACAGGTACCGCACCTGTACCACGACAGAACAAGGCCATCGACGGGCAGCGGCGAACGCCGGAGATGCTAGGGCGTGGGGCGGGTGGTGCTGGTGGGTGCGGCCCTAGAGGAGAGGAGGGAGGAGGGCGAGAGAAGGAGGGGAAGGGGGCCTCACCTTGGTGCGGTCAGGGAGGAGGCGATCGGGTCACTGCAGGGGGCGATGCAGGGAGGCCGGCGGTGGAAGGAGTGGACGGCGGCGGCGGCTCCGGGGGTCCCAGCCCCTGGCGTGGTGACGAGGAGGAAGAGGGACGAGGGGGGGTTCCATTCCCGCCCTCTCCCTGGCCGGAGGAGGACCGTACAGCCGGCGATCGCCGGAGCAAAGAGAGAAGATTTCGGTGGTGTTGTGTTCAGAACAGAGAAAAGTAGAGCAGAGGAGGAAGAGGAAGAAGGAGGAAGAGGATGGCGGCTGGGGAGAGGAAGAAAGGAAAGTAGGGGAAAACCCTAGGGGGGGTAGGCTATATAGGGGAAGGTGAGCGTTGCTGGCCGTCCCCTCTGTTACTGCCATTGACGTGGACAGCAACATCGAGCTGCCGTACGAAGAAGATGATGGGAAGGGGTATCGGGCCAGAATAGATGGGCTTGGGGGGGAGAAAGGAGATGGGGTTGGGCTGGTCTGCCTCTCCATTGCTTTTATTTTTTATTTCGTTTCTCTGTTTTTTTTGTAGCAAAATGAAGTTGGAAGGAAATGTTAGGTTTTAGTGTTAGTAAAAATCCTAGAAAATTAGGGTGAGCTTATCATGTTAAATTCAACCCATTACCAAGTTTGGATTTCAAAAAAATGTTTAAAGTTTTGTGTTGTTTGGATATAAACCAAATTTAGATGATTTTGAATATTTAACATTATTATTAAGTCAACACTTTAATAGAATGACCCAAGTGATTTAATTGGAAACAAAAGATCATAAAATGTTTTGGGTTATTATTTTTATACTTTCACATTGAACACATTTGGTTTGGATTGGGAGGTTTTTGTTAATTAATGATTTAATATTTGAAAACAACAAGCTTAATAGGGTGAACCCTATTAATTAAAGTGATTAGAATGATTTGATTGGCTTAGAGATTTTCATAGATTCAAAGTGGTTCTGTTTGATGCATTGGGTTTGAGTTTGAAATTTGATTTGGATTTAATTGATTGAATAAAACCATTAATTTGATAAGTGAGCATTATGGAATAAAAGAAAACAATTTGGTTGATTTTTATTTGTGACTTTTATTTAAAAGGTTGTAACAGAGCAAGTATGAAAACAAAGCATTTGAAATTGTTTGAGTTTCACTGTGAAAACAAATAAGAACAGATGCAAAACAAATAGTAAACAAGGCAAACAATGAAATAAATATGATGCCATGATGCAATACTTTAATAACAAGAAATCAAACATTCTAAATGGTAGGTTTTCATACTTGGGCTGTTACAGTTTTCCCACGTTTTTTTATGTTTTCCGGGACTAACATATTAACAAGATGCCACAGAGCCAGTTCCCTGTTTTCTGTTGTTTTTAGTTTCAGAAAAGTTGTTCTGGAAATATTCTCGGAATTGGAAAATTCGAAAGCCAGAAGTCCTAAAAGTAACGGAAGCATCCAGAAGTCCCGAAGAGCTCCGGAGGGTGGCCACAGGGTGGCCACACCATGGGGTGGCGCGGGTCCCCCTGGCCGCGCCACCTAGGGTTGTGGGCTCCTTGGCCACCTCCTGGCATTGCCCTTTCGCCCATATATACTCTCCGAGGCATAAACCCTAGGAGAATCGACCTTTTCCACAAAATACACCCGTAGCTCCGCCGTCGCCACCGACAAGTTTCGGGGGATACATCTCTGTTCTGGCACCCTGCCGGGATGGGGAAGTGCCCCCGGAAGCCATCTCCTTCGACTCTACCGCCATCTCCATCACCGTTGCTGTCTCCTATGATGAGGAGGGAGTAGTTCTCCCCCGGGGCTGAGAGCTCTACCGGTAGCTATGTGGTTCATCTCTCTCTCCCATGGTGTGATCTTTATGTGATCATGAGCTTTGTAATATAGTTGAATCTGTAGATTGATCTTCATCCGTTATGCTACTCAAGTGGTTTTGTTATCTCCATAAACACTTTGATCATGGGGCAAAGGTGATAGTGTGTGTTCCGTGTGGTTTAGCATGATATTTATATCTTGTGTTGGAAGGTGAACCTATGAAATCGTGGCATTTGTTTACTAATTTATGGCACTCGTAGTGACATTGGGGTGCCCTAGAGAGGGAATATAGACTTGAGGAGTGTTGTTAAAGCCCTACACAATGATTAGTGTTCGTTATTTGAGTGTTAGACTTGTTATGGAAAATTCTAAGCTTGGGGAAGCTAGTTTTGAGTAATATGATATTTTTAGTACCCCAAGTTTTGAGGAGGAAAATTTCTTTGATGATACCTTGCCTCCAATATATGATAATTATAATGATTGTGGTATTCTAGTTCCACCTGTTTACAATGATGAATATGATATTTTCAGTCCACCTACTATTGAGGAGAAAATTAATTACGATTGCAAAATGCCTCCTATGTTTGATGATTATGGTGATGAGAATGATAATGATGGTTATTTTTTAAAATTTGCTCCCACTGCTATTAATAAGAATGACTATGCTTATGTGGAGAGTAATTATTCTTTTATGCATGTGGCTCATGATAAGAATATTTCATGTGATAGTTATGTTGTTAATTTTATTCATGATGCTACTAAAATTTATTATGATAGAGGGAAACATGGTTTTATGCATCTCAACAATATTAAGTTTCCCCTCTTTATGTTGAAAATTTTGAAGTTGCACTTATTTTGCCTTCCTATGCTAGTCACTTTGTGCTTCGTTGACCTGTTTTTCTAATAGATTATTTTCCATAGAAAGTGGGTTAGACTTAAATGTGTTTTATATTTTCTTCTTGATGCTCTCTTATTCTGCTTCAACTCTTGTTATTATGTGAGCATCTTTTAAAAATCACTATGCCTAGCTGAAAGGCGTTAAAGAAAAGCGCTACCGGGAGACAACCCGTTTTATTTCTCTGTTTTCAACCCGTTTTATTTCATTTTATTTGGTTTTCTTTGCACCATGGTGTTATATATTTTCTTAGCAACCCCGCTGTATCTTTTCTTTTTAGTTTTTGTTGAGTCAAGTGAAGTCTCTAGTGGAAAGTTGAGTCTATATTTCGGATTTCTGCGCAGGAAACAGATTTCTGCTGTCCACTGTTAATTCCGTTAAAAATCACACAAAATTCAAATTGACCTGAGCTTTTTTTTGCTTAATACTGAGTTATATACGCAACTTTTCTTTGAAGACCACTTTTTTATTTGAGAAACATAACATTTTTTAAAAAATCGATCCTTACCTGTTGTTCTGTTTTGAAAGATTTCTGCCATTTATCGCATTTGCATCTTAATATCTTTCTTTTGGTATTCTTTTGAGAAAAGAGTTTGAAATAAGTTATGACAGTAGCTAATGTGTTTTTGAGTGTTAGACTTGTGTTGAAACTGAACCATGTGAATCTATTATTTCAATTGCACTAACGTTGCTAATGAAGATTGTGAGAATTTTGATGTGAAGGAAGTTTTCAAGGGTCAAGAGAAGAGGATGATATGATGTGATCAAGAAGAGTGAAAAGCCTAAGATTGGGGATGCCCCGGTGGTACATCCAAGAAAATACCAAGAATACTCAAGCGTCTAAGCTTGGGTATGCCCAAGTCATCCCCGTCTTCATCAACAAATTATCAGGTCACTTCTAGTGAAACTATATTTTTATTCGGTCGCATCTTATGTGCTTTACTTGGAGTGCCTTTTATTTTCGTTTTTAGTTTGTTTGGTTTTATTTTATTTAATAAATGGTTGGATCTTATCATACTTGTGTGGGAGAGAGACACGCTCTGTTTTCATTGCTTAGAACACTCTAGTTTTCATTCTTATTGTTCTGTGAGTGTTCACTTTTTTGCTAGTACTGCGTTTAGCCTTTGTTTTCATGCATCTTTTGTTCAGAGCTGTCAGATTTTGTAGTTAGGTGGTTCTCATATATGTGCTTGGTTGGTAATAGAAATGCTTATGTTATAGTTGGTATAGTGGAAAAAATCGCATGGTCTTGTAGATCACGAAACTGCTTCACTTGAATCACCGCTGTTGTTTTGAGATATTAATTTGCTTAATGGATAAACGGGAACAACTAGTAAGTATAAACTTTTAATGGTTGGTCTAAGAAACTTGAAATTGTGCCACACTTAAATTACCAGCTGATAGAAACAATGGTATATGATTTCTACGAGTGATATATTTCTGATCAGCCTTTTGTTACGCGCTACGGTCGGGGTAGCTAACAGTGCTTGTCACTGCCACGGACCCTCTTGAAGTGATTTGCATTGTGCCTTGTAAGATGATTTGCTTGCTTTAATATTTTAACCGGTGAGTCTATGTTGCGGTTCTTGGCACTTCCACCATCCATATTTGCTAGCCTCTTCGGTACTGTGCATTGCCCTTTCTCACATTGAGAGTTGGTGCAAACTTCGCCAGTGCATCCAAATCCCGTGGGAGGATTTTGTTCTCCTACACATAATCCCATATATTCTTCCTCAAAAAATCCACCATACCTACCTATCATGGCATTTCCATAGCCATTCCGAGATATATTGCTGCACAACATCCACCTCCATTATGTTACTTGATGACGAGCTTCATGGTTATTTATGCATACTGCTACACTGATAGGAGCATGCAGTTAGAGACATCAGAGATATTTTATTGTGAGTTATGAGTACTAAAAGTGTGATGATTCATTGTAATATAGGATGTTGCCCCTACCGGTGAGGATATACTAAAAAATGAAAAAGTCCCAAAAAGGGCCAAAGGGAGAATAAAGAGAGAGGGGGCGCATCACTATCCTTTATACCACACTTGTGCTTCATGTTTAGCACTAATACTTCAGTTTGGAGAGAGTTTTCATATTATCATTCATTCATAACTATGTGGGGAACTTTACATTATAGAACTTGGCTTGTATATTCCAATGATGAGCCTCCTCAAATGAGCTCTAGGTCTTCGTGAGCAAGCAAGTTGGATGCACCCCCACTAGTTCCACTTGAGAGATTCCATACACTTATAGCTATATGTGAATCCGTTGTGTTGCAATCCCTACTCCTTGCATAGCTTCGGTTGTAAGACTTTATCTTGCCTAATGACCACTTTCAGCTTTGTGAGCCTTTCCTCCATTGACCTTCCAAACCCCCCCCCCCATAATGTTCTCTTAGCCATAACATCCCGGTGCCAGGGACCAACGCAGAACACTCGCTTGTTTTTAGTGCGCAAATAGTTTAAGATTCAAGCATTGCATCGTGTAGAAAGCTTGACTTGATCCTAACAGGGGTTGTGAAGATAGTTTGACGTGCATGATATTGTTGTTCTTGAAAGCTTAAATCATCTATAATAAACTTTGCACGGTTGATAGTCTTTTAGTCTTGATTCATTAAAGGTTTTACTTCTTTCTTCTTTGTTTATGCATTAATTGTTGACATCAAATATAGATCACAGCTTTAGTTCATTTGATCCTAGTTTACATGTTCTACTTTACATATTATGATCAAGATTGTGTGGTAGCATGTCACCATAGAAATTATTTTGTTTTATCGTTTACCTACTCGAGGACGAGTAGGAACTAAGCTTGGGGATGCTTGATACGTCTCAAACGTATCTATAATTTCTGATGTTCCATGTTGATATTATGCCAATTGCTACATGTTTTCCGCTTGTTTTCCTACGTTTTCTTATGTTTTCCGGGACTAACCTATTAACAAGATGCCACAGAGCCAGTTCCATGTTTTATGCTGTTTTTTGTCTGAGAAAAGTTGTTCTGGAAATATTCTCGGAATTGGAAAATTCGAAAGCCAGAAGTCCTAAAAGTCCAGGAAGCATCCAGAAGTCCTGAAGAGCTCCGGAGAGGGGCCACAGGGTGGCCACACAATGGGGTGGCGCGGGTCCCCCCTGGCCGTGCCACCTAGGGGTGTGGGCCCCTTGGCCACCTCCCGGCATTGCCCTTTCGCCCATATATACTCTCCGAGGCATAAAGCCTAGGAGAATCGACCTTTTCCGCAAAATACATCCGTAGCTCCGCCGCCGCCACCGACAAGTTTTGGGGGACATATCTCTGTTCTGGCACCCTGCCGGGATGGGGAAGTGCCCCCGGAAGTCATCTCCTTCGACTCTACCGCCATCTCCATCGCCGTTGCTGTCTCCTATGATGAGGAGGGAGTAGTTCTCCCCCGGGGCTGAGGGCTCTACCGGTAGCTATGTGGTTTATCTCTCTCTCCCATGGTGTGATCTTTATGTGATCATGAGCTTTGTAATATAGTTGAATCTGTAGGTTGATCTTCATCTGTTATGCTACTCAAGTGGTTTTGTTATCTCCGTAAACACTTTGATCACGGGGCAAAGGTGACAGTGTGTGTTCCGTGTGGTTTAGCATGATATTTATATCTTGTGTTGGAAGGTGAACCTATGAAATTGTTGCGTTTGTTTACTAATTTATGGCGCTCGTAGTGACATTGGGGTGCCCTAGAGAGGGAATATAGACTTGAGGAGTGTTGTTAAAGCCCTACACAATGATTAGTGTTCGTTATTTGACAGGAGAGTGGTTCGGAGTAGCATAGTGAAGAGGTGATATTTATGCATTCAGTTATGTGATCATTGTTGAGTGTGTCCACTAGTGAAAGTAGGATCCCTAGGCCTTATTTCCAAGCATTGAAACATCGTTTTCCTCCTGTTCTGCTACATGTTTGCTTGCTGCCATTTTTATTTCAGATTGCTACTATCACTTATTATTATCCATATTACTTGCATTTTGCTCTCTTTTCGCCGAACTAGTGCACCTATATACCTGACAAGTATATTGGGTGTGTTGGGGACACAAGAGACTTCTTGTATCTTCATTGCAGGGTTGCTTGAGAGGGATATCTTTGACTTCTACCTCCCTGAGTTCGATAAACCTGGGTAATCCACTTAAGGGAAACTTGCTGCTGTTCTACAATCCTCTGCACTTGGAGGCCCAACACTGTCTACAAGAATAGAAGCGTGCGTAGACATCAAGCTCTTTTCTGGCGCTGTTGCCGGGGAGGTAAGGTAAAAGGTACTCACATCCTCGGGTCTGTGTGCTCGAAGTTATTTCCTTTAGATTCTGCAATTATATCTTTTTGTTTCTTGTTTGCACTAGTTATGCTTAATGGAAAACAACAAAAATATGAGAGAGCTTTATAATTTTTATCTTGAGTTAGGACATGAAGTGTTTGAAGAGAAAATTAAAAAAATCTATGGAGCTTTATTTGCATGCTAGTAGAAATGTTATTAGTATGAATTCTTTGAACACCATTATTGCTAATGCTATGGAAAATTCTAAGCTTGCGAAACCTAGTTTTGATGAACATGATATTTTTAGTCCCCCAAGTTTTGCGGAGGAAAATTTCTTTGATGATACCTTGCCTCCAATATATGATGATTATAATGATTGTGGTATTCTAGTTCCACTTGTATACAATGATGAATATGATATTTTCAGTCCACCTACGATTGAGGAGAAAATTAATTACGATTGCAAAATGCCTCCTATGTTTGATGATTATGGTTATGAGAATGATAATGATAGCTATTTTGTTAAATTTGCTCCCACTGCTATTAATAAGAATGACTATGCTTATGTGGAGAGTAATTATTTTATGCATGTGGCTCATGATAAGAATATTTCATGTGATAGTTATGTTGTTAATTTCATTCATGATGCTACTGAAAGTTATTATGAGAGAGGAAAACATGGTTTTATGCATCTCAATAATATTAAGTTTCCCCTCTTTATGTTGAAATTTTTGAAGTTGCACTTATTTTGCCTTCCTATGCTAGTCACTTTGTGCTTCGTTGACTTGTTTTTCTACAAGATTCTTTTCCATAGGAAGTGGGTTAGACTTAAATGTGTTTTATATTTTCTTCCTGATGCTCTCTTATTGTGCTTCAACTATTATTCTTATGTGAGCATCTTTTAAAAATCACTATGCCTAGCTGAAAGGCGTTAAAGAAAAGCGCTACCGGGAGACAACCCGTTTTATTTCTCCGTTTTCAACCTGTTTTATTTCGTTTTATTTGGTGTTCTTTGCACCTGGATGTCGTATATTTTCTTATCAACTTCTCTGTATCTTTTCTTTTGAGTTTTTGTTGAGTCGAGTAAAGCCTCTAATGCAAAGTTGAGCTTATATTTTGGATTTCTGCGCAGGGAACAGATTTCTCATATCCACTGTTAATTCCGTTAAAAATAACCGAAATTTCAACTTGACCTGATCTTTTTTTTGCTTAATAATGAGTTATAAACGCAAGTTTTCTTAGAAGACCACTTTTTTATTTGAGAAACATAACATTTCTAAAAAAATCGATCTTTACCTGATGTTCTATTTTGACAGATTTCTGCCATTTATCGCATTTGCATCTTAATCTCTTTCTTTTGGTGTTCTTTTGAGAAAAAGAGTTTTGAAAGAAGTTGTGACAGTAGCTAATGTGTTTTTGAGTGTTGGACTTGTGTTGAAACGGAACCATGTGAATCTATTATTTCAATTGTACTAACGTTGCTAATGAAGATTGTGAGAATTTTGATGTGAAGGAAGTTTTCAAGGGTCAAGAGAAGAGGATGATATGATGTGATCAAGAAGAGTGAAAAGACTAAGCTTGGGGATGCCCCAGTGGTACATCCAAGAAAATACGAAGAATACTCAAGTGTCTAAGCTTGGGTATGCCCAAGGCATCCCCTTCTTCATCAACAAATTATCAGGTCACTTCTAGTGAGACTATATTTTTATTCGGTCGCATCTTATGTGCTTTACTTGGAGCGCCTTTTATTTTTGTTTTTAGTTTGTTTGGTTTTATTTTCTTTAATAAATGGTTGTATATTATCATACTTGTGTGGGAGAGAGACACGCTCCGTTTTCATTGCTTAGAACACTCTAGTTTTCATTCTTACTAGATGACCCGTTGCGCCACTGGCGCAAATAACGGAATTTTGCTGGTATTTTTTACATAAGATAATTATAATGAAAAACTTAATTGTTATATTAGATATTTAGAAATTTAAATTGAGCACGGTAGAGGTAGACTTAAGTGTATTTATGTTTTCTCTCTGCTTTAATTTAGCTAAGGAGTAGAAGATCAAAGTCAATAAATTTGTTTTGGCATCTACCAAGATTTTTTTTTAAGAAAAGAAGTATACGTTAGTCCACTGATTCTTATGGATGTCTATTTTTATTTAGGTAGCCAAAAACCCATGCGTTGCTATGGAAATGAAAAAATTATGCATCAACCATAAAATGTTCTTTTAGTGCACGACATGCAACTCAACATACACCCCTCTTACCAATATTTGCTTGGGTCAGCCCATGTAATTTACATGATAGAAATACTTAAAAAATCATTATGCAAGCTTATTATCCTATGCTCAAATACTTAGTTAAGGACACCCATAACCGATGTAGTGACTGAAATAAAAAAAAAGATCTCCATTTCTTGAAAGCACCAGTATTTTTCTCTATCTCATCTCAACTCAAAAAAAATGTGTAATTTGCACTAATAGAATTTTACAACTCACTGCTTCGAACACAAGTTCATCCTTCGATGATCTTCTGATCAGGATGAATCACACCTGCCTGTGAGCGTCTCCCATCACCCCCTTGCACATACATAAGTTCCTTATTGATATGTTATAAGGAACCTGATGCGAACAGTGAGATTTCCAAGAGGATCCATCAAACTTGCACCACAACTACGAAGCATCACAGTTTGATGGGTATTGGAAATCGGTCAGAACAAAAATAACCATCAGCTACATACACCATTGATTAGTATGGTTATGACATTAAATTTCTTTGGAAAATAGGAGAAGAATGAGGTAACGCATGCAAATAAACTACAGGTAGGGTATAATGTCCAGAGAAAAAAGACAGACCAATAACTGAGAATCGATTTTAGATACAAAGTAACCTGCACCGGCTATCAGCAACGACAACCACTGTTTATCAAATTTATTTTCTAATACTATATCATATATGATCAGATCACAAGGTAGGCATGTGACTGAAGAAAAACAAAGTATTATACAGGGCGCATGTTATGTACAATAGATATCACAAACGATCATTCTACAAACGGTCCACATTACTATACATGCCGGTAGCTATATGCACATATGTGTTAGATTTTCCATCTAACCTAGAATAAAGAAACTGCTTAGTTAAATGTTCTTTTCAGTGTAGTATTCAGGACCCAAATCAAATCAATGTACTGATTCCGAAAACAAATAAATTCAAATATATATGTTTTGGGGAGATGAGCACACCATCGAGGCTGCATGTACATTAAAAGATCTTCCGATGGTGTCAGACATTCAACAATCTTATAAACCTAACTCTTGATACTTGGTGTGTCCATGCGGACTGTTCTGCACTAATATTCTTCCTTCAGAACTCACCCAACTGGGCTTTCTCCTGGATCAAAGCGGATCAGCTTGGTCAGTCTGAAGCTAAATATCAATGCAGAACATGGAAATGGGAAGAACAATTTCGGCAAACTATACCAACACATATGCCAGATGACGAAATTTGCATACATTGAATGAAAACTGCCCACTTCATCAGCGATAAACTGACCAAATGGCAGAACTCACAGCTTTGGAGCGTGCGGCCAACTCACCAGTGGACTCGTAGCCGACAACCCGCTCCATCATGCCAATGAAGGAGAAGGAAGCTCCACAACCGCCGTCTGCCTTGACGCCCCGCCTCTCCGACAAAGCTTCAAGCCTGGCTCGTCCAGGTCGAATAGGCTCCTGTAGCTATTATGCACAAGGAAATAGTATAGTACGACGATATATGAATGGATAATTTGTATAACATGTGAAGCATGAACCTGTAAGGTAACGATTTAGTACATATTGCAGATATTTATATACTTGTAATATAGAACAGAAATCAACTTCACAAAAAATAGAGTTTGGTTGCATTTGAAAATTCAAAAATACAAATACAAAAATAGAGCTTGATTACATCTGAAAACAAAAAAAAATACAAATACAAATGTCATCATCAACAAGTTTCAGTCTAGAAGCTAGAAGGGAAATGGAAACACTAATTTCTAAGCTTGTCGGCACAATCTGGTATAAACAAAATGTCAAACATCAAAATTCTGTTGGTGGAATTCACGCCGGAGTTGAACAATTTCGTAATGGTATGAAAATAGGTTATGACTGCGGTGTAACATGTACATGTATTGCCTCAATCTCGGTGGTCAAAGGAAGCTTCAAATGCCAACCTACCAATAAAGAGAATAAATTAGTGAGAAGGCACTCTAACTGAAAGCTATTTGGAGTGTTGGTTTTGAAAAAGTACCTCCTACTCCAATGTGTGCTACAGGAACTCAATGTAAAATGCCGGATAGCCAGAGAATGGAACCTGCACATATGACATGGGAAAATTGTGAGTTTAGTTTAATCAAGTTAAAGGCAACAGTAGCTACAAACAAGCTTAGTAGCCACATGGGCGGGCACAAATGGTATAATTACAAGCTCCGTAGAATATTTCTAAAACTCTAGTATAAAAAATATATTGGAATAGATAATAGTCCCTTATTCCTTAACAATCACACCTATGTATAAATCACTAATGCATTCTTTTAATTTCTCAAAACTAAAAATATGCATGCAGCAACAAGGAAATGGCACATGTTCTTTTGTAAGTATATGAATACCTTACAACTTTTTTCTTAAATATGTAAGATACATTGTAGTCAGGCCAAAAGTCTAACTGAACCTTCTATCCTTCATCTCATCTCATCTCGGCGAACAAAGTGCTGCTGTTCACCTCTTGTCCTGTCAAAACATGTATCGGTGTCGGTGAAAGGAAGGAAGATGCATGTTCTTTCAGACTAAAAATGGGAAGTTTCAGGTTATATATGGCGCCTCCTATGAATTGATGGGTAAAAGACATGAAATACGCAGAGAAATTTAAACGTGTTAGAAACAAATTTAGCAGGAAATGGAGAATGGACCAGCACATGCTAATACGCTTATGGGATTTTGGTTTCTTTGTACCGCGTGGCTCGTAGGATAGATCCAGTTCGCTTTGTTCTATTGCCATTTCTAGCCATGGTTTCTTTACCTGATGAAGTCCTGATGTTTGTAAAGGAAAATATCAGTGCATAATTTTACTACTATGTTTGACCAAAATAAAAATTTCATGTACTGTGAATTTCCAGAAGTAATTTTCTTTTGAGAAAAAGTATAGAAAAGTGGTTGGACAAATATTCAATTTCATATACATGGATTCCAATGGCTGCAGGCACGTAACGAATTCATTCCTTACTTGTTTCTTGCCTGTGCAAAATAGAAAATAAAGAGCTTTGTATAAGATAAGTAGAAAGAAGCAAAAAAAATGAAAGGAATTGTACCGACTCAAACAGGAAAAAAATCCACTTTCGTAGTGATGGGAATAAGATAATCTTTTGAGAGATGATTTGGAACCCTTTTAGTCAAGTCTTAAGATTACCCTGGGGGTTTGGCTAGACCTGATCCTATAACTCATGAAAAATGTGATCGATTACCCCTGACAGTTCTAAGTAAGATAATTGACATTATGAAGCACTTCTTGAGCTCTTTTACTCCTGACTCAAAAAATAGAGAAAATGAACGATGATTACGCTAATTAGTGAAGTGCTAAGGTCAAACTGAAAGTACTCAGCTATATTGGTGATTTCTACAGAGTGTATGCTGATACGAAGGTATCAGACATTACATGTTTTAAGCAAGTACTCCTCTTCATATCAAGTTATCACCACTTTACAATTGCGCTTCTTGTGAAGTAAAGGTTCCATTAGCCATAAACTTCCAGCAGATATTGTTGAGCTCAGTTGTCAGTGCAGGCACAACTCAATGGACTACCAAAGTTGTAAGAACTGCACGAAGAATTGAACTGGGAGAACACCTTGAACTTTGTTGATTCAAAGGGTCTTATCAGATCTTGAGCCACTGTCAGGGAGTTGCTGGGCCGAATGAAGGCTATCAGACCAGGGGCAATATCCTTTGTGTTGGGTCATTTATCGTGCCAGAAAGAAGTGAGAGTGCAATCTCCAACTATACATCTGGTCGCCACTAAGAGCACAGTTTCAACACCAGGATATAGGTTAAACAGACTCTACACTCCAAGCTCTTAATGGACATTTTTCTCCAGCCAGCTCCCCCTAATACGAAATTCATAGTTGAGAAACTTCAAGCTATGGACACCAAGTCCACCTAGGGCCTTAGGCATGCATACCTCTTTCCAAGCCACCTCACAATGTCCACTCTTTGCATCCTACCACCCTCGCCAAAAGAAGCAGCGACAAATCTTGCTAATGCATTTAATTACCCATGATGGGAGATTGAAGGCTAGCATATGGTATAATGAGATGGTCATCGAGACTGAAATAATGAGCACCAGCCTGCCTCCTTCATATAGCATTGGGTCGTCAAAGAATACATAAGATCGAGAGTAGCAAGCACATTCAAATTCCTGAAAAAGAACAAGGGTCGTCAAGGAATACACTATCCTTCCTTTGAAGTGGTTAATTGGGCAATTGGTACGCAGTATTAACCTTATTTTAGATTCAGTCTCAAAACATAGGTAAAACATGGAAAAAGGCAGCACCTAACACACATAACCTGTATTTACTGGCTATTGTTCTAACATCAAGAACCAGATGACAACACTAAAGAATTCAAGTACTACAGATAGTCACGCACATGATACCTATGACCCGCAAATGCCGGATTTATGCCGGAATTTTTTTTCCATAAGAGAAGCATGATAAATTATTCCAAAGATCTCTGTCTTGTAAAATTGGAAAGCTATATTGTCGTAGTTAGATAATGAGTGGAGAATATGATTAGAGGCTTTAAGCATCGACAGGGTGGCGCCAGACACGGGCAGTGGAGGTGGAGTTGGGTTATCGTAGGCGGGTAAGATAGTGGAGAATTAGAACTCTACATCCAAAACATGTGAACTAAGTCACTAAAGTTCCTATCATGTAACTAATTATAAGTCCAGATGTTACTCGTAACTACAGTTAACACACCTTTTTTTTGTTTTAAGTGTTCAATCCAAGCAACCACGTATTATTAGCCTAGGAAGTTCATCAAGCTAACTAAGAAAAAACCTAAAGTAAAAGGATCGCAATTTTTTATTTGCTACATTATCCACAGTTGACAAAGGTTCCAAACTGGGTGCGTTTTTTTGGCCCAGAAAGAAACTGAACCTGGTATAATATTAAGAGCAAATCAGTCAATCTTACAACACCAACCATGAAACTAATCCTCGGCTGGTTACTCTCACTCTAAAGTCAAACTAAAGGTAAGATCTAATTTTTTTAATCCATCAGACCCACAGAACTGATGTTATTACTCATAGTCAAACTTTCTCTCTAAAAAGAACTAACATGGAAGAGGAAGAGAGAAGAATACCCTTCAACTGAACAGGATGCATGAACATAGGAGAGACGGATAATATTGATCCTTTAATTTGAAGACCTTTTTATTCCGTGACCTTGCGGAGTACTACAGACTTATTAATTGCATATAGACCCGATAAAGGCAATAATCATATATTTAGGAAAGTGACTTCCATTCCATAATGCAAGACTAAGTGGTGACATGCTTCTAGCTAGATGGAAATAATTTGGCACATGCTTAAGACAAAAAAAATTAAACATGACATAATTTTGACTATAGTACAAGGCAAAACATTTGGTAACATTTTAACCAAACCACTTCACAGTTGTGGTCTTAAAACTAAGATGAATAGCGAAAATTAAATTTATATTTCTAATGATTTTGTTTTATTAACTGAGAAAACATAAATGAGAAACTTGTGGTCCAGTCTGGTCTACTTTATCTTCGACGCTATCTATGTAAAATTA
The DNA here is from genome assembly GCA_028641055.1 of Alopecurus myosuroides. Taxonomy (NCBI): domain Eukaryota; kingdom Viridiplantae; phylum Streptophyta; class Magnoliopsida; order Poales; family Poaceae; genus Alopecurus; species Alopecurus myosuroides. Next base: position 314,202,496 of record CM054057.1, on the reverse strand, counting down.
TCCAGCTTGAGCATCCAATAAGCTCGTAAAATTATCCGGCTTCAGCACCCGATAAAGCTCCATACAAAGGGAAAATCACACATACAAATCCGGACCAACGAAAAGGACTTCGTATGTGAAATATGCAGAGTTAGTTTTATAAGGTAAACCTAAATAGAAAGAAAATGAAAGTCCGTGAGCAATTTATTATGAACCAAGTGTCGCTCATAAGCATAGATATGAATGGAAAAGGTTGTCTAAGACTTAACATCAGTCAAAACAAATTGATCTAGGATGTCATTTCAAAATCTTGAGAAAACAGGGGAATAAAAAGGTCCAGCCTCTAAAGGACTGTCCCGCTTAAATAGACAGAAAACCTTAAGTACTTGCTGCTTGGTGTTCCTCTAGTTGACAATATAGCCCGCCTGATTATGAAACACTTTTTTGCAAAAAATAAGTTTATTAGAACCATTAAGCATCCACCAAAGCCAATAAATATTATCAGTGAGAAAAAACAATAATTCAATAAACCTGGATGCAATTTGAGAAAGAACACAGGAAAAGAAACAAGGAAGAGAGTCATGTGTGGATCTAGTTTGGCATTCACATCGAAGGATTGAGGTTTCACTTCATCGAAGCCTTCGCCTAGGCAGAGAAGACGACAAGGAATAGCCCTGGTAACGTGCTTGGCTTAATTGTTTCAAATTTGGCATTCTCGGTTCAGCAATTCGGAAACGAAATAGGGTTTTCTTAGACTCTGATGTAGCTCAGGATCTCAGGTATACTACATCGTCGTTTAGATGCACAACTCAAACTATGCATATCAGCAAAGAACTATCAATCATACCTGAGCCAATAAGCATAATACTTCCCCAACACCAAATCGCCAAACAGTACCACAAATGAAATGAAAGATGCCATAAAAAGGATAAATTTAGCCAAGGAGCATGTTAAAAGAAGAAATAAGACCCCACTAAATACTTTACTTATGTATACACTCAAACAAACATTTTTAGTAAAAAATATATACCGTCAAGTTTGCAACAGATGCATGACAACAAAATAAATGTGTTCAATGCAAATCATGCATGGTATCGCAAAGGAACACTAAAGTACCAAAATATGCATATGCGCAACAGATAGGAGCATCTCACAGGGTTAGGAACCAGGTGTGCATCAGCACATCGCCATGGGCAAGAAGTTTCACTAACTCAATTCTCAAGGTTAACAATAAGCAGAGATCTAAACAAATCAGATAGACAAGAACATTTTTCAAGATATAAGAGCAGTATACATAGAAAGACAAGTGGAGAATACTAATCATTACCTTCATGTTCACAAACCCAATTCTCCCAAAAAGCTCCTCACATTGAATAAGCATTTGGTATATATGCACCATAAATTGGGGCCTTTCAAAAATTCTGGCTGTCATGATTCTCAACAGATTAAGAGCAGAATTATGTATTCATAATATCAGACCTTAGTAACCTGATTCATCACTCACATTTAGGAAGACAGTAACTGTCGGCATCGAAAGGCATGTCCAAAGAGGATAAATCAGCGGCTTTTAACCATGTTTTTTATACATTAGAGCCTCTGAACTGAACATGAGCATGAACATAAGAAGTTCACATATTGACCAGTAAAAAATTATCTTTCTGATAACGTGATATACTACAAATCCATGATAACTGTATTCATGCTAGTAAGTGTATAAACACCTGGTGCTGGAGAGAAGAAGCTGATAGGCGCTGGAGGTTGTTGAACTTTGCGCGGCATGAAACATCACCGCTGCTATTGCAATACCACACTTGTGAGCACCAGAGATCAATGTCATTAACATAAACGGAAGCTCTGTTGCAAAAGAAGCAATGGTAAGTAATCGGTATCACTAATTTCAACTTCTTGTGCACGATGTGAATGTGACAGGGGAGCAGTTGTTGCCGTACAAAATTCTGTCATATTTAGGCATAGGGCTATTTTCAGTGAGCAAGCCAAGATCTCCACCGTAACAATTAATAAATAAGCGGTATTTGTGATTCGGAAACGGTAGAACTTTTTAGTTTCTACTTCACAAGAGATTAAAAACTGATAAATGCATAAGCAGTAGTCTTTTTTTTCCGTATGCACAAGATATAGTCGACTATTGACTGGACACAACAACCGCTACCTCCACAAAAAGGATGTGTAGCAGTAGTAGCTCCAACAACAATGAGAAACTGTTCTGGCAGTTACTCCTGGAGTCCTAGTTATATCCGATTATACCGAGCGGCCATCCGGTTATACTGATCAAACCTTTTAAGTACTCATATTTTCCATACTACTAAGCGGGGGCACCTGAGCAAGTATTCTGAAGGTTTTAGAACACTGGTTTGCCCAACGAACATTAAATTAGCTTATACACTACATGACTAACAAAATTCCAAGGAAACTTCTGAATGCAATTTGCGGTATACCTAATCTGCAGTTTTGGCTAATGAGATTAAACCTTGTATGACATAATTGGCACAGTGGTGAGTATTCTTGTCACCACTTGTATAAGCATATTACTGCAAAGATCCTCGGGAGCAACATGTATAATTACCTGCAGACCATTTTCATCAAGTGAGTATTCTTACACATACAAAATTGTAAAGAGAGGGGCAAGGACCAGAAGATCCCATGGTAGTTGATCTAGTATGAAAGATATGAGCTGAATGCCAGCGAGAAACAAGAGAACTAAATAAAATACCTCCAAGAGATGACTATAAGCAGTATCTTCAAGTAAAGAAGCTATTTTATTATCTTTTCACTGTAATATTTCTTCTGAGCATTCTCATCCTCATTGTAACCAAGAAAAATAGATACAATGTGATACAACTCTTGATCACCAGGAGCTAGTAATTTCAACAGTCTGCAAAAGGATATGTTGACATCGCTAATAAGAAAAAAAACCTCTATGAATTGCTAATAACCAGCTCTTCTCACCTAGTAACATGACCGCTGAGCAGGCTCGGAGCAGCTAGCAAGCAGGACCCCTGGACGAGCAGGTAAGAGGCGTCGCAAGGAGCGAGCACGCAAGCTGTGGCCAGGGCTTTGGGAGGATAGAGAGATGTTGAGGAGGTACCAGGGGACGATCAGGGCGTCGAGATACACCACCCACAGGCTATACCATTTTTATAATACTACCTCATTGCAGTGCCTTTTCCGAAGCTCGTTGGCTGCTGCAGCATGATGAGAGGGCATCTACATCTGAGAAAACCTAGATATCAGGTGTCATACAATCATTCAGAGAGTGGGATAATCGATGGGGAGGACAAATACCTGCAGCAACCATAGACAGTACGAAACACCAACGTTGACCACTGCCGCCGGTGGTGTAAAATCCATATGAAGAACCGCCGTCTTTGAAAGATCGAGGGAAGCTCACCTTCCCGTCTTTGAAATCTCTATAGGGAGTAGAAATTACGAAAAAAGAATTATAGGAGTAGATAGTACATCAGTGATATTGGCTACTACTAAAGTTTCATTCATCATATGCGGCAAAATTTCATCATTAGACTGTCATACAAGAGATTAAACTGAAGTAAAGGTAGTAGGTAGATGATAGAACCAGCATAAAATGGAGATTAAGACCTTTAATGTAGAGAAGCGAACAAGTTGAAACCGACAACAGAGTGAAAACAATCCAAATATTGCAAGTGTCTCTTATCAGGATGGGAAAAGTGGTAACTTGTTAAAATATTACACTGAGAAAAGATCGAGAGGACAGGAGCTGGGAGTCCTGTATTGTCAAGCACATCCAGCAAAACACAAAATGTTAAAAAATACAAAAGAAAGACCAAAAAAATATCTTTGTTTTACAATATCAGAGAAGAGCATAAATTCACATCTGACACAAGCTGAATATTCAAGTGTGGTAATTCATTTAGAACGAAAAATAGCAGAGCAAAAAGGCAGGTCACTTCCATCATTTATTGTAGGTTCTTTAAATAGTCATGTTGCTTAGCGAGCTATCTAAGAATCAAGCGCAACCTCCTCCTTGTCGAGAAGGGGATGGAGACATCAGGGTAGTGGCTAGGGACAGGATGGCGATGGGCCAAGCTCATGCGCCTCCGATTCAACCACCCACGTCTCTCGCTGCAACGTCGCGCCAGCGCCCCGCGGGGTTGTGCGAGGAGGAGGCCTTCTCCAATATTTGTGATGATTCCTTTTAGAGGGCATGGTGAGGTCAATCATGTCTCTCCTTAATGCCCCTACCACAAAATCTGTAGAATGAAGCACATTGCAATGAGACATAGATAGTCTCTAAAGAAATTCACCTGAATTAAGGAAGCAAACAACATTGGTACTACTCTCACCTCCTTTGCCTCGAGAAGATCCAGTCTCTGGTTCCATCAGGGTTAAGCGCACCAGCATGCCTAAATAGGTACCAACACATTAATGGATTAAGAGTTATCACCCGCAACAACTTCACCAGAATTCACATCCAACCACAATGAAGAATACAAATAAACTGCAAGAAGAAAGTACAGAAAGTTAGTTGTCAGGTTGAACAGCAGAAATGCAGATAATGAATCGCCACTTTATAATAAACAAAATAAAGCGCTATTGAGAAATGACGACAAAATTTGAAGTGCTAAAAATTCCATGTTACTATATACTATATATAGTAAATCAATATTGCTTAATTATTCTCTAAGGAAACAGTAAACTATAGGGTTTGTCACGGTATAATTACAACATTAATTCTTGAAGGGATAAGAGAATTACATATAATTAACAGGTGAATAGGCATGTAGATCAGAGAAAAAAATCAAGCATATTCGATATCAGAGGACAGAAGCCTAAAAAAATATATGCAAGATATATCTAAAACGCAAACTGTATTAGAACGACAATAACCCAATACGATACATGCTAAAAAAAATATAAACCTCGCTCACCGTTAGTTGTATATAGTTTCTTACTGGGATATATTTAAAGCAGAACACCGGCATATCTGTACAAAGAAATGCAGTGACCAATTGTGATGCGCATTCTACAGCAGAACATACAAGAACTCTCAACACGAAGCTAAGAATTTGAGAAGATAATCACCAGACCAGAAGGCATGCAAATGGTTTTGAACACAAACAGCGGATAGTGTTTTTCATGACTACCCAGAAATCTTCAACCCAGCTGATTTATACACATTAACTAAGATAGGCACGAGTACTTATGCACAACAATCCTGTAATGAGTGCAACTCAAGAGACATCATTTATCATAGAATTGCTCATAGCTGTAAAACAAGAACGGCCATCTCCCATCCCTTGAACTAACATCATTCCTAGCAATTTTTATTTTATTTTGTAGTAACCAGTTGAAACCATTCATGTGATAAAGATTTCCATTGCTAAATAAATACCCACACGTTTGGCTCCCATCGAATCTATGTTCTCATCCCGCATGAGCAATATCGAATTTATATTAACTTGAAAACAACAACATATCATGTAACTGGTAAAGCAGAAATACACAAAACAGACGACAGACCAATTATTTGATGTTTAGTTTCAGAACCAATATTCTCAGGCTTCCGTCCTGCCCAGTAACCTTATTAATAGAAAATTATATATATCTGAAAACCATATGCACCACATGCACTGCATAATTAATAGAGAGTAAATTTAAGCTTCCATTTAAAATCTCTATGGAACATATATTTATGTGCCTGAAAGTATAAGATGACCTCTGATAATGGCGAATAAAGCGTGAGAAATCGAGCACGTGTCACTTGCACATATATTACAAACCCACGTCTGTTTTGAGACCAGGAGAAGAGGGCAAGAAAGATGGGGAGAAACTCACCTTAGTCTCATCAAGATTCGTTGCGCCCACTGCCGAACACACTGGTGCAACTCCTTGGCCTCGCTCATAGACTGGACGCGCACGCAGGTCGGCGCCCATCTGGCTACAACTCTTGCTCAGCTCTGCCCGCCACCGAGCGGCAACGCCGAGCCTCAGCCTGTCCAATTTGGCGTTTGAGCAGGGATGCGGTGCGCCTCCTAAGAAAGAGCAAAGTCGCAGAGTCGTAGCGCCATATTACACGTATTGCATGACCTATAAAATTGAAACAAATGAATTTACTGAGAAACATGGGCTTGCATCTGCAAGAGCAAATTCAATTAGAAAATTGAACCTAAAGTTGCATAGTTTATTATTTGTATAAAGAACATTTCATCATTTATATAGCTTCCATTAGCCTCTTTTAAAGGACAGATTTAAAAACTATGCACAGAAATATCAGTCTTAGTAATAAGAAGCGTAACCTAGGATCAAAAAGAAAGGAGAAAATCAGAAAGTAATTTGTTAGATCAAGATGAATCCATAGAGAGAAGAAAAATGTTCATTACCTGCCGCTGCTACTACTAAGCTCTGCAATGAGGAAGAACAGCTCAGCTTGGGGACGCCAATTGGTACAGGAGTGATGCCCCTCAGATGAGCACGGCCGCTGACCTTGCGTGCTTCTCCCGCCGTTGTGCCGACTTCACCTCCGGCCCCAAGACCTGACCAATAATAACAAAATGAACCAACTCAAAATTGGGGGCTGCACCTGAGAGAGTAGCTGAGGATGTGAGGTAGACGACACCACCACAATGACCTCTGGATATTCCTTGCCAAAAAACAAACAGCCTACAGAAGGAGAGGGCTTTACCACACTCTGGTACCACACGAGCAGGACAGCACGAGGAAGGATCAATCCTGCCAAGTATCCAAGACTGCCTGCAGAAGGGAAAAGAAAGCACATCAGACACGAGAGCAGGGGAAAAAACTCTTGCTAGGCACCACCTAAAACCAGACGCACACAAAGGAACCCGCTTTCTATATAGCAGTAGCATCATATGTACACCAGGAGAAAGGAACCAACCCTTAGCGCTACGAGCAGGACATAATGAGGAAGGGTCAACACTGGCAAATACCCAAGGCTGCCTGCGGAAGAAAAAAAGTAAGCACATCAAACACGAGAGCAAGGGGAAAAAACCTCTTGCTAGGCACCACCTAAAACCAGACCCAAGCAAGTTCAATTATAGCGACAACCATAGTATTCAAGAAACAAGCCAGCACCTTGAGATGGACAGGGTGGACAGCAGCGCAAAGGGCAAATCCTGCCAAATATCCAAGCTTTCCTGTAAAAGGAAAAACAGGTAATAAGAGAGGAGAGCAGAACAGTCTAAAATCTCTTGATAGGACCTAAATACAGAGGAAAATAACAGGAGCCAAATGACCACCAACTGCGAACCTACCCAAATGAACTCAGTTTCTGAACCTAGACTAACCTTTGCACTCTCAACTTCCTGCCCAAAGCGAGCGTAAACTAATCCACAGGCCGAAATCGACCCAAATGCAAGCAAAATAACTAACCCAATCCAAAAGAACTCAGTTTCTTCTGTAAAAGGAAAAATTACAAAACCAACCCAACCCAAAAGAACTCAGTTTCTATTATCGAGGATACTTTATACACATGAATCACAAAGGAAAATGGAAAATATATTGCCCCTTACTACAAATGTCAATTCAAAGGCAAAAAATGAGGTAAATATTAGGATCTCGATAATAACAGGAGTGGAACTATCTATAAGCACACAAAAAAGTTGGGTACTAATGCAGGAACTGTTCTTCAACTTGTGAAATCAGTCAAGCTAAAAAATACAAACTACATGAACGTAAATTCTTACCATATGGAAGGTCCTGGTTCAATTGAGTAGCTCCAATAGTGGAGGGGTTGAGAGGGCTCACCTCAGAGCAACCAAACGGGGGTTTTGATCCGAAAGCCAAACTACAACCAAAACACAACTTATCACAACCCATAGGCATCTGAAGATCAATTGTGGTTAAATACCAATGGTCAGCTGCAATCCACCATTGCAAATGTATTACCTGGATACAGAAATTCCAATCTTGTTCAGTTTAGAGGGGAAGCATCTATTGCCAGAAAATCAACCACCAACATTCGCCCTTGTACTGCTCCTCGCCGCGCCTACCTCCAGAGGGATGTGATTGAGAGAGAGGACACACCGAGAAGAGAGAGAGAGAGAGAGAGAGAGAGAGAGAGAGAGAGAGAGAGGACATGGATAGGTGAGGGTGACGGGCGGCAGGCCGTACATGAGCTTGTTAGGATTTTCGTCAAAAAAATTGTAGGCACCGATAAAAAATAATTTCGCAAACAAACATGAGAAGGAGAGAAGTGGAAGAGATGATTACATGTATTGTTGTGATGTTGTCATACTTCTAAAGCGCACCTTCACAGATGTAAGGATAATCTTTTCATCTGTATTAACAAAATCAGATCTTAGTCATATCATAGTCAGTCTATAAGACCAATTTAGTTATATCACACAAGCATGATGCAAAGAACACCACCGTTATCCGTCACAATACATGAGGACATGGGAAGATCTTTTGCAGCAGCAAGTTCTTTGAAAACATCAGAAGACACGATATTTGAGCAAGATTATGCTCATGAGTTATCTAAATTTTAAGCTGCAAGATTACGCCCATGTGTAGTTATGACACAGTTATCTAAATTTTAAGCTGTAAACACAGCTGAGCAAAATGCATGTGATGCATAGAACGCCCGAGGCTCGTGGATATTTTGATATAAATAATCAATCATATATATTTTTACTGAAATTAAATATCCACTAACAGAGAAAATTAATTAAATGCACTTAAAAATAGAATTCTTCTGTAAATCTCATGAACGAGCATTCTAGGAAGCAATGGGACCTACAATAATATACTTCGTGATATATCTAAAGATACTGATTTGATATTGTAAACGCTAATCCTATTTTCTAAAACCTTGGTGAAATATAGTCAAGTTTGACTTTCCAGGAAAAACTATACCCCATATAATCAGAAACTAAGGGAGTATTTGTGAAGAATCCTACTTGCTTATATGTTCCTAGTTCCAGCAAGATCACTGTGTGCAGATACTTAGTCTATTGGAATAAAATAAAATCATATGGCTCCTGGACTGCAAAAGCTGTTCAACGCGTTATTCCAGTCCCGTCTAGACATTTAGCAAATTCTTAGGTGGAAGCCTGCACAAGTGGCGGCCTTCCAGGTAATTTGGGGAACTCCATGGATCAGAGATTTATTATATTCAAGTGTTCGCTATTCAGCTAGCATGAGCAATAAATTTTAAATGACAGTTAGTATAATGGTTTAAACAGATAAACAAGATAAGCATGAACTTGGATACTCTACATCTGCACTAAGTGATAGTAACAAAAATTAGCAATGTAACCAGAAGTGATAAACCATCCATGGCATGAACCAGAACTTGAACCATCCAGTTATTCCTGATTGGAGAATGATTAGGGGCCATCCAATTGCCATGAACGCAAATACACATGCCAAACTTATCTTCACCCTAGGGAGTTCATTTGGTCTGAATTTTTTTAGATCAAAGTGCCACATCAACCTGATAAGTTACAGACAACAGAGATGTTATTGCCTGGAGGAATTAATGAGAAGTGATTCAGCAAAATAGATGACCATCAGAACGTGTGAGGATATTGGAAAAGATAATACCAGTGAGCAATAGACATCCATGGCCTGATAGGACCGTAACCAAATATAATTGCCTTCCTTAGGAAAGAAGACGATTCAATTTCCTTTTGCCAAACAGGTTGCCATGCAGGCGGTACCTGGCAAAGCTCCCACAGCTGCTCTCCGAAGCGAGAGGTCCTTGGCACGTGCCTGGGCATCAACAAATGCAGATAAACACCTCTGTGACATTATCACAAACAGAAGGCGGGCGCATAAACAAAGCAAGATAACTTGCCATGGTTACAAAAAGGGTACTTACCCGCCGCGAGAACAGGAGGTGCAGAGGGGCGGAGAGGGCGGCGGACGAGATATGATCTCCGGCGGCTGGTTCCATCGAGCAGCAGCAGCAGGTGGCGGCGGCGGTGCGGGGCGAGGACCTGCGGCTAGCTCCGTCGAGCATAAGCTGGCGGCGGTTGTGCGGAGCGAGGAGGGGATCCGGCTGCATCGGACTCCGCCTCCTCTTCTCGATGAGGTCGGGTCGCCGCACACACCAGCGCTGCCCTCCTCCTTCTCGTTCTGTGGCTTCTTCGTGGTTGGGCTTAGGGCGTGGGGAAAAAGGAGGATAAAAGACAGAGACCAGAGGTGACAAGCAGGGCGGGAAGGGGCGACGCATCCGAGGCCGGCGGCGACCGTCTCCAGCGACGGGAGCCGAGGATGGCGGAATGAGGGCGGAGGGCGCACGGGGGAATGAGATCTAGGTTTCCACCAGGGCCTCTCGCCAGCACGAAGCAACGGAGGAAGCCTCCCGCGCGCGGCCAATCCAGCGCGGACACATGGCGCCTCCGGGAGAGCTGCGCGCGAGCGGAACGGTGCGTGGACGATTGGAGTAGACAGACATGGCCTCTATCCTTTATAGAAGTAATTGTTCTGTGAGTGTTCACTTTTTTGCTAGTACTACGTTTAGCCTTTGTTTTCATGCATCAATTGTTCAGAGCTGTTAGCTTTTTTAGTTAGGTGGTTATCATATATGTTCTTGGTTGGGAATATAAATTCTTATGTTATAGTTGGTATAGTGGAAAAATTCGCATGGTCTTGTAGATCACTAAACTGCTTCACTTGAATCTCTAATGTTGTTTTGAGATATTAATTTGCTTAATGGATAAACGGGAAGGACTAGTAAGTATAAATTTTTAATGGTTGGTCTAAGAAACTTGAAACAATGCCACACTTAAATTGCCAGCTGATAGAAACAATGGTATATGATTGGTACGAGTGATATATGTCGGGGTAGCTAACAGTGACTTGTCACTGCCACGGACCCTCTCGAAGTGATTTGCATTGTGCCTTGTAAGATGATTTGCTTGCTATAATATTTTAACTGGTGAGTCTATTTTGCGGTTCCTGGCACTTCCACCATCCATATTTGCTAGCCTCTTCGGTACCGTGCATTGCCCTTTCTCACATTGAGAGCTGGTGCAAACTTCGCCAGTGCATCCAAATCCCGTGGCAGGACTTTGTTCTCCTACACATAAGCCCATATATACTTCCTCAAAACAGCCACCATACCTACCTATCATGGCATTTCCATAGCCATTCCGAGATATATTGCTGCACAACATCCACCTCCATTATGTTACTTGATTATGAGCTTCATGGTTATTTATGCATACTGCTACACTGACAGGAGCACGTAGTTAGAGACATCAGAGATATTTCATTGTGAGTTATGAGTACTAAAAGTCTGATGATTCATTGTAATATAGGATGTTTCCCCTACCGGCGAGGATATATTAAAAAATGAAAAAGCCCCAAAAAAAGCCCCTACCTTTGATTCATTAAAGGTTTTACTTCTTTCTTATTTTTTTATGCATTACTTGTTGATATCAAATATAGATCACATCTTTAGTTCATTTGATCCTAGTTTACATGTTCTACTTTACATATTATGATCAAGATTGTGTGATAGCATGTCACCTCAGAAATTATTTTGTTTTATCGTTTACCTACTCGAGGACGAGTAGGAACTAAGCTTGGGGATGCTTGATACGTCTCAAACGTATCTATAATTTCTGATGTTCCATGTTTATATTATGCCAATTGCTACATGTTTTCCGCTTGTTTTCCTACGTTTTCTAATGTTTTCCGGGACTAACCTATTAACAAGATGCCACAGAGCCCGTTCCCTGTTTTCTATTGCTTTTAGTTTCAAAAAAGTTGTTCCGGAAATATTCTCGAAATTGGAAATTTCGAAAGCCAGAAGTCCTAAAAGTCCCGGAAGCATCCAGAAGTCCTGAAGAGCTTCGGAGGGAGGCCACAGGGTGGCCACACCATGGGGTGGCGCGGGTCCCCCTGGCCGCGCCACCTAGGGGTGTGGGCCCCTGGCCACCTCCCGGCATCGCCCTTTCGCCCTAGGGGTGTGGGCCCCTGGCCACCTCCCGGCATCGCCCTTTCGCCCATATATACTCCCCGAGGCATAAACCCTAGGAGAATCGACCTTTTCCGCAAAATACATCCGTAGCTCCGCCGTCGCCACTGACAAGTTTCGGGGGAAAGATCTCTGTTCTGGCACCCTACCGGGACGAGGAAGTGCCCCAGGAAGTCATCTCCTTCGACTCCACCGCCATCTCCATCGCAGTTGCTGTCTCCTATGATGAGGAGGGAGTAGTTCTTCCCCGGGGCTGAGGGCTCTACCGGTAGCTATGTGATTCATCTATCTCTCCCATGGTGTGATCTTTATGTGATCATGAGCTTTGTAATCTAGTTGAATCTGTAGATTGATCTTCATATGTTATGCTACTCAAGTGGTTTTGTTATGTTCGTAAACACTTTGATCACGGGGCAAAGGTGATAGTGTGTGTTCCGTGTGGTTTAGCATGATATTTATATCTTATGTTGGAAGGTGAACTTATGAAATTGTGACGTTTGTTTACTAATTTATGGTGCTCGTAGTGACATTGGGGTGCCCTAGAGAGGGAATATAGACTTGAGGAGCGCTGTTAAAGCCCTACACAATGATTAGTGTTCGTTATTCGACCGGAGAGTGGTTCGGAGTAGCATAGTGAAGAGATGATATTTATGCATTCAGTTATGTGATGATTGGTGAGAGTGTCCACTAGTGAAAGTAGGATCCCTAGGCCTTATTTCCAAGCATTGAAACACCTTTTTCGCCTGTTCTGCTACATGTTTGCTTGCTGCCATTTTTATTTAAGATTTCTATTATCACTTATTATTATCCATATTACTTGCATTTGTCTCTCTCTTCGCCGAACTAGTGCACCTATATACCTGACAAGTATATTGGGTGTGTTGGGGAGACAAGAGACTTCTTGTATCTTGATTGCTGGGTTGCTTGAGAGGGATAAATTTGAACTCTTCCTCCCTGAGTTCGATAAACCTTGGGTAATCCACTTAATGGAAATTTGCTGCTGTTCTACAAACCTCTGCACTTGGAGGCCCAACACTGTCTACAAGAATAGAAGCATGCGTAGACATCATGGTACCACTTATGCTTTGATTAATGATGTTTATGTCGCTATGCATGATTATGGCTATTATGCTCTCTTGATTTGTCGCTCACGGTCTTTTGCTAGCCTCCACCTGAACTGAGTATGAGCTCTACTCGTGCATCCAATTCCCTCAAAACCAAAGTTTTCCCATTGTGTCCACCATGCCTACCTACATGTGGTATTTAACCGCCACTCTAAAGTAAATTGCTCATGTGTTACCTTTAAAACTTTCAAAATTACTCCTGTTTTGTGGTCCTGTTTTAGCTCATGAGGACATAAATAGAGAATCTTTATCTCACTTGTTGATTGGATTTTCAAACCCTGGACTAGTGGCTTCATCCGCTTATCCAATGATAGAAGAGCTGGCAGCGGGGTGCCCGCCCCAAATTAATAACACAAATTCTCTTCACTATTTTTTGCCCTTGATTTATCAGTCAAAGCATAATTGTGTAAACAAAAGAGAAATAGGGATGACCTTCTACCCAGATGCGTCCTTCTATGGGAGCCGCTCTTGTGAAGTCAAGTTGGCTTGTGACGTACTGTATTTTTTGTTTACCATTCGTTGACATAACCATACACCTCTCTTAAAATATAGACACTCCTCCACGGTATGTGATTTTTGGCAGGCACCCGAGGATTCGGTTAGCCATGGTTTGTGAAAGATTGTTGGGAGGAGTGTCAAGTTTTTATACCTCTATTAATACAATAAAAGCTCTAGCACATGAGTGATCCATGCTTCACTCTGCGAAGGGCCTTTCTTTTACTTTCATGTTGAGTCTCCATCTTCTTACTTTATGCATGGTTGAGAGAGCATAGTTGCCATTCTGATTTTGACGTGCATTTGTCCCAGAAACATTATTAATTGATTCATGATGTGTTATTTCTTGTTCTCTAATTATTTGTTCTAGTCTTCCTCATGAACTTTGAAGGTGTCTGATACGTCCATTTTGCATCACTATTTTATATCATATTTTTTGTTATTCATCGATATATTTCATGTTATGATGCATCCCTTATGTTATTTTATCTTATTTTGCATGTTTCATAATTTTTGGAGAATAAACACGGGGACCAGAAATCCGATGGAAAAAGCACTGTCGAGATACCATATTTCAGAAGATCAGAAGAAGAAGAAGGACATCGGGGGTGTCTTAGAAGTTCAGAGGAGGAGTCCAGACAGAAGGGGAGCGAGAGGGAGGCCACCAGGGGCCCACTCCATGAGGTGGCGCGCCCCCTGGCCCACCTTTGGGGATATCTTTCGCGTACTTGGCCCCCAGGGAACCCTAAGCCTCACACCATCATTGAAGAATTATTCCGCCGCGGCCTCGGGGCGGAAAACACCCGAGAGAGAAAAGCTTTCTGGCAGGGAGAAATTTGTTGGGGAAATCATCGTCATCGTCACTGTCATCACTCCGGGCATCATCAAGATCGTCATTATCATCATAATAACCACCAACACCATCACCCTCATCATCCACCGTCATCCCGCTGTAAAAATTAGGGGCCTCTATCGTTGTTTTACATTAGATCTCTCTCTCGATGTGGATTACTTGTTAGTAGTTAATGCTTATGAGATTTATCGATGTTAGCACTTTATGACCAGATTGTTATCATCCATTATATCACTATGATTATGATCCATATGATGTCTCGTGAGTAGTTCGTGTTGTTCTTGAGGACATGGGATAATTCAAGTTGTTAGTAGTGAAGTAATGTTGAGTAATATTTAATGGTTTGACATTTAAGTTGTGGTGTTATTCTTCTAGTGGTGTCATGTGAACGTCGACTACACGATACTTCACCATTTATGGGCCTAGGGGAATGCATCGTGTATTTGGCTACTAATTGTGGGGTGATACGTCTCCAACGTATGTATAATTTCTGATGCTCCATGATAATATTATGCCAATTGTACATGTTTTCTCCCTTCTTTATGTCATTTTTATCGATTTTCCGGACTAACCTATTGACAAGATGCCACAGAGCCTTTCTGCTGTTTTTAGTTTCAGAAAAGTTGTTCTGGACATATTCTCGGAATTGGAAAATTTGAAGCCCGAAAGTCCTATTTTCCCCGGAAGCATCCAGAAGACTGAAGAGGAATCGAAGAGGGGCATCAGGGGGCCACACCATGGGGTGGTGCCCCCCTTGGCCGCGCCAGGGGATGGTGTGGCCCCCCAGGGCTCCACCGCCTCTGCCCTTTCGCTTATTTATTCCCCCCGGATGGAAAATCCTAGATACCTGATCAAAAATCCCCGAAAAGTTCCACAACCGCCATAGTCGTCAACCCTAGATTAGGGGGTTCTGAAGCTGTCTCCCGGCACACTGCCGGAGAGGAGATCATCACCGGAGGCCTCTTCATCACCATGCCTGCCTCCGGAGTGATGCGTGAGTAGTTCATCCTTGGACTACGGGTCCATAGCAATAGCTAGATGGTTGTCTTCTCCTCCTATGCCTCAATGTTTAGATCTCGTGAGCTGCCTAACATGATCGAGAGTGTTCTTATGTAACTCCATGTGATGTGTTTGCTGGGATACGATGATTATTGAACTTATGCCAAGTTGATTATAGTCTTTTATTGCGTATGTTATTTGTGGTCTTGCATGCTTTCCGTTGCTAGTGGTTGCTCTGGCCAAGTAGTTGCTAGTGACTCCAAGAAGGAGTATTTATGCTCGATAGTGGGTTCATGCCTCCTTTTCTCCTGTGCTCGACTGACAGAAACGTGACGGGGGAGGATGTGCTGTTGCCACTAGGGAGAAAACAGTGGTGTGAGTGCTCGCGTGTACAATCATTGCTTACATTACACACATTGCTTAATGCGATTATTTGTTACTTGCAACTTAATACCTAAGGGGGTTCAGATGATAACCTGAGGGTGGATTATTAGTCTAAGACGCAGTTGGATTACGGTCTATGTATATTTTTGTAATGCCCGCACTAAATATCATAGTAGTCTTCATGTCATGAATGCGCACTACGGTGCAACCTTTATTTGTCAACTGCCTAGCTGTAATTTGTTCACCCAACATGCTATCTTTTATGGAGAGACACCACTAGTGAACCTATGAACCCCGGTCCATTTTCCTACACTGTTAAACAAACCTCTACAATTTCCTGCTTTCCTTTACTTACTGCAAGCATACATTATTTTCCACACTATACGTCTAATCTTTGTTTTCAGCAAGACCGGTGAGATTGACAACCTCACTGTACCGTTGGGGCAACGTATTTTGGTTGTGTTGTGTGCAGGTTCCGCGTTGTTGCTGACACCAGTGAGGCGCCATCACCACCGTCAATGGCATCAACCTTCTGAAGACCCTCTTTCTCCTACTGGATTGATAACCTTGGTTCTTAACTAAGGGGAAATTCTTACTGCTGTGATCATCACACCCTCCTCTTGGGGTTCCCAACACGTAGCATCAAGGAAATTTCTGGCGCCATTGCCGGGGAAGAATAAGTCTTCTGGCAAGGGGAGCCTCTCACTCTCAACCTCTTTATTCTGTTTATTGTCTTGTTTTTTTTTCTCTTGTTTTGCTTTTTTATTTCAAAAACACACAAAAAATAGTTTACTTTATAGTTGTTATTTATTTTCTTGCTTTTATGTCTAGTTTTGCTCCTGTCACTATGTCACCAGAAGAAACAATCTTTACTTTCAAACAAGGGAATGATGAGAATTTCAAAGAAGCTTGGTCTAGAGTTTTTTATTCCTATTGCAAAAATTCGTGAACATCTTGATCATGTCCCAATAAATTTTGAATCCTCAAATATGATTCCTTTGGTGAAATTTGTTATAAATGGTGAAACATTTCATGCTCGTTGTGATATCATGTCTGAATCTTGTCTTATGCCTAAGGAAATTTATGAATCTTTGAAACTTTGGGGGCTAGCTAAAGGAGGAGAAGAAATTCATCTCATTAATAACACCACTTTATTTCCCATTGGTATAGATGAGGAAGTGTTTACAAAACTCTTAAGAAAAACAGTCTCCACTGATTATCTTGTTATTGAATGTGCAGAAGGAGGACAAATTACCCTTGGAAGATCTCTGTTGAAGCTCTTAGGAGCAACTATTGATATGGGAAAAGGTACCATGACTTTCACCTCCAAATCATGCTTGGACCATCAGTTCCCTAAAAATAATAAGGGTAAGAAAGGTAAACGTAAGCTTCGTAACAAAGTTGATGCTTCTTCACTTGAAAATACTTGAGTTGCTTTCTATGCCTAGCTGAAAGGCGTTAAAGAAAAGCGCTACCAGGAGATAACCCGTTTTATTTCTCCATTTTCAAAATATTTTCCTTTGTTTTCTTTTGTTTTATTTGCACCTAGGTGTTGTCTATTTACTTAGCAACCCCGCTGTATCTTTTCTTTAGTGTTTTTGTTGAGCCAAGTAGAGCCTCTAGTGGAAAGTTGAGGCTATATTTCAGATTTCTGCGCAGGAAACAGATTTCTGCAGTCCACTGTTTATTCCGTATAAAATCACAGAAAATTAAAAATGACCTGAGTTATATGAGAGCAAGTTGTTTGTGACTTTTGCGTCTTTGTTTGTGACTCCCATTACTTGTTTCAAGTTAAGTTATATGAGAGCAAGTTGTTGTCTATAATGATTGGTGCATAGATAGATGTGATGCTTCTTGTCCGTATTTTATTTATCGACTCTTCACTCCATAAACCTGTGGTCATGTTTACTGAGTTCAGTTTTGCTTGGGGACAAGCGAGGTCTAAGATTGGGGGGATTTGATACGTCCATTTTGCATCACTATTTTATATCATAATTTTCTGTTATTCATCGATATATTTCATGTTATGATGCATCCCTTATGTTATTTTATCTTATTTTGCATGTTTCATAATTTTTGGAGAATAAACACCGGGACCAGAAATCTGATGGAAAAAGCACCGTCGAGATACCATATTTCAGAAGATCAGAAGAAGAAGAGGGACACCGGGGGTGTCTTAGAAGTTCAGGGGAGGAGTCCAGCCAGAAGGGGAGCCAGAGGGGGGCCTTTAGGGGCCCACACTATGTGGTGGCGCGCCCCCAGCCTTGCCACCAGGTGGTGTGGCCACCCTGGCCCACCTCTGGGGATATCTTTCGCGTACTTGGCCCCCAGGGAACCCTAAGCCTCATACCATCATCGAAGAATTATTCAGCCGCTGCCTCGGGCGGAAAACACCCGAGAGAGAAAACCTCTCTAGCAGGGAGAAATCTGCCGGGGAAATTCCTCTCTGGAGAGGGTAAATCATCACCATCGTCACCGTCATCACTCCGGGCATCATCAAGATCGTCATCATCATCATCATCATCATCATCACCACCAGCACCATCACCCTCATCATCCACCGTCATCCCGCTGTAACAATTAGGGGCCTCTATCGTTGTTTTACATTAGATCTCTCCCCCGGTGTGGATTACTTGTTAGTAGTTGATGCTTGTGAGATTTATCGGTGTTAGAACTTTATGACCAGATTGTTATCATCCATTATATCACCTCTGATTATGATCCATATGAATACTCGTGAGTAGTTCATGTTGTTCTTGAGGACATGGGAGAAGTCAAGTTGTTAGTAGTGAAGTAATGTTGAGTAATATTTAATGGTTTGACATTTAAGTTGTGGTGTTATTCTTCTAGTTGTGTCATGTGAATGTCGACTACATGATACTTCACCATTTATGGGCCTAGGGGAATGAATCGTGTATTTGGCTACTAATTGTGGGGTTTCCGAAGTGACAGAAACCGAAGCCCCCGTTAGGAAACTATTACACGAGGGAGCGTAGGATCCCGGAGTTTAAAGCTGTGGTTAGATTTATTTATTAATTACTTTCTGGTAGTTATGGATGCTTGCAAGGGATATAATCACAAGTATGTATTAGTCTTGGATGGTACGGTACATTAGCATAGGTTCACCCACACAACACTTAGCAAAACACTAAAGATTATTCAGCGGCATGAAACAAAGCACTTGACAGAAACCTCCCGTGTGTCCTCGAGAACGTTTGTTAATCATAAGTAAACCCAATGGCTTGTCCTTTGCTGAAGAAATAATTGGGCCACTTGCTGCAATAATTATTACTGCATTTTATTTACTCGCACTTTATTTATCTGCAATATCAAAACCACCTACAAATTTATCTTTCAGTATTGACAGTTATTCCTTTATCAAAACTGCTTGTCAACACCTTCTTCTCCTTGTTGGGTTCGACACTCTTATTTATCGAAAGTACTACGATACACCCCCTATACTTGTGGGTCATCAGTGTCCTGGCATTTATGTTTGCCCCACTCTTAAGGACTAGCGAAATATCACTTTGACATGTTTTCTCTATACTTGAAACAAACGTATATCTTTTGTTGCATTGTTATTCATGATATTTTATTTCATTTACTTATCATGATGCAAGGTGATTACTATGCTTTATTATTAAAGTTCTATTTATCATGTTTTTGTTTAAGTTCTATGATCTCAGCTTACTTATGCTTTTACATTATTGATGATCAAGTTTATGTTGGTAGCATGTCACCTCAGAAATCATGTGTTTTTATCGTTTACCTACTTGAGGACGAGTAGGAACTAAGCTTGGGGATGTTGATACGTCATAAATGTATCCTTAATTTCGGATGTTCCATGTTGTTTTCTTATTATTTCCCACATGTTTGCTATACACTTTATGTTATTTTTATCGATTTTCGGGACTAACCTATTGACAAGATGCCATAGAGCCAGTTCCTTGTTTTCTGGTGTTTTAATTTTCTGAAAAGTTGTTTTGGAAATATTCTCGGACTTGGAAATTAGAAGCCCGGAAGTCTTAGAATTCCCGAAGAGACCCGGAGGGGGGCCTCAGGGGCTCACACCATAGGGCGGTGCGCCCCCTGGCCGCGCCATGGGGTGGTGTGCCCCCCGGCCTCCACCGCCTTTGCCCTTCCGCCTATTTATACCCCCCGAGACGTAAACCCTAAGGGGGATACCACTTCGTCCCGAAAAACACCCGAGGCCGCCGTCATCGTCATCCCGAGACCGGGGGGTTCTATAGCTCTCCACGGCACCCTGCCGGGAGGGGAATTCATCACCGGAAGGGTCTACACCACCATGCCCTCCTCCGAAGTGATGCGTGAGTAGCTCATCCCTGGACTACGGGTCCATAACAGTAGCTAAATGGTTGTTCTCTCCACTTTGTACCTCATGTTTAGATCTTGTGAGCTGCCTAAGATGATCAAGATCATCTTTATGTAATGCTACATGTTGTGTTTGGTGGGATCTGATGAATGTTGAATGCCATGTCTTCTGATTATCAATCTATCATGTTATCTTCATGCATATGTTATTTATGTTCTTGCATGCTCTCTGTTATTAGTAGATGCTCTGGCCAAGTAGATGCTAGTAACTCCAAGAGGGAGTATTTATGCTCGATAGTGGGCTCATGCCTCCTTTGCATCTGTGCTCGAGTGACAGAAACGTGACGGATGGAGGATGTGTTGTTGCCATTAGGGAGAAAACAACAGTGTTTACCTAGTTCACATTGTTTACATTAAACACTTTGCTTACGGCGATAATATGTTGCTTGCAACTTAATACCCAACGTTTGTTTGGATGATATTCGGAGGGTGGATTATTAGACATATATGCAGTTGGATGACGGTCTATGTATTCTGTTGTAATGCCCGCATGACTCACATAATAATCTTTATGTCTTGCATATGCACTAAGGTGGAGCCTTCATTTCTGTCAATTGCCCAGCTGTAATTTCTTCACCACACATGTTATTTATCTTTCACGGAGAGACACCACTAGTGAACTATTGACCCCGGTACATTGTCCTCATACTGATAAAACACCTACTGCTTTCATACTAGTTTCATACTGCTGCTACTGCTTTCATACTGTTTTCCTACTATTTTCCACACCATACGTTTAACCTCTTTGTGTTCAGCAAAACCGGTGAGATTGACAACCTCACTGCTATGTTAGGGAAAAGTGATTTGATTGTTTTGTGTAGGTTCCACGTTGCTTCTGAACCGGTAGTGCGCCCTGCCATCTCAACTACTTCAACCTTCTAAAGTTACTTCTTCCTCCTACTGGTCGATTCAACCTTGGTTTCTTTTCTGAGGGAAAACTTGCCACTTGGGGTTTACCAACGTTTGCATCACGCTTCACTCCATGACAATGGCGCCAGAAAATAGTATTGATGACCCACAAGTATAGGGGGTGTATCGTAGTACTTTCGATAAATAAGAGTGTCAAACCCAACGAGGAGCAGAAGGTGTTGACAAGCAGGTTGGATAGAGGATTCACTATAAACACTAGCAAACAAGTTTTTGAAGGTTTTTGATATAGCAAATAAATGAAGTGTGAGTAAATAAAAGACAATAAATATAATTGCAGCGAGTGGCCCAATCATTTTGAGAGGAAAGGACAAGCCAGTTGTTCTTCTTATGATTACCAAACGTTCTCGAGGACACATGGGAATTTCGTCAAGTGCTTTCGCTTCATACGGTTGATTAATATTCATTGGTTCGTTAAGTGTTGTCTGGGTGAACCTATGCTAATGCACCACCCAATTAGGACTAATACAAACTTTAATGATGGCAGTGGGTCACCATTAGGGTACCCTTTACCCTCTCTAGTTCAAGAAAATGAACTAAGTTTTCTAAAATGATGATGTCATCACAAAATTAGTTCATTTTTTGAACTAGCCAATTTAGAGGGTACCCTAATGATAACCAAAGTGCCATCACTAACAAACTTGTGATTATACCCCTCGTAAGCATCCGCAGATACAAGAAAGTAAATAAGATAAATGTAACCACAACCTTAAAACTCCGGGATCCTACACTCCCTCATGCATCGGTTTCCTAACGGGGATTTAGGTTTCTGTCACTCCGACAACCCCACAATTAGTATCCAAATACACAATGCATCCTCCTTGGCCCATAAAGGTGAAGTATCATGTAGTCGATGTTCACATGACACCACTAGAAGAATAGCACCACAACTTAAATACCAAACCACTAGATATTACTTCAACATAATTACACTACTAACATCATGACTTATCCCATGTCCTCAAGAACTAAACAAACTACTCACAAGACATCATATGGATCATAATCAATGTTGATATAATGGATAATAACAATCTGGTCATAAAGTGTAAACACCGATAAATCTCACAAGCATCAACTACTAACAAGTAATCCACACCGGGGGAAAGATCTAGTGGGAAACAACGATAAAGACCCCTAATTGTTACAGCGGGATGAAGGTGGATGAAGAGGGTGATGGTGCTAGTGGTGATGATAATGACAATGACGATCTTGATGATGCCCGAAGTGATAACGGTGACGATAGCGATGATCCCCCCTCTCCGGGGAGGAATTTCCCCGGCAGATTTCTCCCTACCGGAGAGCTTTTCTCTCTCTATTCTTTTCCGCCTCGAGGCGGCGGCGGAATATTTCTTCGATCATTCCCCGGGGCTTAGGATTCCCTGGGGGTCAAGTACGCGAAAGGGGGCGCTCAGAAGTGGGCCATGGGGGCCAGACCACCCCCAAGCGCGACCAGGGGCGCCGCGTGGTGGTGTGGGCCCTAAGTGGGCCCCCTCCGGGTACCATTCTGGCTAGCTTCCTCCTCGGGACTTCTAAGACTCCTCCTATATCGCCCCTCTTCTTCTGATCTTCTGAAATAGGGTATCTTGATGGTGATTTTTCCATCAGAATTCTGGTCCCGGTGTTTCTTCTCCAAAAATTATGAAACATGCAAAAAGAGATAAAATAACATAAGTAATGCATCATAACATGAAATATATCGATGAATAACAGAAAATAACAATATAAAATAGTGATGCAAAATGGTCTTACCAACTCCCCCTAAGCTTAAACCTCGCTTGTCCCCAAGCGAAACTGAACTCAGTAAACATGACCACAGGTTTATGGAGTGTGGTGTCGACAAATGAAATACCTGCACACTTGAACAACTCGCATAATTCATGTATAAAGAGTGAATGATCACTAAGATGGACACTTCCATCTCCAAAATAGCAGTTGTTCATGACACGTTCAACATTTTCATAGGTATTTTTAAAGGAATACTTTCAGTAGGAGGATTTAAAATATCACAAGAATCATTAGAATTATCACATATGGGAGATAAAGTATCATCAGAGCAAATTTTCTCCTCTAAAGCTGGGGAACTAAAAAGATCATTTTTATAAAAACTAGCTTCCCCAAGCTTAGACTTTTCCATAGCATTAGAAATAATGGTATCCAAAGAATTAATGCTAATAACATTGCTATCACTATTATGCAAACAAAATTCCATAGGTTTTTTTTAATTTTCTCTTCATAAGCATCATGTCCTAATTTAAGATAAAGATTATAAAGATCTCTCATATTTTTGTTGTTTTCCATTAAGCAAGGAACAAGTAAAAAATAAGCCTAACTAATGAAAACAAGTAACAAAAAGATATAATTGCATAATCTAAAGTAAATAACTTTGAGCACTCACACCCGAAGATGGGAGTACCTTTTACCTTACCTCCCAGGAAACAACCAGAAAAGAGCTTGATGTCTACGCACGCTTCTATTCTTGTAGACAGTGTTGGGCCTCCAAGTGTAGAGGTTTGTATAACAACAGCAAGTTTCCCTTAAGTTGATTACCCAAGGTTTATCGAACTCAGGGAGGAAGAGGTCAAAGGTATCCCTCTCAAGCAACCCTGTA
The DNA here is from genome assembly GCA_028641055.1 of Alopecurus myosuroides. NCBI lineage: Eukaryota > Viridiplantae > Streptophyta > Magnoliopsida > Poales > Poaceae > Alopecurus > Alopecurus myosuroides. The sequence continues at coordinate 314,178,788 of CM054057.1, read as the reverse complement.
ATTACGATACAAGAAGTCTCTTGTGTCCCCAACACACCTAATACAATTGTCAGTTGTATAGGTGCACTAGTTTGGCGAAGATATAGTGAAATACAAGTAATATGGATCATTATAAGTAGTAATTGCAATCTCAAATAAAAATGGCAGCAAGCAAACATGTAGTAGAACTGGTTGAAAACGGTGTTTCAATGCTTACAAACAAGTCCTAGGGATCATACTTTCACTAGTGAACACTCTCAACAATAATAACATAATTGAATGCATAAATACCTCTCGTCACTACGCTACTCCAAACCAATCTTCGGTCGGGTAACAAACACCAATCATTGCATAGGGCTGCAAAAAGAACTCCTTAGAGTTCGCATTTCCCCATCTAGGTAACCCCCATGCTATCACCATGAGACCTAGATAGTTCCAAACAAACACCACAATTTCATAGGGTCATCCAACACAAAATATAAATATCATGCTAAACCACACGGTGCACACACTATCACCTTTACACCGTGATCAAAGTTTCTACGGAGATCTCATAACAAAACCACTTCAGTAGCATAACAGATGACGAGTAACATCTACTTATTCAACTAGATTACAAAGCTCATTATCATATAAAGATCACACCATGGGAGAGAGATATGAAACACATAGCTACCGGTAGATCCCTCAGCCCCGGGGAGAACTACTCCTTCCTCATCATAGGAGAGAACAACGGTGATGAAGATGGTGGTGGAGTTGATGGTGATGGATCCGGGGGCACTTCCCCGTTCCGGCAGGGTATCAGAATAGATATTTATGTCCCCCGAAACTTGTCGGCGGTGCAGCTACGGAAATTTTTGTGGAAGGGGGCTGATATCTTTAGGGTTTATGCCCGGGGAGGGGATTTATAGGCGAAAGAGCGATGGCGGTGGGTGGCCAGGGGGCCCACGCCACCCCTGGGCACGGCCAGGGGGACCCATGCCCAGCCATGGTGTGGTGGCTCCAGGGCACCCCTCCGGGTTTCCTCCGGATTCCGTGTACGTGACAGTCTTCTAAGATCTTTGGACTTCGTTTCGTCCAATTCCGAGAATATTTCCAGAACAACTTTTTTGAAACAAAAAACAACAGAAATCAGGAACTGGCTCTGTGGCATCTTGTCAATAGGTTAGTGATGGTGCAGATCGTGCACTCGTTGGGATACCCCAAGAGGAGGGTGTGATGAGCACAGCGGTAGGAGTTTTCCCCTTAGTTAAGAACCAAGGTTATCAATCCAGTAGGAGAAAAAGGACCGTCGGAAGGTTGATGCCACTGACGGTGGTGATGGCGCTTCACCGTTGTCAGCAACAACGTGGAACCTGCACACAACACAACCAAAATACTTTGTCCCAAAGGTACAGTGAGGTTGTCAATCTCACCGGTCTTGCTGAAAACAAAGATTAGACGTATAGTGTGGAAAAATGATGTATGCTTGCAGTATGTAAAGAGAGCAGGAAATTGTTGTGGTTTGTTTAACAGTGTCGAAAATGGACCGGGGTTCATAGGTTCACTAGTGGTGTATCTCCATAAAAGATAGCATGCTGGGTGAACAAATTACATCTGGGCAATTGACAAATAGAGGTTGCGCCATAGTGCACAATATAACATGATGATTACTATGATATTTAGTGCGGGCATTACAACAATATACATAGACAGAAATCCATCTGCATCTATGACTAATAATCCACCCTCAGGTTATCATCCGAACCCCCTGAGGTATTAAGTTGCAAGCAACATATAACTGCATTAAACAAAGTGTGTAATGTAAGCAATGATTATGCACGCGGGCACTCTCACCGTTGTTTTTTCCCTAATGGCAACAACACATCCTCCCCCTTCACGTTTCTGTCACTCGAGCAAGGTGGTGAGGAGGCATGAACCCACTATCAAGCATAAATACTCCCTCTTGGAGTCACTAGCAACTACTTGGCCAGAGCAACCACTAGCAACGGAAAGCATGCAAGATCACAAATAGCATATGCAAATAAAGACTATAATAAACTTGGCATAAGTTCAAGATTCATCGGATCCCAGCAAACACAGCATATAGAATTACATAAGATCAATCTCGATCATGATAGGCAGCTCACGAGATCTAAACATGGAGGCATATGAGGAGAAGACAACCATCTAGCTACAGCTACGAACCCGTAGTCCAAGGATGAACTACTCACACATCACTCCGGAGGCAGACATGGTGATGTAGAAGCCTCCGGTGATGATCTCCTCTCCGGCAGTGTGCCGGAAACAGCTTCAGACCCCCCCTGATCTAGGGTTGACGTGTGACGGCGGCTGCAGAACTTTTCGGAGATTTTCGATCAGGTGTTTAGGGTTTTCCATCCGGGGGGATTAAATAGGCGAAAGGGCAAAGGCGGTGGAGCTCCAGGGGCCCCACACTCATAACTGGCGCGGCCAGGGGGGTCGCGTGCCCCCCTGGTGCCCATCTTCGACTCTTCTTCGGTGTTCTGGATGCTTCCGGGGAAAATAGGCACTTTGGGCTTTGTGGAGTCCAGTTTCGAGAATGTTTCCAGAACAATTTTTTCGAAACCAAAAACAGCAGAAAACAGGGAACTCGCACTTGGCATCTTGTTAATAGGTTAGTCCTGGAAAACGTATGAAAATGCTATAAATAAGGGAGAAAACAAGTAGAGATTGGCATAATATGATCATGGAGCATCAGAAATTATAGATACGTTGGAGACGTATCAAGCATCCCCAAGCTTAGTTCCTACTCGTCCTCGAGTAGGTAAACAATAAAACAAAATAATCTGAGGTGACATGCTACTAACATAAACTTGATCAATCTAATGTAAAAGCATATGCACGCTGAGATCATAGAACTTCAAACACAAACATGATAAATAGAACTTTAATAATAAAGCATAGCAATTACTTTGCATCACGAAGAGTAACTCAAATAAAGGATCATGAATAATAACGCAAAGAAAGGTAGACGTTTGTTTCAGGTATAGAGAAATCATGGCAAAGTGATATTTCGCTAGTCCTTAAGAGTGGGGCAAAACATAAATGCCAGGACACCTTCAAAGTTCATGAGGAAGACTAGAACAAATAATTTAAGAACAAATAATATCATATTATGAAGTAATTATTGATGTTTATGGGACAAATGCACATAGAACTCAGAATGGAAAAAATGCTCTCTCAATTGTGCATAAGGTTAGAAGATGGAGACTCAACATAAAAGTAAAAGAAAGGCCCTTCGCGGAGGGAAGCATGGATCACTCATGTGCTAGAGCTTTTATTTTATTAAACAACGGTATTAAAAATTGACACTGAGTGTCTATATTTTGGGAGATGTATGCTAATGTCAATGAATGGTAAACAGAAAATACAATACGTCACAAGCCAACTCGATTCACAAGAGCGGCTCCCATGGTGAAGGACACAACTGGTGTAGAAGGTCATCCCTCTTTCTCTTTGGTTTACACAATTATGCTTTGACTGATAAATCAGGGGGGGGAATAGTGAAGATAATTTGTTTGTATTAATTTGGGGCTAGGAACCCCGCTGCCAGCTCTTCTATCATTTGGACAAGCGGATGAAGCCACTTGTCCAGGGTGTGAAATCCAATCAACAAGTGAGATAAAGATTCTCTATTGACGTCCTCATGAGCAAAAACATGAACATAAAGCAGGAGTAATTTTGAAGGTTTTAAAGGTAACACATGAGCAATTTACTTGGAGTGGCAGTTAAATACCACATGTAGGTAGGTATGGTGTACACAATGAGAAAAACTTTGGTTTACGAGAGTTTGTATGCACTAGTAGAGCTCATACTCAATACAGGTGGAGGCTAGCAAAAGACTGTGAGCGACAAGTCAAGAGAGCATAAGAGCCATAATCATGCATAGCGAAATAAGCATCATTAATTAAAACATAAGCAGTATCACAAGTTCAGAAACTAAGTGGTCATGGAGGCTATTCGTGACTGTTTTGTAGTCATAAACTTGGTGTGAGCATGCGCCAAGTCAACCAAATAAAACATTCGAAAGAGAATACCATATATTGATGCTTTACTATGACAACAACAACTCATGAATCTTTCATGACATATTAAACACTCTCAGCTATTTGAGGCTAATCATTCTACTCAATAACCACAAGGCTTTAAAACTAAAATAACTTTTAAGATGGCATGAAAAGTTCTAGCCACAGTCTATACAAGCTTCTACTAGTATTGTTATAAATTCTACTTCAAGCAACAATTTTCTTCTCCCAACAAGAACCATACAAAACATGCTTTAACAAAAATACTATTTATGATACATCAAGCAAACATGAGAGTACTCACATAACACTACTAAAACTAACAGCTCTAATAAGAGATGCATGCAAAACAAGAGCTAAATAAACGCAGCAGCTAGACAGAGATTAAGAATACAAAGTATTCTCATGAAAAAGCGGAGCGTGTCACTCTCCAATAAAAGAATGCTTGGTTCCAACCAATCTTATTGAAAAAGTAAAAACAAAATGAAAGCAAAAACAAAAACAAAAACAAACTAAAAATAAAAATAAAAGACGCTCCAAGTAAAGCACATAAGATGCGACCGAATAAAAATATAGTTTCACTAGAAGTGACCTGATAATTTGTTGATGAAGAAGGGGATGCCTTGGGCATCCCCGAGCTTAGATGCTTGAGTATTCTTGGAATTTTTGCTGGGATTTACCACCGGGCATCCCCAAGCTTAGGCTTTTCACTCTTCTTGATCACATCATATCATCCTCTTCTCTTGACTCTTGAAAACTTCCTTCACACCAAACTTCTCACAATCTTCATTAGCAACGTTAGTGCAATTGAAATAATAAATTCACATGGTTCAGTTTAAACACAAGTCTAACACTCAAAAACACATTAGCTACTGTCACAACTTCTTTTAAAACTCTTTTTCTCAATAGAACACCAAAACAAAGAGATTAAGATGCAAATGCAATAAATGGTAGAAATCTGTCAAAACAGAACAACAGGTAAAGATCGATTTTTTAGAAAATCTTATGTTGATCAAATAAAAAAGTGGTCAACTAAGAAAAGTTTCATATATAACTCACGATTAAGCACAAAGAAACTCAGGTCATTTTGAATTTTCTGTGATTTTTTACGGAATTAACAGTGGACAGCAGAAATCTGTTTCCTGCGCAGAAATCCGAAATATAGCCTCAACTTTCTACTAGGGGCTTTACTTGGCTCAACAAAAACACAAAATAAAAGATACAGCAGGGTTGCTAAGGAAAGAGACAACTCCCATGTGCAAAGCACACCAAAGAAAACGGGTTGAAAACAGCAAAATAAAACGGGTTGTCTCCCGGTAGCGCTTTTCTTTAACGCCTTTCAGCTAGGCATAAAAGGGCAACTCAAGTATTTTCAAGTGAAGAAGAATCAACATCATATCTTGATCTAATAATAGAGTCAAAAGGTAGCTTCATATTTTTTCTAGGAAATTGGTCCAAACCTTTCTTGAGGGGGAATTGATATTTCCTCTTTCATATCAATAATAACACCAACAGTTCTAAGAAAAGGTCTTCCTAAAACAATAGGAAAAGAAGCATTGAAATCAATGTTCATAACAAAAAAAATCAACATGGGAAGGTTATTTTTAACCATAATAAGCAAATCATCAATTCTACCAAGAGGTTTCTTCTTAGCATTATCAGCGAGATGAACATCCAAATAACAGTGTTCCAACGGTGGTAAATCAAGCATATCATAAAGCTTTTGAGGCATAACAGAGATACTAGCACCAAGATCACACAAAGAATTGCAATCAAAATCATTTACTTTTATCTTAATTATAGGCTCCCAACCATCATCTAATTTTCTAGGGATAGATGTCTCAAGTTTCAGCTTTTCTTCCCTAACTTTCATGAGAGCATTGGTAATATGTTTAGTAAAGGCCATATTCATGGCACTAGCATAGGGACCTCTAGCAAGATTTTGTAGAAACATAATAACTTCAGAGATATTGCAATCATAAAAATCAAAATTATTATCATCAAAAGTAATGGGACCATTATCTCCCATACCTCTAAAAATTTCAGCACTTTTATCAGGAGCAATTTCAGCAGTTTGAGGCAATTTAGCACGTTTCACCAAAGGAGTAGGGACTTTATTAACACCAATTACTTTGCCATTGATAGTAGGAGGTTTACTAGCACTTGGAGCTTCAGTTTTACTAGTGGTTGTGATAGTGCAAACTCTAGCAATATTATTCTTTCTAGCCAATTCATCTTCTCTTTCCCACCTAGCACGTAATTCAGCCATCAACCTAACATTATCATCAATTCGAACTTGGATGACATTCAAAGTTTTACTTTATTTAACATCTTGTGGAAAAACCTTTAGTTTTAGAAAATCAACATCAATAGCAAGGCTATCTACTTTAGAGGCAAGAACATCTATTTTACCAAGCTTTTCCTCAACAGATTTATTAAAAGCAGTTTATATGCTAATAAATTCTCTAAGCATGTTTTCAAGATCAGAGGTAGAGCTTTTATTTATATTGTAGGAGTTGCCATAAGAATTACCATAACCATTATTAGGAGGATAAGGCTTATAATTGTTTCCACCGAAATTATTTCTATAAGCATTGTTGTTAAAATTATTATTTCTAATAAAGTTTACATCAACATGCTCTTCTTGAGAAACAAAAGAGGCTAAAGGAACATTATTAGGACCAACTTGAGCTTTACCATTAACAAGCATAGACATAATAGCATCAAGCCTTTCACTTAAAGAGGAGGTTTCCTCCATAGAATTTACCTTCTTACCTTGTGGAGCTCTCTCAGTGTGCCACTCTGAATAATTTATCATCATATCATCAAGGAGCTTTGTTGCATTCCCCAAAGCGATGGACATAATGGTACCTCCAGCAGCTGAATCCAATATGTTCCTTGAGGAGAAATTCAGTCCTGCATAAAAGGTTTGTATAATCATCCAAGTAGTCAGTCCATGAGTGGGACAATTCTTCACCATAATTTTCATGCTTTCCCAAGTTTTAGCAACATGTTCATTATCAAAATGTTTAAAATTCATTATGTCACTTCTTAGGGATATAATCTTAGCAGGAGGATAATATTTTCCAATGAAAGCATCTTTACACTTAGTCCATGAATCAATATTATTTCTAGGCAAAGATAGCAACCATTCTTTAGCTCTTCCTCTTAAAGAGAAAGGAAATAATTTCAGTTTAATAATATCTCCATCCACATATTTATATTTTTGCTTCTCACATAGTTCAACAAAATTATTAAGGTGGGCAGCAACATCATCAGTACTAATACCAGAAAATTGCTCTTTCATAACAAGATTTAATAAAGTGGGTTTAATCTCATAGAAAGGAGCAGGTGGAGTAGTAGGTGTGCAAATAAAATCATTGTTGTTTGTGCTAGTGAAGTCACACAACTTAGTATTCTCAGAGAAACTCATTTTAGCGTAATAAAAGCAAGCAAATAAATAACAGCTATGAAGTAAAAAAAATTGTGTGTTTTTAATAAAGAGAAGAAAGACAAGACAAAAATAAAAACAAGACAATAAACAAAATAAAGAGGTTGAGAGTGAGAGACTCCCCTTGCCAGAAGACTTCCTTCTCCCCGGTAACGGCGCCAGAAAAAGTCCTTGATGGTGCAGATCGTGCACTCGTTGGGATACCCCAAGAGGAGGGTGTGATGAGCACAACGGTAGGAGTTTTCCCCTTAGTTAAGAACCAAGGTTATCAATCCAGTAGGAGAAAGAGCACCTTCGGAAGGTTGATGCCACTGACGGTGGTGATGGCGCTTCACGATGTCAGCAACAACGTGGAACCTGCACACAACACAACCAAAATACTTTGTCCCAACGGTACAGTGAGGTTGTCAATCTCACCGGTCTTGCTGAAAACAAAGATTAGATCTATAGTGTGGAAAAATGATGTATGCTTGCAGTATGTAAAGAGAGCAGGAAATTGTTGTGGTTTGTATAACAGTGTGGAAAATGGACAGGGTTCACAGGTTCACTAGTGGTGTCTCTCCATAAAAGATAGCATGTTGGGTGAACAAATTACATCTGGGCAATTGACAAATAGAGGTTGTGCCATAGCGCACAATATAACATGATGATTGCTATGATATTTAGTGCAGGCATTACAACAATATACATAGACATAAATCCATCTGCATCTATGACTAATAATCCACCCTCAGGTTATCATCCGAACCCCCTTAGGTATTAAGTTGCAAGCAACAGATAACTGCATTAAACAAAGTGTGTAATGTAAGCAATGATTATGCACGCGGGCACTCTCACTGTTGTTTTCTCCCTAATGGCAATAGCACACCCCCCTTCACGATTCTGTCACTCGAGCAAGGTGGTGAGGAGGCATGGACCCACTATCAAGCATAAATACTCCCTCTTGGAGTCACTAGCAACTACTTGGCCGGAGCAACCACTAGCAATGGAAAGCATGCAAGATCACAAATAGCATATGCAAATAAAGACTATAATCAATTTGGCATAAGTTCAAGATTCATCGGATCCCAGCAAACACAGCATATAGAATTACATAAGATCAATCTCGATCATGATAGGCAGCTCACGAGATCTAAACATGGAGGCATCTGAGGATAAGACAACCATCTAGCTACAGCTATGAACCCGTAGTCCAAGGATGAACTACTCACGCATCACTCCGGAGGCAGGCATGGTGATGTAGAAGCCTTTGGTGTTGATCTCCTCTCCGGCAGGGTGCCGAAACAGCTTCAGAACCCCCCTAATCTAGGGTTGACGGTGACGGCGGCTACGGAACTTTCCAGAGATTTTTGATCAGGTGTTTAGGGTTTTCCATCCCGGGGGATTAAATAGGCGAAAGGGCAAAGACGGTGGAGCTCTAGGGGCCCCACACCCATAGCTGGCGCGGCCAGGGGGGCCGCGCCACCCTATGGTGTGCCCCCTGGTGCCCGTCTTCGACTCTTCTTCGGTATTCTGGATGTTTCCAGGGAAAATAGGCACTTCGGGCTTTGTGGAGTCCAGTTCCGAGAATGTTTCCAAAACAACTTTTCTGAAACCAAAAACATCAGAAAACAGGGAACTGTCACTTGGCATCTTGTTAATAGGTTAGTCCCGGAAAACGTATAAAAATGCTATAAATAAGGGAGAAAACAAGTAGCGATTGGCATAATATGATCATGGAGCATCAAAAATTATAGATACGTTGGAGACGTATCAGTTAGTCCATGAAAACGTCTGGATAACGAAGGAAAACATGTGAAAACATATAGATATTGGATAGATAACAAGCATGGAGCACCAAAAATTATAGATACGTTTGAGACGTATCAGACTCCTCCTTCCCCTTTGGTATGTCTCCCTCTCCTCCGACTATAAAAGGACACCAAGGCTATAGCCAAATCATAAATTTGAGAGCAATCCCCTCTCTCTTTCTAGTAGAATTAGAGGGTCTAATTAGAGCTTCTAATTAGAGCCCCTCTAATCTAATTAGACATTATTTTAATTGGGTTTTGAGGTGTCCTCTCCCAATTAGATATACCTTCTAATTACTCTCTCTTTCATGTGTTGAGAACTCCACCTTAATATACATCTGCGGCGTCTAGTTCTGGATGGTGAAGCGCTACAGAATTGGCCTCGATGGATGTGCGCATACTCTCAGATGGGTAACACGTGAGACCCTCACTGTGCTGGATCAAGGTGCTGGACATGGGGAGTCGGTAACATCCTCACCCACTGGCTTGTGCGTGAGGATCTTCTACAGTATTCATCGCCATCGTCATCAACAACACCTATTCTCCTTCTACGGTGTTTGGTACACGATCTCGAGAACAAGATCTTGGAATTATTACTCCCTTATATCTGCATGGCAAGGTCTTGATAGTTGCGTAGAATGCATGGAGAAAATTTAAATTCCCATACACACAACCCAGTACGATCCCCGAGTAGGCTGATTCTACGACATGATTGGCTAGTGTGTGACACGATAAAGCAGCTACGAACGGGTACCTGAGGCATGCATATGTGCACCTAATATGTTTGACATATTTACATCACGTGTGTTCGTAACAAAAATGAAATACAAAATTCAGAAAAATGAGGAGGCGGTTCAACTGGTCAAGTCGGGCTTCAGTGTTGTGAGAATGCACATTTGTGGAAAAAACGAGGAGATGGTTCACTATTTTATCTCGTCAACTTCCACAATCAGTTTCATTGTTTTCTTGAATTCGTCGCCTTGCTTAAAGGTATGTCGGTGTACCGCGCGAATAAGAAGTATCGGCTCCATTGCCAAACCACATTCTTCCCGTGTTCTCTCCATAGCCTCATTGTTCTCTCTCCACTAGCACCATGGCTTTCTTGGCCAGGACGACTTCCTTCGAAGCGACGAGCGTAACATTGAGGACCTCAAGGACTACGTCTCCTATCAAGCGGCAGCACCGTAGGACACCTCCGACGATGATGACATCCACTCGGACGAGCCTAATGGAGGGTAAACACACGCTCGTTGGGAGACCCCGAGTGTAAGGTATGAAGAGTGAAGCGACAAGTTTTCCCTCAGAAAGAAACCAAGGTTGAATAGATCAGTAGGAGAAATAAATCACTTCTGAAGGTTGATGACAACTGATGTTGGCAGGGCACACTACCGGGCTCAGCAGCAACGTGGAATCTGCACAACACAATCAAAATACTTTGCCCCAACGAAATAGTGAGGTTGTCAATCTCACCGGTTTTGCTAACACAAAAGATTAGATTATAGTGTAGAAAATAGTACTCGTTTGCAATAAATGAAAAGAGAGCAGTGATGGCAGTGAATGAGAGGAAAACAGTAATCGCAGTAGGAAAATAGTGGTTGTAGTGGTTATATTATCAGTGTAAAGAATTGGACCGGGGTCCACAGTTCACTAGTGGTGTCTCTCCAAAATGGATAGATAATATGCTGGGTAAACACATTACAGCTAGGCAATTGACAGATATAAAGGATGCACCGTAGTGCATATGCATGACATGATTACATGCGGGCATTACAACATAATTCATAGACCATTATCCAACTGCATCTATGATTAATAATCCACCCTCGGAGCGTCATCCAATCAAACCTCGGGTATTAAGTTGCAAGCAACAAATTATTTCCTTAATTAAAGTGTGTAATGTAAGCAATGTAAACATCGTTGTTTTCTCCCTAATGGAAACATCACATCTCCCACTGATGACCCACAAGTATATGGGGTCGCAATAGACTTCGAGGGAAGTAAAACCCAAATTTATTGATTCAACACAAGGGGAGCCAAAGAATATTTATTTGTCTTAACAATTGAGTTGTCAATTCAGCTGCAACTGAAAGTAGACTTGCTCGCAACAATTTATCAATGGTAACAGTTTTATAGCAGTGGTAGAAATAAAATAACAACAGTAGTAAAATAGTAACAATGGTAGCAATCGCGAAAAATAGCAGGATGAGAAGTACCGTAGGCATAGAGGGAATGGATGAACGGGTGTTGCATGGATAACATAGGTCATATAACAATCTAAACATGGGCATTGCAGATAATAATAAAAAAGCATCCAACTTCTAGGAAAGCCATAGGCATGTGTGCCAATATAGACATACATGCTTGTGATGAGAAACTTGCACAACATCTTTTGTCCTACCAACCCGTGGCAGCGGGGCCTCTAGGGAAACTACTGGTAATTAAGGTGCTCCTATTAATAAAGCACCAGCGCAAAGCATTAACACTCCATGAACACATGTGATACTCACATCACAATCATCCCCTCCGGTTGTCCCAATTTCTGTCACTTTGGGGCCTCGGGTTCCAGACAATTACATGTGTAAACAACTTTCAGATATGATCAAGAAACATAATTATACTCATGAAACAATAACATGTTCATATCTGAGATCATGGCACTCGGGCCCAAAGTGACAAGCATTAAGCATAACAAGTTGCAACAATGGTAGAAAACACTAACAATGGATACTAGGCACTATGCCCTAACAATTTGGCATTATTACATGATCAATCTCATCCGATCCCTTCCATCCCTCTCAGCCTACAGCGGTATTTACTCACACATGGATGGGGGAATCATGGATGGTTGATGGAGAAGAGGTGGTGGTGTCTATGGCGATGATCTCCTTCGAATCCCCGTCCCGGCAGGGCGCCAGAACAGGAACTTCTGATCCCCGAATCGAGTTTCGAGGTGGCGGCAGCGCTCTGTTGTGTTTCTATGAAATATGACAAACCCCCCTCGGTTTTTAGGTTACGAGGCATAAGTAGTCGAAAGAGGATCCCGAGGGGGTGCCTGGGTGGCCCACACCTATAGGCGGCGCGGCCAAGGGGGACGCGCCAAGGGGTGGTGTGGCCCCCTCCCGGCCCCTCTTCGGGCCTACTTCTGGCTCCCGGGGTCTTCTGGTGTTTTAAGCTCAAAGGGATCTTTTTGGGCAATTTCTCGAAAGTTGATTTTTCTCCACAAAAACGAGACACCAAGGTAATTCTGCTCAAAACAGCATTAGTCCGTGTTAGTGGTATCCAAAACTCACAAGTTTAGAGGAAAACAATAATAAAAGTGTTCGGAAAAGGAGATACGTTTTGGACGTATCAACTCCCCCCAAGCTTAGCTTATTGCTTGTCCTCAAGCAATTCAGTGACAACTGAGTGCGATAAAAGACTTTTACGAACACATTTGTTTCATATGATGTAAATATACTCACTAGATGATCAAGTGTTGAGGCAATTCATAATAAGATGTATGCAAGATAAAAGTCACCTAGCAGTTATGCTAACCATGAAGAGATGCCAACACACTAATAATAAACAACATGAGGTATATCAATCTGCAGGAGTGCAATGCTCATAATAGGGTATGATAAAGTGTACTCGCTTTCCCTTAATAATGGAGCAAAACATAAATTCTAGGGCACCTGTGAAGTTCAAATGAAGACTAGAAATAAAGATATCAAAGATACCAACACCAAATGTATACCGCAATCAACCGTGTTTTGGGACCAACACATTACACTAAGAATGACAGCCATGCTCTCAAGAAGGTGCATAAAGCGAGAAGACGATGACTCAAGATAAAAATAAAAGAAAGGCCCTTCGCATAGGGAAGCAGGGATTAACTCATGTGCTAGAGCTTTTTATTTTATTAAAGAGAGGTATTGCAAACATTTTTAAGAGAGGTGTATGCTTATGTCAACGAATGGTAAATAGGAAATACAGTACGTCACAAGCCAACTAGACATCACAAGAGCGGATCCCATAGAAGGACACATCTGGGTAGAAGGTCATCCTTCTTTCTCTTTTGTTTACACAATTATGCTTTGACTGATAAATCAGGGGCAAAAATAGTGAAGAGAATTTTTTGTATTAATTTGGGGCTGGACACCCCGCTGCCGGCTCTTCTAACATTTGGATAAGCAGATGAAGCCACCAGTACAGGGTGTGAAATCCAATCAACAAGTAAGATACATATTCTCTATTTGCGTCCTCATGAGCTAAACCAGGGGCACAATAGAGGAATAATTTTCGAAGGTTTTAAAGGTAGCACACGAGACATTTACTTGGAGTGGCGGTAAAATACCACATATATAGGTAGGTATGGTGGACACATTTGACAAACTTTGGTTTTTGGGAGTTGGATGCACGAGTAGAGCTCATACTAAGTACAGGTGAAGGCTAGCAATAGACGGGGAGCGGCAATCAAGAGAGCAACAACTGTCATAATCATGCTTGCGACAAAACAAAATTAAGAGGGGCATAAAATGATACAAATACTCTGAGGCAAAATAAATCATCGAGGCTTAATTGACTTTTTGTTTTCATCCATATCATGCGTGAGAATGTGCCAAGTCAATTCAAGCGAAACAATCAGAGGGAGATACCACAATGTCATACCCTTCTATGAATAAAACAATGCAAGCAAACATTCATACGACATGCTATCTTATATTCATAAGTTGGAACTAAACACGTAAGATCGTGAACTACTAAGCATGAATTAAATAACATACATCTTACATGAACTAACTAAGCATGCTCACATGGATGAGTATATGTACAAAAATAAAACAAATAGAGTTCATACCAGCCTCTCACCATAACTTGGATTGTCGTAAATCATCATCGCTGCTCTTCACATGTGTGGATCGAATGATATAGAATGATAATCAAGCTCCAATAGAGAAACGGAAGTCCGGTGAACTCTGCAACAAGCTTTACAAAACCAAAGACGAACAACAAATATTTTTGGGTTTTCGAATTAAAAACAAGAACAGAAGGAAACAAGCAAAATATTTTTGGATTTTTGAATACTAAACCGAAACGAGAAAAGAAAGCAAACCAACAAAAGAAACTAAATAAGAAAATAAAGAGAAACAACAGAAATATTTTTGGTCTTTTTGTGTTTTGGAAAGCAAGAACAAAACGATAAAAACAAAAAGAAACGAAAGAAGCGAAAGAAAATGGAAACAAACGAAAGAAACAAAAACATGGATATACAAAGAACTGACCGAACATGATATAAAGATGAGTGTGATGTCGGTATACCTCCCCCCAAGCTTAGGATTATTACTATTCTTGATCACATTATGTCACACTCTTCTCTTGGCCCTTGAAAACTTCCTTAACACCACACTCAAAGCAATTCGCATTAGAGGGTTAGTGCATAATAAAAAAATCATGGGTTCTGCAAGGGCACAGGTGCTATTGATAATTTTAAACATTAGCTACAGCCACTGATGTTTTGTGAAGCAAATAAATCCACTCGACATAGTAAAAGAGCAAATGCAAGAAAAATGACACATTCTGCCAAAACCAGAACAGTCTGTAAAGACGAATATTTTCGGGGCACTTAAGTTGCTCAGATCGAAAACATTAAATACCAAAAATGTTTCATAATTAGCTGAGGAATAAGCACAAAAAGTTTCAGGTCATTTTGATCATTCTATGAATTATACGATTTTTTACAGTGGACAGAAGAAATCTGTTTTCTGCGCATAAATCCAAAACCAACTCCAACTTTTGCTAGAAACTTTACTTGGAACAACTAAAACATGAAAATAAAGATACAAATGAGTTTCTACAGAAGTATATAACCGTTTTACTCAAAGAAAACCGAGAAAAACAAAGGTGTAAGTGGTTAAAACAAAAATATGGATGGTGAAAACATTCATAACCACATTAATCAGGGTGAAAATATTATGAAAACATGAATATGCATGATGGAAAACATGATTGTACTAAAGTAGCAAGGTGATAACAAAAGTAAACATGGTGAAAACATAATGGAGAAGGTGAAAACATAGTGAAAACATTTCCCTCTTCATTCAAAATCATTTTGTTAACAAGGGTGATCAAGTCTTGTTACCAGAACAATTTTCATATGAAGCAAAACTTTTCTAATCACTATATAATTATGTTACCTCAACCTTCATAGACATAGTCCCAATCATAATAATTTCATATTATTTTGGTGGTACTGGAATGGGACAATAAAATTCTCCAATCTTGATGGTCTCAATATTTTCAATTGAATTTAAACCATATCTTCTATCAATCTTCTTGGGAAAATAAATTGTATGCTATTTATCAGTAAAATTAAAAGTTATTTTTCCTTGATTGTAATCAATAACAGCCCCTGCAGTGTTAAGAAAAGGTCTCCCAAGAATAATAGACATATTATCATCTTCATGCATTTCCAACACAACAAAGTGAGTTAATATCAGACAATTAGTAGCAACTTGAACAAGAAGATTCATACCAACAGGAATAGAAGTAGATTTGTCAGCCATTTGTAAAGATATATCATCATGTATCATTTTTTCAAGAGAGAGTCTCTTATAAAGAGAGAAAGGCATAACACTAACTCCAGCTCCCAAGTCACATAAAGCAGTTTTAACATAATTATTTTTAATAGAACAAGGGATAGTAGGAATACTAGGATCTCCAAGCTTCTTTGGAACCTTGCCATTGAAAGAATAATTAGCAAGCATAGTGGAAATTTCTTCATTAGGAATTTTCCTTTTGTTATAGACAATATCTTTCATATATTTAGAATAAGGAGGCAATTTAATAGCATCGGTCAAAGGGATTTGCAAAAAACATAGGTTTCATCCACTCACAAAACTTGTTATAATTTTCTTTTCCTTTGATTTGTGTTTCTTATTAGGAAAAGGCAATGCTTTTTGTACCCAAGGCTCTCTTTCATTACCATGTTTATAAGCAATGAAATCCTCCTTAGTATACTTCACAGTTTTAGGTTTCTTTTCAGGTTCAGCTACAGTTTCTTCTTTATTAGAAGCATCACTTTTATCATTACCACTTTTATTTTTAGCATCAGAAATATATATACTATTAGGATCGTTAGCAGGTTCGGGAGATTCCACAACATTTTTATGACTCTTCTTCTTTTTCTTAGAAGGATAACTATTTTTTGTAGGTTGCTGAGAATCTTGTTCAATTCTTTTAGGATGTCCTTCAGGATACAAGGGGTCCTGAGTAGAAACACCACTTCTATTGATTATTTCACAAACATGTTTATCTCTAGAAGAATTAGCTAGCATATATTTTTGCACTTTAGTGTAAATAATTGGACCGGGGTCCACAGTTCACTAGTGGTGTCTCTCCAAAACAGATAGATAACATGCTGGGTAAACAAATTATAGCTAGGCAATTGACAGATATAAAGGCTGCACCATAGTGCATATGCATGACATGATGATTAATGTGTGATTCATGCAGGCATTACAACAAGATACATAGACCGTTATCCAACTACATCTATGACTAATAATCCACCCTCAGAATGTCATCCGAGAAAACCTTGGGTATTAAGTTGCAAGCAACAGATAATCGCAGTAAGCAAAGTGTGTAATGTAAACAATAACATCATCCTTAGACAAAGCATTGTTGTTTTCTCCCAAATGGCAACAACACATCCCCCACTCGTTTAGGTTTCTGTCACTCGAGCGTGAGTGAAAGGGAGGCATGAACCCACTATCGAGCATAAATACTCCCTCTTGGAGTTACTAGCATCTACTTGGCCAGAGCATCTACTAACAACGGAGAGCATGCAAGATCATAAATAAAATACACATGAAAAGAACATGATAGATTGATAATCATTTTACATAGCATGCAATATTCATCAGATCCCAGCAAACACAACATGTAGCATTACAATAAAATGATCTTAATCATGTAGGGAAGCTCCCAAGATCTAAACATGAGGCATAAAGAGGAGAGAACAACCATCTAGCTAATGCTATGGACCCATAGTCCAAGTATGAACTACTCATGCATCATTCTGGAGGCGGGCATGGTGATGTAGAGCCCTTCGGTGATGATTCCCTCTGCCGGCAGGGTGCCCGGGAGAGCTCGAGAACCCTCCCGAACTAGGGTTGACGATGACGGAGGCTGCGGATGTTTTTCATGGAAAAGGCTCTCGTATTTAGGGTTAACCATTCGAGGAGAATATATAGGCGCGAGGGAAACGTCGGTGGGCAGCCAGTTGGGCACACCACCCCTAGGCGCGGCCGGGGGGGGCTCCCACCCATGGTGTGGGGCCCCTTTGGCTCCCCTCTGGGTCCACTCCGGACTCCATGTGAGCGACCACTTTCTAAGACTTCCAGGCTTCGAATCGTCCAATTCCGAGAATACTTCCATAACAACTTTTCTGAAACTAAAAACGGCAGAAAACAGGAACTCGCTCTGTGGCATCATGTCAATAGGTTAGTCCCAGGAAATCGATAACAATGGCACAAAGTGTGAAGGAAACATATAGATATGGCCTGAACAACATGGAACATCATAAATTATGGACACGTTTATCACGTACCAACATCCCCAAGCTTAGTTCCTACTTGTCCTCGAGTAGGTAAACGATAAAAACAAATAATTTCTTAGGTGACATGCTACCAACATAAACTTGATCATCTAAATTGTAAAAGCATACGTAAAGCTGAGATCATAGTATTTTAAACATAGGCATGGTAGATATAATTTTAACAATGAAACTTAGCAATCACCTTGCATCATGAAAAGTAACACAAATAAAAGATCATGAATAATAATGCACTTGAAAGTTATACGTATGTTTCGAGTATAAAGAAAACATAGCAAAGTGGTATTTTGCTTGTCCTTGAGAGTGGGGCAAAACATAAATGCTAGGACACCTTCAAAGTTCAAGTGGATGACTAGAACAAATAATTTGAGAGCAAATAATAACACATCATGAATCAATTAATAATAGTTTCTGGGACAAATGCACATTAAACTCAGAATGACAACTATGCTCTCTCAAATGTGTATAAAGTTAGAAGATGGAGACTCAACATAAATGTAAAAGAAAGACCATTAGCAGAGGGAAGAAGGGATTAACTCATGTGCTAGAGCTTTTTATTTTATTAAACAGAGGTATTGAAAACATTTTTTGTAGAGAGGTGTATGCTTATGTCAACGAATGATAAATAGAAAGTACAATGGGTCACAATCCAACTAGACTTCACAAGAGCGGCTCCGATTGAAGGGCGCAATTGGGGTCAGAAGGTTATCCCTCTTTCTCTTTTGTTTACACAATTATGTTTTGACTGATCAATCAGAGGAAAAAATAGTGAAGAGAATTTTATAGTAACCAATTTTGGGGCTGGGCACCTGATACGTCATAAACGTATCCTTAATTTCTGATGTTCCATGTTGTTTTCATGCCATTTGCTACATGTTTTCCTTACACATTATGTCATTTTTATCGATTTCCCGGGACTAACCTATTGACAAGATGCCACAGAGCCAGTTCCTGTTTTCTGCTGTTTTTAGTTTCAGAAAAGTTGTTTTGGAAATATTCTCGAAATTAGAAAATTCGAAGCCCAGAAGTCTTAAAATTCCCGGAGGGTCCGTGGAGTCCTGAAGAGACCCGCAGGGGGGCCACAGGGTGGCCACACCATAGGGTGGCGCGGGTCCCCCTCGCCGCGCCACCAGGTGGTGTGGGCCCCCTGGCCACCCCCCGGCATCGCCCTTTCGCCTATTTATTCCCCCCGAGGCATAAACCCTAGATCAATCAACCTTTTTCCACCGAAAAGTTCTGTAGCCCCGCCGCTGCCACCGACAAGTTTTGGGTGACAGAAATCTCTGTTCCGGCACCCTGTCGGGACGGGGAAGTGCCCTAGGAACCATATCCATTGACTCCACTGCCATCTTCATCGTCGTTGATGTCTTCTATGATGAGGAGGGAGTAGTTCTTCCCCGGGGCCGAGGGTTCTACCGGTAGCTATGTGTCCCATCTCTCTCTTCCATGGTGTGATCTTTATGTGATCGTGAGCTTTGTAATCTAGTTGAATAAGTAGATGTTACTCTTCATCTATTATGCTACTCAAATGGTTTTGTTATGAGATCTCCGTAAACACTTTGATCACGGTGTAAAGGTGACAGTGTGTGCACCGTGTGGTTTAGCATGATATTTATATCTTGTGTTGGATGAACCTATGAAATTTTGGTGTTTGACTAGTACCTTCTAGGGCGCTCATAGTGACACGTGGGGTTAACTAGACATGGGAATGCGACTTTGAGGAGTGCCTTTTGCAGCCCTACCTAATGAATTGGTGTTTGTTATTCAATCGGAGAGTGGTTCGGAGTAGCATAGTGAAGAGAGATATTTATGCATTCAATTGTGTCATCATTGTTGAGAGTGTCTACTAGTAAAAGTAGGATCCCTAGGCCTTGTTTCTAAGCACTGAAACATCGTTTCCAATCAGTTCTGCTACATGTTTGCATGCTGCCATTTTTATTTCAGATTGCTATTATCACTTATAAACATCCATATCACTTGTATTTTACTCTCTCTTCGCCGAACTAGTGCACCTATACAACTGACAATTGTATTAGGTTTGTTGGGGACAAAAGAGACTTCTTGTATCGTAATTGCAGGGTTTCTTGAGAGGGATACCTTTGACCTCTTCCTCCCTGAGTTCGATAAACCTTGGGTGATCCACTTAAGGGAAACTTGCTGTTGTTCTACAAACCTCTGC
Source organism: Alopecurus myosuroides (assembly GCA_028641055.1). Classification (NCBI taxonomy): domain Eukaryota; kingdom Viridiplantae; phylum Streptophyta; class Magnoliopsida; order Poales; family Poaceae; genus Alopecurus; species Alopecurus myosuroides. The sequence goes on along the minus strand of CM054057.1, from coordinate 314,158,750 downwards.
ACTTGGAGGCCCAACATTGTCTACAAGAATAGAAGCGTGTGTGGGCATCAAGCTCTTTTCTGGCGCTGTTTTCGGGGAGGTAAGGTAAAAGGTACTCACATCCTCTGTGAGTGCTTGAAGTTATTTCCTTTAGATTCTGCAATTATTTCTTTTTGTTTCTTGTTTTCACTAGTTAGGCTTAATGGAAAACAACAAAAATATGAGAGAGCTTTATAATATTTATCTTGAGTTAGGACATGAATTGTTTGAAGAGAAAATTAAAAACCTATGGAGCTTTATTTGCATGCTAGTAGCAATGTTATTAGCATTAATTATTTGGATACCATTGTTTCTAATCGCATTAATTATTTGGATACCATTGTTTCTAATAGCCCGGAAGCAACCCGTTGGGGGCGCTGTCTACCTGCTCCCTGCCATGGACAGCGCCAACTTATCAAGGTGTGAATCATAAAAACAGAAGGAAGAACTGGCGGAAGGGCCCCTTACTCTCCGTTGAAGCGCCACACTCTGGGGAGGTGTCGACGTGAACAAGGCCGCGCTACCGGAGGCTTCTCGACAGCAATTCCGAAGGACGAAGGGTCGTCATCTATCCGCGGCCTCTTCCCCACGCTGCGATCGCTGGGCACTTTTCCAGTGCCCTCATCGCTGCTTGGGTTCGATCGACGCAGGCTGTTCTCACCATTGTCCTCCCTTCGGAAGACAACACCAAGCTGCAACGCCTCCACATGGGGGATGTGCCTGTCACGGCGTCCTGGGGAGAAGATGGGCCCTCGACGCTCTCCTCAACAGAATCCAGGGCGTACAAATTGTCCTCGCGCGACCCCGTCCTCTCAGCAAGAGGGCCCCACCTGTCGAGAGGCAGCGGGTGGCGGCGGAGAAGGCGATGGGGATAGTTTCGGTCTCATAAGAGGAGAAGAAGAGCCCGACACGGTTTCCTAGGCCTCCAATCGGTCGTGGGAGGTCGTGCGTGAAGCGTCGTGTCACGCGCAGCACGCCGGGCAGGCAGCGGTGGGCCCGCGGCTCCTCGCCTCCTACACCCACGCGTCGCCACGAGCCCGGGGGCTACTGTCGGCCCCCTGGATACCAGGGTATCCCGGCCCGTCTACTGGTGCCCGGCCCAACAGGCACCTCTTGAAGGTAATCAAGTGACCAAATACTTGAGGGGGTCTGGCATTCTTTTTCTCAGGTTCCCCAGATCCCCTGACGGCGAGGCCTTGCGCACCCTCCTTTCAGGAGGAGATCTACCCCGCCACTTCGCTCCTCTCGAAGGGATTCATCCGCCAGAAGGGGGACAAGGAATGTGCCGCTGACGCCTGCGCTTCCGTGCACTAACAAAGGCTGCACGGAGGTGCAGGAGCGCTTTGTCCACAGTTGCCATTCTGGTGTATAAAGACCAGGGGATAACTGCTGGGGAAGAAAGAGGTTCCCAAAGATTTCCCCTTTGGTGCAAGAAGACCAAGACCGCACTACAAGATGAAGGCGACGTCACCAGGCTTCCCCGGTGGAGTTGTCCCCCATCGACCAAGACCGCGCAGGAGGTGCAGAAGTACGGGACACTCCTCCCTTTGGCACTTTGTGGTAACCCTTTCCCGCCAAATGAGAGGGAAGGAGGTCCAAACGCCAGTATAAGAAGGGAACCACCAGCCCTTGGAGAAAGGGAGCTCGAACCATCATAGAGCCCAAGTAGTCTGTTCTGAGCACAAGCTCGCATTTGTATTGTAATCACCCAGTGCAATCCATCAGACAAGCAGGAGTAGGGTTTTACACCACACTGGTGGCCTGGACCTGGGTAAAATCTCTGTGTCTCCATTGTTGTCGTGCTCAAGCTTCCCTCTCGAAGCCTCCTCTGGAAGCAAAGAAAGTGTGTTTAGCCCCTAGTGTTCGAACCTCTGAGAGCTATCCTGTCCAGGACCGACGAGATCTCTCCGACAGAGAAGATACCAAAAGAAAATCAGATCAAAGAATAAACCAAACCCTCTACACTTTTCATGATGGCACACAAAGTACCAAGAGTAAAAATGTTCGTCTTCCAAAGAGACACATCATCGGGATAAAAACCAATTGAAGACAACCAATGTTCAAAAGCATATAGGATGGCTCCTCCAAGATTAGTGCATTAATTATGATATTGCATTTGGATACAAAATGCACACAATGGATTCATTACTCTCCATATATATTATTCGAACACTAGTCATGTTCAAGAAAATCCATAAGATGCGATACCAATTTAAACAATTGTGTTCTACTCAAAGTAGGATAGCTTCCCCAAGAATAGTGCAACACATATAGATATATGACTTTTCATGTATGTGCTCAAGAATGGGATCATTTCTTTTCCTAACTCAAGAAGCATAACACAAATTTTGAGTAGAACAAAATGATATAAAAGGTACACGGAAGACACAAGGGAGTTAAACGAAACCAAATCCTTGGCAAGAAATAATAAGATTTTTTCGAGCAAGAGCCAATGTAAATATGATTAATAAATTTAACACAAAAGATTACCACTTGTCAAAGACAAGGAATGTATGGAGATATTTCTCGGTGGTAGATGATTTATTCACAATCATATTCACAAATCATAAGCATGCGCCAAAAGATAAGAATTGAAAAACATGCTTAGATAGAGATTCTTGAAGGCTTCAAATATGGATTGAATATGCAACACATCAAGAAACTCTCTCACAAACAAGATACCAAACAAATAGAGTCAAAACATGTTTAAGAAAATATGGAACTTGTTTGAGTAACATGCCACATAGGAACAACATAACTAACAATATCAACTCTAGGTGGCAATACCTCACATGTTCACATTTCTAGGCTTGTAATATGCACATAGTTTATTACTCCCCCATAATGTGATAATCCATTTTACAACAAGAGTGAAAGTGCAATATGGTCAACTAGACGGGGGGGTGAATAGGTGATTACCAATTCTTAATATTTTTCCTTTTTAGTTTGGGCTAAACACAAGGTTATCTAGATGTGCAACTACGTGGGCAACCTAAGTGATACAATACAAAGCACGCAACAGAAGCAATATGAAAGGTAACAAGATAAACCACAAGTGTAAACAAGGAGACAAGGATATGTTTCCCGTAGTTCCTTCCCAAGGGAAGTACGTCTATGTTGGAGAGGTGGGGAGCCACCTAGGCGCTCCTCAATAGCACGGATATGCACACCTTATTCTCCTTGATCTTCTCCGGTGAGGGAGATTCTCGTTTCCACTATGAGGTCGACTTGAAGGCATTGACCAAACCTTTACACAAGGTTGAGGCGTCTCCACAAGATGGATGGAGGCTCTCAACAATCTGAAACTTCTTGCAACAAGGTGGAAGCTCCAAGAACAATGGTTCTACTAGGGTTTCTAGGCTCCGAATAGATTTCTAGATTCACTAAGATGTGGTGGATGGATTTGCAATTCCTTTGGTGGAATCACGGATCTAGGTATCCACAAGCACTCCACAAAGTATGGTGTCTATTGGTTGGGCGGAGTGGGAGATCTAGGAGGTTGAAGCTTGCATTAGTGGAGGAGAGAGAGTGAGCGAAAAGTTTGGGCAACTAGGAAGAAGATAGATTCCTTAAATACTCTCTCTCCATGAACATGGATGTGCAGAACCCGCACAGCCGGTACTATCGGACTGATCTCGGTAGTACTGGGCCTTCTGTAGCAGCGGTCGCAAACTTGCTGGCGCTCCTCTTCCCGCAGGGCCGGTAGTACCGAAGGACCAGCCGGTAGTACCGCGAAGGCAGTACTACCGGGAAACTATCGGACCTACTACCAGACTTGAATCACCCCGATCCAGTACGTTGCTGTCACGAGAACCACCAAATGCGGTACTGACCCCGGTAGTGCTGGAAGTTGCGCCAGTAGTACCACGAAGGCAGCACTACCGGCTACTACCGGACCCTAACCAGTGCACTCCAGTGACGAAAACTGCCGATCCCAGTACTGGCGGTAGTACTACCGGCCACCCGGTACTACCGGGCGAAACGGCGGTCCTACCATGTTACAGAGCCAAAATGATTTCTTCATGAATCTGCGCGCTCTTCTTTTTGGGAGGGGAAATCCCAGGTGAACCTGTAGACTATGAGAAACACAAAAACTATTAGATAACCTAACCGTGTTGCCATCGAAATCCAAAACGGGTATAGAAAAAAATGCCCTTTCAAAGAGGCATATAAAAATCCAACTAGGGAAAGTTAATGGACATACACATTTTAGGATAGTAAAGTGCCAAGAGCATATTACTCCCCCAAAATGGGATAGTCCATTAATATCCCAAAGAGCCAACTAAAATAAACAAGAGTTGGAATGAAGGCTCAAACACAAATCTCACACGTACATGGAGTGCAAACCAACAAACACATACTTGATCTCAAGATAAGTAAACAAGGAGCACAACACATACAAATACTAGTAAGGTACAAAACCAAACACATCCAAGGGATCACCAAACTTTCAATGTATATATGATTTAAATACAAGTTACGGTAAGGAGGAACAATTAATATATATATAATCCAAATGACTTGGGTTGAGGAAATATAATTGATTAAGATCCCTTAATTCTTCATGATATAGCCAAGTCTCCCATTCTCTCCAACAACACCTATTGATCAAGTTTGAGATTGTTGGTCCCCAACCATGTTGGGTCCTAAGGGGTTAGTCACAATAGGCTTGGCAAACCCAAATGGTTCTTTTCTCTACACCACTTTGAGTTCCAACATATTTGGCAAACACATTGCCCACATTATCCTTACGAATGGAATAAACATCATCAACAAGGATAGGGTTGGATAATGTACCATTAGTGCATGAAGAAGCAAAGTGTCCCTTCTCACAACAAAGGTAGCAACATCGAATCTTTTCTTTCTTATTAATAGGCTTCTCAACTTGAGGAGCATTGGCTTGAGTATTCTTAGGAGGTGGTCGTTTTTCAACTCATGGTTGAGCATAAGATTGAACAAGAGGTTGTTTCCCTAGTTGCTTCTCACTAAGAGGCTTCTTCTTCAAAGAGCAAGATATAACATGGTGCCCTTCAATCTTGCAATTGAAACAAATAATCTTTTTGAATATTTTACTTGTTCTTGGCCCTTCTTCTTCTCAACCTTGGAATTGTTCTTGATATTCGAGTTGAAACCAAGTCCACTCTTATCATTGGGAAGTCTTCGCACTCTCAACATCTTGTCAAGGGTGGAACTCCCTTCATGAATCTTTTCCAAGTCTTTCTTCAAAGAAGTGACTTGGGCCTTGAGCTCTTTGATTTCCTCTACATGGTTATAATCAACAAAAGATCTAGAGAAATTAGATGCATCATTATTAGAGCAACAAGGAAAGGAAAGAAATTCATCACAAGATGTAGAAACATTATGAGAGGATGAATTACTAGAACTAGCACAAGGCAATATAGAATTTTTAGTGGGGATTGTGCTAGTGACCACATGAGGCTCACAAGATGTTACCTTTGTAGACATAGCCTCAAGAGCTAACTTTAGCCTAGTATGGGATGCTAGAAGATCCTCATGAGAGCTAGATAGCTTTTCATGGTTTTCTTCCAATTTCCCGCACTTGCTAGTCATCAAATCAAGTTGAGCCCTTGGCTCAACATTCTCCTTCAAAATATATGCTTCACAAGATGTGGAGTTAGTAGCACACGCATCATTAGAAATTGAAGAAGAAAACTTGGCAAGCTCATTATTCAACTTAGCATTTTCCTCAATTATATTAGCATTGCCAACAACAAATTCAACCTTTTTATTTTAAGCACTTTATATTTAGCGATAGCATGGTCACGTGCTTTATTGAGAAAGGCAATTTGTTCATTATAAAGCTCCGTAATAGATTCAAGTTTCTCCTCAAGAGTAACTTGGATCTCATGCTCTTCCTCAAGGGTAACAGTAAGAGAACCAATTTCAAAAGCATTTTCTCTTTCCCTATCTCCCTTCTTCTCAATTATTTTAGTGCTATTAATATCATAAGCCAAAATTTCACACAAAGAAGAGATGAATTTACTACCTTTAGGGGAGCATGAAGAACCAACTCACCCTTGTCCGTTAAAGAGACATCATCATTATTCTCTACATAATAAAGATCCTCATCCTCATCATCACAAGATATAGAGGGTTCCAATACTTGATGCTCCATTGAGGTCCATGTCTTGTTCCAACAAACGTTGGGATTCCTCTACATTTTTAGCCACACAAGTACTAGAGGATATGGAAGCATTGTTTTCATGAAAATAAGACATAGGAAGCATATCATCATGAGATTTAGTTAAACAACTATTACATGATATGCAAGGACTATCAACACTAGCATGTAAGGCATTTGGCGTGCTAGAAGAGTTTAAGTCCAAAGATAGAACATTGCAATGGGATAGAGATGAAGTATAGTTAATAGTAGATCCACTATCAACATTGCAATTTCTATCAACACTCACCATATCATTACCTTGTGACAAATCACATGTTGGTGGAGTGGAGAAAGATGTGAACTCATCACGGCCGAAGGAGAACAATCATCCTCAATAATGTTGGACACATAATATATATCTTAAAGTTTTGTCCATAGCTCATGAGTATTCCGAGAAGTCTTGATAGATTCAAGGACTACATCGCTCAAAACACACATGAGACCATTAGATACTAGAGTATCGAGATAAGAGTTTTCCTCATCCTCCAAAGATAAATATTGAGCATCCTTTGGAGGCGGAAAATCCATATCTACAATTCTTCATACATACTTTGGACCCATGTACTTAAAAAGATTAAGAATGTGAATTTTTCAAACATTATAATTTGTGCCATAGGATATAAAAGTGGGATGGTGTACTAGTTCCCTAAACGATATCGTACTCTCTAGGATGTAATGCCTAATAAAGAGAGCCTAGGCTCTGATACCAATTGAACGGACAACGATGTAGCCTAGAGGTGGGGGTGACTAGGCGACTAAAACTTTTCCGGTTAAGTCTTGCTAAATGCGGAAATAAACTAGGTGTTTAAATTAACAAACACATAAACTAAATATTCTAGGCTCAACTAAGTGCACCAACAACTTATGCTAAGCAAGATAAGTAACAAGGTGATAGCAAGATATATGACTTTAAGCACGAAGGTTATCATAATATAAATTGCATAAGTAAATAGCTCGGGTATAGAAATAACCGAGGCACACAGACGATGGTGTATTCCAGAGTTCCTCCTTTTGAGGGGAGCACGTCTCGTTGGAGGGGTGTGAGCTCGCCACAATAGTCCTACTCAGCGCCACAAAGTACTCACCCTATTCTCCGATGAACCTCGCCACAAAGGCATAGTTCACCTACCACTATTGTGTCGCACCCTGATTTCTAGGGGATACTCACCGTACGAACTGGATAGCAGATGCTTGGATTATGGGGCATAACTGCTCCCACGTCCCAGCTTCCTGGTAGGCCTGCGCTTATGCGTGACAACACAAGCCCTACTATTCCATCGTCGATGTAAACTATCCACTAGAGATCAAAGGCACTACTGTCGACGTACTTCATACCAATCACACATGGTACGTCAACAGCTTTGAACAAAAGATATCACAACAGATCTCTACGACACAAAAGGTTGAAATAACTTGCAAATAGCTCTCATTAGAGCAGAGATAGCAAATACAATCATTCAGAGGGCACATGCCCCAACAATACATCATTACATCACAGCGGAAGCATTCAACATGTCTGAGTACAGACAAGAACCAAATAGGCCTAAGAGGCCGGAAACGAAAAGACGGAGCCCATCCACGAAGTCTCGGATCCTGCCCGGGTCCGCTATCTACTCGTCAGCAGTCTCGTCATGATCCACGTAGTAGCCACCATGTAGATCTTCGGAAACGTCGGTCTGCGGAAACCACAGCCCCAAAGGGGTCAGTACATAAACGTACTGGCAAGCAAGACTCACAGTTCACCAAAGTGTAACCCGTCAACACCAAGCACAAATGCCTTGGGTTCAACGGAAGAGAGGGGATATAAAAGATGCTGCAACTGGCTGCGCTAACCAACTACAGAGATTCTACCACTTCCGGCTAACAGAAAGGAGATAAGATCGGGGATTGTAACCAACTGAAAGATAACTTCAAACAAACCCATCCTGGATCTCGCCCCTTATCCAAAGAAGCAATCCGAGGATAACTCACACAGTGGTAACAATGATGGTTCAATTTATTGTGTCAATAAGCCTATTACTAGTCAAGTTATTAATCATTGGGTGTAAAGTTGTTAGCCATTAGGTTTAAGTTGTCCTGAGTACTTGTTAGCCAGTACTTTCACCAAGTAATCCATAACCGCGGAAAACACGGCTTCTCGAGAAGATTATCCCTGCAGGGTTGCACCAATTTGGCCGTACACGCAAGAATAACCCGCCAGATGGAAATGCACTTCCACCAAGCGGGGTACTCTACACAACCAACCATTCTTCGCATCAAGCCCAAAGCACCTTGGGCGCACGGCTAATCGAGCCCAGAAGAAAATGGACCCTCATAGCACTCTAAGAACGTGTCCCCCTATATGCCGACTACGAAAGTTCCACCCTGGCCTGGGCTCGCAAAAACATGCATGCGGCAAATGGAAAACACGAACTAAATGAGGCGATTTGGACGAGATGCGAATCAGGTCAAGTTGAGGGGGGCGCCCATACTCGCTTCCCACATGCGGTTAGTGCGCTCATCATGGATCAGTAGACAAGACCCTTTTTCTATTAGGGTCGACACTAGCAGGCTTCAAAACCTCTCATGGGCCTCCTGCCGGTGCCTTATCATCAAATTTATTATTAATAGTAACATTAGCATGATTGATTGATTAAACATCGAGCCCCCAGAACATAATAACAATATAGTAACTGAAAGTAACGGGTAACAGACTCGAGCAAAACAACCTAAGCATGCTAGTAAGACACTGGCTCAAACAATGGGTTGTAGGAAGGGAGATGAGGCAATATCAGGTTTAAGGGATTCATGTGATAGGTTCGTAACAGAACAACTACTACTAAGGCTAGCAGAAAAGAACAACGGAAAGTATCGGTAACCAATGTTGAAAGGAACACAGTGGTTCATGTGAGTGATAACTTGCCTGCAAAACCCAGTAGCCTGGTACTGAGCTAACTCCTTAGAAGGGGTGTCGTAAGTATCGTCGGTCTCAACGTCGTCGTGTATCCGGGAAGAAGCAAACAAACAAGGCAGAAATATAAACAATCAATATCATGGCAGGGTGCACAATCAAAGATGATGCATGACAGTTTAATTGATGCATCCAAAAGGAAATAGTTGACAAGATAGAAACAGGATTAAATGGACCCATATGCAATTGGATTGCATATGGAAAGCCCATGAATTATGGTTGAATTAACTGTTTTACAACTAATCAACTTGTGTAAGTGAATTAGCATGATGCATGGATGAGGAAAACAGCAAAATAACAACAATAGAACCAAATAGAAATAAGGTTTACCAAGTTTAGAAATTCATTTATTAAGTGTTGGAATTTTGGTTACTTAAAGGTGTTACACAAGCATTTGTTGTTTTCATCAAGTTGAATTGTTCAAAACAGATCACAAAGTTTATATTTGAAAAGAAAACAAGATTTTAGTTGGAATACATGTTTCACTTGTTGAAAAAGGATTTCAAATAAATTAGTTATGAATTAAACAAGGTTAAGCAAGAATTAAATGAATTTAATTCAAACATGAACTTATTTGAATTTTTATTTGTTCAAAGCATTAAACCAAATTCATATTTGAAAAGTTTATACTTTTAGGGTTGGAAAACATATTTTATATGTCCCAAAAGAATTTGTTTTGATCAAGTTATAAATTTAACAATATTAAATGAATTAAATAAGATTTAAATTATTTAACCACTTTTAATTATTCAAAACATGAAACAAAATTTATATTTGGAAAGGTGGTTTAATTTTGCATGGAAAACATATTTCATTTGTGGAAATTGGATTTAAAATGAGCAAGTTATTATTTTGGCAATTTTAAATGCAATAAACAAGAAACAGTTGTTTTCAGCAATTTAAATTATTCAAAACAGCAAACAAAATTTATATTTGGAAAGTACATGAAAAATTGATTGGAAAACATATTTGGTTTGTGAAATTTGGAATTTTTATGAACAAGTTATGAATTTTGCAAATTTAAGTGAATTTGACAAGTTTTCAAATTTTGCACCAATTTAAAATATTCAAAACAGTAAACAAATTTTATATTTGGATAGAACATTTAATTTGGTATTGAAAACATATTAAAAATGTCGAATTTGGAGTTGGGATGAATTTTTTATGCATTTTACAAGTTTTGTTATTATTCTGCCATTTGTATTGCAGCTAGGGACTTAGGAAAAATAACAGGGACTTAGAAAGAAACTGCAGGGACCTAGAAAAGAAATACAGGGACTTAGTTGTGATTTGTTGTTTGTGCAGTGCTTTAGAAAAAAACAGAGGAATAAAAGGGTTTATTCCGCGGGGGTGGGATTCGAACCCACCCCCTCCTCGGTGCGCGCAGCGGACGGAACCACTGCGGTGGTGATGGGTTCTTGTCAGGAAGGGGAGCATCGGGGGGGATATGCTGTGGCTTCGAGTGGTTAACTGAAAAATTCAGTTCGCATACGACTGAACCGAGCGGACATGGATCGCTGGGGTCAGCGACCGGCGGTTGGCGGCGAGCGGCCGGGGCGGTGGCCGTGGGTGCGGGCTGCGGTGCTGGTGCGTGTGGGGGCTGCAGGAGGAAGGGAGGCGAGAGGAAAGGGAGGAGGTCGAACCTCACCTTGAGGATCGGAGGGAGCAGCGGTGCAGGTCGGGGCAGGGCGTCGGGCCGGCGATGGAGCGGACGGCGGCGGCGATCCAGGCCGTCCCCGCCCGAACCGAGGGGATGGGGAGGAAGCTGGAGCTCCAGCGTTTCCATTCCCGCCCTCGGGGATCCTCGGAGAGGGCCACCTTGGTGGCGCCAAGGAGTCAAAGTCTCGGCCATGGGAGGGCTCGGTGGTGAGGTTCAGAAGGAAACCGAGAACTTGGGGAAGAGGAAGAGGAGTTGGCGGCGCAGGGAGAGGGGCTCTAGGGTTTCTAGGTCTTGCAGAGGGGGGAGGGGAGCTTTATGGAGGGAGAGGCATGGGTACGGCATGGCATCGGTGGTGGAGGAAGCGATCGTGCGGTGATGAAGGTGTTCGTACGCCAGGAGGAAGACGACAAGCGGGGGTTATCGGGCCAAAGGAAAAAACGGGCTGTGCTGGTGTTTTAGCTGCGGCTGCTGCTGCTCTCCTCTCCTCCCCTTTGTTATTTTTTTTGTACTGTTTTTTTTGTAGTAAAGCAAATGGAAACAAAACAAAGGTTTTGTTTATAGAAAATTTTGGAAAAAAATTAGGATAAATCCCTTAGTTGAAAAGCAACCAATTGGTAGTTTTTGTTTTCAAAAACTTATTTGTTTGCTTGCTGTTTACAAATTAAACCAATTTAATTGAAATTTCCAATATTAGATAATATTAGAAAAACAAGGTATTTTCCAATAGGGTTTTCTTTAGGGTTTAAAAGTGATTTAAGGAATTCAAATTAGTGGTGAACTTCATGGATTCAAAGGATTAAAGATTTTGAGAAATGGCTTGAGTTTGGAAATGATTTGAAATTAATTGATTAAAGTGATTGATTGAATTAAGCAACAATTTAATAAGTGATTAACAAGGAATAAAAAATGGAACAAATTGGTTGTTTTTATTTGTTATTTTTATTCCAAAAGTTGTAACAGAGCAAGTATGAAAACAAGGCATTTGAAATTGTTTGAGTTTGAATTATGAAAACAAGATAAAACAGATGCAAAACAGATAGTAACAAATGCAAACAAAAATAAAGCAAATGCAATGAGATGATGACATGATGCAATGCTTGAAATAAAACAAGGAATCAAACATTCTAGGGGGTAGTTTTCATACTTGGGTTGTTACATATTGGCAACCTTCAATCTCGAGGCACGCATCCACAACTTAACTAGAGTCTCTCGATGTCACCATAATCTTGGGACACACATCCATAACTCAATTGGAGGCTCCCAAGAACACCACAAGTCGTCTACGGTCCAAGACCCAAGAGTAACAAGTCCACAAACTTTCACTTTCACGAATCCTTGTGGAGAGAGCAAACCGATGCAACCAATGCAAATGGCAAGAGCACAAGTGCTCAAATTATTCACTCTTAAATTCCAACAAAGAAACAAATGCTTATGGGGGGATAAGAGAGGAAGGATGGTGGGGGAGAGAGAGAGATAGCTTAGAGTGACACCTTCAAAAGGAGGAAGCCAACCCTTTTTATATGGTGGTGGGAATCTGGCCATTGCGGATGCCTCCTTGGAAAAAACGGCTAGGGCGGCTTAGTCCCGATCCAGACCGGGTTGGGTATAGGATCAACACCAAAACATGATTAGGGGACGAAATGTCCTTTCACATACTAGCCGAGGTCACCGGCGATGAGCTGTTGCACGTCCTCTTCTGCCTCACGTGCAACGTGGACAAGTGCTCGGATGACGAGAGCGACATACCGCCGCCAACGTGGAAGTGAGAGCGCGGCATGAAATTCTTCACGGGTCTGGAACCAATGAGGGATGACTGACACCTTTCTTGTCTGCAAGGCAATAGGCAGTTCTCTGTCATGGGTTCATTGTCTGCAGAGAACGGGCTCTCTTAAATTATGACTCGAACACATTGCCATGGATATTAAAATTATTTTATTTGCTCTAAATGTTTCAAGTTTTTTTTGCGGGGTCAAGATTTTTTTTTTGCTTGAATGAGATTGTATATTAATCGATGTGACTTCATTTTTTCCTTTTTTATTGGTTACAAAAGTGTGCATGAGCATGATTTATTTGGGTTCATCATGACTTGCGATATTCAAATTACAGGGTGAACATGTTTAGTCGGCCCATACTTTGAATTTTGACATAAGAATAACATAGATACATACAAGAACTATAAAAAAGCATCTCATTAAATGGTACATTTCCAAAAGAAAAAGACGGAGACGTGCGTGCACGTACACAGTTCAGGAAAAGAGAGATAAAAAGTTTTAAACGGGGCATTCCAAGAATTGAATTTTGACATAATAATAACATAGATGCATACAAGACTATAGAAAAGCTTCTCTATAAAATGGTACAATTAAAAAAAATGACGGAGACGTGCGTGCACGTACACAGCTCAGAAAAAGACAGCTAAAAAGTTTTAAAGGGGGCATTCACAGTTCAGGAAAAGAGAGATAAAAAGTTTTAAACGGGGCATTCCAAGAATTGAATTTTGACATAATAATAACATAGATGCATACAAGACTATAGAAAAGCTTCTCTATAAAATGGTACAATTAAAAAAAATGACGGAGACGTGCGTGCACGTACACAGCTCAGAAAAAGACAGCTAAAAAGTTTTAAAGGGGGCATTCCGAGAATTGAACTCGGGACCTCTCGCACCCTAAGCGAGAATCATACCACTAGACCAAATGCCCTTTTTTATTTGAATATCTACCAGGTCTTTATTATACTGTAATAGGGCACCGCTGGCATGTGGCCCCGGTGTATGCTCCCCGTCGACCTCAAACCCCACCCAGAACCTTCTCTCCTGAAGTCTCGCCGCCGGCGAGCATCCGCCACCGCCTACCCCTCCTCCTTATCCGCCTCGTCTCAACGCCCCTCTACCCACTTCCTCCGCTGTATGCTCGTACGGAGGCGGAAGTTAGGGAAGACGACGAGTTTGCACGGTCTCTCCAGTCGCTGGATCTACGGCGCAGATCCCTTCCCGCCGTGCAAGGAAGCTTCTTCGACAGAAACAGGCGGCTCATGGCAACGTCAATGACGGACCCTGCTGCCGTGCGTCCTGCTATGAGGTAGAGCAGGGGGTCTTTTCTCAACTTCTCTTGGGCTGAAAGATGCTCCTGATACATATGGCACCCTGATGGGAACACTGTGATAATGCGATTGGCATCCAATTCTTAATGACAGCCGTAGAAGCTCAACAATTATTTCTTTGAACTGAAGAAGGATCTCATCAACTATTGTTATTCTGGAGAAGAATCTCATTAAGTATTGTTTGTCAGTGACGTACCTTCTTCTTATCTTGCCTTTTTCCCGTGTGACACAATCGACTTGATGATGCCTCTGCTTTACCCGAAGTCCAATTCAAAGACGAGTAACTTTTCCATGTCTACATTTAGCAGGATCTATGAAGAGATTCGACGTGTATATAGTCATGTTTTTATCATTGTTCTGCCAAACAGAATTACAGCAATTTAGCCACTCATCACTGTGTTTGTTCAGCCAAATTTCAACTGGATGTGGTGTATTCAAGTCTATAGTTTAAGTTTCTCACTAATTGATTCCATTTCAGATGATTTTGTGGTGGATCTTGTCACAGACGGCCGCAACATGCCAGGGCACTCTAAGAGGTGGACAGTTCATGACCTGCACTAGGTGACCACATTTCTGGAGGTTGAGTCAACTAACAGATCTTATTTCTTATTTCTGCTCCCTTAACCTCTATTCAACAGACAATGTGACACCCGTGCAGCTTATTCTGCCTGAAACGATCGGAACATGGTATGAAAGTAGGCTTATTGTTTTCAGATACAGTGGTCACAAATTATTCTGTAGATCGCAGGGTGTCCTCCAACAAACACCAATTACATAGCTTGCATTTCATTTCCTTTGATTCCTGCCAATCATTTAGCAAAGTAGATTAGTTCTGAGCAATGTTAAACACTCGTGCATATGCGCTGCCACCAATTATAGGGACATCACCTGCTTGTAAGCTCACTTATTGGTTTCTGTTGCACAAACAAGATGAAACAACATGAACTTGTCTATGGCACGAATGGCTATGCCATATAACGATATCATAAAACTTGCTACATACTGTCTAGATGACCATCGGCTTGGTAATGCCATTGGACTTCTTAAATCTGATTCTTAACTATAAATAGTGTACACCTGAAGGTCCCTGAACAGAGTGCATCTTTCTTCCTTTCACTTCTCTTCCATGTCCTGAAGAAATATACCATCACTCATTCACACCCTCTATCAAAAACATGTCTGGCCATCTGAGATCTACAAGTCTGCCTTCTAGGCTTCACTCTAGTGAGATCAAAGTAGGAGAAGAGTTACACAGCCTAAAGACATGCCTCTGTAGGCAGCCTGCCACCATCGCCACATTGTGTGATGGCTTGAGGAAGCTTGCATATGTCTACAACTGTGTTGAGGAGATTCTGCGCTTGCCAAGGAACCAAGTTGGCGTCTGCTCACCCCAGCAAAAGAAAATTGTGGAGAAAGAACTGGAACAGTCCCTTGTGCTGCTTGATATCTGCAATGCTATGCAAGAGAACTTTGCCGAGTTGAAGATGAGTATCCAAGAGCTGCAACTAGTCCGCAAAAGAGGAGATCATGCCACTGTCAACCTCAAAATTGAGTCTTTCCTCCGTTCAGCGAAGAATATGCGAAAGCATTTCAAGAAGTACAACAACAAAGCTACTTCTGAAGGTCACAGCCTTGTCAGGCTACTAGCAGAAGCCAGAGAGATGGCTATGTCCCTGTTTGAATCTGCATCATACCTCTTGCCAAAGCAGATCGCCACCTCCAATTCTAGCAAATGGTGTATTGTGTCCAAAAGGTTCCAGAAAAGAAAAGTTGTACATGAGGAGGATAAGTTACAAGCGTTAGAGTGCACAATAGGAGATCTTGAGAATGGTGCAGGGTTTCTGTTCAGGAGAATGATCCAGACCAGGGTTTCTCTCCTGAATATTCTTAGCTCATCCAGATGCCTTGCTGCTATGGCGCCGTGTGCTTGGCATCCTCCTTTTAAAGGGTTTGCAAACCTTGTGTAAATCCATCTAGTGTGTATGGGTACATATTAGTATATTACTGGTAATACTATAAAGGGAAATTATTTCATCATGTTTATGTTGTCAGTGGTGAAGGGGAGCCTTGGCGCAGCGGTAAAGCTGCTGCGTACTAAAGACCCAAAGTGGTCGGTGTCGATTAGTCATCTCAACAAGTCCCTCGGATGATCCGGTAGGGTTTCGATTAAGAGAACGTATGGACGCTGGTGACGATCGTCGGCTAACAGGGGGGCACGATTTACCCAGGTTCGGGGCCCTCGTAGAGGTAAAACCCTTACTCCTGCTCTTTCGACCTGTATTATGAGTAGATCGGTTACAATGGGGGGTGCTCAAGTCGAGAGTATGGTCCCGAGCTCAAGGCTTTGGTGATGAGAAATTGATTGGATCCCCTCCCCGGTGGTTCTCCTGGCCTTATAGGTGGCCAGGTCTCAAACCGTCCCGGGGGGGAGGGGGGGCTACAAACCCTAGCTTTAGGTCGGTTACAAGTTTCCTTCTTGATCCGCAAGTCTTTGCAGGTGGGCTCCAATTGGGCCTCTAGAACTGTAGGTGGCGCCTCCCTCTGGGCTCAGGTCTTGGGCCTTGGACCGGGTAGCCTCACCCGATAGGTCCAGGATTCTCCCCCACGTCAGTCGGACCCTCCCTAGACCCTGCACAAGCAGGAGCTACTGCACCGCACCGGGATGCCCTTTATTTTATGCTGTCAATGGTATTTTCTGTGTACTATTGAGTTCTGCGTTTGGTGAATGTGATTCTGCTTCCTAGGTAAATACTGGTTGATTGCTCCTAAATGTCGACAACTTCAGTATGACCGTACTTCTAATCTGTTGCATCAGGTTTTAAGCGGGGATATTGTCACTTGACGATTTGGCCTCATACTTTTTTCCCCTATGCTTGCATTTAGCTTATTATTTCGTGATTGGTTTGCTCTACATGCATGAGTACACAAGATCCAGGCTATGTGTGTAAGCTTGCAATTAAACTGAAAAGTATGAAGAGAAAACTTGAAAAGCTAACAAATGTGCAGAAATCAGAGTTACACACATACTACCAATGACATAGATACCTTCCATTTATTTGAAAGTGTACAGTCTTACCATTATTGATCGTATTTTTAATATGGCAAAAATATGCTGAATCTTTTATGGTGGATCTTATTCTAGGTTGATGAACCTTGCCAGCGGTACTCCATGAGGTGTTGAGTTCATGCTTATCTTGAAGCTACCTGGCAACATTACATTGAACACGTTTTTGGAGGTTCTGCTTGTCAACTGTTCCTTTCATGAACTGCGATTCTTGCTCACCGCGTTATAGCAGAAAACAACTCTGGGCACTCGTGCAGTCCATTTTGCCAGACATAATTGAAACATGACAGATTGGCAATACGAAATAGCAACTTGTCTTCCTGTACTTTCAAGTGGCCGTGCAGACCACAGTTTGCCTTCGTTGTCAAAATTGCATTGATTAGCGTTCAGCAACGTGTGCTGCTTTAAACTAAGGCAGACAAGGGCATCAACTTGTCTAACGCTGTGGTGGCCATGTGAGTAGATAGGGTCTGCAGAGATAGAGATACTTTCTGTCTGTGTAAGTCTGATGTACCATATTTCCAAGTTCCTTGTGTAAATGGGCGCTCTGCTAGTGTAGGACGACACCACAGATTTATTACAGAAAGAGTCGTTACCCTCTTTAACATCTAAAACCCGTTCGAGTGGCGTTTATGAGTTTGATTCCTGAGTTTCTTATGTTCCAAACGGTTGAAGGTTGCATCAGAAGAAGTGAAGCATCTATTGATTATTATGATACATGTGTGGTGGATCATGCTGCAGGTAGCAGACAGACCAGCAGAGCAACAGTGCTGCACGGCAATTGAGGTGAAGGTGCAACTGTCAGAATTTGAGAACCAAAACGACAGGCTGTTGAAAGGTGGAGTCATCTGGTCCATCAACATACACCTCAAGTTCCATGACTTAGATTTTAGTTTATTTTGCCCTCGATTTGCTGATCTGGATACTGAGTTTAGCTAAGCAGTCGTGCGGATGCTTTGCTGCCGGTTGTCGAGACATTGCATGCACTTAGTGATGCTTGTCTCCCTAACAAGATAAGCAGCACCAGCTTGTAATGGATACAGATGATGCTACTGCAAAGAATTGGTCCATTATTGGCAACAAACAGAGCGTGGTGCACAATATTCTTTCTGCCTAATGGGCTTTGCCAGCAGAACTGCTTTGTTTCCTGACTATAAATAGAGTGCTACAATGGTTGAGCACCAACAGAGTACTATTCTTCTTCTCTCATATTACATTTCAAACAGAAATATATCATCATACCTTCAGTAGAAACATGGCTTGCCATCAAAGATCTGCAAGTTTGCCTTCTATTGCTCACTCCAATGCATCCAAAGTGGAGGTAGAGCTGCAGGGCCTGAAATCATGCGTCTCTTCACCCTCTGCAACCATCAACACAATGTGCGATGGTTTCGCCAGGCTTGGAGACATCTACAACTGCATAGAGGAGATCATGAGCTTGCCCAGCAACCAAGTTGGCCTCTCCTTGCTTCAAAACAAGAAAATGGTGGAAGAGGAACTGGAAAGATCCCTCGTTCTGATTGATCTCTGCAATTCCATGCAAGAGAATTTAGCAGAGCTGAAGATGAGTACCCAGGAGCTGCAACTGGTTCTCAAAAGAGGAGATGATGTGGCTGTTCAACTCAAGGTCGAGTCTTTCATTCGGCTCACGAAGCAGGCGCAAAAGCCTTTCAAGAAGATCACAAGCAGCAAAGCTACTGCTGAAGGTTGCAGGCTAGTCAGGCTTCTCACGGAAGCCCGAGAGATGTCTGTCTCTGTACTGGAATCCACGTCGCAGCTGTTGCTGAAGCAATTTGCCACCACCAAAGGAAGCAAATGGTTTCTTGTCCAGAAAAGAAAGTTCGTTTGCGAGGAGGAACAATTGCAAGTGCTAGAGCGAAGCATGGGAGATCTTGAGAACGGTGCTGAGTTTCTGTTCAGGAGATTGATCCAAAGTAGGGTTTCACTCCTGAACATTCTTAGCTCGTAGATATCTCTCAGGCATTGCTTCTCTATCACCTTGTGATTGGCATCCGCCTTTTAAAGGATTCACCAGTCATATAGAACCTTTGTAGTTTGCGCACAGTACCAAATGTACATACAGATGATCAGTTGATAAAACAGTTTTGACTATTTTCATACCATGACTTCTAATTTCACTAAATTTATCAGGCGGTGGTTTGATTATCCTATAACTGAATGTCATATTGATGTTTTTGTTTTCGAGTATGCGATGAATGTTAAGGAGCTGAAAAGGAAATTCCTCGTAACAAAATGGCATGTAGGGTACCAGTGAAGGTTAAGTTATTCACAGTTCTTGGTGATAGGTAGGAGCTTGGTGTATAATCATTTCTAGCTATATGGTGTACACCTTACCATTTGTATCTGGCCTTATCCTTGAAATGTCCATGTTACGTCACACATTTCAATTGGCGCCATCATCTTTTGCTTGCAATACACTAACAACTATGAACATGCCAGCTCTAGGCCATGTGGTAGTGGCGCATAATTACCTAACTAGCATTGCATACAAGCCCTATTATGTTAACAGGTGTACCAGACTTGCACATGCCACCAATAATTTAGATCCTCTCAGTAGAGGCAGTAACCACTAGTTCAGCTGATATTCGATTCCACGTGATTTTTCATCTCTTTTAATGAGCTGTTTCAGTTGGTCAAGAATGCTGATCCTTTTGTGGTGGATCTTGTTGCAGGTTGATGGAACATGACAGCAATGCTTTATGAGGTTCTGAGTTCATGCTTATCTAGATGTTACTTGTATTATGTCAGGACTGAGCGTGTTTCTGTAGGTTAGTCGACTCTTTCCTCTCTCTAAGAACTCAAGGTGTAGCCAAATCGAACTTGAACACCCATGCACTCTATTATATAACATTTGAAACTTGATGAAATGAAATGATTAATTAACATTTCGCCTAAAAACATTTTGTAAAATATGGTTCTCTAAAAAACACACATTGGTATTGTGTTATATGAGGATACTCATTTGTGATGTTTGGTTAACCGAACAAGAAGATACATGCCAATTGTATGTGGAAGCTTCAGTTCAAGAAGCATTTATAATGTCTTGTAAAAAAACACTATTATTATCAATGATCTGTACTGAGACTAATAGCCTGAACTGTTCGCAGTTGTTTGTTAGCATCTAATTTTAACGTTAAAACAGCGACCTGCACTATTAAGCGATAGATGGGTAATTTATCCAGTACAACTTGTTCTATTCTCTTCTCCGGAGTGTCACTGTGTGTTTCAGACACACAAAAAAAACTCTCTATTACCGCACCTAGATCCATGGCCTTCTAGTTCCCATGTTAACTCATGCCCTTGTTAAAATTTTCGATATCAAAGTATAGCATTTATGAATTACCTTCCATAAGTAATAATATTCTAGTTTGATTCCAGATTGTTAGTTTATACATCAAGTAAATTTTGGCACTAAAAGATTTGATGCATTTATTTTTATCAAAAAGGACAAGAAACAATTGATTCGTTTGTTAAGAATACTAACGCACGTGTGGTGGATCATGCTGCGGGTAGGAGAGACATGCCAAGAAGGCAACAATGGTGCACGAGGGTTGAGGTGCAGGTGCAACCGTCACAAGTTGAGAACCAAATTGCCAGATTGTCAGAAGGTCCAGCCAACTGGGTTTTTCAGCAAACTCAGTGTCCTGTAATAGTTTGCCAATCTGGATTATGAGACAAAATACTCGTGCGGATATTTTGCCATCTATAGATGAGACAAGCACACGCTCTCAATCTCACTTATTGTTGTCAGTTGCACTAACCAGAATAAGAAAGCATCGTTTTGCCTTGGCAATAGATGATTAAGCCACAGCGGAGAACTTGCTCCATTATTCCCTTTGGTTCTTGACTATAAATGGAGTGCATTACAAAGGGTTGAGCACCAACAAAGTGCATCTGTTCTTCACTTTTTCCTCCATCTCAAATTGAAATACATCATCAGTTCATCCACTAGAAACATGGCCTGCCATCAAAGATCTGCAAGTTTGCCTTGTATTCCTCACCCCACTGAATCCAAAGTGGATGTCGAGCTGCAGGGCCTGCAAACACGCATCTCTTCGCCTTCCGCGACCATCGGCACAACGTGCGATGGTTTGAGGAGGCTCGGAGACATCTACAGCTCCATAGAGGAGATTATGAGCTTGCCCAGCAACCAACTTGGCCTCTTCTTGCCCCTTCAAAGGAAAATGGTTGAGGAAGAGCTTGACAGATCACTTGTCCTCGTTGACCTGTGCAATGCCATGCAAGAGAACTTGGCAGAGCTGAAGATGAGCATCCAGGAGCTGCAGCTTGCCCTCAAGAGAGGAGATCATGCAGCTGTTCAGTTAAAGATGGAGTCTTTCATTCGCCTCGCGAAGAAGGCGCAGAAGCCTTTCAAGAAGATCACAAGCGGGAAAGCTACCGCCGAAGATTGCGGGATGGTCAGGCTACTGGCAGAAGCAAGAGAGATGGCAGTCTGTCTGCTTGAATCCGCATCTCGCCTCCTACTGAAGCAAATTGCGGTCACCAATGGAAGCAGATGGTCCCTTGTCTCAAAGAGGTTCCAGAAAAGGAGGGCCGTCTGCGAGGAGGCGCAGTTGCAAGCGCTGGAACGCAGCTTGGCAGATCTCGAGAACGGAGTTGAGCCCCTGTTCAGGAGGTTGATCCAGAGCAGGGTTTCACTCCTGAACATCCTTAGCTCATAGATACTTCTTAGAGCCCTGTTGCTCTAGAAAATCTTTTGTACATGATACCGTATATACTTGATATCGATTGGTTACACAATTTTGATTACATATCTTGTCAATTGTTTGTTTGTGTCAATGTTTCTTAATTTCCAATGATGTTAAGACCAAGTTCATGCCTTCGGTAAACATGTTCATGTTCTTCTTTCCTTTCGTACATGTGATAAATAGTGGGAAATAAAACAAAAGGCTCAACATGTAGAATATCAGTGAAGTCACATGCTGTCCATAGTTCCATTCAGAACTAAAATGTTAATTTATGTGAAACATGATGAAATTAAATGATTAATTAACATTTTGTCTAAAAACATTTAGCAATATATGGTTCTCCAAAAACACACATTGGTATTATGTTATATGAGGATATTCATTTTGTGATTTTTTTTATTAGAAATGGGGTAAAACCCCAGATTATGCATCGATTGATGCACACAGCTGTTTTATTCATTTTGTGATGTTACAAACTTCACGATCATGCTGAATAGTTTCTCCGATACAGTGGTTAACTGAACAAGAAAATACAGGCTAAGCTTCAGTTCAAGAAGCATTTATGATTTCTCATAAGAACAAGCTATTATTATCAATGACCTTTATTGAGACTAAAAGCCTGAATCGTAGATGTTTGTTAGGATCTAAGGGGCTGCTTGGTTGACTGTATTTTAACCAAACCGATCATTTAATTTCACGGAGGATTGTAGGTCCCCCTGAAAATCTGGAGCGATCAGTGGAAATCCCAGGAAAATTTTGCAGACCGTAATTTTAGAAGACATTCCAAGCGGCCCTAAGTTGTTAGCATCCAACTCACTCTATTCTCTTTTCAAGGAAAACGTGAGTGTCACTGTGTGTTTGAGACACACACCAAATATATATACTTTAACCTAGATCCATGGTCATCTAGTTCCCATGCTATGATCTACTGAACTCATGCCCTTGTTAGGTTTTCCGATATCGAAGTATGGCATTTATAAGTTACCTTTCATAAGTAATGTTATTCTAGTTTGATTCCAGATTATTAGTTGGCCATCAAGGAAATTTTGACACTAAAGATTTGATGCATTTATTTATGAAAAAAGAAGGACAATAAATAATTGATTCATTTGTTAAGAATACTAATGCATGTGCGGTGGATCATGCTGCAGGTAGCAGAGACATGCCAAGAAGGAAACAATGATGCACGAGGGTTGAGGTGCAAGGTGCAACTGTCACAAGTTGAGAACCAAATTGCCAGATTGTCAGAAGGTCAAGCCAACTGGGTCTTTCAGCAAACTCAGTTCAGAAGGTCAAGCCAACTGGGTCTTTCATCAAACTCCTCAGTGCCCTGTAATAGTTTGCCAATCTGGATTATGGGACAAATCACTCGTGAGGATATTTTGCCATCCATAGATGAGACAAGCACACGCTCTCGATCTCACTTATTGTTGTCAGTTGCACTAACCAGAATAAGAAAGCATCGTTTTGCCTTGGCTACAGATGATTGAGCCCCAGCGGAGAACTTGCTCCATTATTCCTTTTGGTTCTGGACTATAAATAGAGTGCACTACAAAGGGTTGAGCACCAACAAAGTGCATCTGTCCTTCACTTTTTCTTCCATCTCAAACTGAATTACATCATCAATTCATCCACTAGAAACATGGCCTGCCATCAAAGATCTGCAAGTTTGCCGTGTATTCCTCACCCCACTGAATCCAGGGTGGAGGTTGAGCTGCAGGGCCTGCAAACACGCATCTCTTCGCCTTCCGCGACCATCGGCACAACGTGCGATGGTTTGAGGAGGCTCGGAGGCATCTACAGTTCCATAGAGAAGATCATGACCTTGCCCAGCAACCAACTTGGCCTCTCCTCACCCCTGCAAAGGAAAATGGTTGAGGAAGAGCTTGACAGATCACTTGTCCTCGTTGACCTGTGCAATGCCATGCAAGAGAACTTGGCAGAGCTGAAGATGAGCATCCAGGAGCTGCAGCTTGCCCTCAAGAGAGGAGATCTTGCGGCTGTTCAGTTCAAGATGGAGTCTTTCATTCGCCTCTCGAAGAAGGTGCAGAAGCCTTTCAAGAAGATCACAAGCAGCAAAGCTACCGCCGAAGATTGCAGGACGGTCAGGCTACTGGCAGAAGCAAGAGAGATGGCAGTCTGTCTGCTTGAATCCGCATCTCGCCTCCTACCGAAGCAAATCGCAGTCACCAATGGAAGCAGATGGTCCCTTGTCTCAAAGAGTTTCCAGAAAAAGAGGGTCGTATGCGAGGAGGCGCAGTTGCAAGCGCTGGAACGCAGCTTGGCAGATCTTGAGGAGGGGTGTTGAGCCCCTGTTCAGGAGGTTGATCCAGAGCAGGGTTTCACTCCTGAACATCCTTAGCTCATAGATGCTTCTTAAAGCCTTGTCGATCTAGCAAATCTTTTGTACATGATACTGAATATACTTGATATCGATTAGTTACACAATTTGGATATGTATTTTCTGAATTGATAGTTTGTGTCCATGTCTTAATTCCGATTGATGTTTCAACAAAGTCCATGTTTACTTTTGTGTATGTGATAAATACAGTGGAAACAAAAGGCCCAACATGTAGAATCTCAGTGAAGAGCCACATCACGTCCATATTTCCATTCAGAACTAAAATGTTAATTTATGTACATGGATCATGTCAGATCTTAGATGCATGAACAGAACTAAAATGTTAATTTATGTACATGGATCATGTCAGATCTTAGATGCATGAACATGCCAGCTCCAACAATTAGCCTAGCCTAGAGCACATGAACAGAGATTCTTGCTGCCACTAATTGGAACATAAGTACACTTGAAGGAAGATGGAACTGCAAGTATTATTGCTGTAGGGCTCCTTCGATTGTTGTAATGGTTCACGTGGCAAAAAAACAGAAACTTGAATCTACTAGACACGTACTAGTATTATATTACCCAGCAGTTCAGCGTCAGGAAACAACTCAGAACGAACGCAAGATAAAAGGCCAATGCAGTGTATCCGCATCATGCTAATAGACGATAAACTGATGATTTGCATGCTATTATCTAGTACGGGGCAGATGCTTCTAAGTAGAGACTTTCACTTGCCCAACACAACAGGAAGCTCTGAACTTGCAGCTAAAAAGTGACAGCCAGGTCAGCTCTGAAACAACCAGACCAAACTGCAGTTCTGCTTCAGCCAATTACATCCTACATAGTCGGAGACCACCACAGTTTGATACAGACAGACATACATGGAAGGCGAGGCATAGTGAGCCCGCACGAAAGCTGAGAGCTCAGGACTACTACTAGCTTCTTTCTACAATACAGACACACTGTGCCGTGGCCTAGACGGAAACAAAATTCCAGGTATGGTCTCCAGAAACCACAGCGTGATCGCAGCCGACATGTTCTGATCTTACACCACTGACCCAGGTTCTGTCATCACCGGCTGCACAGCAAACAGTAATGCGCCTTCCTTCTGCAGCTCCTGGATGAGTTGTGCGGATCTTGGTGTCTGTGACACAACAATACCGCAGAGTCTGGGTGGCGGAGCTTCTAGATTTGAGCAGGGCTGTCCTTGATCAGCTGGGCTGATATTTGCAGAAACTATGGCTTTCATGTCAACTAAGGGCAGACCATTACCAGAAAACGTTTCTTTTCCTGCTACTTGGTTTGTATCTAGCAAGGCTTGATTCTCAGGATGCACGACTTGGTCCAGGGTGTTGCCCTGCATTTGGTCTTGCTGGTCCAAGACATGCTGTTCTTGGGCATGATCTTCCTTCGTAATGTGAGCCGCACGATCTTGTTCCACTGGAGCTAATCTTTTAATCTTCACTTCCCTTGGCTTGAACACACCCCACAGAAAGGGTTTCCCTTGGAACCCTACAACAAGGCAGAAACTAATTAGTGACTGGCGAATTATTGCCCAAAACATTTGACATGGAGTAGGGCCTTTTCTGAACCCATACTCAGACAGACACGATACATTAGTAGTTGCATGTGCCGATTAGCTGAAGATACTCAGAAATTAGACTACTGAGATATGCAAAATGACTTACTCTCATATCCCTCTGGTAGTACAAAAGAAGCGAACAGAAACAGCTTGGACAACCCAACAATAGCTTCCAGAACGATACCACTATCAGCGACATGCTTCACTAGCTGATCCAGCTCATTATTTGGCCTAGAGAAACAAAAAACATTAGACCCTAGTCTGTGCAGAAGAAATAAGACAGGCAAACAGGCTCAACAAACCTCATATCAGTCGCAAAGAAATACAATCCAATACTGTCAGCTGAGGGTATCGGTGCCTCCAGACGTTTTGGACATGTTTTCGACGTAGAAAGTTCGGTCACTTCCATTATTGGTGGCAATGATCTTGACTGTTCCTGCACTTTCTTGCCTGCTTCGGTTGACAGGTGTGCAGCCAATGGAATATAGTTCCCGTCAATCTTCATGATTCCACTATCACCATAAAAAGATTACATATTAGCACTTAGACAAAAAAAATCTACCAAAGTGAAACTCCAGAAAGGAACAAAGAGCATTTAACATACGTCCAATAAGGGTTATCAAGGGGTTGCATGGGTGGCATCCTTGATATATCCTTGACTACAGTTTCTAATGCGAGCTGTGATACATCACTCTCAGCACATCCAGCATCCAGATTTCTTGCAGATGCAATTACATCTTTGTTTGCATCCATGCTTCTGTTCTTCCTCACCTCCTTATGATTCTTGGAACATCGATGATTCAACGGCCAGATGCTTTCCTTGAGCGGCAGATCCATGTTTTCTGAACAAGGTCTGGATTTGTCCACAGAAGTTCTATGCAGAGAGGAGGGCTTCAAGACACTTGTAACCATGCCCCTCCTCTTCCGTGAGTCTCTGCTGGCATTGTTAGCCAGCAATAAATTATCCATTGTTTTATACTTCCTCTTCTTGGAGCGTTCAATAACTTTATCATTGCTACCGTTGCCTTCCCTCGACATGTTCTGACCATCTCTCACTGATGCTGCTGATGCAGGTCTACCACCTTTTGACTGTGCATCATTAACAATTTTGATCTCGTTTATAGTAGTAGCTTTCTGATGTCTGGTTCCATCTGGAGTGTAACTTCCAGATTGTTTACGCTTTCTAGGGCGGATTTTTGTTGACTCGCATGGACCAAAAAACCTGGCAGATAATAACTCACTATTAATGCCTTCCTCTTGCGATACCTGCTTAAGAAGCACATTTTTTACACCAAGAGATGGTGGCTTCCTTGCATTACGCTTGAGATTTCTTGCATCTCGATTACCTTTTGCTGACTCTGGATTTGAAATTCCAGTTACCTTGTAAGAGTTAACTATCTCTCTATCACCACTCACCCGCATTGTTATCTTCTTAGCTTTGGTGCTCAATAAAACCTCATCTGATTTCCTATTTGCTTTATCTAAGTTGCCTTCATTAGAAGGCACGCATTCATTTTCCATAGAGGGCTTTGATATGTTGAGATTCCCTATTGTAGGAGCATTGGTTTCCTCGTCCACCAAGCACCTTGTTCTTTCTGCACTATTTTCCTGAACAGCCACGTCTTCTAGTTCATTCGATTGACTTAATTGCATTGCTACCATTGACAACAAATCCAAACTTTCCTTTGGAGGATTCAAGACATCTGCACTTCCTGTCTTCAGATCTGATCCTTGAATCAGCTTTGAATGATTTGGTGCAAACTGTGATACTACGGCACTGTTCTCCAATGCTGTAACTGCCTTCACTGGTTCAGATTTCTCCCTCTCAATTGACAAACCTGCTTGCTCCACCCTTGCCGATGTAGGACGAGACTTGTCCATGATACTTCTTTCGGCACTATTTTCCTGAACAGCCACGTCTTCTAGTTCATTCGATGGACTTGATTGCATTGGTACCATTGACCAGGAATCCAAACTTTGCTTTGGAGGATTCAAGACATCTGCACTTCTTGTCTTCAGATCTGATTGCTGGGTCGGCTTTGAATGATTCTCCAACCCTGTAACTGCATTCAATGGTTCAGATTTGTCCCTATTAGTTGACAAACTTGCTTGCTCCACGCTTGTCGATGTAGGACAAGGCTTGTCCACGATCATTGGAAGGGATCCCTCAACATCATTAGTTAGATAAAATGTATCACCCTTTCTTCCTCGTGGAACAAGACCCTCAACATACTTAGATGAAGCAAAGCAGCTACTTGCATTTGAGAGATCGGTACACTCCGTGAAATTTGAAGCAAGTTTAGAGCCATCCATTGCCATTTGCAGGTTGTTGGGTTCAAATTCTGAAGCATAATCCAACGGCAAATTACTTGAACTATCAAAACTCTCCACCGCACAAGTTAAGTGTCCATTTCTATCCTCCCCTTCCTTCTCATAATCATTGTTCTTGGGTATATCCCCAACGAAGACGAAACAAGGATATAACGCGTCTCCACTACAAAATTGTGTAGTGATTGCATCACTACTATCTCTTCTTTCCTTGTGTGGCTCGTTTCTCCCTTGTCCCCAATTGGACGTGTCTCCACTTGGGAATTGTTTAGTACTTCCACCAACACAATCTTTCCTTTTTCGGCGTGATCTGATTGCACGAAGTCCCCATGACTTAGGTATCCTCTCCATGTCCACGGTTGGTCCATTAACCATAGAGGAACCTGACTGGATGCTACTTAGTTGACTTTGATTAGACGCGTCTTCTAATGATTTAATGGCTTCATTGTGTTTTGGGATACAACCACTACACGACCATTCCCCTACCAAATCGAAGATTACCGTGTCCAAGCAATATCTACAAAACAACAAACCATGTTAAGTAAAAGATATAGCTTGCCCTTTCCTTGAGAGGATATTAGTAGGGGATAACACTTGATCCTAGACATCTTTACATATGTCAAGAAAGGATTTGCCCCTTCCTCTAAGAAGGCATACGTATCAAGGAGAGAACACATGGCAATGTTCAATGCCACAAATGATCCCAGTTAAAGTAAAGTCATCACATGATGGCCAGCATCTCACAACGAGTTCAGTCCACTATCGAGCGCGAAGTCAGGGTGAGGAATGAACGGAGTTGGCTAAATGAAGATATAAGAAAATAGCCGCTCACTCCAAATTGATCCTTTCCTTTCAGAAAATAAATATTAGTTGCAACTAGTGATTAATAATTTCAGGATGCAGAAATAGAGGATCGCTTGTAAAGTTCATCTCTTCAAGGGTCATTGCCTCTCACCAGGAGCAACTATAAGCTTTGCATATGTAAGGTGTTCCTGGGTAGCGACTCAATGTACATCAAGATGCGAGTCACCACACACTTAGTGGATTGAAACAATTAGGATAAGGACACAATCCAATTCTAACACAATTTGAGATAGAACCAATGCAAATAGTTACACCCTTAGTTCCAAATTATTTGCAATTTTAGCTTTGCCCCAAGCCAAAATCTCAATGTTAGACCACGTCTATAGAAAAATGCTCTAATATCTACAGCAATATATATAATATTACTGTAGAGCTAATTTCGTGTTGTAGAGCTAGAACCTCATATTATTTGGAATGAAGTTAGCAATTGGTATCATAAGCCGCATTCACAGAGACGTGGAGATCTTTGAACATAAGATGGAGACATCCCAAAACCCCGACCCCCACCCCTCTAAAGCCAACTAGAAACATGACGACAAGCAGAGTCGGAACCGAGATATGGAATGGGTTGTGGGAGGGGGTGAGAAGAGATTTTCGCCTAAGGGACGTAACAACCATTCGATATCGCATATACTTTCTACCCCTACAAGGCAACAACTACAAGTCTACAACTAATCTCATCAGACCTTCAAACATGGTTTCCCCCTTAATATAGCTTGTTGGCAGTGCCCTACCTTAGATGGAACCAAGAAACGACGAGAACGGTCCATACCGCCACCAAAATATTGTCTAAGCTTTATGCTTGAGCTCAAATTTCGCATGGCCAAATATTTGTTGTAGGCTTCTAGCTTTATGCATAGGAAGGTCAAATAAGATTTGGTTTTTGATGGGCCGCACTTAGCCAGAACTACAAGTACAACCATCTACCAAGATAATTAGGGTGCTGGATCTTCCACTCATGATGCCTAGTCGAGCAAGGATTTAGCCCAAGACATTGCCTACGAGGGCTAGGTTATTAGTTTTGTTCATTCAGCTTGCCACCGGCTAACCACAAATTTTTTGCATACATTTGTTGTTGAAATTGAACAAGTGACATGGTTAAATAGCCGTTAGTACAGGTGTCTATGCCAAAGATCGCCATAACCATGCGAGAGTTGACACAATGACACTTCTTTAGTAGGTTGGGCCACCTTGTGGAAGAGCCGCTTAATCTATGTCAGGAGTAAGGGACTTAGAGAATGGGCCCTAGGCCATCAACGACTTTCTGAGTGCAAAACTAAGCGGTCCCACAACCCGGGGTCTAAGTCGTCATCCGTGACTCCTCGGATCCGGAACTAGAGCACCTTCGGGTTTGGAGCTCTAGTAATCTCCCCTTCTTTCATTGAACAAGGAACGAATGAGCCCTCCACCCCCTTGGGGGGTTTATATAGAGGGGTCCTTGACAAATGGCCAAGGCTACTCTTCATGGTAGTAGGCATACAAAGGTAAAGTTTGGTTCACTAGTCCATGAGTGATGTGGATGAGAAAGGAGGTTGGCTATGGTCCATGGTGGACTAGCCCATTTAGGCCTCCACCTAATTGCCTTGCTTCATGGGTCACCTTAGGTTGGCGATATCCGTTCTTACAACAACATTCATCAGAGATACCATGCCAACTGAAGCGAGACAATTTGGCTCTCCTGGCTGGGCAAGTATAGTCTAGCTCGTTCAAGCTAATTAGCTTGGCAAAGCAAGTTTTTCATTTCCTACGAACACTTAGCCTTGCTTGGCAAGGCTATAACTAGTTTTGCTCAAGATCCAAACGCAACCCTAGTAAACACACAATTAGTAAGATAACACTAGCTAGTACTAACACCCGGTAGAAGTCATTAAATGGCACGGGGTGCTAGCCAGTCGAAAGTGTCCTTGTCTTCGCTGCGGGCCAAAATGTAGATCAACGAGACGAAACTGCAATGTCAACAACAAGTACATCCAACGCTTGCAATGATTTCACTAGCATCCTTACTGCACTACGGCAAAAACAAGCCCATGAACATATATGCAAGCTACCTAAATGCCACCCTATGAAGGAGATTGACCATATCGAGGGGAGGTGGCACGTACACATACTAACTCCACCTAACTTGCCATACTCAAACAATACACAAGTGTGGCACCCAAATTTTGCGTGAAAATGGCTAATTCGCATCAGGAAGGTGTTTTTTTTTTGTTTGATGGCCTTCTCTTTGTAGGATAGATATCTTTCGATATTCCGATAAATCGGCTGATTTATCGCTTCTTGGTGTCTGACCAATAAGATATATCATCCGATAAATCGAATGATAAAGCCGATAAATCGACCGATTTACCACTTATCTCGGGTCGACCGATAAGTTGCCCGATAAGCGATGTCTCCAACATTGCATGGAGGTGAGGGCAACTAGGCCTTGCTTTCCTGGTGGCACCACCTGAACCCACCCTTTTCCTCTCCCATTTCGAGCATCTACTCACGCTGCTCTTCCTCGTTACCCGCATTAGCTAGTTCCTGAACTCCCGCTCTCTACTTATCACCTCTTTCGACATTGCCCTGCGTCTCATTCTACCCACCGCCAAATCCACGTTAAAATCGCCCGAAGTCGACGCCACAACAATCACGAAGAAGAACCGCAAGAGGGCTAGGGATCCACTAGGTTGTTTCCGGCGTGGCACAACAACTCGAGGCTTCTAATGTTGAAATTCAGCAAGATCTAATTCTTCATGTATGTAGGAAAAACCTTCTTATCTCTGACTAGCTAAGAGCATCTCCACCCACCGCCCCAAGAGCCCCCGGGGCAGCCTTTTTTTTTTGCCAGCGCAAACAATTTCGTCCAGTTGCGCCCCCGGGAGCCCAAATATAACCAGTTCAGGCCGAAATTAGAGCTGGCACACCCAGCGCGCTAGGGGCGATTGGCGAGCCGACAGACTGGAAAATGGCGCGAAAACAATTTTCTCGCCTGCGCCGCCTAGAGAATCGTCGTCCTCGTCGCCTTGTCTCCCACGCGTATTAACGCCACCATCCGCCAGTCCAGTCGACACACGGCCTAGCAGTCCAATCGTCCAACACTGCGGAGTTATGGTGTTGCCGCTTGGCCACCCCTCCTCACGCTGGCCGATATAGAATTCACTATGAAACGCACACTCGCCTTATTCTCTCTTCCACCTCTTCGCCCACCCTAATTGCGTAAAATGTCGAGGTCCCCAGGCGACGGCGCGACAGCCAACGGCTTCGGCAACCACATGCACCACCTACGAGTGACATGAGCCGCCGGGCATGAGCTCCCGAAGGACATGGTGCCACGACGCCGAATGTGTGCCCGTACCTCCGTCGCCCATCGGCCACGAACACGCCGCCAAGATAGAAGCAATCAGAGCGGCCTTGCCGGTAGCAGCGCGGATCGAGCCTCGCTGGTATAAAGACAACGACGCCGCATGGACCGCCTACTTCGACGCTGCCCACAAGTGGGCTTGTCTCGGCGTGGAACAACGCCGAGGGTCATCGTATCTAGTGGAGTCAACCGGGACGCACCATCCCCGCTATCCTCGCACACATCCAACTGCTGCTGAACAACACCAACCCTCCTCCCTCCCGCCGCCGCCCGTCGTCATCGTCGATGTTTATGTCGCATGCCTGCTAGACAACGCCCCTCGCCTGCGTGAAGGACGAGCCGGACGAGGAACCGCCTTCCCGTCGGGCACGAAACAGCCTCTTCATCGGCGGAAGGCGGGCGCCGTCGCCCACCGAAGTTGTTGTCATCAACGACGAGGACGAAGCCCCCTTTTTCGGGCACATGTCGACAACCCAGGACAGGGCTTCAGCCGCGCCCCGAAGGACGAGCCGTCGTGTGACTCTGACGAAGACGACAACCACCAAATAGAGATAAACCGCGCGCTCGGCATGAAGTAGACGCGTTTTTAGTCATTTGTTCATCCCTACTATGCATTCGCCTATATTTTGGCCACATTTAATGAATCCGCCTAAGTTTCGTCTTGTTTCGTCAAATTGTGTTCTATTTCGCCTGATTCTGTTGGTATTGCGGCTGAGAACCGTCACCCTCCTAGGCCAAAAGTACCCTCGACCCCCCCCACACACACACCCAAATGATGTGCCAAGACCCTTGTTTGCCTTAGTGGCTTACTATGCTCACTACGTCATCGCCCGATTATGGTTGTAAGTAAACAAGGGTCTTGGCATTTCACTTGATGCAAAGGGTAAGGAACCTAGCCAAGGAAAATAGGATTTGTACTCCCTCCGACTGTTATTAACCGTCGCAAGAACTCATAAAAACGGATGTATCTGATAATCAAATACATCTAGATACATTTGCTTTTGCGGCGGTTAATATGAGATGGAGTATATGTATTTCGAATGTAGGAACAATGTCAAGCGTTGTCAAGAATGGAGTTGTTGACGTTCAGCAGCAGGGGATAGATTATCCTAATCAAACTAGTTGGGGATCTTTGTATTCAAGGTTAGTAGGTAGTTGGAAAAGTGTCGAGATCTTGATCGACAAGAGCATCAAGAATGGAGTTGCCGACTATCCTAATTAAACTCGTTGGGAATCTTCTCATGAGCTTCCTATGCCCCATAAGTTGGGCTCGATAAGAGCACTAAAAGGCAATTCCAAGAGGACTATGGTTTGAAGTGTATCTACAAACGAGAAGCTTTTCATAGGATATTTAAATGGCTATGTGGCTAGCACTAACATACAGTTTGAGGGGGTACATGCGGCTTTGGGTATGTCAATAGTAACCAAGAGAGTAAAGACATCTTAAACTTTGTAGTAGCCTAGGCCATGTTGGTAGCTAACACCTTTAGTAAGCGGCAATCTCACTTAGTGAGTACCTTTCATAGGGCCCAACACTCAACCAAATTGATTGTGTCCTCACTAGAGTAATGGATAGGCAACCTTGTTTGGATTGCAAGGTTTTAAATGGGAAGTTTGTTGTGGCCCATAATAAGCTTGTGGTGACCGTCTTTAGCTTTCACACGTGGTTTGCGTGACACAACTGCCAAAATCACAAGAATAAAGTAATGGAAACTCAAAGGGGAAGCACAACAAGCCTCTAAGGAGATGATGGTCGTGGAAGGACCATGGCACGAGGAGAGAGGTACCGATAGCATGTTGGTGATGATAGCAACTTGCATTCAAAATGCAGCTAGGGAGGTACTTGGGGTGACAAAAGGCAAGATATATGAACCTAAAGACACGTTGTTGTGGAATGAGGTTGTCCAAAAGATTAACAAGGAGAAGAAGCGCTACAAGAGCTGGCACAGTGATTATAAAAGCAAAAGACAGAGGCCAAGAAGAATGTAAGGCTAATTGTGACCTTGGCACCGGATCTTCCAAAAAGGGTTACTATCGAATCGGGTGAACTAGAGAATAGACAAAGGTTCGTTGGCATTTCAGCCTATTGAAAGAGACATCGGTACCTTGGTCTTGATTGTTAGAATAGGGCAAATGAACAGATCCGTGGATATATTTACTCCGGGACAAAACAAAACCTTTAGTTAAATAGATTGTCTAAAGGGCTCCACATTCTAGGAGACCAAGTTATGTTATTGAAGTTCGTTCCTCTAGCAAAGTTCATGCACCACAGATGCGTATGTCCAACAAAGGATTATGTGAAGATGGATATCAACGAGATCCATGGTATTTGAGTAGCAAAATCTACGTCACGACATGCAATTGATTGGTCCGGGAGACGGTAATGCATTTTCTAAACATACATGTTGTCCAAAGGTGCTCATTTTTATCTCAAAGTGTTGGTCCATATTCAAAGGTTGGCAATACATTTGTTTGGTATGGAAGATGGAAATGCATTTTCTAAACATACATGATGTCCTTTATTACAAGATTGATCTAGTCCACCATTCTTGTGGTACGTGAAGAACTCAAGACGACTATTTCTATTATTAATGTAACAAGTAACTTCACCGTCTAAGCATAATTTTTGTGTTGTGAACTCGTGAAATTTATGTTTCGATGCATGTACATTGGAAAATCTCACTATCTAGCATCAAAGAAGTTATCACAAAAACGATCTACCTTACTCTTCGACAAACCACAAGATCGATTATACCTAACCACCTCATATCATTTAAACCGAACAAAAACTCCCACTCATCCATCAACCCAATTGAATAAAAAATAGGATAATCCCCATCCACGCCTTCAGCCACAAAATCAGTTATACCTAACAACCTTATGGTTGGGGATATGCAAACCAACCCAATTTGTCCTCAAACCAAACACAGACCAAGTACAAACACAACCAATTTGTCCTTAAACCAAACACACACCAAGTACAAACACGATGCACCAGCTAATATGGATGACAGCTCCTTAAGTCCTGTAATTGTGTATTAATTGTTTTGAGAAAATATAAGGAGCACGCAAATGCTCTGTTTGTCTTACATGTTTGCCTTACGTGAATGCACTGCATTTTTTCTAATATACATACATGTATGAATCTACCGCCTCACACTAACGTCAACGCACTAATTACTAAATCCAAGATTTTAGAAGAATTAATCTCATGAACCCTTAATCCAATTATCGATATGTCTTCCCTTTGAGTTCATTTTGATGAGGATTTTGAAACAAATACCATGTTTTGTTTCAAGGAACTTATTCTAATCATTGACAATTATCATGCAACGAGAGGTTACCATGAAAGTACTATATGGTTATCAAGTAAAAATCATATGTTGAGCATTGCGGTATTATTCCGAGCAATAGAGTAAGTATTCTAGTGTTCACAACAAAAGATAAAATAAGTTCCATGCACCAACCATCAGAACCAAAAGGAGAAGGTTGGGAACTCTTATGTGTGGTTCAATAAGACCTACAAGTGGATAGAAAGAAGGCCAGGTATTTTTTTTTTCTAATTATCAAAAGCCGTGACTTGAACCCACGACCTCTACTCGAACACCATAGTAAGTTTCATATACAAATAAGTAGAACGGGAAGACTGATGGAGAAGTTTAGACACTAGACATATACTTCAACAAATATCAATCCATATAACTACCTTTACTAAATCTCAACCCATAAAACTACCTTACTATTATGTAATGACATCTAGCAACCAAGTAACTAAGTTACTATAACCTACCAACTAGGTGATTGTAATATGGCTATAATTTGATAAGTTAACATATCTAACCATTGCTATTCCCTCCTGCCCATATTAATTATCATTATCGCCCATATTAATTATCAATTATCGCTGAATCGGATGTACCTAAATATGTTAGTGATACATTCAATTCAACGACAACCAATATGGATTGGAGGGACTGAGGGAGTAACAAATTTTGTATCAAAACATGTTAACATGAGATCTAGTTTTGGAGACTTGTCGTAATTGACGCGTGTGAAAACGAATAATCAATTGGGTTTAATGGTTTAAGAGATGGCAGATACTTGGTGATATCATGACTGTGCATGCATTGCTTGAGAAAGACTTGTCCAAATATTTCTCCACATATATATCATGATTGTGCATGCATTGTTTGAGAAAGAAAGGGAGTATGCTCTAGCATGGGACACCCTACATCGTCTTATCCAAATGTTTCTCCGTATATATATCATTTTGCATGTATGTGAAAATTCGACCAACTACACCTTATACCCTTGTCATCTTCCTCCTTCCCTCTTTGCTCATCACTTGGTTCTTTCTCACACAAGTGAAAGTTCAATTAACTGGACACTAATAGCCCTTGTAAACTCTCTACCCTCTTTCGCTCCATAGTCGTCCAAGACCTAATAAACTTTGCTCACCAATGACTGTCACCTCATTGTATACTAATGGGAGACCTCAACGCATTTGGATCATGACTTACATAGGTTGCCCATCACCTCAGCCATGGCAAGTGCATGTAGGGTAAAACCACTCCTATCTTTCTTTCTCAAAATATGCTAAAATGTGAGAATGTCTTGTGGCGAGTAGCTCTTGGGTTTTTGCTTCGTTCGTAAACATTTCTATGTTGTTGCTTTTTCGCTCCAATGAGTAGGCAACTTTGGATCCTTATGGAGATATGACGTTGGTAAAGATCTTAGTGTGTGCTATTTCGGGTGCTAACTAGAATAGGTAGAGATAGTTAAACTATACCATCGAGAACATTATAGCGCGGCGAAAGAAGGACATTCTGAACGGCGTAATTGAAGATTCAGTGAAAACTACTCGACCTTTCATCACAAATTGAAGTAGAGGTTGTTAGTCGAAAATCCATTTGCAGATATTGTTGTTGAGGTAGAAGCAGCTTCACCAATAGCATAGACTTTACCAGTCGAAGAGATCAGAAAGTACGAGGATAACAAAGACAGAGATAAAGGCTTCGTTGACAGAGACGAGAGCGGGGCCCTTATGAAAATCAAAAATAAAGGTGGTGTTTTTGTAAGATTGTATAAAAGGGATTGTTCTATCTACTAAATTAGTTCCATTTCCACATGCTCGAGAAGCAGTCAACTAGTGATGTGTAATGACGCGTATTCTCCTCGGGGCAAGGGAGGATCGAGACCTGAAAGCTACTAATAAAATAGCATAACGATTGGCTCTCGTTCTAGGTTTGGCGGAAAGGTCAAAAGCACTGAAAGTTTATTCTCGGTTTTCGCTCAAGAAGAGCACAAAGCTAAAGCAATTGAAGCGGGTTATTGAGATGGCAATTTTTCGACTACAAAATAAATGGCGTTTTTTCCTCCTGCAAATGTGAGAGCATAAGTCCTATTTCTATGGTTCGAGATTAGCCTAAAAAAAGGAAGATCTCAATGGTGGGGAAACTTCTATCTCGTTCTACGGGGTAGTCCAGAGATGCTAGCTGCTAGGAATAAAAAAGAAGAGCCTCAGAGCTCGTCCCTAATAGCACTAATAAAACAACGTGGGTTGAGCTCCACACATCAGCCAGTGGCGAAGGAGAGAAGCTACGATGGTGGACAAGACTCCTCACTTCCAGTACTCTAGTTGCGGGGAGGAGAAGAGGATTGATTTTTCCGGATTGGGGATTGGAGCTTACAAGTTCTTACATGGTTGACCAAGTAAAGAAGAGAGTAACAAGACAGGCAAAATGTTCGAAGAGATAATTTTTTCATTTGTAGGGGTAAAGATCAAAATATGACCACATAGTGAACCTTTTTGGTAGTGTCATCAACTTTGGGGAATACTGAATGCTACTCCCCCGTTCACTTTTGTAAGTCATTTCAATTTTAGCCACATACATTTTGTACATAGATTCAGTATGTGGTCAAAATTGAAATGGTAAGTAATGTGCCTTATAAAAGTAAACGGAGTACCCTGAGATTTTTGTATAATTTCAATAGGCGCTACACTACAAAAGTAGCACCACCAAGAGATGGTATACCCCCGCTTTAGCCTGGAACAACACTGACATGGATAAACTGGAGAAGTCCAAAGAAAACATTTTCCAACGAGATTGTGAAATATGCCACATGTTCGAGTTACCTCGATAAGTAATTCATCCTCTCATCTACAGTTTTGAGACGAAAACAGAGGGCATAGTGATGGTAAGAGGAGATTTTTAGCACGACCGAGAAGCATACCGATGCCTGGCTGAGTTCTTGCATTTGCTGCAGCGCAGCAGAAGTTTTCTGAAGCCTGCATCTCCACACTCCTCACAAACAGCATCCTGCACACAAAGATTCACGTTAAAATCAGAAGTAAACAAAATCCCAAATATTCTCATCCACTCTGAGCACAGATCGCCCCCAGAACAAACCGCTCCCATTGCGCCTACACAACACCATATCGCCGGTGGTCCCGGAAAATCCGAACCGGTCCCGCCGCCGCCGGAAAGAAAAACTCGAGAAACCCAGTAGGAGAAGAAAAAAAGAGAAACGGCGGCCAGGGCAGAACGGGGAGGAAGAAGCCGCACCATATCGCCGCGCCTGCAGAGTCCCCTCAGATCTTCCGCCTCCCGAACTGCAGAAGCATCGAAAACCGGGCCTTCCTCTCCACCATGAACAGAAGCAGCAGCAACTAGGGCTGGATGAGAGAACGCCGTTTGGGGACGGGGGGAAGAAAGAAACCCTAACGGGCCGGAAGAGGCGGTATCAGGAGAGGGGAGAAGAGAAAAACGCAGTTGGTGAGGTGGGGCCCAAGGGATCGGAGAGCTCGCGGCGTGTCCTTACGACCTTACCGGTGGGTGGGCTGGCAGCTGCTGGCCACGTCCAACCTTTTTCGTGAGGAAAACGCTCCGTTTTGTCCGGAGGAACGGTCGGCGCAGTCCTCCCGCGCGCCGTTGGATGCCCCGCGATTGGGTGGCCCCTGAGTGTCCACGTCACCCGTTGTTTCGGTGCTCACGTCCCGACCAGGTTTTGTTGCAACAGCCCCCCATTTTATCTGGAAGGTGCCCGCATCGTTCCGTTCGAGAGGAACTGCGAGCGGGGAGGCGAGAGCGGGAGCGACCCGCGCGCCGCCGCAAATTCGTCGTCGACGTCGAGCTCCTTCTGCTCCGGCCGCCGCATCCTCGTAGGAGAGGTTACTTCCCTCCCCTCTTAGTTCATCCCTTGCTCCTCATCTCCTCCCCGTTTTTCTCGGCGGTAGTTGCCCGTAGTTGTTTTAACGGCGACCGACGGCCGCCGCCGTCCATTTCTTCAAAGTTTCCCGGCTCCGATCCCAGCTATTTCTATGTGTAGGTATAGATCTGATGTTTTAACACTCGTCCCATCATTTTTGCTCTGTAGTTGGACTGGTTTTGCTCGTGTTCGGTTGTCGGATATATACCGAATAGGGGTATAGAAGATGGTAGACAAAAGAGCTGGACTACCAGGGTGGCCTGCAAGGTAATGGACTTAGGTCCATTGGGCGGCCCAGTAGTCCGACGCGTAGAAGCCGGATTCTAGAAGAACCCGGATCACGGCCCGCGTGATCTGGCTTGGAGGAGAAGACGGATTCCTTACTTTCCAAGTTACAAGTTAAACGTAGTCTTCTAGGTTTCTGGTTCTGTAAGCCCTAATCCGGCTATTATATAAAGCCGGACGGGAGATAGATTTCATAAGTTCAATAAGTTCCTTTAGTCCAAGGTTCTAGGTTCTAGCTTAAGCCTTGCGCAACTCGCCGGGAAGTTCATCCTCGTCGAGTAGCTAGATCTATTCCCTTACATTGTAACCTTATTATACGGGCTTTAGTCCCTCATAGTGAGAAGTGCAGGAGTAGGTACGCCGTACTGTCGCGACGTACCGAACCTGGGTAAATCCCGTGTTCTGTGTTTACTACGCTATCCCGTTACCCCACGTCTCTACCGTAGTCTCATGGCACCCCAGTCTATGAAAACTACTACGATGTCTCGACAGTTGGCGCCCACCGTGGGGCAAACGACGTCAGGCGTGAAGTTCCGATCTGGGATTTTAGGCGGAATCGGAAGATCGATCACTGTCGGAAGCTTGGAATTCGACAACGACGTCGGGCGCTTCCTCGACAACGGATCCTACATCCCGGCGCAAAACCATCTGGTAAGTGCCTGCGTTTTACCGATTGGATCTGCAAATATCTTTATCGGATTAACCGCGGAAGCAATGGGGTTTTGCGGTGAAAGCAATTATCTCCCACCCGCCCTATACCCAGTCGAAGACGACTATGATGCCGGATTTTGCTCAGATCGCCGACAAAACAGTGATACCCACTTTATCGGCATGGTGCAATCCGAGATCGCCGAAAACACGGATGACGGAAATCCCGTGCAAGAGGCAGACAACAATACACCCGTCCCAGAGACGGAAGAACCAATACCCGTCACAGAGACGGAAGATCCGACATCTGTCAACCAGACGATGAACTCGGAAACAGAGTCCGTGCTTGCCGCCATTGAGGCGAGACTGGAGTCGGAAACCGGATCGGATAACTTTTCCGAAGACGAAGATGACGATGCCTTCGTACGAAAAGTTAAATCCTTTCAAGAGGGATTCCATGAAGTGCTAATGGCAAAACCAGCCGATACAACGGGTGCCGATAGCCAGGAAAGCCCTAAAACCCCTCCGCCAGCAGAGGAGAGGGAAGACGGAGAAACTTCTCCGATATTTCCTAATGTCAAGGAGATGACAGAGGATGAACCTGTCAAAAAACCTCCCTCTTCCAAGAAAAAGCACCGTGCTTCTAAAAAACTCCAGTACAAACTCCGGAAGAAAAAGTCAGCTGATCTCGCTGATGAAAACCTGGAAGTTGGAGATGTTAGTGGCACAAAGCCTACGGAAAAGAAATCTAAGGAAATCACTGCTCCGCCAATGACAGAACTGGAAGAGCAGGAACTATTACAAACTCCAGTGGGACCCAATGAACCCCCTGAGATGCTGGAAGCCAGGAGACAAGCTTTCCAACGGCAACAGCAACAACTGCTTAGATCTCGGCAACACCTCCAACAAACCCATAATGACATCAAAATTATGAAGGAGGAAATTGAGGAGTACGAGAGAAAGCACAGATCTGTCTTAAAACCTACAAGGTTACCCGGAATTACAAAACCGGAAGAACTGCCGCCGAAAGAAAGGTTCTATAACCCATCTTGGCAAAAGCAGTTAAACGGCAAAGATGCTAAGGGCGAACCAATATACAAAACCGCAGCTGAAAATGCGGAAGCAGCGTTCGCCATCTTGAACAATGATCTGTACTCCAACGGGGAAAAACTCCAAGGGGTGTATGCCTTCCTAGGAAAAGCATTACAGCAGCAACAGCGAGGACAAGAGCGATCTGGGAGGCTGCATGATAATTCCGCCCTCTGCAAAACTGTTACTTGCGCTGCTGGAGCACCTGGGCCGGAAGAACCCGGAGATTCGGATAAAAAAGAGGATCCGAGAAAAGACAAGAAAAACCCCGACAACCGGGACGCAGCGTCTAGAACCGGACCTCATCTCCCGAAAGATGGATATAAACCACACGATCGGGAAGACAAACACCGGAACGACGGCAAAATAATGCCACCTCCGAGAAACCCAGCTGAAAAAGCTGGAAGATACGATACACCTCACAGGCGTGAAAGATCTCGGACACCGCCCAAAGATAAGGAAAGATACAGGAGCAGGACTCCACCTAATCCCAGAGGGCGTGACAACGGAAGAGATAGAGATAACCTCGGAAAAACGCGTCCGCGTAACAATGGGAAAGAAAGGAGTAGATCCCCTTCTGTCCATTCAGCCGGGAGATATTCTGCGCATATTGACAGAGCAGAAAAGGATGATCTATACTTTGGTCCTAAGTGTTTCACTGACAGGATCCGAAGGATAACCCTGCATTCTGGCTTTGCCAAAGTTGGTCCAACCTACCAAAAATATACCGGCAGTACAAACCCGGATACCTGGCTTTCAGATTATTACACAGCCGTCCAGATCAACAACGGGACAGACCTGGAAGCTGTCAAGTTTCTTCCCCTAATGTTGCTAGACGGAGCCAGAGATTGGATTAATGGTTTACCATCAAGAACTGTCGACAGTTGGGATGATATGGCGAGAGTATTTACTCAGCATTTTCGAGGAACGTACAAACGCCCAAATAGCATCAATCAGCTAAACCGTTGCACCCAATTTGAAGACGAACCATACGTGGATTTCATCTCCAGATGGACTGCAATGAAGAATAGTTGCTCTAGGGTAACTGACGTACAAGCAATGCATGCTTTCGTCAATGGCCTAAAACCCGGACTTGTACCGTTCATGGTTGGCTCCAAAAAGCACAAAGATCTCGGATCTATGCTTACAACCGCTAATGAGCATGCTGCAGCCGAAGACGATATCAGAGCAAGAGGAGGCAATATTGAGTCACTGATACTGGCCAAGAAAACACCTCGTTCTGATAAAAAAGGAACCCCGGAGTCAACAACAAAGCCCAAGGAGGTTAACTTAGCCTTTGGAGGAGAAAAAGGGAACAAGTGGAAAGGCCGCAGTCCGGATCCCATCAATTACACTCCTGAGGAATGGGAGAGAATTAAGTCGGAACCCTGCGTCCACCACTCTCAATTTGGGAAGCCAACCCACACGAACGCGCAATGCCGGCTAAACAAGCATATGAAAGGCAATGCAGGATCCGGAAATAAAGGGAAGGGCTCCAAGAGGAAACCTGCCAAACAAAAGCCAGAAGCTGAAAAAGAAGACAGTGAATCGGACACTGATGATAAAATCCAGGAACAACAGCGAAAAGGCGAACCCAAATTTCCGAGAGTTGACGGAGAAGCAATGCTAACTTTCCTAGCAACCCCGTCAGCAAAGGTGGCCAAAAGGACACTTCGAGAAATAAACGCGGTTGTTCCTGCAACCCCAAAATTCTTGAAGTATTCCAACACACCGATAATCTGGGATCAGTCTGATCATCCCGGAAATATCCCTGAACCCGGCACACAAGCTCTTGTTGTAAGCCCTATTGTTCAAAACACTAGGCTAAGAAGAGTGCTGATGGACGGAGGATCCAGCATCAATATAATGTACCTGGATACACTGAAGCACTTGAAGATATCCGAGTCCCAGCTCAATTACAGCAATATACGCTTCCATGGCATTGTCCCTGGCAGGCAAGCACGGTCCCTAGGAGAAATTTCCCTAGATGTCACCTTCGGAGATAAAGATCACTTCCGGCAGGAAAAAGTATCCTTCGAAGTTGTGCCGTTCGAGAGCGTGTATCACGCAATACTCGGACGTCCGGCTTTCGCCAAGTTTATGGCAAGATCTTGCTATATCTACAACAAGCTGAAGATGCCAGGACCCAAAGGAGGAGTAATCACCATTGCCGGTGATTTCAAGCTGGCAAACGAGTTGGAGAAGCAAAACGCCCTTTGCGCTCAAAGAGTTATAGCTCAGGAAGAATTAAAGGAGTTAGCCAAGGAGGTATCGCCGAAAGAAATGCCGGCAGGAAAAGAAACTCGGAAGCCAACAGATAGCTTCAAGGCATCCGAGAATACAAGACAGGTAATCCTAGACCCCAAAGATCCGACAAAATTCGTCGTTGTAGGGACCGGGATGACCGACAAATAGGAAGGCGAGCTCATCAAGTTCCTCCGTGAGAACTGGGACATTTTTGCTTGGTGTCCAGCTGACATGCCAGGCGTACCCAGGGAACTTGCTGAGCACCAACTCAAGGTTATTCCCGGATCAAAACCTGTCAAACAAGGTCTCCGTCGATTTGACGGAAGAAGACGGAAGGCTATTGGCAAGGAAATTATCCGGCTTTTAGCAGCGGATTTCATCAAGGAGGTAATCCATACTGACTGGTCCGCAAATCCGGTATTAGTACCGAAGAAAGACACAACTGCACTCAGAATGTGTATAGATTACACAGGATTGAACAAGTTATGTCCGAAAGATAGGTTTGCGCTGCCGCGAATCGATCAAATAATAGATGCCACTGCAGGCTCTGAGCTTTTATGCTTTTTGGATGCATACTCCG
Organism: Alopecurus myosuroides; assembly: GCA_028641055.1. Classification (NCBI taxonomy): domain Eukaryota; kingdom Viridiplantae; phylum Streptophyta; class Magnoliopsida; order Poales; family Poaceae; genus Alopecurus; species Alopecurus myosuroides. The sequence continues at coordinate 314,114,523 of CM054057.1, read as the reverse complement.
GGTACCACCAAATACGCATGAAAAAGGAAGATCAAATCAAGACTTCTTTTATAACCCCGTACGGGACGTATTACTACGTAACCATGCCTTTTGGCCTGAAGAACGCAGGTGCAACATACCAGCGTTGCATGCAACGTTGTTTGCATAGTCAGATTGGAAAAAACGTCCATGTTTACGTGGACGATATTGCTGTCGTAACCAAGGAAAAAGATACACTCCTTGAGGACTTGCGAGAAACCTTCGAAAACTTGCGCACTTACAAGATGAAGTTGAATCCATCTAAGTGCGTATTCGGGGTCCCCTCAGGAAAACTTCTAGGTTTCATCGTTTCTCACAGAGGAATAGAAATTAACCCGGAAAAGATAAAGGCAATCTCGAGCATCTCAGAACTTACGTGTGAAAAAGATGTCCCAGAATTGCCGGGTTCCGCCACAGCCATAAAAAGATTTCTCAGTTGGCTGGGGGCTAAAACCTTACCATTTCGCAAAATGCTGGAAAAGTTTGACAAGGTCAAGTGGATTGCGGAAGCCTGGGAACACCTAGCAAGTTATGTCCCCTTCTGTACTTAGTTCAAATCTATGTAAACATCTTTTGAGATCATGAAATAAAGTTGTCGGAATGCTGTCATCCATGTTTCTTATAAGTGCAAAGTGTTTCCGCCTCATCTATTTCCCAATGATCTTACAAATTTCTCAATGTTAACCCGAATTGTGCTTGCGTACTCGGCGTTACATAACTGAATGATTTTTCAGCCTTTTAACGGCTAAAGGAAACTTGAATTGCCTGCGTGCCCAAGTTTCACTTAAAACTTTCCTTGTTTCTCTAAGTCTTATCTGATCGTGCGTATGCTGGGTTACTGGAACTAGTTAGTAAAAATGCCTTTAGCATGATTCATGTTTTCGAGTTTCAAAACTGCTTGGTTCGTCCCCAGTTACTCGGCATAACGATTCATAATGCTATTTGAGCCATTTCAAACACTAAGGACAGTTAAAGCATATACACCAGAGAACTTAGAAGATAAAGGAATGGTAAAATTCAAACAACTTGCAAAGTAATTTCATAGTTTAAACTGCAAAAGGCGGAATTTTCATTAATACATAAGAAGCATTACATTTTGGATTACAAATGAAAGAACAGTAATGCTCCTATTGTCTAAATCTTCTATCCAGGTTCCAGGTAACCCTTCAAGAATCCGACTCCTCCTCGCTGCTTTCTTCATCGGGAATCGGAGGAGCTTCTTCTTCTGGATAGTGGACGCCGACATTTACCATGGCGGCAATCTGGGTGGCGTGGCCCTTAACTTCACCAAAGATGGTGGATCGTTGTGCATCCGTGTATCCCTGAGGGACACCGGTGGCCACACGCCAGGATTTGGCACTAGGGTAGTGCATGCGCATAAGGCCTAAGGCCATACGCGCACCACCCCGTGCAGCGGAGCGGAGAACGGACTCCTTGGACTCCGCCACCTCCATGATGATACCCGGAAGTTTTTCAACTTCCGAGCACTCCCCAGATTTTTCGGGAAGAAACTTGCCTACCAACTGCGTTGCAGCAGCCTTCATCAAGTTCCATGTTTCCCCGAAAGCTCGGATGCCTGCAGCCCGAGCGCCATCTGGGGTGTCTCCTGTTTGATCCGATAAAGCATACAAAAGGTTAAGGAGACAAACAGAGAAAGCAAAACATGGAAAGATGAAGACAAGGGTAAAAATTTACCGATGAGTTTATCGATTTCCGAAACTTCCTCCAGGCGAAGGTTCAGAGCTTCAGTCAAATCCTGGATAGCGGATTTGTCTTTCTCCGCCTGCTCGGAAGCCTTGGAGTTAGCCACTCCAAGGGCCAGATTGCTGGCTTCCAGGTCTTTTTGAGCCTTCACAAGATTCTTGTGAAGCTCAATATTCTCATTGCGGAGAATCTCGGCGTTGCCGGAATCTTCCGCTGCTTGTTTAGCTTCAGCTAAAGCAGCTGAAAAAGCAAAGGGCAAATCCGAGTTGATCAATTTCCTCGAGAAGAAAACCACAACAAAGTTTTAAGTCGGAAATTTCAAAACGAAAAAGCCTACCTTTCGTTTCCGTCAAAGCAAGCTGAGACGATTCCAGCTCCGCCTCTCTCTCCTCAAGAATAGAAAGAAGACTTCGAACTTCTTTATTCTTGATAGTGAGCTTCCTGAAAACTTCCAGGTTTATGGCCTCGGAGGTTTGCTGAAACACAGCAAGGAAAAGTATGATTAATAAAAAACATCAAAGCAAAAAAAAGCATGCATTTTGTTTAATGCTTGGGGGCTAGAGTTACATACCTGGCTCATGCGTTGCAAACCTGCTAAGTTTTCCCGGAATTCCTTCGCGTATTCCGCGAAATGACTTTCGGCCGCGTTCAAGCCATCATTTATAGCTTTAAAATCCTTGTCAAAGGTGGGGATTTCCTCGTCGAATGTCCGAGAAGATTTCCCCACCTCTGGAGCCGCCCTTTCCCTCGTGTCCGACTCGGGCACAACGGGCTGGCTGGGCTCTGGGGGCTTGGTGGTGGTGGTGGCAGTAAGTTCTTCCGCCATTGACTGCGGCGTATCCGGGGCGACGGCGGGAGATGGTTGGCTGCCTCGGTTGGAAGCAGCTTTGAGCTTTTTCAACTTCCTCGGCTTCAAGGTGGAGGGGGGCAAGCTAAAAACCGAAAACCCGGAAAATGTTAAAATACCGAAGATGGACGAAAAGGATCCCATAAAAGAAAAAACCCGGAAGAAAATAACCTGGACGTGGCGACGGGGATTCCGTCAAGGTCGATAATTTCATCCGAAGAAATTATCTTCTTGCGTTTGCGCCCACCAGTGGTGGCGGTACGCAGCGCATCCAGCTCGGCCTCGGAGGCTAACTCCGAGTCTGGAAGATCCACAAGCTGTTGAAAAAAACCAATCAGAATCGAAAGGTAGATTTTCCAGGAAGTGATATTATACCTAAATAACGGGAAATTTACCTTAGGCGCGGGATTGTCGGCCGTGTACATTGGCCGACTCTCCGTGTATTGATCGCGTGAAGCGACCAACTGGTTGATGCGCCGCCTGAGCTCCTTTGCGGGCCAATCCTTGTCGGATGTCCGCATTGGATCCTTGGCTCCTGTGTATTCACACAGGAGACGGCCTCCGTGATTTGCCAGTGGCTGAATCCGCCTATTCAGCCAGCAAAAGACCGTGTCCATTCCGGTCAAAGGGGGTTTGGAGGAAGTGAGTTTGGCGATGCGCCTCTTGATCCTTAGTAGATCTGGAGGCAGAACCTGGACGGCCTCTGTAACCCAGTTATCCTGGGGAACAGCGGCGGAGTTCACAAAAGGTGGAACCCCGACGGCTTTTTTAGGAAAAGGCACGTCGGGGTGATAAAAGAAGGAACCCGTCCAGAATTTGACGGATTCCGAGGTTTTTATTTTGGGGAACCAATCCTCTCGGAATCTCCGAAGAGTAAAGGAAATGGTTCCGCAATTTGGGAGTGCGCCCTCCGAAGAGTTACGCTTAACCCCAAAGCAGTACAACCAAAAATCTAACCTAGGCTCTATTCCTAGGTAACCCTCGAATAAGGCCTGGAAGCCGGCCATATACAGAATGGAATTAGGAGGGAGATTATGAGGTTGGATGCTGTAGTGAGCTAGAACTTGGAGGAAGAAAGAAGAAGGGGGAAGCCCCATACCTCGCAGAAGGTGGGAGGCGAGAAGCACCCTTTCGCCTTCTTGTGGCGCGGGCTCGGTCTCCTCTTCCGGGAGCCGCCATTTCTTCTTCAAAACCAGGCCTTCCTTCTCCAAGTTGGGAAGAAGAGCCGGGGGAAGACTGCAGGCAATCCAGTTGCCTGCAGTCTCCTCTTCTTCATCTCCTCCAGCGGCGGCGGTGGTGGCGGCCTTCGCGGCGGCGAGCTGCTCGTCGAGGAGCTCCACCTTTTCCTCCGCCGTTTCGGGAGCGAACGGCGGGGTTGATGCGGTCCTTGGTCCCGCAGCATCCGTGTTGGCGGAGATGTTCCCTCCGCCCGCTGTGGACGCCGAAGTTTTTTCCGGCTCGCCGCCGGCGCGCTTGGGCGACCCAAGTTGGGGGTCTAGATCGTTCAGGAGCTCGTCGACGGAGGCGCGAACGGGCGATGATTGCGGATACGCCATCTTTCTCGGTGGCGTTGGTGCGTTCCGGCGTGGGAAGGGCTCGTCGGGGCAGGGAATTGTTCTCGCTCTCGAGCTCGTGTTCGCACCAATGGTGAAGGCAGTGAGGGAGTGAAGAAGGTTGATGAGGAGGAAGGAGACGGCTATTTATAGCCTGAAAACCCTCTAGATACGCGCCAACGGCTCTTTTGACCGTTGGATGTTTGACGCGTGTCGCTCGCCGGAAAATCCGGGAAACGGAACGACAGAGGAATGATGGCTATCTCCTCGTTTCTCGTGAGAATCTGTCAGAGATACGTTGCAGGGTTTCCCGCGTGAAACCGAGCGGCGATTGCGTCAGCATGATTAAAGCGCTGATGTCACGTGTTCCTTTTCCGCGAAGGATCGCGAGAAGAAAGGCCGGATTTTCATAGTTCCGAGTTTTATGTTACCATCTCCTTTGAAAGGAAAGAAGAAAGAATCAAGACTGCTGAATCAAGTTTCCCGGGCAAAATGTATTTGACGAAAGGCGGAGTTTCAGAGTTTTGATCCTTCCTGGGGGCTACTGTCGGATATATACCGAATAGGGGTATAGAAGATGGTAGACAAAAGAGCTGGACTACCAGGGTGGCCTGCAAGGTAATGGACTTAGGTCCATTGGGCGGCCCAGTAGTCCGACGCGTAGAAGCCGGATTCTAGAAGAACCCGGATCACGGCCCGCGTGATCTGGCTTGGAGGAGAAGACGGATTCCTTACTTTCCAAGTTACAAGTTAAACGTAGTCTTCTAGGTTTCTGGTTCTGTAAGCCCTAATCCGGCTATTATATAAAGCCGGACGGGAGATAGATTTCATAAGTTCAATAAGTTCCTTTAGTCCAAGGTTCTAGGTTCTAGCTTAAGCCTTGCGCAACTCGCCGGGAAGTTCATCCTCGTCGAGTAGCTAGATCTATTCCCTTACATTGTAGCCTTATTATACGGGCTTTAGTCCCTCATAGTGAGAAGTGCAGGAGTAGGTACGCCGTACTGTCGCGACGTACCGAACCTGGGTAAATCCCGTGTTCTGTGTTTACTACGCTATCCCGTTACCCCACGTCTCTACCGTAGTCTCATGGCACCCCAGTCTATGAAAACTACTACGATGTCTCGACATCGGTAGTTGACCAGATTGAGCGCACATCGCCGGCGTGCAAGCAGCTCCCCTACTGGTGAAAATTTTCTGCGGTGAGCTTGTACTCTCACACCTCCATCAATGCTCGGACATCTAGTATTTTTCTTCCGTTTTTTTTTCAATTTGTTGTAGTGAAGATTATTATATCTCAGATTTGTGTTGTTTATGTGTTGGGATTGCTCAGGTTGAAGCATTGGGTTGTAACTTTAGCTGTTCCAATCTATTTTTGTGAAGATCCTAACAATGGCAGTGAGTCCCCTCTTCATTTCCTTTCTCAAGTCAGTAACATCAAGTTTTTTTTGTGCAGTTTATATGTGTGGAGCATTTGTTGTCAATAGCATAATCTATGTCATGCTTACTCAGCATATATTTTAGGAATAGATTGTATATGTGTTTCTGTTTGTTTGCCAATTTATGTGATAAATTTTTATGCTTTTATACCTACTGTTTTTGTTGCTGCAGTGTGTGTGTCATATTTGTTTAACTGTCAGTCTTCTGAATTTTCATGGGTTGGAGTTGGAAATATCAGTAGCAAGCCAAGCATTGTAGATGTTCAGTATTCAAATGATAAAATATCAGTGTCTTTATCAATATTCATCATCTTCTACCCACTTTTATGTTGCTGCAATTTGTATGTTGTTTTAACTAGTTAAGTAAGCTAGGCGTTTCTAAGCATTTGTAGATGTTGAGCATGTATGTTTTTTATTTTTTTTATGTGCAAATTGTTTGTTGTAGCAACAATAGTTATTGTAAAGCAAGGTAGCAACAGCTTTGATTCCTCCCTTTTCTTTTGTTTTTCGTGGTGTTCAAAGGACAAATTTGTTGCAAAGCGTTTGCGCTCAATTGCAGACAAACTTAGCCCGAGGAAGGGAGCTGTAATTGAGGAACATAGTGCCTTTCGGTCGCTGCTCAACATTGCCTCTTTCACCATTCCCATCCGGTTGATTGACTACGTTGCAGTGAATACATATGATAAGCTGCGTGAGTTCAATCACAAATTCAGAAGGTTTGTGTTCACTAAAGGTATGGTGAGCAAAGTGTTCGATCTACGTTCAGGCTCCAAGCCCGTCGTGTTGCTATCGAAGAGTGACCAGTCTGATATCCGTGACACATATATAGGCGATCTTGTTAGGCTTCCAATTACAAATGCTTCTCATATGTTACACAACTTCCCCGACAATGATGAAAACTCCATTATCAGAACATGGGACCTTGTTTGTGTGGCAACTGTTTTGAACCCCGGCTCTGGCAACATGATGTGTTTGGAGTACATAGGCAGCATGACCGATCCGAAAATAACTTCAGAATATGCGTGGGATGAGCATATTTTGGATGTAACCATGCAGCATGTGGAGAAACTACAGCAGAAGAAGAAAGAGCCGCTGGTGGTTGTGGATGGCAAATCGGAACACGAATTCTGGATCTCTGGCCCGTTGCCCCTTCTTGCTGTAAGTGTTTTTTTCAACTATTTCGTCATGTCATTCCATTCTTGCTTTGTTGCATGTGTATAGGTTTTTTGTGTTTTTTGTACCTGATGTCTTTTTGGTGCACTCAATCTGTGTTATGTAGATTGGTGTATATGGACCACTTGGAGTATCCACCGAACGTTCACAAGTTCAACTACTCGGTGCCAAGGGCATGTTTTGTCAAGATGAAGGACTTTGCATTTGTTGTGCAAACTGACAAGAACAACTTGATTCTTAACAACAAAACTGTTTTTGGGAGGCGCCCGGTGAGCAACGGAACTTTTTTGTAGAATGTTTTTTGCTCTGTTTGCATCATCTGTTTGCTTGTGATCCCTTACTTTTTTAAATTGTTGGCCAGTTTGTTCACCCGTCCAAAACTCCATATGCAATGGTCCCAGTTGACACTCAAGCCCAGAAGTTAATCCATCTGCATCTCTAAATGAATGGCTTGTTTTCCCCACTATACAGGAATTGGAGGTTTGTGTTCTACTGTTTTTAATGCCTTTCTATAGTTCATTATTTGTTTCTGTATAAGTGCTTTTGTTAGGTGTTTTTCATTTGATCATTTGGATGGTTACATTTTTTGCTGTTTTAGTTTAGTTTTTTGCTATCACTCTAGACTATGCTTGCTTCCATAGTTAACATTTTTTGTTTTATTTTTATGTTCACAGGTCCCAGATTGCTTTAAGCTGTTATACAAGAAGCATAAGGTGATTTTTGCTTATGATGTGGATTCCACCATTAAGACACTTGGTGTTGGGTTGAAATCCATGCAGTCACATCGCATGGCTTGCTTGTTGAACGACGTTGAAGAAGCAATGAAGGGCGTTGCTGGTCAAAGCATTGTGTTTCGAACTGACCCAGCTCCAGGCGGCAAGGCTAACACCAGCAAGGAAAATCATTCTGGTCAGTTGTTTAAAAAGGATGATGTTGATGAGCAAGAAGACCGTGATCAAGATTCTGACAATGGTTTCGATTTTGAAGTTGGTGGAGCAAAAGACGGTGACGGGCAAGGTCGTGCAGAAGCAGAAGACATTACCACACAGACAAACTCCGATCCCATCATACATGTTGTGCTTCTACAAATTGTACCAGATCCTCTGCAGCAGGCAGTACCAGATGTCCCGCAGCAAGCTGTTGTCACCGACTCTGGCCGCCTGGTTGACGGTGCGGGCGAAGACGACGATGTCAGCAGTCCGGTCAGGGTTCCTTCCCCTACGTGCCGAAGGGAGATACTACCAGGTTACTGGGATAATTTTCCAAATTGATAACATTGTATGCTCCCCTTTAGTGTCTATGTATATTTCACATAGTTTTATTTTTTATTTTTTGCTGCAATGAGTTTATAGTTTTGCTCTCACTCTAGGTTTATTTTGCTAAGTATGCCACTTGTCGATAACCTTTTTTGATCCCTAGTTTTGCTGCAGGTAACTTATTTTTTGTGCTGCGACAGTGCTTTCTGTATGCTAATATAACTCAATTTTTAGTTTTTTATGTTGTGACAGTGCTTGCTGCAGTAACTACATGTTTAATCATTTTTTATACTTTTTGAAATTATTTTCTACTTGCTGCAATAAGCTTATAGTTGTGTTACTGTAGTGTTTATTTAATGTTAATCTAGTTCTCTATACATGTTTTCCTTACTTTATTTTTTGTATTTTTATATGTAGACATGGTTTCAGCAAGCGACAAAGTTGAAGAAGAAGGCACTGTGTGACGCCCCGAGATCGGGCACTATGCGGAGTTCAGCATTCCCGCCAGAATCCACATAATAACCGATTCCAGGTTGCCACTTGTGATAACATTACAACAGTTCACGAATAATCCACAACAACAACAGAAAAGAGATTTACAAGATGACTCAAACGAGTCAGGGATACAACTGATACAATACAAAGATCCAAATAACAGCGGAAGAAACAACATAGCGTCCGACTACGGACAAGATCCAAATTGGACTAAGAGTCCGGAAGATAACCGAGAGCGTCCAATCCCTGCCCAGGCCAAGCCGGAGGGATTCCCAAGCTAACGTCGTCAAACTTCAAAACCTGTTGACTGCAATGTTGAATATGCAGCCACGAAAAAGGATTCGTGGGTCAGTATAAGTTAAGTACTGGCAAGTGGATAAACCATACTCACAAGATACCAGCGTAACCAATCATCACAAGATACAAATACTTTGGGTTCAACGGAAAGGAAAGGATTATTGCAAAGAAGCGGCAGCGGGCTGCACTAACTGACTACAGAGACTCACTACAACATTCGGCTAAAAGAGGGGGATAAGATAGCATACTGGAACCAACTACAACTACTCACCAAACAAACCCATCCAATGTTACCCCCTACTAAGGAAGCAACCCAAGGATAACTCACACTGTTGTATTAATGATGGATCAAGTTGTTGTGTCAATAAGACTATTACTAGTCAAGTTATCATTAGTTAGGTGTAACTTGTTCTGAGTACTTGTTAGCCAGTACTTTCACCAAGTTAACCATAACCGCGGAAAACACGGCTTCTCGAGAAGATTTAACCCTGCAGGGGTGCACCAATTTGGCCGTACACGTAAGAATAACCCGCCAGACGGGGGATCAACCCACCAAGCGAGGTACTCAACACAACCCAACTCTTCTTCGCATCAAGCCCAAAGCACCACGTGATGTGCGTGCGCGGCTAATCGAGCCCCCACGAAGAAAAGGGGGACCCTCATAGCACTGGAAGACCACGCCGCCCTAAATGCCGACTACAAAAGTTCCACCCTGGCCTCGGGTTTGCACCTGCATATGCATGCATCAAATGGAAAGCCCGAACTAAGTGTGGCGATTTGGACGAGATGCGAATCGAATCAAGTTGAGGGGGGCGCCCATACTCGCTTCCCACATGCGGTTAGTGCGCTCATCATGGATCGGTAGACAAGACCCTTTTCCTAATTAGGGTCGACACTAGCAGGCTTCAAAACCACGCCGGGACTCCTGTCGGTGCCTTAACATCAAATTATTATTACCCAAAACATTAACATGTTGTTGATTGAATTGAAACCCAGCTATCAACTAAACATGTGATACGAAAGGAACAACTAGACTTGAGCGCAAACAACACTAAGCATGCAACTACGACACGGGGCCAACATGGTAAACAAACAACAGTTGATAGGAAGTGGAAGGAAGTTTATATCATGGCTGCAAGGTAAACATATAATAGGATCGAGACACAAGCATCGAATCAACAGGCTAGAATAAGAACAACGGAAAGAATCGGTAACAAGTGATGAAAGGCAGCCATTTGGCAGCAAGTGAGTATACTTGCCTGGGATCCAGCAAGTAGAGGTACATCCACATGACTTGTCGTTGCTCACATCATCTCAACGTCCTATCCGGAAAGAAGCAACGAACCTCGAACAAACACCGGATGCAACAATTACTTCTACGGCAAAAGATCCAGCATGATCCTATTTTATATGCATGGCATGGCAAGATGCAACAGGGGAAACAACTTAAACAATTTAATCGGAACCGGAGTCCGGACAAATAATTATTGGTTCAACTTGTTTAGCTAACCATCAATATTAAATGTTGATTAACAGGTTTAAACAAGGTAGAGGTGATCTATCCAATATTAAATGGAATCGGGCATGATTTGAATTTAATACCCCAACACATTCCACATTTATTTAATAGGTGAACATGCATAACACAAACTAAGATGCAACATACAAGATGCAAACATGAGCATGGATAGCATGAACAGATTAAGTGCATTTTTCTGGTAAGAAAACATATTTTATTTGTTGGATTTGGAATTAAAATGAGCAAGTTATTAATTGGACAAGTTTAAATGCATTAATTAAGAAATAGTTGTTTTCAGCAATTTAATTTATTCAATATAGAAAACAAAGTTGATATTTGCAAAGTTTAGAGAATTTTGATTGGAAAACGTATTTTACTTTTCAAATTTAGAGTTAAAATGAATTAGTTATGATTTATGCAATTAAATCAATTTAAATTGAGCCGGAAGCCCAACATTTAATTTAGGGGGTTCACATTATTTATCTACCCATCAAGATTAAATGTTGTTTAACAGGGCGAGATAATATAAAGATGAGCTATGCAATTTTAAATGGAACCGGGACAATATTTAATTATTCCAACTCATTCCATATTTAATTATTAGATGATATTACTATTACCCGCACCCACAAAAAAAATGCGATGCAACACGATGAATGATATGACATTTTAATTATAGTTGATATGTTATAGAAAATAGGGCATAGGTATAGGGGTTTTAGGGTTTGGGTTCGCACGTGTGGAGAGGATCTTTGTGTTCGACGCCGGAAAGATGGAGATCTTCGGGGCAACACCGGTGTCTTCAGGACATGGAGGAAGTAGACGAAGAAGCGGAAGTAGACGAAGTCGTCGTAGCAGGGGAAGTAGACATTCCGTTGTCGATGCAGTCGAAGTCGAGGTCTTCGGGTCATAGAGGAAGTAGTCGACGTAGGCGTGGTAGTGGAAGTAGTCGACGTCGTTGTAGTAGGGGAAGTAGTCGACGTCAAGGAAGTAGTCGTAATTGCACCACCGCATCATCGTCTTCGGGGCGTCGAGGAGATAATTGTTCTCGTGTCGTCGTCGAAGTAGTCATTCATGTATGGAGTCGAAGTGGTCGTCGTAGTCGCCATCATACCCGTAGAACTTGGCGGCGGAACGTGCGGAGAAACCGGCAACACACACACGGTGCAACATCACCAACGGGCGCACGACGTTGCGGAAAAATCGCCGGACATGAACACCTTGACCGTGACAACAGGGCACTGGCATGAACGGGTGATCGCGAGGCACCATTCCTCTTGAGGACATTCCACCGAGCACCTGGCGAGCGTTACGGACAGAGGCCGGAGTCGCGAGCTCGTCTTGCACTCGGGAGGAGCTCGGCGCGGAGTTTGTCGCGGGGCAGACGTGGGGTCAAGCTCCTGGCCGGCCCGGGGATGCTGCAGAGGCGGAGGTGGTCGGGAAGGGCTTGGTCCCGTGGCGAGAGGAGGCGGAAGTCGGCGGCGCATACGGGGAGGACGGCGGCAGCGCTCGTGCTCCTCTCGGGCGAGGGGAGAGGGCGACGGAAGGAGGGGGGCGGTCGCCGGAATCCATGGCGGCCGGTTGGTCGCCGGTGCGGCCGGGGAGCTCGGGGTCGCGGCCGCCACGCGCAGGGAGACGGGAGAGGAGGGAGGCGGAGAGGAACGACCGGCGGGGCAGAGCTCGGCTGGTGGCCGGGACGGAGAGGAGGTGAGGGGCAGACGGGAGCTGGGCTCGCCGGCGGGAGGACCTCGCCTCCGTCCTGGCGGCGCTCGACGGGAGGATCGAGCGAGGAGACACAGCCTCGCTGGGATCGATCGATCCCCTTTTTTTTCGTGCGTGTGGTGTGCGTTGTGTGGGCGTGTGTTGTGTGCGCCGGGTGTGTCGTGTGCGTGCGTGAGTTGTGTGCGTTGGGGTGGGTTCTGGTGTGCGTGCGTTGTGTGTGTTGAGGCCTGGGTGTGTGCGTGTGTTGAGGCCTGGGTGTGTGCGTTGTGTTTTAGAGTTAGGGTTTGAGTGGGGTGGCCGGCTAGGCCTTGTTGGCCTGGTCTGGCCACCCAAAACATTTTTTTTTGTTGTTTTATTACTTATATTCAGAAAAAAAAATGACAAGTGAATTAGAGGAATAGATTTTTACCATTTAAAATATTTTAGAAAATAATTCTATTTGTGCCATGTTAATATGATGCAAAATATGTCATGCGATGCAAAAGGAAAACAACTAGCAGTTTTATTTTGGGGAAAACCCCGGGTGTTACAGACGACACCACTAACAAGGGATTGCGCCCTCGCAATCCACCCACTAACCCGGGAGGGGAAAGAAGTTCGACTATCGATTCTTCATGCTTCCAGTTGATCTCCTCGACACCACTAACAAGGGATTCTTGCTCGGAGTGACGATGATGTTGTTCCACCAGGAATCTTCCGATGATCGAACATATTAGGTTAAATGCTCAGAAAACGTCCACCCACGTAGGATCCTAACACTTTGAAAGATAGACAAGGGAGGAGACTACAAAACAAATAAGATGGGAGGGGAAATAGAATAGGGATAAGGAGAAAAAAAAGAATCCTATTGAGATGTTTTCCAAAATAGTTTAGCAGAAATAATTTTTGACACTCTAGAAACAACGACCGTTAGCTAGGTTATCCTACAGGCTTTGCGGACCCGTTGCTTCGATAACCATTCGTATCGAAACAATATCGGGAATCGGAACCAAGGCTCTGATACCATTTGTGACGCCACGAGATCGGGCACTATGCGGAGTTCAGCATTCCCGCCAGAATCCACATAATAACCGATTCCAGGTTGCCACTTGTGATAACATTACAACAGTTCACGAATAATCCACAACAACAACAGAAAAGAGATTTACAAGATGACTCAAACGAGTCAGGGATACAACTGATACAATACAAAGATCCAAATAACAGCGGAAGAAACAACATAGTGTCCGACTACGGACAAGATCCAAATTGGACTAAGAGTCTGGAAGATAACCGAGAGCGTCCAATCCCTGCCCAGGCCAAGCCGGAGGGATTCCCAAGCTAACGTCGTCAGACTTCAAAACCTGTTGACTGCAATGTTGAATATGCAGCCACGAAAAAGGATTCGTGGGTCAGTACGGTTAAGTACTGGCAAGTGGATAAACCATACTCACAAGATACCAACGTAACCAATCATCACAAGATACAAATACTTTGGGTTCAACGGAAAGGAAAGGATTATTGCAAAGAAGCGGCAGCGGGCTGCACTAACTGACTACAGAGACTCACTACAACATCCGGCTAAAAGAGGGGGATAAGATAGCGTACTGGAACCAACTACAACTACTCACCAAACAAACCCATCCAATGTTACCCCCTACTAAGGAAGCAACCCAAGGATAACTCACACTGTTGTATTAATGATGGATCAAGTTGTTGTGTCAATAAGACTATTACTAGTCAAGTTATCATTAGTTAGGTGTAAGTTGTTCTGAGTACTTGTTAGCCAGTACTTTCACCAAGTTAACCATAACCGCGGAAAACACGGCTTCTCGAGAAGATTTAACCCTGCAGGGGTGCACCAATTTGGCCGTACACGTAAGAATAACCCGCCAGACGGGGGATCAACCCACCAAGCGAGGTACTCAACACAACCCAACTCTTCTTCGCATCAAGCCCAAAGCACCACGTGTTGTGCGTGCGCGGCTAATCGAGCCCCCACGAAGAAAAGGGGGACCCTCATAGCACTGGAAGACCACGCCGCCCTAAATGCCGACTACAAAAGTTCCACCCTGGCCTCGGGTTTGCACCTGCATATGCATGCATCAAATGGAAAGCCCGAACTAAGTGTGGCGATTTGGACGAGATGCGAATCGAATCAAGTTGAGGGGGGCGCCCATACTCGCTTCCCACATGCGGTTAGTGCGCTCATCATGGATCGGTAGACAAGACCCTTTTCCTAATTAGGGTCGACACTAGCAGGCTTCAAAACCACGTCGGGCCTCCTGTCGGTGCCTTAACATCAAATTATTATTACCCAAAACATTAACATGTTGTTGATTGAATTGAAACCCAGCTATCAACTAAACATGTGATACGAAAGGAACAACTAGACTTGAGCGCAAACAACACTAAGCATGCAACTACGACACGGGGCCAACAGGGTAAACAAACAACAGTTGATAGGAAGTGGAAGGAAGTTTATATCATGGCTGCAAGGTAAACATATAATAGGATCGAGACACAAGCATCGAATCAACAGGCTAGAATAAGAACAACGGAAAGAATCGGTAACAAGTGATGAAAGGCAGCCATTTGGCAGCAAGTGAGTATACTTGCCTGGGATCCAGCAAGTAGAGGTACATCCACAGGACTTGTCGTTGCTCACATCATATCAACGTCCTATCCGGGAAGAAGCAACGAACCTCAAACAAACACCGGATGCAACAATTACTTCTACGGCAAAAGATCCAGCATGATCCTATTTTATATGCATGGCATGGCAAGATGCAACAGGGGAAACAACTTAAACAATTTAATCGGAACCGGAGTCCGGACAAATAATTATTGGTTCAACTTGTTTAGCTAACCATCAATATTAAATGTTGATTAACAGGTTTAAACAAGGTAGAGGTGATCTATCCAATATTAAATGGAATCGGGCATGATTTGAATTTAATACCCCAACACATTCCACATTTATTTAATAGGTGAACATGCATAACACAAACTAAGATGCAACATACAAGATGCAAACATGAGCATGGATGGCATAAACAGATTAAGTGCATTTTTCTGGTATGAAAACATATTTTATTTGTTGGATTTGGAATTAAAATGAGCAAGTTATTAATTGGACAAGTTTAAATGCATTAATTAAGAAATAGTTGTTTTCAGCAATTTAATTTATTCAATATAGAAAACAAAGTTGATATTTGCAAAGTTTAGAGAATTTTGATTGGAAAACGTATTTTACTTTTCAAATTTAGAGTTAAAATGAATTAGTTATGATTTATGCAATTAAATCAATTTAAATTGAGCCGGAAGCCCAACATTTAATTTAGGGGGTTCACATTATTTATCTACCCATCAAGATTAAATGTTGTTTAACAGGGCGAGATAATATAAAGATGAGCTATGCAATTTTAAATGGAACCGGGACAATATTTAATTATTCCAACTCATTCCATATTTAATTATTAGATGATATTACTATTACCTGCACCCACAAAAAAAATGCGATGCAACACGATGAATGATATGACATTTTAATTATAGTTGATATGTTATAGAAAATAGGGCATAGGTATAGGGGTTTTAGGGTTTGGGTTCGCACGTGTGGAGAGGATCTTTGTGTTCGACGCCGGAAAGATGGAGATCTTCGGGGCAACGCCGGTGTCTTCAGGACATGGAGGAAGTAGACGAAGAAGCGGAAGTAGACGAAGTCGTCGTAGCAGGGGAAGTAGACATTCTGTTGTCGATGCAGTCGAAGTCGAGGTCTTCGGGTCATAGAGGAAGTAGTCGACGTAGGCGTGGTAGTGGAAGTAGTCGACGTCGTTGTAGTAGGGGAAGTAGTCGACGTCGAGGAAGTAGTCGTAATTGCACCACCGCATCATCGTCTTCGGGGCGTCGAGGAGATAATTGTTCTCGTGTCGTCGTCGAAGTAGTCATTCATGTCTGGAGTCGAAGTGGTCGTCGTAGTCGCCATCATACCCGTAGAACTTGGCGGCGGAACGTGCGGAGAAACCGGCAACACACACACGATGCAACATCACCAACGGGCGCACGACGTTGCGGAAAAATCGCCGGACATGAACACCTTGACCGTGACAACAGGGCACTGGCATGAACGGGTGATCGCGAGGCACCATTCCTCTTGAGGACATTCCACCGAGCACCTGGCGAGCGTTACGGACGGAGGCCGGAGTCGCGAGCTCGTCTTGCACTCGGGAGGAGCTCGGCGCGGAGTTTGTCGCGGGGCAGACGTGGGGTCGAGCTCCTGGCCGGCCCGGGGATGCTGCAGAGGCGGAGGTGGTCGGGAAGGGCTTGGTCCCGTGGCGAGAGGAGGCGGAAGTCGGCGGCGCATACGGGGAGGACGGCGGCAGCGCTCGTGCTCCTCTCGGGCGAGGGGAGAGGGCGACGGAAGGAGGGGGGCGGTCGCCGGAATCCATGGCGGCCGGTTGGTCGCCGGTGCGGCCGGGGAGCTCGGGGTCGCGGCCGCCACGCGCAGGGAGACGGGAGAGGAGGGCGGCGGAGAGGAACGACCGGCGGGGCAGAGCTCGGGCCGGAGGCGGGTGGCCGGGACGGAGAGGAGGTGAGGGGCAGACGGGAGCTGGGCTCGCCGGCGGGAGGACCTCGCCTCCGTCCTGGCGGCGCTCGACGGGAGGATCGAGCGAGGAGACGCAGCCTCGCTGGGATCGATCGATCCCCTTTTTTTTCGTGCGTGTGGTGTGCGTTGTGTGGGCGTGTGTTGTGTGCGCTGGGTGTGTCGTGTGCGTGCGTGAGTTGTGTGCGTTGGGGTGGGTTCTGGTGTGCGTGCGTTGTGTGTGTTGAGGCCTGGGTGTGTGCGTGTGTTGAGGCCTGGGTGTGTGCGTTGTGTTTTAGAGTTAGGGTTTGAGTGGGGTGGCCGGCTGGGCCTTGTTGGCCTGGTCTGGCCACCCAAAACATTTTTTTTGTTGTTTTATTACTTATATTCAGAAAAAAAATGACAAGTGAATTAGAGGAATAGATTTTTACCATTTAAAATATTTTAGAAAATAATTCTATTTGTGCCATGTTAATATGATGCAAAATATGTCATGCGATGCAAAAGGAAAACAACTAGCAGTTTTATTTTGGGGAAAACCCCGGGTGTTACACACTGACATAAAAACCTTTGAAAGGAGGACTAGGAACAAGAGGGCAAGGAAGGAAGATTTAGAGAATGAGGCGGCGAAGAAGATTAAGGTCTCTCAAGATGTTGTGAACACATATGACAAGTTTGTGTACCACGCTCGCATATTGAAGACCGACCGACAGAAACCGAAGAAAGCTATCCCGTTAGTTTCTCTTGGCTGCAATACTATAGTTTGTTTGCTTTTATTATACTTTATATTTTTGTTTTCTGCTACCCTAAGTATCGCCCATTTGTTGTCCACCAGTTTTTATGTTTTTGTACAAAGATTTTTTGCTATGTTAGGATATGCATTTTGCTATTCACTTGGGGGTTTCTAGCTTTTCACTCTATTTTCACTTTTTGTGTTTTCGGGCCTGCTTTCATTATAATTGGTTGTTTCCACTGTGAATACAAGAGCTTCTTTTCCTCTCTACGCCCTAGAGGATGTGTCCATACTCAAGTCATGGGGGTGTGGTCTGAGAGTTTAAACAAGGAGTCAAAAGCAGCTTCTGACATGAGCATAAATGTCTTAAAGAAGTACATTTTTCTTACTACATGACGGTCAGTTGACATCTGTAACCCCATCAGTTTTTCACTTTTTTTGTGTTTTCATGCACAATGAAAACATGTTAATCTTACTTTTTCCCTGTGCATTACAGGGGAAGCTTATTGTTGATCCTGATGACTTTGACCCCAAGGAGTTGTTGAAGGATTTTAAGAGAGAAATCGTAGAGTTTAACGTCATGAGAAATGATCTGGTGAGTTTTACGCACGTTCTAAGATTCATTTCTCTTTTTGTTCTTTTGTTATATGTTCTCATTGTTTCGAGTTTTAAGACTTCTTTCCAATGTTTTGTTTTCTTTTATGCTAAGTCCATTTTTTATTTTTCTAACTGTACATTGTAGCTTTATTTTACTCTGGTCAAGAACAACCACTGGATAGTTTGCACGATGAACTTGCTATGCAAACAGTTCCACATTTTTTATTCCATCAAGAACCCAAAGAATTGCAGCTTGTTACAAGAGTATGCAAACAATCTTGTAAGTTGACACAAACAATTGCACACATATATTGAATTTTGTGCCTTTTTTTGTTCCCTGTATTGTTTGCTAACCACATTTGTTTTTGTTTGTGTTTACTTTTTGTTGTCAACTTAGTTCATGAATTTCGGGACGTTAACGATCGCTGCAGGATTGAAAACGCCCGATTTCTACATTTTCAAACTTACAACCCCCGAGCATCCGAAACAGAATACTCCGTAAGCTTTCATATTTTTTCACTGTTATTCTTGCTGCAATCAGTGTAAAGTTTTGCTCTTATTCTAGTTTTTTTTTGCTAAGGTTGTCACTGTTTTCATTGCTGAATCTGATGCATGTAAAATGCATACATGAACTTTGCATGTTATTACTTGTTTTTCCTACATATTAGCAACTTATATTCATGTTTTATAATGATTTGGGGGATTTTCTGAACAATCCCCCTTCTTTTGGTTCTAACCCTGTTTTTCCGGAAAACGTACTTTTTAGTGTTTCAGACTTTCCGGGAGCTTCGGGACTCCAAAAAGGGCAAGGCCAAAGAGCACGGTTCAGAATTTTCGAGACGAAGACCATGGGCCAAAGTAGAGGGCCAAAAGGCCAACCAGGTGGCAAAGAGGACCCTCCACGCGGCCAGATTCCTTGGCCGCGTGAGAGGCCCCTTTTTTGCGCCCGTGGCTCCGATGCCGTCGATCTTTCTTCTCCCGAGTGTCTCGTGACCTAAAAACAACTATATAAAGGGTCCCCTAGCCTTTTCGGGAAGGAGGCAGCGCCTAGAGACGAAACCACGAAACAGAGAGACAGAAGGCTGCCGCCGGAGAAGATCGGAGGGGGGAAACGCCGCCGGGATCACCCCCGGAGGGCTCCACCCCCCTCCGGCGTGTTCATCATCAACATCTACAGCAAGATCAGCTCCATCTCTCCACTGTAATCTTTTGGCAAACACGATGTATGATGCAATACTATATTCCCTTGATGTATTGTGTCTCCCCGTCTATGTTTGAGTAGTGAATTGTTCTTGGCAATGGTGAAATATTTCGTTGATTGGTTGCATACAAGTTTGTTATCTTCTATGATTGTCTTTATGTACAATATATGAGTGCACGCATATGTTGGGGAATGCAAGTAAGGTGATCACCGGTAGCATAATGGAGTGGTGGTGACTTGGGAGTGACAGTAACCTGAGACCGAGCCACAAAGTTAAGTTATTGGGAGATATATATAGGGGACCTTAGAACGTAAGGCTATGGTGGGACTTTATGTCTTAATCAATCTTGTGCAGTCATTTACTTGGCCACATGATCCATCATAAGGGGTTGTAGATCATTTACTTGACTATACCTATTCATGGCTCCTTCCTAGAAGAAACAACTAAGACTAAAACATGTGCTTCACTAATTGTGACAACCACATGAACGAAACACTTATTGCTAGAACACTTGCTCCCTTGAGATACTTGAGATATTTGCTGCTTGCTACTTGTGAAACTTGCTTAGAAACTTGCATTTTAAACTTGCTTCACTAGCTACTAGACAAACCACACTCCACGTCACTTGCTTTTAATTAGTTAGTTCCTTTTAGTCAAACTTATTGCTTTGCATAAACAACCATATAAGAGGGTTATAGGGCTTTAGAGAATAGATAGTTTACCTTCAGCTCCTCGTGGGTTCGACACTCAAATACTTATCGAAAGGTACTACAATTGATCTCCTGCACTTGGGAGTCATCAGAATCCATACCCACTTTTGTTGCAATATGCCATCTCTCATGCTATGGTAGTGCTTTTTTTGCTAATATAAGTCAATGATCATGTTTCATGGTACGCATCCTTTTTGCTCATTTATTATACCTAGAAAGCTTTCAATCCCTTTTATTTCCTTTTTCATGATATGTAATGTATCAGCGGCAGTTTCTACACTGGTCTTAATTTGATCGAATATCTTTTCACTGACTTCTTTATTTTTATGTCTGTGCAGCTATGATTGCGGGTACTTCTCCATGCTTTTCATCAATCATTTCAATGCGAAGACAATGAGAGAGTTTAGCAAGGAAGACATTTCAAACTATCGCAAGTTTGTAGCATATACGCTCATTGAGGCTAGGGAGGACAAGGATGACCTCATGAAGCTTATGGAAGCTGAGCTGGATGTTTAGATAGGCTGAGCTGCATGTTTAGATGGGGGGTTTCAAAACTATGTAACGGAGCCTATCGCCTTGGTGATCTTTTGCTTGAAACTGTTGTAATCGGATGAAATTTGACCTACTTTTTAGCTTGTGACAGCACAACCCCCTCATCTGGTGTATTGTTGACATGTTTTTATTCGTGCAAGGATATGTGTGTTCTGTGGATATTTTATATGTGTTCTGCCCAATATGCTTTCCTTTTGAAATTATAACGCGCAGTACCAGGGAGCATTTTGCTTTTTTCTAGTTGTTCGACTACATACGATTTTTCCTGCCCCGCTTTTGCTTTTAAAGAGCTTTCGAAAATCTACAAATCAAACATGGACGTGCTACGGATGAAGTTATGAAATGTTTCTCTAGAATTTTTTTCCTGCTTATGAACAACAAAATCAGTGCTTATACGCACATAATTTTTTGCTGTTCATATTCATGTCAGTTCTGGTTTGCTACCAACGTTTTTTTGCTAAACAAGGCAAATACAAAGAAATTAATTTGTTACAGTACAACAGTAAGGTTGCTTTTTATGTATTATTAATATTAACAGCAAACAGGTATCATTTTGTGCCTCTCTAAAGAGATGTCTGCTATGTATTTTTCTTCCACAACTATTATGCTTATGAACAACATTTGTTTTGCTGCACTGCAGTTATTGGTTTTCTCACATAGTTTAAATATAACGTATCAGACAACTCCAGGTGCATTTTAAAACACTCCCAACAAAAGAACAAAAAACACTCGATAGTTCACTGTCATAATTATAGTGCATGAACAGTTAAATGTTTCATATTACAAGTATTTTTCTTGTAGTGTTTCTTTTTGCACAACACAACTACATTTTTTGTGTGCACAAAGCAGTGTCTCTATAACAATGTGAGAGCAGCTAAAGCTTCAATTTTGCACCAGCAGCAATAGTTGCTTCTTTTAATTTCCAAATCCTATATTCTTCACATTCTTTTGTTTCAATGTGTTCTTCCTTTTGGCACCATGGGCATTTTCGAACCCGTTTCTTCCTTGGCGCCTTTGGCTTTTCTTCTGTTGCTTTTGGCTCCTTAGCCTTCTTCTGTCGCTTCGCAGCCATTTCTTCATGTTGCCCGAGCAAGGTTTTCCTCCTTTGTTCCTTTATTGTTGGACGGCCTTTAGGTTTCACCCTTTGAGGGTTTTTCACATTGTCACTGCTACGAGTAAACGTTTGATTCACATCAGGTTGCATGTCTTCATTCTGATTGTTTTTTTTTTTCCCTGGTACCCTGCTTCCACACTTCTTTGTCAACTTGCTGCTTGCTATTTCATCGAGCTCTTCTCATTGTATGTAACATCCCTGATTTTTGGAAAACTCAAAAATCACAAAAATTTGAAACTTTTTGTTTTCATGTTATGCAAGTCATCAAAAACCAATGAGAGGCAAGAAATAAAAGGAAACAATACATAACTCAATGAAAAATTGAAATTAAAAATCCATTATATCTCTATTCCATAAACTCTAAAAGCCCATTCAAAATAAATATTCATTAATCAAAAAAAATGTTTTATCTTAGAAAACCTTATTTTATAACATGTTTTCAAATCAACTATTACTTTGAAAATGTTTTATAGCTTTTGAAACCAGAGAATTATTATCTCTAATAATTTCTATACCTCAAAATTATTTTATGAGAATAACAACTATTTATATTGATGTTATTCCAAGTTTTAAACATAAAGTGGTATTCATAAAATGCATTGTTTTGAAAATAACATAAAAGAGGGTTTTGAAAACAATATTATGACTTGTGGTTTTATTCCAAATTTTATTGATCAACAATATAAATTATTTGATATGAACTAATTAAATACCATTAAGTTACTATTGGTAAATCCTTCATATCCTAAAATTATAAAATGTGAAAATGGTTTAGAAATGGCTTTCCAAAAATATGATATAACATGTAAAATGTCTCTGAAATTTTATTTAGACAATGACATAAATTTATTATTTCCTAAATTTTAAAATGGCCTTAAAGTATTATTAGTGTTTTATTTATTTTTCAAAATATTAAATTGTGAAAACAAGATTAAATGACTTTCAAAAATATGTTTTCAACATTTCTAATACCACTGAAATTTAATTGGCCAATAACTATGTTTTATAAAATTTTAAATTAAAAATCACATTAAGTGACTATTAAAGAATTATTCAAATTTCCAAAATTTCAAAAATAAAATATGTTGAATTGTTCTAAAAATGATATTGTTGGAAAGCATTTGAAATTTTAAGAATTTAGAAATTTGTTTCATGTTAATTGGATTTATAAAACAGAAGATATAATTAAAACAATTAAAGAGGAATAAAAGAATTTTTTTGATGACGTCATCGTCTTCAATCTCTGGAAACGGCAAGAAACGGCCGAATGAATTCCTTGATTTCGCGCGTTTAAGACCGCAATAGAAACCCCCGAGCCCATTCCTTAAATCGCCTCCATTCCCTCGCCATTTCCCCTCTCTTTCCCCCTCGAATTGTTTCCGAAATTGCTGTCAATCTCTCGCCGGAGTTCTCTCTGCCCGCCGTCGTTTTCCCTCCTTTCCGGTGAGTGCAATTGGTCCCCGAGCACGAGACCCTGCCCCTCTCCTTCCCCTTGTCCGTGCGCGCGTTTTGAGTCTTTTGTGCGTCGTTTTGCTACAGGGTAGCGACGAGGCGAGCTCGCCGGAGCCGAGAACCGCACAGTCGCCTCGGGACCTCCTCGCCGCCGTCATTGCAGAGCTCGTGAATACTCCCCGTGGTCATCATCGCATCCACCGTGTCACGCGGCACCTTCCCGTGGTATCCCCGTGCCCGGAAAACCTCTAGAGCGTCGCCGTCGTCCACTCCCGAGCTAGCGCCGCCGTCCCCGCCATCTCCGGCGACCAAAGTCCGGCGGGAGGTAACCCTAATCCCCTATTTCAAATCTGCTCCGTTGGATCGGCATCGTAGGGCTAGGATTAGATCCACCCCCCGAAGAGGTACCAGCCAATGGCATTGCGCCAAGTCAGCCGAGCATTATTTCGTTATCCGTCGCTCGGTGCAACACACAGCAGGCCCAAGCCCATTCCCTACCCATCGCCCTGCGCGGCAAATAGCCATTTCTCGGCCCAGCCTGCCTCTGGATTTGTTTCCGAATAAAAATAGAATAGTAAATTTTGCAGAAAAGCCCCTGCAACTTCAAATCATCATATCTTTTTAACCACTTAACCAAATTTAGCAATCTTGGACTTTTTGAAAAGCCCTTGACATCTAGAAACTTTTGGCACTGGCCAAATTCAAATTTTACAAACTTAAAATTGTTCAATTTCAAATATGCTTGTTTGATGAAATTTGGCATAATTCAAATTCTACAAATTCAAAAATTGTAAATAAAATATATTTGGAAACCTTAGGATGTGTAATTTCATATACTCTGTCCCAGAATAATATTTGAACAAACTAAAATTGAATTTAGAATTTAGTTGTCTATTTGAGTATTTTTGACATAGATTAATTTCTATAAATATTTTCAATATAGTTCCTTTTGCAAAATTACTCCATTTGGTAACCTTGAACCAGATACATTAGTGGATAATCATTTTGGACACACTTGGACCATGGACATGTGTTTTTGACCAAAAACTCAACATAGTGATATATCTATTTTCACCATGTCTTAGATTTTGTTTCCATCATCTATTGTTTGATGTTATGGCTATTTGGAGCCAAGAACAAGCCCTTAGAATGTGTCAATCACATATAGTACCAAGTAGTGAACTTTATTTTTCTATCTACTTCTCCACTCCCCCATTCTTGCTTCAAGAATTCACCAAGTCAGCAAAATGGAGATCAAGACTCAAGCACAAGGAGAAAACTTCAATATCAACTTGGTGGCAACATGAAGAGCTATGAGGAATATCATTGAAGAATTTGAAGGAAGGACTTAGACTCCACAGCAACAAGAAGAAACTCAATGAAGTACAAGAGTATGAAGAAATCAAGGAGAAGACATTTTCCTCTCTCTTCCTATCCCTTCCATTTCTTTCTTTTCAAATTGACATAGTGGTATTTGTGCCCATCCCATACCCAAACCAATTAGTGAAGTGAAAACCATGAAGACTATCAAGACCAAGAGAAGCACCACACCAAGGAAGGAAGCAACTTAGATGGCATGATGATGATCTTCAAGAAGGCAATCACATGAGGACTAGAAGCAATCCACCCAAGTTGAAGAATAACAAGTTATTTTTGTCCAACCATTGACCCAAATGGAAAACCCAAGACTTAGTAATATTTTCCCTTGGATGATGAAGTTAGTAGACCTACCCTAACCACAATGGAAAATACTAACATAGTCACTCAAATATTTTTGAAGGTGAATATGACCAAGTGTTTGCATGTATTACTTTAGCTGAAGAAGTAATATGTTTATTCTTAGTGAACTCTTGGAACTTCCTCGACAAGTATGGTTATAATAAAGTTAGTTTTATACATAACTCAACCTAGCCCTTCCCAAGTAAACCATTGGAATTTCCTTAACAAGTATGAGACCATTAGAGAATGAATCTTTCGAACCCAAACCTTGTCCTAACTAACTTGGTTAAGCCCCTTTTGATATGTTAGTTGCTTTTCTACACTTGTATGTTTGTTTGCTAGGATGCTTGTTTATTTTGTTATTGTGTTTTCAATGAATAGATTGTACGGAGAGCAACAATCTTTTGTGAAGAGAGTGTGATATCTTCACCAACTTCAACAAGGCAAGTAACACACCATCAACTACCCATTATTTTCTATATGCATTAGTTGATTTTGAGTAGTATGCATGATAGGAAATTTTTACTAAGTTATACTATGCTATGCTATTATCCTAGTAGTGTGTAGCCATCCCTTTTACCTTGTTATTTTGATAGCCTTAGAATTTATTAGATGCTATGCAATGTTACAAATTGTTTTACTAGATGTTGATGAAAAATTCTAAGTATAACAAATGTATGAACCACCTGGGTGGAAGTGGTAAGACTGGTTTATGTTGAGTGTTGCCTCAGGGCCCTTGTTTAAGGGTTATTCCACTTGAGGTTGTCACTTGAGGATGGCCACCCAGGAACAAAGAGATTACTATGTCCTTCTAAGTTTAGTAGCTTCCCGTGCAGCCTTTAGTCATATGGGCTCTGTCTTGATCAACTAAGTTGAATGAACTCACTAGGCTTACCAGCAGATGTAGCATAATTATAGGTGGCACGGGTAAGCCAAACGGTGGTGGAATTTCTTCTGAAAGATCTCGTCTCAATCTTATCCTTTCCTTAATGCACTCAGGGTGTATAGGATGTTTGGGCTGATCTGAGTCTGAAGGTGAAAGTGCACAAACTCTGCAGAGTCAACAAACTAAGATCTTAGCCGTGTCCCCGGTTATGGACAACTATGAGCAGCTGGACAAGGATTGACGGAAGAATCTCATCATCAATTTCAATAAGTAAAATTTTGACCAAGTGAACAGTATTGTGGTGCTTGGATCTTAATCCAATGTTGCCACCCTTTGAAAAGAAAAGTTTGTTTTACAAAAGAGATAGGACAAAACTGGCTTTATGCAAACTTAGCCAAAACTCTACTCAGCCAAATAAGCATGTAGTATTAGTCTTGCCATTTATATCCACCATAGTGTTACTTGCCAATACATTAAATTGTATTGACTCCCTTGTGGCTGCATATTCCATATTGCAGATATTTCTGAAGACGAGTGAGGATTTCGTTTAGGATCTCGAGACTATCGCCAACATGTTTTGCCTGTGGCACATGAAGAAGATGGGCTCAATGTTGTTCTATGTTTTCCGCTGTATTTCTTTGTTTTCTGCTAAGTCTTCTAAGACTATGCAAGTTGTAATCCTATTTTGTAAAGACTGGATCATGCGATGTAATAGAATTTGATGCATTTGCATGATATTTCATTTTGTAGTGTGGTGCTAGCAATTGATCCAGGGACTAGCACAATAACACAGGTATTCCATCTTTGTTAAAAGTTGGGATGCTACATTGTAGCAACTAGTTTTGCAGCTTCATCAGCCATACTTGACACAACTTCATACGTATCGTCCGCAAAACAGGCATCAGAAGCCAGATCATTTAGTTTCCTGCATAGTGCATTGTATTTCATGGTGTTTGTTGGCGGTATACCAAATCGGATGTTGTCTTCGCCAGGAGCAAACGTAGGCGTCGATGCTGTAGAAGACCATCTTCGGAGCATGTATCTCTCCGGAATTTGATGCACATTAAGGTGAACCATAACCCTGATAATATGGGGGCATAGCAGCCCACACATCTCAAATGTGTTGCAACCACAGGAGAACAAACCTTCCCGAAGGACCACCCGGACCCGATAAGTTTTCATTTCCAGCTCAGGATTTGGAACGAGATCAAAACAGTTGTTATCTCCCTCTGACTGTATTGGATAGAACTTTGCTGATGCAGAAATCAATTTTTGAAACCTCTCGAAAATCTCCCTTGTGTAGAATGCCAACCCTTGCTTCTCGATGGCGTAACTGCATATTTAAAAGATTGAGCTGCATTAGAATGGAAATTTTTGCTATGAAAGGATGCTTATGCCTTTTGATTTTTTTTGCTTCACTTGCATTTTTTCTCAATGAGATTTAATTTATGTTACTCTAGGTTCCTCATATTGCTACATTGGGTTATTACCTTTACTATCATATCATATTTTAACTGTTACAATAAAATGTATCAGGAATTTGACTTCTCTGTGCTTTATTGTTTCACATGAAAGGTGGGTAGGACATACCTTCCCCAGAAGGGTGTTGTGGTTGTCTCCACTGTGAAACCAGAGTTCTCTTCACGGTCAAGCATCAAAACCTGACACAACTCATATTGCTGCACAAAATTCCAAACTGAGTCACTTGGACGGTTTAACATTTTGAAAAACGAGTTTAGCCCTTCTGATCGCTCCGTTGTGCTTGTGAATGGAAAAAAGCAATGTTTAAAATACATTGGAGCCCAAGTCTTCCTTGTCTTCCACATGTTCTATAGATGTTTATACTCCGACATTGCATATACTTGAATCATATGCTGCCAGCATGACTCAAACTCATCCACCGTGTCCGTGCCATAGATGCACGAGTAGAAGGCATCGGCAGATGGGTTGTCGTCCGCCAGATTTGCACAGAGTTTTGTCCTTGCAAGATGCAAAATGTGGAACACGCAGCACCTGTGTATTGCATTTGGAAACACCTTAGAAATTGTTGTCGCCATCGCTTGGTCCTGATCTGTCATTATGTTAGCAGGGGCAACACCATTCATTGCAAACAGCAATGGTTGGAAGACCCACTCAAAATCTTCAATTTTTTCACCCGGGAGCAAAGCTCACCCAAGGACTATTGTGTGTGTATGGTTTTTAATACCAACGATTGGCGCGAATGGCATATTGTACCTATTTGTGCAGAATGTAGTGTCAAAAAATACACAATCACTGTATTTTGGGTACAAGGCTCTCGTCGTTCCGTCTACCCAAAACAGAGCTCTCATAGCATTGTCCTCATCAACAAGCGAAGCATAGAAAAACTCCGGATTCTTAGCTTGTCTTTGTTCAAAGTACTCCATCGTCATGGCAATGTCCCGGAGTGTCACCTCATTGCGCAACATTGTTCTGATATTCGAGACATCTCTTTTCACATATCCAAGCATCTAGGATCCCCACCATGCACACTCCCAAGACAACCCATGATTTGAGCAATGCTTATATTCTGGCTATGGAGCGTTTGCAAAAACTGAAAGTCCTCTTCTGGAACCCTTCTATGAGATCTGTAAAATCTGCGCCTCCCAACATTTTTTACCAGGGGTGGGAGAACTCTTCTTTGAATACTGTCACAGTCCAAACCCCATTTCTCCTACCAACAAGCATGTGAGCTTTATAATCATACCGGGTATATATGTTGCGCTGCCTTGTGTTCGTCATATCCATCTGTAGGCCAGCTTGCTTCCCACGAGATTTCTGCCCGCTGTGGAAGGTCATATCAATGGTTGGATCATGCTCTGATGCAGAAATTTTAGATGCGTTTTTTTTTTGCTTATCCACCATTGGATTCCCACTGTGCACACACTCAAATAATCGGCTTAGAATTGTCATTGGGGGTGCATTTATTGCGCTGCTGTATTTTGTGTTGCCAATGTGAGTTCCGAACCCCATCTTCAAGGCGTAATCATTGTACACTTTTTTGCTTCATCGTTATGCTCAAAAGTCATACCAACAAATGGAACCACGGGTTGGGAAGAAATTTCCTCACCAGCATCTTCCTTAGAATTCGTAGCAGTACCACTTGTCTCACTATGGGGTCCAGGGGAAAATGTGTTAGCACCAGATTCTTCCCGCTCATGAGCATTGTATTCTTCTTCATACATGAGTTGGTTCAGATCAAAACCACCAAGCACTCCATCTGCAACAAAATCCTGCTCATTTTTGGGAATCAAACATTGTAGCATGTAAAAAAATGTGATCATATAACAAAATCTTATGATGCAGGAATAATTCTGGACACACAGACCATGCTCTTTTTACCTATTTACTATGCTGCAATTGTGTTTTCTTTTGCTTAACTGACATTTTCATGAGTTAATGGTTTTTCCTTAATTTACTACCATACATAATGTCATGCAACAATGTTTACTTCTCTTGTGACAAGATAGCAAATTCAATGAAACAAACCACTCAACAATTTTTGCTATTTTTTACTCCATGGAGGGGAGATTTTTTTTTGTTGAATTTCTCTTTCTCATGTCATGAAGAAGAAAATTTTGTCACAAATAGCAGTTCCATGAAGCAATTATCTTGAGCAATTTCATGCAGCAGCTAGTTTCCAGTAGGGTCCACAATATTTCACAACCAATTTTTCATGGAGCAAAGTCTGTAAGTAAATTTTACATGGTACAATTGTTATGAAGCAAGTATATTAATAGTTTTTGTTTAGAGTTTTTTTTTGCTGCAATAGAAGTTTCAGGGAGTTAGAAGGAAAAGTAACCGTGCACACCACAGATTTTTACATATGAAATCAACAGTACAAACAATTTTTATGGGGTAGAAAAACAAACCATAGATGGAGTCTTGTTTTTTCTGGGGCACGGGTGTGCAATACTTGTGGGTTGTTGATTTGGTGCATAAGGAACCCAGAACCGGCGCCGCCCCTCGCCGTTCCGGCGAGCCTAGTCCGGGGCGCTGGATTGGAGCCCAAGCTCGAAGCAACAATAGGAGGTGTGCGCATATGGTGGGGATGGCCTTGCGGAGGGTACATGATGCTACCACGCAGGTGGACCATCGTTGGAGGAGAACCGGCGGCCGCCGCCGCCTCCACGCGCTTGCTGATCCCCCAAATCGCGGAGATCTGCCCTCGTCTCTCATTTCAGCTGCGGGGCGAACGATTTTTGCTGCAGGTGGATTTCTGTCGGGACGACGCGTGGCTCGGTTAATCGTGCGATCAGGGGAGGTCCAATCGGACGTCTCTGCATACGGGAGAACGAACGAAACGTTCTCCCGGAGGACGCTTAGCACGCGCCTTTTCGTCATGAATCTCCACCGCGCAAACTTAGTAGGAGTAGGAAAATTGAATTTGCACCCTCAATCGCCAAAGATCAAATGGACACGATTCCTTCGTGCTCCCCACTCGGACACCCCCACCCTCCCCCTTTCACGCTAATCCTCTCCATGATTACGCACGTCCCTTCCCTTCCACATATCTCGCACACGCCTCGTGCACCACCCTCTCCCTCCCTTCCCAATGGCACAACCGCTCTAGGGTTTCCATGCCACCATGCCAGATTCCCATCTTGCCCACGACGCCGCCGATCCACTGGCGCCGCTGCTGCACAGTACGCCTTTGTCGTCCCGCCCCACCCTCCGCGTCGACACCGCGTTGCATCCCCAACAGTCCCTCCTCGCAACAGCATGGAGTGTGAGCTGGAGGACGGCGGCACACCGGGGCCTCGAGCGAGCCGCCTTTATGGTCGGGAGCGTCGTCGTTCATCGCAGCCCCGCGCACATCCAGAACCATCACCGTTGTCGACGACTATCTACCTGGATCACGATCCGCGCGCGTGTCGTCGAGTCCGAGACGACCACTGATAATACATGGTTCGAGGTGGGCAGGTTGACGAGCCTGGTGTTCATGGCCAGTCTGTGCCCCTTCGTGCTTCAAGCAGCTGCATATCCCATGCAGCGAACGACTGAAGTGCAGTGTAAGCTTCACATTTACCCGTCATGGTGGTTCAGTTTAATGAAACAGAGATGATCCTTCTAATTTGTATTGTGCTAGCCAGTGGTGAAATTTGACACCAATGGTGGGATTGCATTTTAGGTTTTAGTCTGGTTCCTTTATAATTTTTGACTCATTTTCTAAAAAAAAAACATCTTTCTTTTGCAAACCAAGATAAGGACAAGTGGTCCTATGTTTTTGGGACGCGCTAGGCACAATTCCCCCTAAGATTGCTAAACGTAGGTCCCCTCGTGAGCTCTTGGATTTTCATCCAATGGGTAGAAATAAGCACATTACATTTTTGCATTTTAGCTCTTCTGTTTTTTGGATATAGAACCCGACTCCACAGTAACCCCACTTAAATGAAGGGGTATATTGTGTTGCCCCCAGTCATATCGACAATTACAACAAAACAGTCATTGCAACAAATTCACTAGTATCGCAACAAAAATTATCACCCCTTATAAAAAAAGTATTTCAACAAATTGTTAAAAAAAATCGAAAAATAAGTAATACAACAAAAAAATTAGTTAGACAATATGTTAATTGCGTTGCAACAAAAAAGTTCAAACAATTCAATAAAAACCACAACCTATTGCAACAAAAAAAAGTATTTGCATCAATTAAAAAGTTGGTAAGCAAGAATATAATTTGTCATTGTTCCAGTTGCAATAAAAATTATCCCCTATTTCAACAAAAAATAAATCGATAGAAACAATAAGATCACATGTTTATAACATGTGGAGGAGCGCATAAACATATCATTCCAAATGAATACTAAAAACATATACACATTTCCTATAAAATCATACAGAAAAATATTGCAACATCTCGGTTGTGCTTTCTCAACAAGATACGTGCGAAAATGTTACAAATTTTAAAGATGTGCGCAACTTTGACAAAAAAAAAATAGCGAAAACACTTAGCGTTTATATGTCTGCACGTACTTGCTATATTGGGCTTCTGAAATATATTCTAACGCACGAAACTAGGCCAAAAACATAAAATTGTTGCTAAATGGTCCTAGTCCGGCCCAACAATGGGCTTCAAGGCCGCGCTCGCGTGCTGGCAGCGCCCGACCCTATGTTTTTTGAGAACATAGCAGCCATATACTTGAGAAAAGAACTATGTGTAGCCCCTATGACCCCTCTTGCTTAAGTAGAACAAACAGTTTCCGTTTTAGGCTTACTCTAGCCATATCCATTTACATTTAATAAATAAATATTAGCCAAAAAAATCAACGGAAAGAAGATATGTTACATTTTCATCTAGATGTGATTACTTGATATGGAACATTTTCACGTTGCACAATGAGTTCATTGAATGTTAATTGTATTGGACTATTCCATGCAGGTTTCTTTGGATTGTGAAGGTCGAGATTCGTTTGTTCTCCCCCTCCGGGTCCTCTAATCCTCCACCGGTCTAAAACTTCTAGCATTATATCCAAAAATTCAGTTTTGAACTAATATAAGTTCACTGGTAGGACTGTAGTAGCATGAGCATGGATGGTTTAAAATTCTAAAAAAATTAGTGTCCACTCACTGCTATTCTTATCGTATTAGGTCCGCTAAGAGGTTCACTATTTGTCTATGATTTCTTGAGTCTGGATATGTAGTATTTACTGCATGTTGAATTACACAACTTAGGTAAAAGGACTTCCGGTTTGACATTTGTGTTATGGTTATAGATGAGAAGATAAGGTCCTTAAGTTTTCTGCAAATGATTATATTCTACTTGCGACATTCATGCTGCTGCCAACGATGTCGTCCTCTGAGGCACGCAGTGAGGGGTATCTCTTATTTGTCAAATTACGCTTTAAGGAAGTTCAAATGACCCTAATGATGACCTGACCCCTATTCTGAAGAACTGATCTATGTGGACTGATGGTGCAGGTCTTGGACTCGTTGGGAAACCCCAAAAGGAAGGTATGACGAGCACAACAACAGTTTTCCCTCAGAAAGAAATCAATGTTTAATCGACCAGTAGAAGGAAGGAGTAACTTCAGAAGGTTGTTGCAGCTGAGATGGCAGGGCGCACTACCGGTTCAGCAGCAACGTGGAACCTACACAACACAAACAATTCACTTTGCCCCCAATGAAGCTGTGAGGTTCTCAATCTCACCAGTTTTGCTGAACACAAAGAGGTTAAACATATGGTGTTGAAAATAGTACTAAAACAGTATGAAAGCATTAGCACCAGTATGAAAGCAGTGGAAGCAGTGTGTGTATTATCAGAATCAGAAAATGGACCGGGGTCCACAGTTCACTAGTGGTGTCTCTCCGTGAAAGATAAATAACATGCGTGATGAACAAATTACAGCTGGGCAACTGACAGAAATGAAGGCTGCACCGTAGTGCATATGCAAGACATAAAGATTACTGTGTGATTCATGTGGGCATTACAACAAAATACATAGATCGTCTGATGGTGTAGGTCTTGCACTCGTTGGGAAACCCCAAGAGGAAGGTATAATGAGCAGAACATCAGTTTTCCCTCAGAAAGAAACCAAGGTTTAATCGACCAGTAGGAGTAAGGAGTAACTTCAGAAGGTTGATGCGGCTGAGATGGCATGGTGCACTACCGGTTCAGCAGCAACGTGGAACCTACACAACACAGACAATTCACTTTGCCCCAACAAAGCAGTGAGGTTGTCAATCTCACCGGTTTTGCTGAACACAAAGAGGTTAAATGTATGGTGTGGAAAACAGTATGAAAGTAGTAGCAACAATATGAAAGCAGTGTGAGAGAAGTGGAAACAATGTGTGTATTATCAGAATGAGAAAATGGACCGGGGTTCACAGTTCACTAGTGGTGTCTCTCCGTCAAAGATAAATAACATGTGTGGTGAATAAATTACAACTGGGCAATTGACAGAAATGAAGGTTGCATCGTAGTGCATATGCAAGACATAAATATTACTATGTGATTCATGCAGGCATTACAACAGAATACATAGACTGTCATCCAACTGCATCTATGTCTAATATCCCACCCTCCGAATATCATCCGAACAAACGTTGGGTATTAAGTTGCAAGCAACAGATTATCGATGTAAGAAAAGTGTGTAATGTAAACAATGTAAACTAGGTAAACACCGTTGTTTTCTCCCTAATAGCAACAACACATCCTCCATCCGTCACGTTTCTGCCACTCGAGCAGAGATGCAAAGGAGGCATGAACCCACTATCGAGCATAAATACTCCCTCTTGGAGTTATTAGCATCTACTTGGTCAGAGCATCTACTAATAATGGAGAGCGTGCAAGATCATAAATAACATAAGCATGAAGATAACATGATATATTGATAATCAGAAGACATAGCATTCAACATTCATCAGATCCTAGCAAACACAACATGTAGCATTACATAAAGATGATCTCGATCATGTGAGGTAGCTCACGAGATCTAAACATGAGGTACAAAGTGGAGAGAACAACCATCTAGCTACTGATGACCCACAAGTATAGGGGATCGCAACAGTCTTCGAGGGAAGTAAAACCCAAATTTATTGATTCAACACAAGGGGATCCAAAGAATATTTATTAGCCTTAACAACTGAGTTGTCAATTCAGCTGCACCTGAAAGTAGACTTGCTCGCAACAATTTATTAGTGGTAACAGTTTTATAGCAGTAGTAGAAATAAAATAACAACAGTAGTAAACTAGTAACATCAGTAGCAATCATGGAAAACATCAGGATGGGAAGTACCGTAGGCATAGAGGGAATGGATGGACAGGCGTTGCATGGATAACATAGGTCATGTAATAATAATAACGCGGACATTGTAGATAATAATATAATGCATCAAACATGTAGGCAAACCATAGGCATGTGTTCCAATATAGTCATACGTGCTCGCAATGAGAAACTTGCACAACATATTTTCTACCAGCCCGTGGCAGCGGGGCCTCTAGGGAAACTACTCGTAATTAAGGTGCTCCTTTTAATAAAGCACCGGACCAAAGCATTAACACTCTGTGAGCACACGTGATCCTCACATCACAACCATCCCCTCCGGTTGTCCCTATTTTTGTCACTTTGGGGCCCCAGGTTCCGGAAAATGACATGTGTAAAAAAACTTGCAGGTATGATCAAGAAACAACATTATACTCATGAAACAATAACATGTTCAGATCTGAAATCATGGCACTCAGGCCCTAGTGACAAGAATTAAGCATAATAAGTTGCAACAACGGTAGAAAACACTAAAAATGGATACTGGGCACTATGCCCTAACAATATGGAATTATTACATGATCAGTCTCATCCAATCCCTTCCATCCCTCTCATCCTACAGCGGTGTTTACTCACACATGGATGGGGGAATCATGGATGGTTGATGGAGAAGGAGTGGCGGTGTCGATGGCGATGATCTCCTTCAAATCCCCGTCTCGGCAGGGCGCCAGAACATGAACTTCTAATCCCCGAATCGAGGTTCGGAGTGGCAGTGACGCTCTGTTGTGTTTCTATGGAATATGACGAACCCCCTGTCGTTTTAGGGTTGAAGGCGTTATGTAGTCGAAAGGGGAGCCCGGGGGGGGGGTCCCGGGTTGGCCCACACCACCAGGCGGCGCGGCCAAGGGGGGGCGCCATGGGGTGGTGTGGCCCCCTCCTGGCCCCTCTCCTGGCCCCCTTCTGGGTCCCGGGGTCTTCTAGTGTTTTAAGACCAATGGGGTCTTTTCTGGGCATTTTCCCGAAAGTTGATTTTTCTGCGCAAAAACGAGACACCAAGGTAATTCTTCTGAAAACAGCGTTAGTCCATGTTAGTGGTATCCAAAACTCGCAAGTTTAGAGGAAAACAATAAGAAAGTGTTCGGAAAAGGAGATACGTTTCGGACGTATCAACTCCCCCCAAGCTTAGCTTATTGCTTGTCCTCAAGCAATTCAGTGACAACTGAGAGCGATAAAATACTTTTACGAACACATTTGTTTCATATGATGTAAATATACTCACTACATGATCAAGTGCTGAGGCAATTCATAATAAGATATATGGAAAATAAAAGTCACCCAACAGTTATGCAAACCATGAAAAGATGCCCACAAACTAATAATAGACAACATGAAGTACTTCAATCTACAAGATTGCAATGCTCATAATACGGTATGATAAAGTGTACTCGCTTGACCTTAATAGTGAAGAAAAACATAAATGTTAGGGCACCTCTAAAGTTCAAATGAAGACTAGAAGTATAGATACCAAAGATACAAGCATCACAGTTATACCACTATCAACCGTGTTTTGGGACAAGCACATTACACTAAGAATAACAACCATGCTCTCAAGAAGGTGCATAAAGAGAGAAGGTGAAGACTCAACATAAAAATAAAAGAAAGGCCCTTCGCAAGGGGAAACAGGGATTAACTCATGTGCTAGATATTTTTATTTTATTAAACAAAGGTATTGAAAACATTTTTTGAGAGAGGTGTATGCTTATGTCAACGAATGGTAAACAGACAATACAATACGTCACAAGCCAACTAGATTTCACAAGAGAGGCTCCCATAGAAGGACGCATATGGGTAGAAGGTCATCCCTCTTTCTCTTTTGTTTACACAATTATGCTTTGACCGATAAATGAGCGGCAAAAAGAGTGAAGATAATTTGTGTTATTAATTTGGGGCTGGGCACCTCGCTGTCGGCTCTTCTATCATTGGATAAGAGGATGAAGACACTAGTCCAGGGTGTGAAATCTAGTCAACAAGTGAGATAAAGATTCTCTATTTACGTCCTCATGAGCTAAAACAGGGGCACAAACATGAATAATTTTTAGCAGGTTTTAAAGGTAGCACACGAGAAATTTACTTGGAGTGGCAGTTAAATACCACATATATAGGTAGGTATGGTGGACACATTTTGCAAACTTTGGTTTTTGGGAGTTGGATGCACGAGTAGAGCTTATACTCGGTACATGTGAAGGCTAGTAATAAACGGGGAGCGACAATCAAGAGAGCAACAACTGTCATAATCATGCTTGCGACAAAACAAAATTAATAGGGGCATAAAGATGATACGGATACTCTGAGGCAAAATAAATCATCGAGGCTTAATTGACTTTTTGTTTTCATTCATAGCAT
Source organism: Alopecurus myosuroides (assembly GCA_028641055.1). Lineage (NCBI taxonomy): Eukaryota > Viridiplantae > Streptophyta > Magnoliopsida > Poales > Poaceae > Alopecurus > Alopecurus myosuroides. The sequence continues at coordinate 314,077,848 of CM054057.1, read as the reverse complement.
GCGTGAGCATGTGCCAAGTCGATCCAAGTGAAACAATCATAGGGAGATACCTCAATGGCATACCCTTCTATGAATAAAACAATGCAAGCAAACATTCATACGACATGCTATCTGATACGTGCATTTTTTATCATCATTTATACCCTCCATATAGGCATTATTGGGATGTTTTATCAATGTTATGTCATTGTTTTGCATGTTTTAGATGATTTTATGGGACTTTCCTACAAAGTCCCTATTTTTGGTATTTAATTTCTGGGTGTCAGAAAACACCTGTTTTCATGTTTTTGATGTTTCAGGAGCTACAGGTATCCAAATTGCGAAAGGAAAGAAACCCTGTCAGTTTTTCTTCGGGAGAAAGGCCGTGGGCACAAGACACAAAGGAGGAGGGCCAGGAGGCCCAAAAGGGGGTAGCCCACGCGGCCAGATTCACTAGTCGCGTGTGGGGCCCCCAAATGGGCCCACAGCACCTCCTCCCCGAGGTCTTTTTGCTGACGACTCCGTCTTCCCCGAAAACGAACACCCTAATTTTCCCGAGACGAGACGGAGCCGCCAGGGCGGCGAAACTCTCGAAACTCTCCGCGGGGGAGACAGATCTTGCTGCTCCGGAGTTCCGGAGAAGGGGGAAATCATCCCCATCTTCATCCCCATCTCCTCCTTGGCGTGGGAGGAGGCATCTCCATCACCATCCTCACCAGCACCTGCATCTCCAACATCACTATCACCGTGATCCACTCCGTTCCCCTCATAGTTTGATCATTGCTACACACTAGATACGTGTTATTGTACTCCGTTGCATGTTTGGGATTGAGTACTTGTCATTATTTGGTGGTGGATCCATTGTTTCAGATTGTGTTGTACCACATATGTCACCATACATGATCATGTTTGCACGTTGTGAGTAGTTCCCGCATGTTCCTGAGGGCATAGGATGAATTGGCAATGATTTGTTACATGAGATGAGTTGTTATTTGGTCTAGTATTTATCTTTTATGTGATTCTATGATGGTGTTGTACGAACGTCGACTGTACAACACTTCACCTACATGGGCTCATAGGAGAACACCGTAGTGTAGTGACGTGATGATGTCTTTAGGTGACAGGAACTTGAGACAGAGTCGTTGAATTGCATTATGAGGGTACTTGTATCGGGGACCTTAGAGCATAAGGCTATGGTGGGACATCATGTCTTAATAATTCTCGTGCTGTCATTTAATTGGCCACGTGATCCATCATAAGGGGTGATAGTTTATTTATTTAGCTATTCCTATTTGTGGCTCCGTCCGAAGAAGATTAAAACTAGACAAGATATACAAACATGTTATGCAATGAATCACCATGCCAGCTAAATCCGTGCAGCCCTCGGGAACGGTTTCCACATATAAGACACAAACACACACTTGAGCTTGTCCTCTTGCGCATTAGAGGATTGGGCTGAGACCTACTACTTGCTGCAATTTACTTTCCGCATTTTACTTTACTTGCACTACACAATTAAAACACAAAAACACATGTTGCTTTTATTATTCCTTTGCTATTCTACTTACCAGTTCCTTCTGCTCCTCGTGGGTTCGACAACCTTTCTAATTCGAAAAGTACTACAATTGATCTCCTGCACTTGGGAGCCATCACTATCTTATATTAATAAGTTGGAACTAACATGTGAGAGCACGAACTACTAAGCATCAATTAAATAACATACACCTTACATGAACGGACTAAGCATGTTCACACAATGAGTATATGTACAAAAAATAAAACAAATAGAGTTCATACAGCCTCTCACCACAACTAGGATTATCGTAAATCGTCATTACTGCTCTTCACTTGTGGATTGAATAATATAGAATGATAATCAGGCTCCAATGGAGACACGGAAGTCCGGTGAACTCTGCAACAAACTTTACAAAACCAAAGAAGAAGATCAAATATTTTTGGGTTTTCGATCTAAAACAAGAACAAAAAGAACAAGCAAACGAAGCAAAATATTTTTGGATTATTGAATACTAAACCGAAACGAGAAAAGAAAACAAACCAACAAAAGATACTAAAGAAGCAAACAAAGAGAAACAACAGAAATATTTTTGATCTTTTTGTGTTTTGGAAAACAAGAACAAAAAAGTAAAACAAAAAATAAACGAAATAAGCGAAAGAAAACAAAAACAAACGAAATAAACAAAAATATGGATATACAAAGAACCGACCGAGCATGATATATAAATAAGTGTGATGTCGGTATACCTCCCCCCAAGCTTAGGCTTTTGGCCTAAGTGGAGATCAATCACCAAGGGGACCATGAGGTGGCGCCCCCGTAGTATGATGAGGAGGAACCCTCCTTGTGACCATGGGGATGGAACAAAGGCTGCAAGTGATCACGTACGGGCTATTGAGGATATATGTGGGCTAATTAGGCTCAAGGCTATTTCTTAGGAGGAGGTAAAATGAAAGTTATTGTACCAGTCCTTAACTGGTGATGCTCGAAAATGGTATATGTCCCTGGATGAAGAAATTACACATAATTGGGATACTTTTATGAAGGTTTACTTTCTTAAATATTTTACTCCTAAAGAGGCTTATGAGAACCGTTGCTTTATATTTAATTTTTGGCCACGCCTTGGAGAGAGTATTACTCAATCTTGGGGGAGGCTTAAGGACCTCCTTCGTAAGAATCCTTGTCATGATCTCACAAATAAAATTATATTGATAAACTTTTATGTGAGACTACCTGATAGGCTAAAGCAATATTTGGATGGTTCATCTGGTGGAAGCTTTACAAATAATACTGCAGAAGAAGCTTGGAATTTATTGGAAATTATTTCGAAGAACTCTGAATATTGGGACCTAGACAAAGGTAATGAAGTTTATTTTGATTATGGATATTCATGTATAGAAAGTTTCTCTAGTTCTATTTTGTTCAAGAATGTTATTAAAGATTTTGGTCTTGATCCATATGTTGCAATTGAAATAGCTAAGAAATTTGCTAAGCACATTCGAATTCCTAAAAGTGGCTTTGATTATTATGCTGAACCTGTTAAATCTTCTATTGTTGTCCCTAAATTTATTAAAGAAATACCAGTGTCATCTGTAGTAATAGAAGAATTTATTGAACCACCTCCCTATCCTGAAAAAGTTAAGAGAATTTGCTTATTGTTGTTGCTGACAAAAGTAGAAAGAGATGTTCTCAACCTAAAGAACAGGTGGAAGTCAAGAATCAAGTCTCTATTATTAAGCAATTAAATGAAGAAGATCCTGTTGATGTTTATTTATGTGAAGATGCTACCAAAGTTATTAAAGGGAATTCATCCAAAGTTGGTAAGCCAATTATATCATGCTCTATTGGGACTTCTTGTTATCATGGTTTATGTGATATTGGAGCAAGCATTAGTGTCATTCCATATTCTCTCTATCAAGAAATTAAGCCTGATTTTGATCCTATCACCATGGAAGAAACAGGTACGACCATTCAGCTTGATAATAAAGATTATATTAGTCCCTTTGGAATTGTTAGAGATGTTGAAGTATTGGTAGGGAAAATAAAATATCCTACTGATTTTATTGTGCTTGGTTGTCCACAAGATTCTTTCTGTCCTATTATATTTGGTAGACCTTTCTTACATACTGTTGGTGCTGAAATTGATTTTCCTAGAGAAAGGGTGTTTATTGAATGTGCTGGAGAGAAACTTGAATTTAATTTTTCTAAATTTGCTGATAAACCTGCTAAGAAAGAACCAAAATCTAAAGATATAATTGAAACTCTTGCTCATATAGCTGTAGCTTCATCAGACGTGGTGGAACGTTATATGCTTAATCAGGAAGAGCCATTTAATGATGCAGAAAAAGAAGTTTTAGAACAAATATTATGGCAGCAACCTCCACAATTACAATTGCATATCCCACCTGATAATCTAGGAGTACTCCCACCTCCTAAAGGAGATCCTAGTTTTGAATTAAAGCCTTTGCCTGAAAATCTGAAATATGCATACTTGGATAAGAAAAATATATATCCTGTTATTATTAGTGCTAACCTTTCAGCTGAGGAAGAAGAGAAATTACTTGATGTGCTTAAAGCCCACCGTAAGGCTATTGGTTATTCTCTTGATGATCTTAAGGGCATAAGTCCAGCTCTATGTATGCATAAAATTAATTTGGAAGAAGATGCTAAACCTGTTGTTGATTTCCAACGCCGTCTACATCCAAAAATGAAGGAAGTGGTAAGAAAGGAGGTAATTCGACTCATAGATGCTGGTATTATTTATCCTATAGGTGATAGTAAATGGGTTAGTCGTGTTCATTGTGTTCCTAAGAAAGGTGGAATTACTGTGGTTCCTAAGAAAGATGATGAACTTGTTGCTCAACGTACTGTTGTTGGTTATAGAATGTGCATTGATTATAGAAAATTAAATAAAGCAACTCGTAAGGACCATTATCCATTGCCCTTTATTGATCAAATGCTAGAGAGATTATCTAAACATTCTCACTTTTGTTATTTAGATGGGTATTCAGGCTTCTCTCAAATTCCAGTTCATAGTGATGATCAGGGAAAGACCACTTTTACTTGCCCATATGGTACATTTGCTTATAGGAGAATGCCTTTTGGTTTATGTAATGCGCCTGCTACTTTTCAGAGATGCATGAATGCTATATTTGCTGATTATATTGAAAAGATAGTGGAAGTCTTTATGGATGATTTTTCGGTGTATGGTACTTCTTTCGATAATTGCTTGTTCAACCTTAACAAAGTTTTGCAGCGTTGTGAAGACCAACACCTTGTTCTTAATTGGGAGAAGTGTCACTTTATGGTAACAGAGGGAATTGTTCTTGGGCATCGTATTTCTGGAAGAGGAATAGAAGTTGACCCAGCAAAAATTGAAGCTATTGAGAAATTACCATATCCAAGAGACATCAAAGGTATAAGAAGTTTTCTCGGTCATGCAGGTTTTTATCGTAGGTTCATTAAAGATTTCTCTAAAATATCAAAGCCTCTAACCAATCTTTTGCAAAAGGATGTTCCATTTTCTTTTAATGATGATTGCATAGAATCCTTTAATGTTTTAAAGAAAGCCTTAATAACTTCACCTATTATTCAACCTCCTGATTGGAACTTGCCCTTTGAAATTATGTGTGATGCTAGTGATTATGCAGTTGGAGATGTTTTAGGCCAAAGGGTTGATAAGAAATTGAATGTTATTTACTATGCTAGTAAAACACTAGATGGTGCTCAAAGAAATTATGCTACAACTGAAAAAGAATTTTTAGCGGTAATATTCGCATGTGATAAATTTAGATCTTACACAATTGATTCAAAAGTCACTGTGCACTCTGATCATTCTGCTATTAAATATTTGATGAATAAGAAAGATGCTAAGCCTAGGATAATAATATGGGTACTTTTGTTGCAAGAATTTGATTTACACATAGTAGATAGGAAAGGAGAAGATAATCCCGTAGATGATCATCTTTCTAGAATGGAAAATATACCTGATGATCCTATTCCTATTAATGATAGTTTTGCTAATGAACAACTTGCCCTTGTTAGTGTTTCTAGTGCTAAAGTTGCATCTCCTTGGTTTGATAATTATGCAAATTTTATTGTTGGGAAAGTTATGCCACCACAATTTACTTACCAGCTGTCGGATATATACTGAATAGGGGTATAGAAGATGGTAGACAAAGAGCCGGACTGCCAGGGTGGCCTACATGGTAATGGGCTTAGGTCCATTGGGCGGCCCAGTAGTCCGACGCATAGAAGCCGGATTCTAGAAGAACCCGGATCACGGCCCACGTGATCTGGCTTAGAGGAGAAGACGGATTCCTTACTTTCCAAGTTACAAGTTAAACGTAGTCTTCTAGGTTTCCTACTCTGTAAGCCCTAATCCGGCTATTATATAAAGCCGGACGGGAGATAGATTAAACAAGGACAAGTTAGACACAAGTTCAAGCTCTACGCAACTCGCCGAGAAGTTCATCCTCGTCGAGTAGCTAGATCTATTCCCTCACACTGTAACCCTGTTATACGGGCTTTAGTCCCAATTAGTGAGAAGTGCAGGAGTAGGTACGCCGTACTGTCGCGACGTACCGAACCTGGGTAAAATCCCGTGTTCTGTGTTACTACGCTATCCCGTTACCCCACGTCTCTACCGTAGTCTCATGGCACCCCCGTCTATGAAAACTACAACGATGTCTCGACAGTTGGCGCCCACCGTGGGGCAAACGACGTCAGGCGTGAAATTCCGACCTGGGATACTCGGCGGAATTGGAAGATCGATCACTGTCGGAAGCTTGGAATTCGACGACGACGTCGGGCGCTTCCTCGACAACGGATCCTACATACCGGCGCAAAACCACCTGGTAAGTGCCTGCGTGTTACCGATTGGATCTGCTAACATCTTTATCGGACTAACTGCAGAAGCAATGGGGTTTTGCGGTGGAAGTAAATTTATCCCACCCGCCCTATACCCAGTCGAAGACGACTATGATCTCGGATTCTGCTCAGATCGCCGACAAAACAGTGATACACACTTTATCGGCATGGTGCAATCCGAAATCGCTGAAAACACGGATGACGGAAATCCCGTGCAAGAGGCAGATAACAACCTACCCGTCGTAGACACGGAAGAACCAATACCCGTCACAGAGACGGAAGATCCGACATCCGTCAACCAGACGATGAACTCGGAAGCAGAGTCCGTGCTTGCCGCCATTGAGGCGAGATTGGAGACGGAAACCGGATCGGATAACTTCGACTCCGAAGACGAAGACGAGGATGCCTTCGTAAGAAAGGTTAAGTCCTTTCAAGAGGGATTCCATGAAGTGCTAATGGCAAAACCAGCTGATACAACGGGTGCCGACAGCCAGGAAAGCCCTAAAACCCCTCCGCCAGTGGAAGAGAGAGAAGACGGAGAAACTTCTCCGATATTCCCCAATGTTAAGGAGATGACAGAAGATGAGCCTGTCAAAAAACCTCCTTCTTCCAAGAAAAAGCACCGTGCTTCTAAAAAACTCCAATACAAACTCCGGAAGAAAAAATCAGCCGATCTCGCTGATGAAAACCTGGAAGTTGGAGATATTAGCGGCACAAAGCCCGCGGAAAAGAAATCTAAGGAAATCACTGCTCCGCCAATGACAGAACTGGAAGAGCAAGAGCTATTACAAACACCAATGGGACCAGATGAACCCCCTGAGATGCTGGAAGCCAGGAGACAAGCTTTCCAACGGCAACAGCAACACCTGCTTAGATCTCGGCAACATCTCCAACAAACCCACAATGACATCAAAGTCATGAAGGAAGAAATAGAGGAGTACGAGAGAAAGCATAGATCTGCCTTAAAACCTACTAGGTTACCCGGAATCGCAAAACCGGAAGAACTGCCGCCAAAAGAAAGGTTTTATAACCCATCTTGGCAAAAGCAGTTAAACGGCAAAGATGCCAAGGGCAAACCAATATACAAAACCGCAGCAGAAAACGCGGAAGCAGCGTTCGCCATCCTAAACAATGATCTGTACTCCAACGGGGAAAAACTCCAGGGGGTGTATGCCTTCTTAGGAAAAGCATTACAGCAGCAGCAGCGAGGCCAAGAACGATCAGGGAGGCTGCATGATAATTCCGCTCTCTGCAAAACAGCTACTTGCGCTGCTGGAGCACCTGGACCGGAAGAACCCGGAGATTCGGATAAAAAAGAGGATACGAGAAAGGACAAGAAAAATCCCGACAACCGGGACGCAGCGTCTAGAACCGGACCTCATCTCTCGAAAGATGGATATAAACCACACGATCGGGAAGACAAACACCGGAATGACGGCAAAATAATGCCACCTCCGAGAAACCCAGCTGAAAAAGCTGGAAGATATGATATACCTCACAGACGTGAAAGATCCCGGACACCTCCTAAGGATAAGGAAAGGCATAGAAGCAGAACTCCGCCTAAAGGACGTGAACACGGAAGAGATAGAGACAACCTCGGAAAAGCGCGTCCGCGCAACAATGGAAAAGAAAGGAGCAGATCCCCTTCTGTCCATTCAGCCGGGAGATATTCTGCACACATGGATAGAGCAGAAAAGGATGATCTATACTTTGGTCCTAAATGTTTTACTGACAGGATCCGAAGGATAACCCTGCATTCTGGCTTCGCCAAAGTTGGTCCAACCTACCAAAAGTATACCGGCAGTAGAAACCCGGATACCTGGCTCTCAGATTATTATACAGCCGTCCAAATCAACAAGGGGACAGACCTGGAAGCTGTCAAGTTTCTTCCCCTAATGTTGCTAGACGGAGCCAGAGATTGGATCAATGGTTTACCATCAAGAACTGTCGACAGTTGGGATGATATGGCGAGAGTATTCACTCAGCATTTTCGGGGAACATACAAACGCCCAAATAGCATCAACCAGCTGAACCGTTGCACCCAATTTGAGGACGAACCATACGTGGATTTCATCTCCAGATGGACTGCAATGAAGAATAGTTGCTCTGGAGTAACTGACGTACAAGCAATGCATGCTTTCGTCAATGGCCTAAAACCCGGACTTGTACCGTTCATGGTTGGTTCTAAAAAGCACAAAGATCTCGGATCTATGCTTACAACCGCTAATGAGCATGCTGCAGCCGAAGACGATATCAGAGCAAGAGGAGGCAATATTGAGTCACTGATACTGGCCAAGAAAACACCTCGTTCTGATAAAAAAGGAACCCCGGAGTCAACAACAAAGCCCAAGGAGGTTAACTTAGCCTTTGGAGGAGAAAAAGGGAACAAGTGGAAAGGCCGCAGTCCGGATCCCATCAATTACACTCCTGAAGAATGGGAGAGAATTAAGTCGGAACCCTGCGTCCACCACTCTCAGTTTGGGAAACCAACCCACACAAACGCGCAATGCCGGCTAAACAAGCATATGAAAGGCAATGCAGGATCCGGAAATAAAGGGAAGGGTTCCAAGAGGAAGCCTGCCAAACAAAAGCCAGAAGCTGAAAAAGAAGACAGTGAATCGGACACTGATGATAAAATCCAGGAACAACAGCGAAAAGGCGAACCTAAATTTCCGAGAGTTGACGGAGAAGCAATGCTAACTTTCCTAGCAACCCCGTCAGCAAAGGTGGCCAAAAGGACACTTCGAGAAATAAACGCGGTTGTTCCTGCAACCCCAAAATTCTTGAAGTATTCCAACACACCGATAATCTGGGATCAGTCTGATCATCCCGGAAATATCCCTGAACCCGGCACACAAGCTCTTGTGGTAAGCCCTATTGTTCAAAACACTAGGCTAAGAAGGGTGCTGATGGACGGAGGATCCAGCATCAATATAATGTACCTGGATACACTGAAGCACTTGAAGATATCCGAGTCCCAGCTCAATTACAGCAATATACGCTTCCATGGCATTGTTCCTGGCAGGCAAGCACGATCCCTAGGAGAAATTTCCCTAGATGTCACCTTCGGAGATAAAGATCACTTCCGGCAGGAAAAAGTATCCTTCGAGGTTGTGCCGTTCGAGAGCGTGTATCACGCAATACTCGGACGTCCGGCTTTCGCTAAGTTTATGGCAAGATCTTGCTATATCTACAACAAGCTGAAGATGCCAGGACCCAAAGGAGGAGTAATCACCATTGCTGGTGATTTCAAGCTGGCAAACGAGTTGGAGAAAGAAAACGCCCTTTGCGCTCAGAGAGTTATAGCGAAGGAGGAACTGAAGGAATTAGCCAAGGAGGTATCGCCGAAAGAGATGCCGGCAGGAAAAGAAACTCGGAAGCCAACAGATAGCTTCAAGGCGTCCGAGAATACAAGACAGGTAATCCTAGATCCCAAAGATCCGACAAAATTCGTTGTCGTAGGGACTGGGATGACTGACAAATAGGAAGGCGAGCTCATCAAGTTCCTCCGTGAGAACTGGGATATTTTTTCCTGGTGTCCAGCTGACATGCCAGGCGTACCCAGGGAACTTGCTGAGCACCAACTCAAGGTTATTCCGGGATCAAAACCCGTCAAACAAGGTCTCCGTCGATTTGACGGAAGAAGACGGAAGGCTATTGGCAAGGAAATTATCCGGCTTTTAGCAGCGGATTTCGTCAAGGAAGTAATCCATACTGATTGGTCCGCAAATCCGGTATTAGTGCCGAAGAAAGACACCACTGCTCTTAGAATGTGTATAGACTACACAAGATTGAACAAGTTGTGTCCGAAAGACAGGTTCGCATTGCCGCGAATCGATCAAATAATAGATGCCACTGCAGGCTCCGAGCTTTTATGCTTTTTGGATGCATACTCCGGGTACCACCAAATACGCATGAAAAAGGAAGATCAAATCAAGACTTCTTTTATAACCCCGTATGGGACGTACTATTACATAACCATGCCTTTTGGCCTGAAGAACGCAGGTGCAACCTACCAGCGTTGCATGCAACGCTGTTTGCATAGTCAAATTGGCAGAAACGTTCATGTTTACGTGGACGATATTGCCGTCGTAACCAAGGAAAAAGATACACTCCTTGAGGATCTGCGAGAAACTTTCGAAAACTTGCGCACTTACAAGATGAAGTTGAATCCATCTAAGTGCGTATTCGGGGTTCCCTCAGGAAAACTTCTGGGTTTCATTGTTTCCCACAGAGGAATAGAAGTTAACCCGGAAAAGATCAAGGCAATCTTGAACATCTCAAAACCTACATGTGTAAAAGATGTCCAAAGATTGACGGGTTCCGCTGCAGCCGTCAGCAGATTTATCAGTCGGCTGGGGGATAAAGCCTTACCACTCTACAAGCTGCTGAAGAAATCCGACAAGTTCGAATGGACAGAAGAGGCTGATGCAGCGTTGGCCCAGTTGAAGGAAACCTTGATGAACGCTCCCATCTTGGCATCTCCAAAAGACGAAGAACCCATGTTATTATACCTTACGGCTACAAGTCGGGTTATTAGTGCGGTAATCGTTGTGGAGCGGACAAAATAAGAACAAAGCATACCAGATCAACATCCGGTATATTACATAAGCGAAGTTTTTTCCGAATCCAAACAAAGGTATCCGCACTACCAGAAACTGGCATATGGCGTATTTTTTGCATCCAGAAAACTGCGCCATTACTTCCAAGGGCATTCCATAACAGTGGTATGTAAAGCACCACTAGGGGATATTATAAACAATGCGGAGGCAACCAGCCGAGTAGCTAAATGGGGCATCGAGCTGGCAGCCTTCGACATTAAGTACCAGCCAAGGACGGCAATAAAATCCCAAGTTTTGGCAGATTTCATCGCAGACTGGAAAGAAGCAATGGAAAATACACCGATGCCAGAATCCGAGTACTGGATCATGCACTTTGACGGATCCAAGATGAAGGAAGGAGCTGGGGCTGGTGTAGTCCTAAAATCTCCCAAGGGAGACACAATGGAGTACGTATTACAAATACACTTCAACGCCAGTAACAACGTGGCAGAATACGAAGCTCTGCTTCATGGCTTGCATATTGCAAAAGAAATAGGGGTAAAACACATCCTATGTTACGGAGACTCGGATTTGGTACAGCATCAGCTCAACCAAACCTGGGACGCGAAAAGCCTTATAATGGCCGAATATCGGAGGACGGTGGATGAGTTTGCCATTTGTTTCTTCGGGTTCGAAGTCCTTCACATAAAAAGGGAGGAAAACTGGAATGCGGATGCATTAGCCCGCATGGGATCAGAGAGAGTAAAAACTTTACCACCAGGGGTATTCGTCCAGCACTTGTATGAACCATCCATAAAAGGTGGAGACATTGATTACCCTCTGGCATCTGAAACAATCGAAGTCATGCTCGTTAAACCGGATTGGACAATTCCATACTTAAACTTCTTAGTCAATCAGAAGTACCCGGAAGGAGCAGACGAAGTCTTGCAAAGGCAAATACAGCGTCGGTGCAAAGGATACGTGGTGATCAATGACCACTTGTATAAACGCAGTACTTCCGGAATTTTTCAGCGGTGTATTTCACCAGAAGAAGGAAGAGAAATACTGGAAGAAATCCACGCCGGCGATTGCGGACATCATGCTCAATCAAAAAGCATAGTCAAAAAAGCATTCCGGGCGGGGTTTTTCTGGCTAACAGCCAAGTCAGACGCCGAACGCATAGTGAATACATGCGAAGGATGTCAATATTACGCCAAGCAGACCAATTTGCCGGCCCAAGCACTTAAAACTATCCCTATCACATGGCCGTTTGCGGTCTGGGGGCTAGATATGATGGGACCGTTCAAAACTGCAAGAGGCGGACTTACACATCTACTCGTAGCGGTGGATAAGTATACAAAATGGGTGGAGGCTAAACCCATCAAAAAGCTGGATGGTGCAACTGGCAGAAATTTCATTATTGATTTAGTAATGAGGTATGGCGTCCCACATAGCATAATAACTGATAACGGGACAAATTTCTCCATTGGGGAGTTGGCAAAATACTGCCAGCAAACGGGAATCCGCTTAGATCTTGCATCTGTGGCACACCCGCAGTCTAATGGACAGGTTGAAAGAATGAACAGTTCAATCCTGCAAGGAATACGCCCAAGACTCGAAACTCCTCTCCATAGAGCAGCTGGAGCGTGGGTAGAAGAGCTACCTTCCGTGTTATGGAGTATTCGAACGACGCCAAATAGGTCAACTGAGCAAACCCCGTTTTTCCTAGTTTATGGTGCGGAAGCTATTCTTCCAACGGACATGATCCATGATAGCCCAAGAGTGCAGAATTTTGACGACTCAGATGCCGAAGAAGCACGACAGGATGCCGTCGATCTCTTAGAAGAGGAACGAGAACTTGTGCTTCAAAGATCTGCCATCTACCAGCAAGGTTTACGACGTTATCATAGTCGGAAAATCAGGCATCGTTCTTTTAAAGAAGGTGACTTAGTGCTGAGATTGGTGCAGCAAAGGAAGCACAAATTGGCCCCAGTATGGGAAGGACCATTTGTCATCAGTAAAGCCATGAAGAATGGATCATACTATCTTGTTGACATTCGAGATACGGAGGATGATCCCGAGAAGCCGAATCGCAAAAGAAAGAGAAAAATAGATGATGAACTAGGAGAGACAAAGAGGCCTTGGAGTATCCAGCAATTACGTCCCTTCTATACTTAGTTCAATTTCTATGTAAACATCTTTGAGATCATGAAATAAAGTTGTCGGAATGTTGTCATTCATATTTCATTATAAGTACAAAATATTTCCGCCTCATCTATTTCCCAATGATCTTACAAATACTCAATGTTAACCCGAATTGTGCCTGCGTGCTCGGTGTTTAAAAGCTGAATGATTCGGCCTGTTAAAGGTTAAAGGAAACTCGGATTGTGCCTGCGTGCCCAAGTTTCAGAGCAGTTCCTTGTTTTCTCTAAATTTTATCTGATTGAGTATGTGTTGGGTTACTGAAACTAGTCAGTAAAAATGCTTCTAGCATGATCCATGTTTCTGAGTTTTAAAACTGTTTGGTTCGTCCCCAGTTACTCGACATGACGATGCATATTGCTAGTTGAGCCATTTTTAAACACTAGAGCAGTTAAAACACAGATGCCAGATTACTTAGAAGATAAAGGAACAGTCAAACCCGGGAAAACTTTGCAAGAAACTTTAAATTGCAAAAGGCGGAGTTCTTGTTTCGACAAAAGATATAGAAGCATTACAATATGAATTACATTGTAAAAATGCTCTTATGCACATCCATCATTCGGGTCGAGTGTATTCCCTCAAGCATCCGAGTCTTCATCACTGCTATCATTCTCGGGGGCTGCGGGCATTTCTTCTTCCGGATAAGTAATGGAAAGGTTTACCATAGAGGCAATCTTGGAAGCGTGCCCTTTAACTTCATCAAAAATCGCATTTTGTTGCGCTTCTGTGTATCCTTGAGGGATACCGGATGCTACGCGCCAAGATCTGGCATTAGGGTAATGAAGACGCATAAGGCCAAGTGCCATGCGTGCACCACCTCGTGCGGCAGAACGAAGGAGGGACTCTTTCGATTCTGCTACTTCTGTGATGGCACCCGGAAGCCGGTAGACTTCCGAAAAGCATATAGTACTTGTGGGAAGGAATTTATTAATCAGCTGCATTCCTGCATTCCTGATTGAATTCCACACTTCCCCAAAAGCCCGGACCTTTTTAGTCCGAGAAATTCCTGGAAAATTTCCTGCTTTGTCGACAAAAGTAAAGGTTACATGGAAAGATATAAGAAATAAGACATGAAGACATTGGTAAAAAGAAGTTAACTTACCAAGAACCTTGTCAATTTCGTCACTTTCTTTCATGCGCGGGAGTAGCATACTCTCCAAGTCATTGATAACAGCTTTGTCTTCCGCTGCCTGTAAAGAGGCCTTGGATTGAGCAATCCCAAGGGCCAGATTACTGGCTTCTAGGTCTTCTTGAGCTTTCAGAAGTTCCTTTCGGAGATTTGAGTTTTCCTCACGAAGCTGAGAAACATGGACAGCGTTTTCTGCTAATTTGTTGGCTTTGTTTAAAGCAGCTGGAAGGTAGAAATTCATTCGAGTTTACAAAACAATTCCGAATAATTCTCCAGAGAAAACAAATGGTACAAAATAAAATACCGGTGGCTTTTGATAGTTGCCGCTGAGATGACGCTAGTTCGTTGCTTTTAGACTCAATAACAGATTGAAGGGTTTTTACTTCTCTGCTCTTGAGACTAAGCTTCTTAAAAACTTCCAAGTTTATGGCGTCTGCGGAATGCTAAAACATGGAAATGAAAGCCAGATGCTTAAGTTTGAACATGCATATGAGGAAACATTAAGAAGAATTCATATTTCAACTTAATGCTTGGGGGCTAGAAGTATTACCTGGCTCATTTCTCGCAAATCGATCAAAACCTCGTTGAATTCTTTGGCATATTCCGTGAAGAGAATTCCAACGTGATGAAGGCCATCGTGTATAACCTGACGAGGCGAAAATGCGATATCATTGCGAATAACTAATCCATTTTGCGGCCAAGGACGAATCAGAGGCGCAGGAACAAAGAATTTCTTGGCCTCCGGACGAATATATCCGAGTTCGTCGAATGGCTCTTCTTTTATCCGGATATCGTCCAGGTTGGGAATAGATTCCTCTCTGGTAGCTGATTGCCTTTTGCGCTTCCGATTGTTGTGAAACTCGGCATGTAATTTGTTAAGTTCAGCGTCGGAAGCAAGATCATTTTCTCCAAGTTCATCAAACTGTGAAGGAGTTAACAATATGTTAAAAAGCGGAGAGAGAAGATAATCTGAAGAAAAACGTGGAAACAAGGAAAGATAAATACCTTAGGGACCAGATTTTCCACGTGATAAATCGCCAGACTTTCCTCGATCTGACTACTGACGGCGACCAGTTTGTGAAGTCGTCCTATAAAATCCTTTCTGGTAAAAGCCTTATCTGTTCCTCTCATGCTATCTTCTGGCCCTTGGTATTCGCAAAGAAGCCGAGAACGAAAAGAGAGAGGTTGGATACGGCGTCCAAACCAGCACATAACGGTATCCTTCCCAACCAAAGAAGGTTGAGAGGAAGAGAGTTTAGCGATGCGTCGCTTTATCTTCATCAAATTTTCTGGCAAATTTTCCCCTACTGCGGCTGTCCAACTCTCGCAAGGAGTAGCGGCAGAATTAACAAAGGGAGGAACACCGGTTGCCCTGCCTGGGAATGGAATGTCTTGGTGATAAAAGAAAGAACCTAGCCAAGATTGGTTAGGTTCCGGCATTTCTATTTCTGGATACCATTCCTCCCTAAATTTTCTGAGGATGAAAGATATGGTACCGCAGATGGGCGAAACGCCATTTGTGATATTATGCTTTACCTCAAAGCAATAGTGCCAGAAATTTAGGTCAGGTGCTATCCCGAGATATCCTTCGAAAAGGGCTTGGAAACTGGCTAAGTGGAGGATGGAATTCGGAGAAATATTGTGTGGCTGAACGCCATAAAAGTTAAGGACGTCTAGAAAAAAGGCGGAAGGAGGAAAACCCATACCTCTCGCAACATGAGAGGTAAGGATGACGCGTTCTCCGACTTCTGGCTTGGGCTCGGGTTCATCTTTCGAGATTCGCCATTTGCCCTTAACTATGTATCCCTCCTTTGACATCCGACGAAGAAGGACGAGAGAAGTATTACTCGGACTCCAATTGCCGACAATTTCTGTTCCGTTGTTGGCTCCGGTGGCAAAGCGCTCATCGCCACGGGAATGGATCTTGACCCTCTCCGTCGTTGGGATGAACGGAGGGGGTGCTGCGGAGCTCGATCCCGCAATGTCCGCGGTGGTGGAAGTTTTTCCTCCACCCGCCGCGGAAGCTGCAGTCTTCTCTGGCTCGCCGCCGGCGTGCGTCTGCGATCCCGGCTGCGGATCCAGATCGTTGACAAGTTCGTCGATGGCGGTGCGGGTTGGTGACGACGGCGAGGAGGCCATCTTTCGGTGGTGCTTTGCGTTCGGCGTACGAAGGATGCGTGCGTTGGGACAGGGACTTGCTCTCGAGCTCGCGTGCGCAGCAATGGCGTGGGCAGTGAGGGAGTGAGGAAAGTTTCGGAGGAGGATGATGACGGCTATTTATAGCCAGAAATCCGTTTAGATACGTGCCAACGGCTCTTTTGACCGTTGGATGTTCGACGCGTGTCGCTCGCCGGAAACTACGGGAAATATAACGACAGGGGAATGATGGCTATCTCCTCGTTTCCCGTGAGAATCTGTCAGAGATACGTTGCAGGGTTTCCCGCGTGAAACCAAGCGTCGCCTGCGTCAGCATGATTAAAGCGCTGACGTCAGAAGTTCCTTTCCCGCGAAGGATCGCGGGAAGAGAAGCCGGATTTTCATAGTTCCGAGTTTTTATGTTACCATCTCCTTCAAAAGGAAAGAAGAAAGAATCAAGACTGCTGAATCAAGATTTCCCGGACAAAATGTATTTGACGAAAGACGGAGAATCAGAGTTTTGATCCTTCCTGGGGGCTACTGTCGGATATATACTGAATAGGGGTATAGAAGATGGTAGACAAAGAGCCGGACTGCCAGGGTGGCCTACATGGTAATGGGCTTAGGTCCATTGGGCGGCCCAGTAGTCCGACGCGTAGAAGCCGGATTCTAGAAGAACCCGGATCACGGCCCACGTGATCTGGCTTGGAGGAGAAGACGGATTCCTTACTTTCCAAGTTACAAGTTAAACGTAGTCTTCTAGGTTTCCTACTCTGTAAGCCCTAATCCGGCTATTATATAAAGCCGGACGGGAGATAGATTAAACAAGGACAAGTTAGACACAAGTTCAAGCTCTACGCAACTCGCCGAGAAGTTCATCCTCGTCGAGTAGCTAGATCTATTCCCTCACACTGTAACCCTGTTATACGGGCTTTAGTCCCAATTAGTGAGAAGTGCAGGAGTAGGTACGCCGTACTGTCGCGACGTACCGAACCTGGGTAAAATCCCGTGTTTTGTGTTACTACGCTATCCCGTTACCCCACGTCTCTACCGTAGTCTCATGGCACCCCCGTCTATGAAAACTACAACGATGTCTCGACACCAGCAAAGAAAGAAATTCTTTTATGACCTTAGACATTATTTTTGGGATGATCCATTCTTGTATAAGAAAAGTGTTGATGGCATTATTAGACGTTGTGTACCTGAGCATGAACAACAGGCTATTATAAGAGATTGTCATGACAGTCCCTATGGAGGACATCATGCAGGAGATCGTACTGCAGCAAAGGTATTACAATGTGGTTTTTATTGGCCTACTCTATTCAAGGATTGTGCTGAATATATTAAAACTTGTGATAAATGTCAAAGAGTAGGAAACATTGGTAGAAGGAATGAAATGCCTATGAACTATACATTACCACTTGAACCATTTGATGTGTGGGGTTTTGACTTTATGGGACTATTTCCTGCATCTAGTACAAAACATACTCACATTTTGGTTGTTGTTGATGATGTTACAAAATGGGTAGAAGCAATTCCTACTAAGAGTGCAGACAATGCCACAGCCATGCAAATGCTTAAAGAAATTATTTTCCCTAGATTTGGTGTTCCTAGATTTTTAATTACTGATGGTGGATCTCATTTTATGCATGGTGTTCTTAGAAAAACATTGGCAAAATATAATGTTAATCATAGAATTGCATCACCCTATCATCCTCAAACTAGTGGACAAGTTGAATTAAGTAATAGGGAAATTAAACTTATTTTTAGAGAAAACAGTAAACAGAGCTAGATCTGATTGGCCACTTAAAATTAATGATGCATTGTGGGCTTATAGAACTGCTTATAAAAATCCTATGGGTATGTCTCCTTATAAAATGGTTTATGGAAAAGCATGTCATTTACCCGTTGAATTAGAACATAAAGCTAGATGGGCTATTAAGAAATTAAATTTTGATTTAAAAACAGCGGGGGAGAAGAGATTGCTTGACCTAAATCTATTAGATGAATGGAGGAATGAAGCATATGAAAGTGAAAAATTGTTTAAAGAGAAAGTTAAAATTTGGCATGACAAGAAAATTAAAAGAAAGGAATTTAAAGTAGGTGATCAAGTCCTATTGTACAACTCTCGTTTTAAGTTTTCTGCAGGGAAATTAGCTTCAAAATGGCAGGGTCCATTGGTAGTACAGGAGGTATACCGTTCGGGGGCCATCCGTCTTCACGGTGATATGAAAGGTAAACCTCATGTGGTCAATGGACAACGCCTAAAACATTATATTGCAGGAAATAGCTTCATATGAACCATTGAGGAGATAAAGTTAATGACACCGGAGGAGGTAATTGTAAGGGATCCTGCAGTTTCAGAAACCCAAATTCAATAATTTACAATTATTGTGTTTGGAAGTTTCTCGGAATTGCGTGAAAACTTACGGAACTCATTTTTTTATGGAAATTAACGTCTGGGACAAGATAATTGGAAGGAATTGGACCTCGAGGGGGAAAAGAGGACCCCACACGCGGCCAGATTCCTTGGCCGCGTGGAGGTACCCCTTTTCCACCTCGGAGTCCCGTTCCGTCTCGTTTTTGACTCTGACGCTTCGTCTTACCCCAAAAACCGTCAATATATACCCCTTTTGTCGATCTAATCCCGCACCGAGAGTTCTCGCACGATCTTTGTTTTGCCTATTCTGTCTATCAGGTTTTCCAAGCCATGACTTCGGGAGACTCCTACCAATGCACCTCCATGGACGATGATGGTGAGCTTGAGGGCGACAGCCCCACATCCATCCACAAGAGGAATAGGAAGAGGAAGGACTACTCGGATGACGAGGACGTGGAGCTTCGCGAGATCATGGATGAAGAACCTAACGAGGAAGACGACGAGGCCATCTTTGACATACCACCTCTTGCAACAGCACCTCCATCACCAATCCCTGTTGCTGGCGTATGGGTGAACATGTCTTTTGGAAACAAGAGACAGTCCGCACATATGAGCACCGGAGGGAAGGCTCCAAGGCACTCACTTGCTAGAAAAATGTAGTTTCTCCTCTTATTGGCGGGGAAACTCCCGCTGAGAAGAATTGCACTGGAGATTGGGATCACCTTATTCCCAAGAAGAAAGCACCAAGCCCGGAGTGGAAAACTCCCAAGGAGACGGTGGAGAAGGACCTCATGGAAAGGTTGGGAAAAGCTGCAGGAGCATGTGAGCAAGCCTATAACCTCATGATGCGCATCATTGGAGAGCTTGAAGACAACTATGAAGAGAAGAAGAAGAAAGAGTGGTGGGCTGAGTACGATAAGAAGGGAGAATGAAGAAATTACCGCAACCATCTAAGCTTGGGGGAGTTTCACCTATCCCCCGTATTTTATCAGCTTTATCATGTCTATCTAGTTTTGGTGTGTCTTGCTTTTATTATCTAGTATTGTTTTCGTTTAGGCTTGAGTGAGCTCATTGAGCATTATCATGCATCCCCGTCTTATGGTTTATCAATGAATAATAAAGTATGGTGTCATCCATGATTCCCTTGTTTTGGGGATTTATGGGTAACACTCATGCAAATGAGCATGGCATATTTAGAGGTTTCAATCACATCTTGCCTTGAAATTAATTAACTTGAGTGTGTTGGACAATTGTAGAATTATCTCAATATGACATAAATCCACTATATATCTATTAGCTTAATGGCTATTCCGAGCATGTTCACCATGTTATAGTTTCATTTATGCTCTAAATTAAGATGCTTATGTTATTAATTAGCATGGGATGAATTTGGGATAAGAATCTCACGAACTTTTGAATGCACACATTTATTTCTATTGCACTTAACAAACATGACCCATTAATGGGAGCTAAAAGTTTTGTGCTTGACAAGGATTTTGGTTGGGAGTTGGCTAACACGTGCATCACGTGAAAAGCTTTCAACATTGCACAAAGAAATTTTATATTTAGTTGATTTCATGTGCTTTTGTTTTTGGACTCCTGCCATGCCGAAATGAAATAGAGGAATAGTAAGTTTTGATGAGTAAGTATATATGACTAGAGAAATTGCATTGGGCCGCTAACCCAAGCCATGCTTGATCATGGTGGAAATTTACTTACAGCTAGAGTGGACTCTACAAACACATCCTACAATAAAATAAGAAGCTATGCATATAGTGAATGAAATAAAAAAAGGATGATGAGTCTACTCCGTTTGTTCATCTTGTTATTGTGACATGGGCTGGTTTCTATGTCATGGGGCAAGAGGTACCTCTTTGCAATTCTCTATGATGTCATTAATACTTATTATGATTGTACAAAGCTTATTAGGAATCTTAAGTTGAGTAATCATGGAGTAGGTTTTCACACTCACGGGGCATGAGACATTCAACCAACACCTTGTCAACCACATTACTTCAACATTCATAAATTAAGATGCTAATGATAAAGGGGCAATGAGAGTCTTAGCCCAATGGATGCCACATTACAATTAGTAATTTAAGCTGAATAGTTTGGAAACTAAATGAGACTTGATCATGTTTTACCTCTACTCATTTATCTTTCTCCAAATTAAAGAGTATAATTCGATTGTCCACATACAATGGTTATTTGCTTTCAAAAGTATGGGGTGTTTGCTAGAGCTTCGAATATGTTATCCTTATGTGTATGAGTTCTATTCATTCATCTTGCATTATAATTGAACATGATGATGATACAATGCCCGTATTTATTTATCAACCATAAGTCCATTGATGCATGTAATGATCTATGTCCTTATTTACTCGAGGACGAGCAAAGGTTTAAGCTTGGGGGAGTTGATACGTGCATTTTATATCATCATTTATACCCTCCATATAGGCATTATTGGGATGTTTTATCAATGTTATGTAATTGTTTTGCATGTTTTATATGATTTTATGGGACTTTCCTACAAAGTCCCTATTTTTGGTATTTAATTTCTGGGTGTCAGAAAACACCCGTTTTCATGTTTTTGATGTTTCAGGAGCTATAGGTATCCAAATTGCGAAAGGAAAGAAACCCTGTCAGTTTTTCTTCGGGAGAAAGGCCGTGGGCACAAGACACAAAGGAGGAGGGCCAGGAGGCCCAAAAGGGGGTAGCCCACGCGGCCAGATTCCCTGGCCGCGTGTGGGGCCCCCAAATGGGCCCACAGCACCTCCTCCCCGAGGTATTTTTGCTGACGACTCCGTCTTCCCCGAAAACGAACACCCTAATTTTCCCGAGACGAGACGGAGCCGCCAGGGCGGCAAAACTCTCGAAACTCTCCGCGGGGGAGATAGATCCTGCTGCTCCGGAGCTCCGGAGAAGGGGGAAATCATCCCCATCTTCATCCCCATCTCCTCCTTGGCATGGGAGGAGGCATCTCCATCACCATCCTCACCAGCACCCGCATCTCCACCATCACAATCACCATGATCCACTCCGTTCCCCTCATAGTTTGATCATTGCTACACCCTAGATACGTGTTATTGTACTCCGTTGCATGTTTGGGATTGAGTACTTGTCATTATTTGGTGGTGGATCCATTGTTTCAGATTGTGTTGTACCACATATGTCACCATACATGATCATGTTTGCATGTTGTGAGTAGTCCCCGCATGTTCCTGAGGGCATAGGATGAATTGGCAATGATTTGTTACATGAGATGAGTTGTTATTTGGTCTAGTATTTATCCTTTATGTGATTATATGATGGTGTTGTACGAATGTCGACTGTACAACACTTCACCTACATGGGCTCATAGGAGAACACCGTAGTGTAGTGACGTGATGATGTCTTTAGGTGACAGGAACTTGAGACAGAGTCGTTGAATTGCATTATGAGGGTACTTGTATCGGGGACCTTAGAGCATAAGGCTATGGTGGGACATCATGTCTTAATAATTCTCGTGCTGTCATTTAATTGGCCACGTGATCCATCATAAGGGGTGATAGTTTATTTATTTAGCTATTCCTATTTGTGGCTCCGTCCGAAGAAGATTAAAACTAGACAAGATATACAAACATGTTATGCAATGTATCACTATGCCAGCTAAATCCGTGCAGCCCTCGGGAACGTTTTCCACATATAAGACACAAACACACACTTGAGCTTGTCCTCTTGCGCATTAGAGGATTAGGCTTTGTCTCTCATTTAGACCTACTACTTGCTGCAATTTACTTTCCGCATTTTACTTTACTTGCACTACACAATTAAAACACAAAAACACCTGTTGCTTTTATTATTCCTTTGCTATTCTACTTACCAGTTCCTTCTGCTCCTCGTGGGTTCGACAACCTTTCTAATTCAAAAAGTACTACAATTGATCTCCGGCACTTGGGAGCCATCACTATCTTATATTAATAAGTTGGAACTAACACGTGAGAGCACGAACTACTAAGCATCAATTAAATAACATACACCTTACATGAACGGACTAAGAATGTTCACACAATGAGTATATGTACAAAAATAAAAAAAATAGAGTTCATACCAGCCTCTCACCACAACTAGGATTATCGTAAATCGTCATTACTGCTCTTCACTTGTGGATTGAATAATATAGAATGATAATCAGGCTCCAATGAAGACACGTAAGTCCGGTGAACTCTGCAACAAACTTTACAAAACCAAAGAAGAACAACAAATATTTTTGGGTTTTCGATCTAAAACAAGAACAGAAAGAACAAGCAAACGAAGCAAAATATTTTTGGATTATTGAATACTAAACCGAAACGAGAAAAGAAAACAAACCAACAAAAGATACTAAAGAAGCAAACAAAGAGAAACAACAGAAATATTTTTGATCTTTTTGTGTTTTGGAAAACAAGAACAAAAAAATAAAACAAAAAAGAAACGAAAGAAGCGAAAGAAAACAAAAAAAACGAAAGAAACAAAAATATGGATATACAAAGAACCGACCGAGCATGATATATAAATAAGTGTGATGTCGGTATACCTCCCCCCAAGCTTAGGCTTTTGGCCTAAGTGGAGATGAATCACCAAGGGGACCATGAGGTGGCGCCCCCGTAGTATGATGAGGAGGAACCCTCCTTGTGATATGCGCTCGAGGATGCGCCGGTGTACTGCGTGTTGTGGTCCTCGGGAGGCACGTCTCGCCTCTCCTGCTGCAGGTAAAACTCTATAGTGCTCAGATGCTCATCTACCTCCTCCTTAGAGAGCGACCATGGTGACCTGTAAATCTTAAACAAAACAGGCTACGACAAAGTAACTTTTTGCTCCTCTCCATCTATATATAGAACTCTATATACTAAACGTTCAGCAGTAGAGTTAGTAGTAACAAACTGATGGGACTTCATGGCAGCAAGGTTGAGTCTATAGGGAGCAATCAATTCATCATCAGGAGCAATAGAAAATTCTAAAGCAGTTGCTATACATGTAGCAATAGTGCCCCCCAAAATAGGCCCCTTAGCAGCAAGGCGGTGTGCAACATGTGCACCAAGGTTATACTTCATGCTACGGTTCAGCGCAGCATCAATGAAAGCAAGGTGGTAACCAGAAACGTTTCTAGTGTTCTCCCTACCAAGGATACTAGTAGCAATATAGTAAGTAAAATATCTAAGAGCGGGAAGTTTAATGTTCCTTATCTTCCCACGCTGGGATGAGCGACCATCATCGTTGGTGATTTCTCGGTAAAGCGCCATAAGATCTGCGGGTTTCTCCTGAATCCGACACGTTTTCCCGGTAGCATTGATACCTACAATGGCACCAAAATCTCCCAAGGACAAAGAAAAAGATCTACTATATAATTTGAAACCAACAGTGGGACCAAAATGTGTGTTCCGAAATTGAAAACTCTCAACAAAAGATTTTGTGAGAGCTGCATACCGAGGCCCGTCATCCTCCATATAGTTGGTTAGACCAACTCTTTCAATAAGCATACGAAAGTCATCTAATAGACCTACACTTCTTAGAAATGTAATGCAAGGAAAGCTAGATGGGTTAACGATACCATCACCTCCTGCATCGTCAATACTCGGTGCAATAACGTCTTCATTGTACGATGGCCTTACTAAAGTGGATGAGCGTGAGGGCCTTGTACTTCTAGGAGCATCACTCCTAAATATCCTCCAAAATTATAATTATCCATCTCTGAATTTTTTCAACAATCATCACAAAAATTAATTTCAAGCAACTATAAGGTGGAAACTACCATAGGGACTTATATGAGAGCAAAACATACATCAAAACTACATTATTTCTACTCAAATCAAGCATGCAAACTCACATAAGCTGTCACCTACAGTACCAAAATACTCAAGAAATACTTCACCAAATGAAATTCTACTTGGATCATCAGAGGAGTCACATACCGGAGAGCAAATGCACCAGATTTCAGCACAAAAGATGGGCTGAGCAAAGAGATCAAAAAATTTCGAGGAAGAACAACAAGAACTCGGGTTCCAGGAAATGTGTTGAGTTTGGTGGGTGAGAGAGGAGACTTTGGCAGGGGAGAGAGTTAGTGGGGGGCCAGGGGGGCCCACACCATGTGATGGCGCCACCAGGGGCAAACCACGCCACCCCATGGTGTGCTTGACTGGTGGGTCCCCCTGGGGCCTCCCATGTGGCTCTCTGTCTCATTTTTTACGTAAAAAATTTATTATGATTTTTCTGGATTTTTTCGAGAAACTTTATTTTTGAGGTATTTCCAGAATTTTAATAATTTATAAAAACTAGAAAAAAAGTGAGAAGGTGGAAAACAAAACCAAAACCAGCACTACAAAGGTTCTATGACACTCTAATGGAAAAATATCCAAAGAAAACAAAGGTGGTAGTGGTGTAAACAAAAGTATTGGTGGTGAAAACATGCATAACCACAGTAAGTAATCAGGGTGAAAACATTAGGAAAACATGAATATGGATGATGGAAAACATGATTGTGCTCAAGTAGCAATGTGATAACAGAAGTAAACAAGGTGAAAACAAAATGGGGAAGGTGAAAACATTGTCCTCTTCATTCAAAATCATTTTGTTAACAAGGGTGATCAAGTCTTGTTACCAGAACAATTTTGATATGAAGAAAAACCTTGCTAATCACTAAATAATTATGTTACCTCAACCTTGATAGACATAGTCCCAATCATAATAATTTCATATTCTTTTGGTGGCATTGGAGTGGGACAATAAATTCTCCAATCTTGATGGTCTCAATATTTTCAATATGCTTCTTGGGAAAATAAACAATATGCTCTTTATCATTAACATTAAAAGTTACTTTTCCTTGATTGCAATCAATAACATCCCCTGTAGTGTTAAGAAAAGGTCTCCCAAGAGTAATAGACATATTATCATCTTCAGGCATTTCCAACACAACAAAGTCAGTTAATATTAAACAATTAGTAGCAACTTGCACAGGAACATTCTCACATATACCAACAGGAATAGCAGTGGATTTATCAGCCATTTGCAAAGATATATCAATGTGTATCAGTTTTTCAAGAGAGAGTCTCTTATAAAGAGAGAAAGGCATAACACTAACTCCAGCTCTCAAGTTTAATAAAGCAGTTCTAACATGATTATTTTTAATAGAACAAGGGATAGTAGGAATACCAGGATCTCCAAGCTTCTTTGGAACCTTGACATTGAAAGAGTAATTAGCAAGCATAGTGGAAATTTCCTCACTAGGAATTTTCCTTTTGTTCGAGACAATATCTTTCATATATTTAGAATAAGGAGGCAGTTTAATAGCATCAGTCAAAGGGATTTGCAAAAACAGAGGTTTCATCCACTCACAAAACTTGTTATAATGTTATTCTTCCTTTGATTTGTGTTTCTTATTAGGAAAAGGCATTGCTTTTTGTACCCAAGGCTCTATTTCATTACCATGTTTATTAGCAATGAAATCCTCCTTAGTATACTTTGCAGTTTTAGTTTGCTTTTCAGGTTCAGCTACAGGTTCTTGTTTGTTGGAAGCATCACTTTTATCATTACCACTTTCAGTTTCATCATCAGAAATAGATATACTATTAGGATCTTTAGCATGTTCAGGAGATTCTACAACATTTGTATGTCTCTTCTTATTTTTCTTAGAAGGAGAACTATTATTTTTAGGTTGCTGAGAATCTTCTTCAGTTCTTTTAGGATGTCCTTCAGGATACAAGGGGTCCTGAGTAGAAACACCACTTCTAGTAATTATTTCACAAACATGTTTATCTCTAGAAGCATTAGCTAGCATGTCCTTTTGCAGTTTAGTAAGTCGATCAATTTGAGTTCGAACCATTTGAAAATGTTTAACAAGAATTTTAACATCATTAGAGGTTCTCTCAATAATACCATGCAAATTATCAATAGCTCTAGAGTTTTCCATAAGGTGATTTTGCACTCTCCTATTAAAGTTGTCTTGCTTAACAACATAATTATCAAATTCATCCAAGCATTGATCAGGTGGTTTAGAATAAGAAATATCTCTATTATCAAAGTATTGGAGAGAGTGTACCTCAACAGTTGATGGATGATGAATAGGCTTACATAATTCTTCTATGGGAGGTAAATTCTTCACATTTTCATATTTAATACCCCTCCCTTTAAGAGATTTCTTGGCTTCCTTCATCACTTCATCATTTAATTCAATCACACCTCTCTTCTTGGGTGTTGGTATTGGTGTTGGCTCTTGTGTAGGTGTAGGATCAGGTATATTCCAATCATCATTATTTTTGGCTATTTTAGCCATTAATTCCTCAGCTTCTTCTGGAGTTCTTTTCCTGAAAACACAACTAGCACAAATATCCAGGTATGTCCTAGATTCAACAATTAGTCCATTATAGAATATATCTAGGAGCTCATTTTTGGGTAATGGGTATCCAGGGCTAGCTCTTATCAAAGAACAAAACTTTGCCCAAGATTCAGGCAATTTTTCTCCTTCAATTTGCTCAAAGTTAAAGATGTCCTGCACAACAGCATGTTGGGCACTAGCAGGAAAATATTTTTGAAAGAAAACATCAACCAAATCCATAGGATCAGTTATACACCCAGGTGACAGATTGTTAAACCAAATTTTATCTTCATCTTTCAATGAGAAAGGGAAGATCTTGGTAACAAAATAAGTACGTAGTTAGTATCATCAGAAAATAAACTACTCAAAGATGAAAGCTCATTCATGTGTTCCATAGCACTTTTACTTTCAGTTCCACAAAAAGGTTACTTCTCAACAATAGATATATAAGATAAATCTAAAGAGAAATCATAATCCTTGTCTATAATGTGTATGGGAGATGTGGCAAACTTAGCATCAAGAGAAGATTTATATTTCACAGCATGTCTTGCAAGAAGACTCTTAAGAGCACTTGCACCAGTAGTAGCACGAGCTTCTTCAATAAAAGCATCATTAAGTTCAATATAGGTTTCATCAAGATCATCAATAAGATCGGTTGAATTAACAGGTGTACCAATATTTTCAACACAAATTTCAGCATTTTTAATTTGTTTGGATCTAGCAATAGTAGCATCTAGGAAAGGACCTAGAGAACCAGTATCATCAAGCACAGTAGAAGCATCATCAAAAGTATCTGAAGCATTCTCAGACTCAGTAGAAGTAACAGTATGTGTGGCATGTGGTGGAGTAAGAAGCTTACTCATAACAGACAGTGAATCAAGAGCAACAGAGGTGTTCAGAGTTGTACCTCTTCTTGTAGTGGATGGTAATATAGGAACTTTTTCATCATGAGTCTTCCCCATGATGAATGGCTTGCAGCAAACAATATCACGATCAAGTGAGCAAATAAATAAAGCTATGCTCCCCGACAACGACGCCAGAAAATAGTCTTGATGACCCACAAGTATAGGGGATCGCAAGAGTCTTCGAGGGAAGTAAAACCCAAATTTATTGATTCGACACAAGGGGAGCCAAAGAATATTTATTAGACTTAACAACTGAGTTGTCAATTCAGCTTCACCTAAAAGTAGACTTGCTCGCAACAATTTATCAGTGGTAGCAGTTTTATAGCATCAGTAGAAAGAAAATAACAGCAGTAGTAAAATAGTAACAACAGTAGCAATCACAGAAAACAACAGGATGGGAAGTACCATAGGCATAGAGGGAATGGATGGACAGACGTTGCATGGACAACATAGGTCATGTAATAACAATAACGCGGGTATTGCAGACAATAATATAAAGCATCAAACATGTAGGCAAACCATAGGCATATGTTCCAATATAGTCATACGTGCTCGCAATGAGAAACTTGCACAACATCTTTTTTCCTACCAGCTCATGGCAGCGGGGCCTCTAGGGAAACTACTGGTAATTAAGGTGCTCCTTTTAATGAAGCACCGGAGCAAAGTATTAACACTCCGTGAACACACGTGATCCTCACATCACAACCATCTGATACGTCATAAACATATCCTTAATTTCTGATGTTCCATGTTGTTTTCTTAATTTTTTTTCACATGTTTGCTATACACTTTATGTCATTTTTATCGATTTTTCGGACTAACCTATTGACAAGATGCCACAGAGCTAGTTCCCTGTTTTCTGCTGTTTTTAGTTTCAGAAAAGTTGTTCTGGAAATATTCTTGGAATTGGAAAATTCGTAGCCCGGAAGTCTTAGAAATCCCGGAGGTTCCACGGAGTCCCGAAGAGACCCGGAGGGGGGGGGGGGTTCAGGGGGCCCACACCATAGGGTGGCGTGGCCCCCCTTGGCCGCGCCAGGGGGTGGTGTGGGCCCCCTGAGCCTCCACCGCCTCTACCCTTTCGCCTATTTATTCCCCCTGAGGCGTAAACCCTAGAGAGATCCCACTTTTACCCTAGAAACACCCGAGGCCGCCGTCACCATCATCCCGAGATCGGGAGGGTTCTGGAGCTCTCCTCGGCACCCTGCTGGAGGGGGAAATCATCAGCGGAGGGGTCTACACCACCATGCCCTCCTCCGAAGTGATGCGTGAGTAGTTCATCCCTGGACTACGGGTCCATAGCAGTAGCTAGATGGTTGTCTTCTCCACTTTGTGCCTCATGTTTAGATCTTGTGAGTTGCCTAACATGATAAAGATCATCTTTATGTAATGCTACATGTTGTGTTTGATGGGATCTGATGAATGTTGAATGCTATGTCTTCGGATTATCAATCTATCATGTTATCTTCATGCATATGTTATTTATGATCTTGCATGCTCTCCGTTATTAGTAGATTCTCTGGCCAAGTAGATGCTAGTAACTCCAAGAGGGAGTATTTATGCTCGATAGTGGGTTAATGCCTCCTTTTCATCTGTGCTCGGGTGACAGAAACATGACGGATGGAGGATGTGTTGTTGCCATTAGGGAGAAAATAGCAATGCTTTGTCTAAGGATGATGTTATTGTTTACATTACACACTTTTCTTACTCTGATTATCTGTTGCTTGCAACTTAATACCCAACGTTTGTTCGGATGATATTCGAAGGGTGGATTTTTAGTCATAGATGAAGTTGGATAACGGTCTATGTATTTTGCTGTAATTCCCGCATGAATCACATAGTAATCTTTATGTCTTGCATATGCACTATGGTGCAGCCTTCATTCCTGTCAATTGCCCAGGTGTAATTTGTTCACCACACATGTTATTTATCTTTCTCGGTGATACACCACTAGTGAACTGTGGACCCCGGTCCTTTTTCCTCATACCGATAAACACCTACTCCTTTCATACTGCTCTCATACGGTTCCTACTGTTTTCCACACCATACGTTTAACCTCTTTGTTTTCAGCAAAATCGGTGAGATTGACAACCTCACTACTTCGTTGGGGCAAAGTGATTTGATTGTCTTGTGCAGGTTCCACGTTGCTTCTGAACCGGTAGCACGCCCTGCCATCTCAGCTGCTTCACCTTCTGTAGTTACTCCTTCCTCCTACTGGTCGATTCAACTTTGGTTTCTTTTCTGAGGGAACTTGCTTCTTCACTCTTCATACCTTCCTCTTGGGGTCAACCAACGAACGTGTGTCTACACGCATCAAGCACTTTTCTGGCGCCGTTGCCGGGGAGGAAGAGAATTTCTGCAAGGGGAGTTTCTCACTTCCAATCTCTTTACTTTGTTTTTGTTTTGCTTAGTTTATTTTATTTTGTCGTGTTTGCTTCTCTTTATCAAAAACACAAAAAAATAGTTCTTATTCTAGCTGTAGTTTTATTCATGTTTTTAATCTTGTTAAAATGACTACTTCCGAGAACACTAAGTTGTGTGACCTTACTAGCACCAACAACAATGATTTCATTACCACACCTATTGCTCTACCTGCTCGTACTGCTGATTTTTATGAGATAAAACCTTCCATGTTAAACCTTGTTATGAGAGAGCAATATTCTGGTGTTAGTACTGATGATGGTGCTGCTCATCTTAACCAAAACTTTTATCCAGGTCTGAATTTTTCTTCCAGAAACCTTTTGGATTCAGCTGCTGGAGGAACCTTTATGTCCATGACCTTGGGGTAAGCAACAAAGCTTCTTGATGATATGATGGTAAATTATTCTGAGTGGCACACTGAGAGAGCTACAACTGGTAAGAAGGAAAATTCTGTTGAAGAAACCTCCTATTTGAATGAAAGACTTGATGCTATCATGTCTATGCTTGAGAATGTCCATGCTCCTATTGATCCAAATAATGTTCCTTTACCTTTTTGGTTGCTCAAGAAGAGCATGTTGATGTGAACTTCATCAAAAATAATAATTTCAACTAAGAATACTAGCATAGCAAGTATTCAAACGAAAAAGAGGAGCATGTCTCTCTCCCAAACAAAGAAGGCTAGGGTCCAACTATATTATTGCAGCAAGGAAAACAAAAGAAAAACAAACAGACGCTCCAAGTAAACTCATCAAAAATAGTAATTTCAACTAAGAATACTAGCATAGCAAGTATTCAAACGAAAAAGAGGAGCATGTATCTCTCCCAAACAAAGAATTCTAGGGTCCAACTATATTATTGAAGCAAGGAAAACAAAAGAAAAACAAACGGACGCTCCAAGTAAACTTCATATGATGTGACCGGATAAAAATATAGTTTCACTAGAAGTGACCTGATAGATTGTTGATGAAGAAGGGGATGCCTTGGGCATCCCCAATATTAGATGCTCGAGTCCTCTAAAAATATGCTTGTATGAACCACGGGGGCATCCCCAAGCTTTGACCTTGCACTCTTCTTGATCACATATATCACCCTCTTCTCTTGACCCTTGAAAACTTCCTTCACACCACACTCAAACAGTAATTCACATTAGAGGGTTAGTGCAACAATTAAAAATCCATTGGTTCTATATGGAACAGGTGCTATTGATACTTTTAAACATTATCTATAGCCACTGATGTTTCGTGAAGCAAAGAAATCCACTTGACATCACAAAAGAGCAAATGCAAGAAAATGGCAGAATCTGTCAAAACTAGAACAATCTGTAAATACGAATTTTTTCGAGGCACTTACGTTGCTTAGATCGAAAAACTTAAAGAACAAAAAAGTTGCGGAATTACCGAGGAATAAGCACAAAAAATTTCAGGTCATTTTTTTTTTTTTGTGATTTTACGATTTGTTACGGTGGACAACAGAAATCTGCTTCGTGCGCAGAAATCCGAAAACCAATCCAACTGACGTTAAAAACCTTACTTGGCACTACTAAAACATCAAAAGAAAGATACAAAGGAGTTGATACATAAGTATACAACCCCTTGACTCAAAGAAAACAGAGAAAAACAAAGCAAAAATAAAACCATGGGTTATCTCCCAAGAAGTGCTTTTCTTTAACGCCTTTTAGCTAGGCCCAGAAAAGCGGAATCAAGTATTTTCAAGTGAAGAAGCATCCAAATTGGTACGAGGATTATGTTTACCTTTCTTACCCTTATTCTTGCTTTTAGGGAACTGATGGTCTGCACATGATTTTGGATTAAAAGTCATGGTACCTCTCCCCATATCAATAGTTGCTCCTAAGAGCTTCAACAGAGATCTTCCAAGAGTAATTTGGCCCTCTCCTACACATTCAATAACAAGATAATTAGTGGATACCATTCTTCCTATGATTTTTGTAAATATTCCCTCAGCTATCCCAATGGGAAATATAGTGGTGTTATTAGTGAGACGTATTTCTTCTTCTCCCTCAGTAAGTCTCCAAGTAATCAAAGATTCATAAATTTCTTTAGGCATAAGACAAAATTCAGACATAATATCACACTGAGCATGAAAAGTTTCACCATTAATAGTAACCTTAATAGTAGAGATTATATTTGAGGCTTCAAAGTTTATTGGAACATGATCAAGGTGTTCACGAAACCGATTATGACCCTCACTTGAGCAAGAAACATGCGTCTTAAGAGTATTCAATGTTGCATAAATACTTACAAAGGCTTTATTAGAGCTACTAGGTGAGTTGTAGGTGACAATTAATTTTTTTAATAGCATCAAAAGCTTGATCTTCATCACAATCAAGGAAGTCTCCTCCTACCACAATATCCAAAGCACATCTATAGTAAAGAACAAGACCTAAATAAAAGCTACGCAGAAACAGGCTTAGAGTCATTTTAGGTTCAATTTTGCAATAGGAATAAAAAACTCTAGACCAAGTTCCTTGAAACTCTCATCATTCCTTTGTTTCAAAGTGAAAATAATTTCCTCATGCGACAAGGTAACAGGAACAGGAGTATTCATTTTAACAAGACTAAAAACAGAAATAAAACTACAGCTAGAATAAGAACTAATTTTTTGTGTCTTTGATAAAGAGAAGCAAACAAGAAAAAATAAAATAAACTAAGAAAAATAAAAACAAAGTAAAGAGATTGGAAGTGAGAGACTCCCCTTGCAGAAATTATCTTCCTCCTCGGCAACGACGCCAGAAAATAGCTTGATGGTACAGGTCTTTCACTCGTTGGGAACCCCCAAGAGGAAGGTATGGTGAGCACAACAACACTTTTCCCTCAGAAAGAAACACAGGTTTAATCAACCAGTAGGAGGAAGGAGTAACTTTAGAAGGTTGATGCAGCTGAGATGGCAGGGCACACTACGGTTCAGCAGCAACGTGGAACCTACACAACACAAACAATTCACTTTACCCCAACGAAGCAGTGAGGTTGTCAATCTCACGGGTTTTGCTGAACACAAAGAGGTTAAACGTATGGTGTGGAAAACAGTAGTAGCAGTATGAAAGCAGTGTGAGAGCAGTGGAAACAGTGTGTGTATTATCAGAATGAGAAAATGGACCGGGGTCCACAGTTCACTAGTGGCGTCTCTCTGTGAAAGATAACTAACATGTGTGGTGAACAAATCACATCTAGACAATTGACAGAAATGAAGGGTGCACCGTAGTGCATATGCAAGACATAAAGATTACTATGTGATTCATGCGGGCGTTACAACAAAATACATAGACCCTCATCCAACTGCATCTATGTCTAATAATCCACCCTCCGAATATCATCCAAACAAACGTTGGGTATTAAGTTGCTAACAATAGATTATCGCCGTAAGCAAAGTGTGTAATGTAAACTAGGTAAACACCGTTGTTTTCTCCCTAATAGCAACATCACATCCTCCATTCGTCACGTTTCTGTCACTCGAGCACAAATGCAAAGGAGTCATGAACCCACTATCGAGCATAAATACTCCCTGTTGGAGTTACTAGCATCTACTTGGCCAGAGAATCTACTAATAACGGAGAGCATGCAAGTTCATAAATAACATAAGCATGAAGATAACATGATAGATTGATAATCAGAAGACATAGGATTCAACATTCATTAGATCCCAACAAACACAACATGTAGCATTAAAATAAGATGATCTCGATCATGTGAGGCAGCTCACGAGATCTAAACATGAGGTACAAAGTGGAGAGAACAACCATCTAGCCACTGCTATGGACCCGTAGTCCAGGGATGAACTACTCACGCATCACTTTGGAGGAGGGCGTGATGGTGTAGAACCCTCCGGTGATGAATTCCCCTGCCGACAGGGTGTCGGGGAGAGCTCGAGAACCCTCCCAATCTCGTGATAACGATGACGGCGGCCTCGGGTGTTTCTCGGTACGAAGTGGTATCTTTTAAGGGTTAATATGTCAGGGGGTATAAATAGGCGAAAGAGCAAAGGCGATGGAGGCCTGGGGGCCCCACACCACCCCATGGCGCGACCGGGGGAGGGCGCCGCCCTATGGTGTGGTCCCCCTCCGGGTCTCTTCGGAACTCCGTGGAACCTTCGAGAATTCTAGGACCTCCGAACTTCGATTTTTCCAATTCCGAGAATATTTCCAGAACAACTTTTCTGAAACTAAAAACAACAGAAAACAAGTAACTGGCTCCGTGGCATCTTGTCAATATGTTAGTCCAGAAAATCGATAAAAATAACATAAAGTGTATATTAAACATGTGGGAAAGAACATGAAAACAACATGGAACATAAGAAATTAAGGATACATTTATGACGTATCATCGACTATATAATTTCCTCATGAAATTTAGACTGTCGACATAGCTAGAACATCCTCTGAAATGTAGTTGTTATATAAATTTTGCTAAAAGTAATAATATCAGCTATTCTATGTGTACTGTAGTTATTTGTGAACTCGCGTGATAGTTAAAATTACAGAAAAGGAGCTCTCAAGTTAGAGATAAGAAATTTCGGTGCGAAGGAGAATAGAGGAGGGAGGTGATATCAAGTTACATGTTTTATATGCAAGCACACATGCATTCGCTAGCCATTTTTATCCTAGATAAAAAGTTATCTGTACTGATAGTTACGTTTCAAATCTATCACTCATGTTGTGGTATTTTTGTTCAGTGTTGGCTAGAAGCTCCAAAAGTCATAAGAGTTATATCAGGGTAATATCGAGGCATAAGCTCAATATTTTCCTGTTTTCCATGATGTCGGACATCATCTTGATAGTCTGCACAAGATAATGGTTCAAAAAAAACACATCACATACTCTATCAATCTTCCCTTATAATCCAAAAGATTGGTATGAAATGTGAAAATGGATTTCTATTGGTCTAACATTATTCTTCTACTTCACAAAGCTATTTTTTTTATTTCTGGCTTATATGATTTGATTGCAGGTTTTCCGAACCGGCTTGTACAACATGTGATCAAATCTATGCTATATTTATACTAATGGACTTCTCTTGATACATGAATGAAAGAAATTATTGTGATAGCTGCAGCGGATGATTTCCTGTTCTAGAGGCATTATAGAGCCCCATACTCTGTAACTATAGTCATGTTCTTGGGAGATAAAGAAAGAACATAAAGAAATTTCAGCTACAATTCAGAAATATTTTAAGCAGATCTCTCTAGCAGAGGTGGTGCACTGGCTGTGACAGTCTATCAGAAACCAATACAAGTGTTCAGTTTAATGGTAGTTTGGCCATAAACAGACATGAAGATGTTATTCCAGCAGTACATGTGTTCAATGTTATTGGAGTTGACATGCTCTAAACATGATTACAGCTGGTTTAATGGCGTGAATTTGGCAGCCCGCAACATGCAAGAGTGATACATGCAACTGTTGTCTCTAGCATTTGGTGTATGGAAAAAAATGTGTATTTAGAATTTAGAATTAAAGTTATATAATTAGTCATTATAATGTATGTATTTTTTGGTACTTGACAATAGATTTATGTTGTTTCAAAACACATAACGGTTTGAAATTTAGCATTGCTTATGTGGTATAATATTTATATGTGGGGTGGTCTTGGATTTCTATATTCTTAGGTGAATTGATGTCTTGCAAACTGCAAACGGAAAAAAGTAGTAAGTGGTGGGCGTACGTAGCTAAATTTATATGTTTCTTTACAAAGGATATATCTTATGCGCGTTCACCAAGATGCTTGATTTTTGGATGGTACATTTTTGTCCAAATCATTACACATGTAGCTACATATGAGTTGAATTTAAACGAGACGTTGCATGTGCACACCTACTAGCGTAAAAATCCTAAAAAACAAATACTCGCTCCATTCAATTTTATAAGGGAAACACTACAGATTGGATTGCGGGCTCTGCCTCCGCAGGCGAGCAGAGGATGCGTGGCCTAGATCCCACGCACAAGCCCAGCATGCGAGCACACACTTATCCCTTCCGCTCGTCAGGGTCAACCATGAAGCCGCTGCCCTCTTGTCAGATGTCGATGCTGCCCCGGTCATGCGTCACCGTCCTCTCCACACGCGCCCGCGTGCGCCGCCGTCCCTTCCACCCCAAGCCAAGGTCGCTGCCGGCCATCTCTCGTCGTCCCCGGCTTACCTCTTCACCGGTGTGCCTTCCCCGTGATGCTCCTGCACCGACGCTTGTCCCTGCGCTTCTCCTCCGCCGGATCTTGTTGTCCCCGTCCTTCCTCCTTCCTACTTCTCTCTGTGGTCCACCCGCTCGGACTCCTCAAATCGGGGCGTCGCTCGTGCTCGTCCCTGCTTCACCCGACCACGACATGGCCGCACAAGACGTCATCGACGGCGCCTCTGGCTCCATCCCTCTACAGTCCGGCCTCGCCCCCCCCCCCCCCCCGCGCTCGTCCACGACCACCTGCGAGTGTGCTGCATCGGCGCTCCTCCAAGTCAACCTGTTGCGAGGAGGCACCGTCGATGAAGTCCTGGAGCAGCAGCCTCGATCTATTGTAGCTACCGATATGGAGGCCGGGAGCATCGACGTCCTCCTACTGTAGCAGCCGAGACAGCGGCTAAGAGCACTGGCGTTCGCCTATTGTAGCAGTGATGGCGGCGGCGGCGGTGCTACCAAGGAGGACGGCAAAAGGAGAGAGGTGGTGCTCCCATGGGAGGTAGCTGGTGGTATTGAAAGAAGACGGTGGTGCTCCCATGGAGAAGACGGGGCCGCGGCTCCAAGCGGGGCCGCGGCGGGAATTTTGCTACATACTCGTAGTTTTTTTCTATAGTTGTACAACTTTTTTGCTACAAGTATCCCGGTGAGATCTCCGACGCAGTCAAATTTTGCTAAAATCGAACAATTTTTTGCTACAATTATTCTATGTTTTTGCTATAACAGTATAATTTTTTTGCTACGATATTCTCCAGCGGGAGTCTTCCGGCGATGTCTCCGTGAAGTAGATTTTTGCTACAGTAGCACGAATTTATTTCTACAATATCTCCCGCGAGGTCTGACTTTTTTCTCCTTTTTTTTAGTAAACCCTTTTTTGCTACATAGGAGCAAAAAAGGGCATTTTTTGCTACATATGAGTAAAAACGGGATTTGGGCAAAAAGTGGACACATGTAAGCAGGAGGACCCCGGGGGCTGGAAATTTTGAGCCTCCCGGGGGACGCTCAACAGTGTCATTTATAAGGCATTTTAATTTTTGCCACATACATTCTAAATGACTGGATCTAGAATCACTTTATACGTAGATTCACTCATTTTACTATCTATGTGGTCAAAATTGAAATGGTAACTAGCATGCCTTATAAAAGTGAACGGAGTGAGTATTAAAAGTATACTTCCCTCGATATTTCTTCAAAATCTCCCTCACTTTTCTTCCAATCAAACTCGGAGTCCCCATCACGTCTTCATCTTCCCCTCATTTATGTGTTGTTGTCTTCACCTAAGACGCCATATTCACCTGCTCCGTCATCGACCACCCATGCCTCCAAGGACGAAGCGAGGAAAAATAATTAAAGGGGGCCAAATACATGTCAAGTAACTTGGAGGGGGGCATTAGGACTAATCTAGTTAAATTTAGAGTTCAAATACACATATCATTGCATGGTTTTTGCACAAAAAAATCAGCATAGGGGGCCATGGCCCCAACACGCCCCATAGCTCCATCCCGGCATGCCTCGTTGCGCCCCCAACCACCTTCGTCCCTCCTCGTCTCGCCATCTTCCTTCCTCCGCACCAACTAGACCCCAACGAGGAGGGAGATCAAGAGGAAAGGGATCTCCTTTTCAGCCACCACCCTGCAAAGCTCATGATTTGTCGGCTCTGACGACTTTCGTGTCTTGGAGCGTGGAGATCCACCTACCATCTAATGGTAAGGAGGGTGACACGAGGAGATGTGGCCATGTCCTAGGATTGGAGTCATCGGGGCCGCCTGCCCGCTTTCGAGCGCGTCCTTCTCCACCGACCAGCTGGTGCGTCAGTTTCTGAATGCAATAGTAGCTAGACACCGACAACGCCAACACTCCTACTTTCTCGACGGTTCAGGTGAGCCGGAGCACCAGCAGATGTGCGCGCGCATGAGACGTTCACATGTTCTTGCGGATGGGGCAGCCGGCGTGGAAGGAGGCCGCTCCAAAAGATCCTCTCCGGTAGTTTCTCCTTCTCATCACTCGCTTAAATTTTTCTACTGCGTGATTTCACCATGTTATCACTACTCCATCGTAACCATGCATGCGTGGAATAGTCATGATGTCGGGTTATTCCACTCACGGTAAGGTTGTTGAGTTGTGATGCTGATATAATGCATCATGAGTTGCAGACGAGTAAATTTTCCAATAATCGCCATAGAATGTGTGGGTAAAGTGTATTTATTTATTTAAGTATTCAGAATCGGTTATAATTTCAACAATTATACTAATCTGTTTTTTCATGGCACACTTAAAATACTTGTGGGGACGGTGTGAATATTCTAAAGGAATCTTCCATAATTTCGCATGTCCTTGTTTCACTGCAGCTGATGAGCTAGTGTTGCGTGACGATGAGGCCCTGAGGAAGAGCTAACTTGTGCCAATAGTGAGCTTGACATGGATCTAGGATTTTCCTTTTTACATAGAAATAAAATTATTATCGATGAGATTGGTGATGTTATGTTTTGCTTGTGCTGAGTGATGGAGAGATGCTTCTACCCATAATTGTAGGTTACTACACGGATTTATTTTGTTCTGCGCACCATGCAAGGAATTGTTGGTTCACCTTCCTTGTACCACATATTCCGATTAATCCCAATTGGTAATGTATTATTGTAACATCCCTGATTTTTGGAGAAATGCAACAATCACAAAAAATTAAAACTTTCGTTTTCCACTAAAGCAATACACCAAAAACAAATAAAACTCTAACACAAAGGAAATATCATATGTTTTTCCAATGTTATTGGAAATGGTAATCCAAATGGATGTGTTTTCTAAAACCCTAAATCCTCAAAATAAATAATTATGCAAAGAAAATATTTTCCTTTTTGCAAACCTTGAGAATATAAAAAGGTTTTCTTAACTATAGCTTTTCCAAATGATTTCAAACTCAAATTACTAGGAGTATCTACTTTTCCAACATTTAGATATTTCAAATTATTTTTAAAAACCCAAACTTAACTATAAGATTTCTCAAATGTTATATCAAGTTCTAAACCATAAAATGTTTTTCATGATTTCTCCTTATATGGAAATGAGAAAATGAGAAACAGTAATTCAAGTATGGCATGTCTATGAAATATTTGACCATAACATTTTTTTTACAAAAGGAGAATAACATTTAGTCACTATTAGTAATTTATTCACATTTGAAAATATAAAATATTAATTGTGTCCAAACCAGCACAAAATGGTTTCCAATGCAGAGGGTTTGATTTTACAAAAAATTAGAATTTTGTTTGAGATTATTTGGACTTATAAATCATAAGTTATGGTTAAACAAAAAAAAACAGAAAAGGAAAAAAGGAAGAGAGAAAGAAGGTCGGCCCAGCCCAGCCTTCCCCCTATCCTCCTATCGGCCGCACGCGTGCGCATAGTGGCCCAGGAAAACGGCCCAACAACCAGCCCGCAAGCCACCCTGGCCTTTCTTCCTCCCCCTATCTCTTCGACAGGCGGGACCCACAGGTGACGCCCGAATGACGTCACTCGTGATGTTGGTTCTCGACGTCCGCGCCACAGAAACCACTGCCGTGCCCGAGGCAGACACCACGTGATGCGAACTCTCCTCCATGCCAACGTCCCATGAAACCCCCGTCTCCTGCCTCGACGTCTGCGTCTCGCCGCCTCCCGAAAGAAAACCCTAAACGTAAATCTCTCTGTCTCCGGTAGCCACCGCCACCATTGAAGACATCCTCGGGAGCTTCTGCAGCCGCCGTTCCGTGTCTCGAGAGGAGAAGGTGAGGACCAAAGGAGGACCGCGAGAAGCAGACGAGTCCGTCGCCGTTCTCATCTTCGCTGGAGGAGCTCCGTAGGTCCGGCACTGTCCACGCCCGAGAAGAACCACCCCCATCTTCCTCATCTCCGACGACCCCCAGGAGCAGCCAGATGGATCTATTCGGGGCCGTCTGATCTGCATCGAACGCACCAGAATCAACTCCAAACAGGTACGTCCTTGGGGTCGTCGGGTCTGCATCCAACGACCAGATCCAAACCCACTTATCCACTTCACCCTGCCATGTGAGCACACCACGGCAGCGCCATGTCGACACCGTGTCGGCAAGCTTGCGCAATCAGAGCGCGCCACGTGTCGCAACCTTTTTCTGTTTTATTCCGGAATAGATCTATTTTGGCAGTTTTGCAGAAACACCCCTAGAACTTAGAATCATCATAACTTTTTAACCGTACATCCAAATTAAGCAAACTTGGGCCTTTTGAAATTAGAACAATATTCACAATCTTTTAACACTGTCCAAATTTAAATTTGACAAACTTAAATTGGTTCAGTTTTAAATATGCTTGTTTGATGATTTTTGGCATAGTTTAAATTCTACAAATCTAAAAATTGCAAATAAAATATCCCTGGAAACCTTAGGATGTATACTTTCATGTTCTGTGTCCCAAAATAATTTTTGAACTAATGAAAATTTAATTTAGAGTTGAATCCATGGAGAGGATGCTACAATTGTCAACTTGAAGATTCTTAACATGAAGCAAGAAGACCAATGAAGGACTTAACCAAGAAAACCAACTTCAGAAACATCTTCAAGAAGTATAAGCACTTAGAAAAAAATCAAGAGGAACTTCAATAAGATCAACCCCATCTTTTTCTCCAAGTCTTTCTCCCTTTTATTTTCTTTTCTTTTCTCTCCTTAGACTTTGTGATGGCTAAGTTGACCAACCTTAGTTTGTACCGATACCATCAAGTTTTCAAATTCCAATGAAGTCACCAAAGGAGGAAGCTACAAAGGAGACTGAAGATTTTCCAAGACCAATCATGTGAAGACTTAGAATTAGTTTTCAAGATGATTAATGTGTTTTTCCCAAGACTTAGAATTTGTTTTCCAAGTGAGATGATAGTTTTGACCAAAGTCTTCAACAAGGAGTTTTTCATGAAGAAGAACAAATTAAACAAGAAGCCAACTCAAGAAGAATACTCTCCCAGAAGATGAAGAAGAGAAGATTTTACAAGTCCTTTCGAAAGGAACTCTAACAATCTCTACTACCTCTCTAATTCAATATGACTAAGTCCCTAAGTCCTAGATAGGTGCTTCAAATGATTTATTCTACTCAACAAGGAAGACTACAAGCAAGGCCTTCAAAGGAGATGCATAAAGATTTAGACATAAGAAGCAACTCAAGGAAGCAAAAGAAGAACTAGAAGAAACTCAAGACAGAAATTGATTAGCCTAACACCTTTGTGTGATCTTCTTGATAAAATACCAACCCTTACTCACAAATGGAAAACTATACTACAATAACTTAGTTTCTTTTGTGCATTGAAACCAAGTGTTTTCACATGCTTGCTTTTGCTTTGTTTGTTTCTTTGTATGTTTTCTTCATTTGTTTGTATGTTTGTTAGCATGCTTGTTTATTCTGTTGTGTGTTTCAATGTTTAGATTCTACAGAGAGCAATGTTATATTTTGTGAAGAAAGGGTGATTGTTTTTCACCAACTTCAAAGGCAAGTGACACACCATCAAATCTCCCTTATTTTACTATGCATTACTAGAGTTTTGAGTAGTATGCATGATAGGAAATTTTACTAAGTTATTATTATGCTATGCCATTATCCTAGTAGTGTGTATCCATCCCTCTGTACCTTGTTACTTTGTAGCTATTAAACTTAGTAGATGCTATGAAATGTTACAAATTGTTTTACTTGATGTATGGAAAATTCTAAGTATAATATTCAATGAAACACCTGGGTGGAATTTGGATGTGATTGGATTATGTTGAGTGGCTCCCTAGGGCCATATCAATGGTGTTTATCACCGAAGGAGCACACTTGTGGATGGCCACCCAGGAACAAAGAGATTCCTAAGTCCCTCTAAATCTAGTATCTTCCCGTGCAAACTTTTGACATATGGGCTCTGTGTTGATCAACTAAGTTGTGAGAGTTCAGCCCATGCTTGACATGAAGATGTAGCATAATTATAGGTGGAACGGGTCTTGATGTCTGGGTTGAATTATTGCTTCTGAAAGATCTCGTCTCAATTATCTCCTTTCCATGATGCACCCCGCGTGCATAGGATGTTGACAAAGGGTGAAAGTGCACAACCTCTGCAGAGTTAGAAACTATGATCATAGTCGTGTCCCCGGTAATGGACAACTTCGAGCAGCTGGACAAGGATGGACAGAAGAGTCTCAACACCATTTTCAATAAGTAAAATTTTGACCAAGTGAACAATATATGTGGTGATTGGATCTTAATCCAATGTTGCCACCCTTTGAAAAGAAAAGTTTTGATGGAGGGATGATAACCCGGTAGGCTAACGCCAAGGAGTAACTCGGCCCAAAGGACGCTGCGCAAGACCCGGCTTAGGGTAAAGGAGCTTCTAGAAGGCCTAGGAACGAAGGCCTCGTAACCCGGATTGTGGGTTCCGGTAAGGAAGTTTAGGGTTTGTAAGCAGTGTCCGGGTAGGATTCAGAGTGCGCCTTGGAGAGTAAGCCAGGGGGTCCGGATGTTATATAAGTCGGTCCCTAGGTTAGGGTTAGACAAGTTTTTACGTGAGCAAGAATACGATCGCTAGATCGAGAGGTTCCGAGTATCCATTGTAACACCAGTATCGAGCTAATATATTCAGATCGTAGACTCGGCGACTTGATTGCCGGCTACGAGATCGCATATCACCATGGTTTCCCTTGAGCTAGACCCTCTCCCAAACACTCGAGTCGATTTGCCCCAAGACAAGTTACCCCCGGTAACGTCTGCCGTGATTATCCCACGACACTTGGCGCCCACCGTGGGGCCTACGTCCAAGGGTGTTTACATCACGGGAGAAGCTCGGGAGAACATGAAGAACCTCGTCGTCGGCGAGATCTACACCAACCCCAAAGGAGAGAAGATGGTGGACGATTTTGGCTGGGAGCCAGAGTCGGATCTGCTCGAATCCGGATCTGTCGTGACAATCGGCCGGATCAACGTCTTCATTGGCATGGTACGTACATCCGGTTTAGCTCCTGACGATTTTGGATTTGATTCTGTGTCAGGGGAGGCCACCTGCGTTCAGTCCGATGGGGAGGAATCGGTCGGGACGATAGATCCGGCAGAAGAGCCCACCACGAAGAGGGAACAGCCGGAGGAGCCGGCATGGACCCCGCGTGGCCGGGTCATGAGAGAAGATGACACCGAGTCTATCCTGCACTTGCTGGAGGACCGGTACGAGGAAGACATCGATGATGAAGAAGAATACGAATCTGCGCCAAGCATGGTGCGCCAGGTCGCGGTTTACACGGCCCCCGCAACCAATCTTAATCAGGGGAACGTGACCGCGGCCGCTGTCGGGACAACACAAGCATTGGCCCAGCAGCAAAATCCGGTTGACGGAAACCCGGTCTTGACCCGGGTCGACGGAGAATCGGCATCAGTTACCAGCCATGCGGTGGATAGCG
This sequence comes from Alopecurus myosuroides, assembly GCA_028641055.1. Classification (NCBI taxonomy): domain Eukaryota; kingdom Viridiplantae; phylum Streptophyta; class Magnoliopsida; order Poales; family Poaceae; genus Alopecurus; species Alopecurus myosuroides. The sequence continues at coordinate 314,033,861 of CM054057.1, read as the reverse complement.
AGTTGCAGGCAAACATGTTCGGATATCTGGCAAACCGGACACCAGGGGCGGGTCCTTCAAATCCGCAACACCCGGCCCTGTTCAATAACAACCTGATCCTGGATCCCACCGTTCTAGCCACAGTCATAACCCCGGAAAACGCGGCGGAACGTGTTAGGGATCTGGATGTAGCCCGTCGTGCATTGGAACAATAGAGAAGGCAAGTAGAAGCAGAAAAACAAGGGGTAGCTGCGCGTCAGCGCGATCTAGATGCATTGGAGAACCGGCTCCGAGAAGAGACAACCAGGGTGCGTCAAAGGCACCAGACCAGATTACCAGCAACGGGTGGAGTTATAAACCCGGCCACACTATTCATCACACCCCAGGATCAGCCGATTCCAGCAGCGAACCAAGGAACTGTACATCAACCCGCAACTGGAGGAGCACAACCGGTAAACACGCAGGCCGGGTTACCCATATTACAGACCGGAGTTACTACAGGCAATACATTACCACCACCACCACCATCGCGGTTTCGCACGCCAGCAGGTCATTACAACAACCCCATGGATAACGTGTATGCTGCAACGTTAGCATTGAATCAGATCCCCGTAAGAGAGTCACTCCATGCGGAGCAGACCCGACGGGCGATCGATTTATTGCATACGGCAGTGGCACAGCAAGTTAATTACCCGGACAACAGAAGTGGAATGCATGGGACACCGTATATCAGCCAGCAACGAGCCAATACCGGCAATATTCAGACAAGCTCAGCGCGGCGGAGGGCAGAGCAGCAGCAAATGCCGCCTCCTTCCCGTGCTCAAGCAGTACCAGCAGCATCAGCGGCGCAAGCCATTGTGGATAGTTCCAGAGCGAGGAGAGCCGCGGCCGGGTCTGCGGTGCATGGACCAGCAGCAGTGCCGCGCCCCCCCCCCCCCCCCGCAGGATCACACGTTTCCCGAGTGAGGCCGGTTCCGACTAATCTCGCCGGGCCTAAGTGCCTGTCGGATAACATCAGAGCCGAGCCTTACCCGGATAAATTCAAGGAACCGGGTAAAGTAGTGAATTATGAGCCGACTATGGATCCGGAAACATGGTTGAGCAGCTATGAGATTGCAATGTCGATTCGCAACGCAACTGAAAATCTTCAAGCCAAGTTCATGTACTTAATGATGTCAGAAGGAGCAGCAAAGTTATGGTTCAATAATCTACCGGAGGGATCCATCAAGTCATGGGAGGAGTTGAAAACTGCGTTTATCAAGCACTTTCATGGGACGTGCAGAAAGCTGTTTACTATTGATGACCTAGAACGGTGTGTCCAGAAGAAGGGAGAATCGGCGCGCAGCTGGGTGCGCCGAGTCATGGAGATACTTCACTCATCTATGGATATTCAGCCCAAGGATGTGTTACAAGCGATGGCAAAGACGTGCAAGTACATACCTTTAGTGCAAAAGTTAACTCGCATGATATCTAGTCGAAATGCTTCAGAGGTTACGATGGGAGAGCTAATGGATGCATGCAACAAGCACGCTGCAACAGATACTACAGAAGAGGATGTCGATGACAAGAAAGCAAAAGCAAACACAAGCAACAATGGAAGAACCAGCAATGGATCAACGCCGGGTAACAATGGAGGTAACAATGGGAACAACCAGAATAAGCGCCCGTTTGAGGGAAGCTCCGAGTTTGTCGCTAGCACAGAAGCCGGATCTTCGAGACCCGGGGCAGAAGGAAACTTCAATGGAGGAAACCAGAACGGAGGAAATTATCAAGGACCGCCAAGGCCGGGTAACAATTGGGATATCTTCAGGATGGCGTGCCCAAAGCACAGCAGAAACGGTAGGCCGGCTAACCATTCATTGGAGCAATGTGCGGACCTACAGAGATGGAAGAACGAGGAAATAAACAAGGCTATGCGAGGTGCAGGTCGGGGAGGAGGACCGGGTCCGGGTGGAAACCCGGGCCACGGCCCACCCCCAGCCGGCAACCCGGCAGGTGGAAATCCGGGCAATAACCAGGGGGGAGCTGGAGGTTTCCAGGCCAACCCCAAGCAGTTGGGACAATACCACGTACATACTACAGGAATTTCCAACAAGGATAAAAAGATACTGAAAAAGGCGGTAAACTCAGTTGCCTCGGCCGTTCCGAGATACCTGAGATGGTCAGAGCAGGACGTAACATGGAGCAGAAGGGATCACCCGGAAAGGATAGAACACCCGGGAGTCTTAGCATTGGTGGTTGCGCCGCAGGTTAATGGTTATGAGTTGAAAAAGGTCTTAATGGATGGCGGTAGTAGCATCAATATCTTATATTGGGAAACCTTTCTACGCATGGGTCTCAAGGAGTCCCAGCTACAGAAGAGTTCGACAGTTTTTCACGGGATAGTACCGGGTCACTCAGCATGCCCCGAGGGAAAAATCACATTGGAGGTAGCTTTTGGAGAATCGAAGGACAATTTCCGAGTTGAGTGGCTCACTTTCGAGGTGGTCAAGTTGCGCAGCCCTTATCACGCGCTATTTGGGAGGCCGGCTTACGCTAAGTTCATGGCCATGCCATGTTATGTGTATTTACAGCTAAAAATCCCGGGTCCAAAGCTGACCATCACCGTACATGGGAACCGGGATATAGCGGCTGAGTGCGATGAAGGAGATGCGGCAATGGCTGAACAAGCCTGCAGAAAAGAGGAACTCAAGTATTACCGGTCTCAAGTAGACCCGGATGACAGAACAGCGTTAAAAAGGCCGAATACTGAAGATGAGAGAGCGAAGTTCAGGCAGCGCAGGACACCAAGATGGTGGCTTTTGTCGAGGGTGATCCCTCCAAGCAATTTTCTATAGGATCTAACTTGGACAGCGAGCAAGAGAAAGCACTTGTGGAGTTCATTCGTTCGAATCAGGATGTGTTCGCCTGGACGCCCAGCGATATGCCGGGTATCCCTACTGAGCTGGCAGAGCACAGTTTGCACGTTGATCCGAAGTCCAGGCCTGTGAAGCAGGGCCTGAGAAAAATTAATGAAGAAAGAAGGAAGGCTATAGGATAAGAAATCGCACGGCTTCTTACAGCCGGCTTTATCATGGAAGTATTTCACCCGGACTGGTTAGCAAACCCGGTTCTAGTGATGAAAAAGACCAATGAGTGGAGAATGTGCATCGACTATACAAGTCTCAACAAGCATTGCCCAAAGGATCCGTTTGCACTACCAAGGATAGATCAGATCATTGACGCAGTAGCTGGAAGTGACCTATTATGTTTCCTGGACGCATATTCTGGGTATCATCAGATCAAGCTCAAGAAGGAAGATTGGGAGAAAACATCGTTCATAACCCCTTTTGGGGCCTTCTGTTACAAGACCATGACGTTTGGTTTGAAGAACGCTGGCGCAACCTATCAACGGTGTATTCAGAAGTGCTTTGAGGACCAAATTGGACGCAACGTTCACGCATACGTGGATGATGTGGTGATCAAGACCAGGAAAGCAGAGACATTTATTGATGATCTAAAGGAAACGTTCAAGAATCTGAGAAGGTACCAGATGAAACTTAACCCAACAAAGTGTGTCTTTGGAGTCCCAGCCGGGAAATTACTTGGCTTTATCGTTTCTGAGAGAGGAATTGAGGCAAATCCGGATAAAATCAAAGCTATCCAAAGTCTGAAAAAGCCGGAAAATTTGAAGCATGTTCAGAAGCTCACAGGGTGCGTAGCGGCGCTCAGCCGGTTTATATCCAGACTCGGAGAAAAGGCAATACCCTTGTACCGGCTCTTTAAAAAATCAGATAAATTCGTATGGGATCAAGAGGCGGACGAGGCGTTCGAAGCACTAAAGAAGCAGTTATCCGAGGCACCAGTCCTAGCAGCCCCGGGTCCTAAAGAGCCCATGCTATTATACGTTGCAGCCGGGCCCCGGGCGGTTAGCGCAGTGGTTGTCGTCGAGCGTAAGGAGGATGGGAAAGATCACCCGGTCCAGAGGCCGGTTTATTATGTCAGCGAGGTATTATCAGAGGCAAAACAGCGCTACCCACATTGGCAAAAGCTGGTTTTCGGGGTCTTCATGGCCAGCCGGAAACTGAAGCCGTATTTTCAGGAACACCCCATAACAGTGGTTAGCTCTATACCAATGTCGGATATCATCAGAAACTCGGATGCTACGGGTAGAATAGCCAAGTGGGCGATCGAGATGGGAGATTATCACATCAACTATGAGCCCAGGTCAACAATCAAATCTCAAGCTCTAGTCGATTTTATTAACGATTGGACTCACACAGGCATGCCCACCATGGCTCCAAATTCCGAATCTTGGATAATGCACTTTGATGGTTCCAAGCAGTACGAGGGATCAGGGGCTGGAGTGGTGCTAACATCACCCTAAAGAAGACAAGTTAAGTTACGTGTTGCAGATTCATTTTGATTGTTCCAATAATGTGGCCGAGTATGAGGCCCTATTGCATGGCTTAAAGATAGCCAAGGAGATGAACATTAAGAGGATACGATGCTTTGGAGATTCGGACCTCGTGGTACAGTAGGTCTCAGGAACTTGGGATAGAAAAGATGCAACTATGGCAGCATACCGCAGAGAGGTGGACAGGGTTGCCGGATGTTTTTCCGGGTATGAGGTAGAGCACATAGACAGAAGAAAAAACGAGGCAGCAGACGCACTCGCCAGACTCGGCTCGCACAGAGAGCCGGTTCCACCTAATGTTTTCCTGGATGAGCTATGGCGACCATCAGTTAAAACCAAGTCTAAGGACGAACTGGCAAATCAAGACCCGGATTTGGAGCTCGTGGCCACAATACGTGCTATTCCCGAGTGGACAGAGCCGTTCCTGGCCTACCTATCACGGGGCGAGTTACCACAGCAGGAGGTATTAGCAAGACAAATTCTGAGACGAGCAAAAGGATATTCTATCATCAATGGGGAGTTGTACAAAAGAAGTGCAGCAGGAGTCTTTTTGCGCTGTGTAGCACCAGAAGAAGGCCGACAGATCCTCAAGGAGATCCATGAAGGTGATTGTGGGCATCATGCATCCACAAGATCCCTTGTGGCTAAAGCCTATCGACATGGTTTCTTCTGGCTCACGGCCCTAGCAGACGCGGAGCGCTTGGTGGCAAGGTGTGACGGATGTCAAAGGTACGCTCGCCAAACCCATGTGCCGGCTATGGAATTGCGGACTATCCCGCTAACTTGGCCGTTTGCGGTTTGGGGTATGGATATGGTTGGCCCCTTCCACATGTCACCTTGCAAAAAGACACACCTCTTAGTGGCCGTTGATAAGTTTACAAAGTGGGTTGAGGTCATGCCAGTCACCAATTGTGAAGCAATTACAGCAGTCAAGTTTCTGAAAAGGATTATCTATCGGTTCGGATATCCCCACAGCATAATCACCGACAATGGAACCAACATGTCCCTTGGCGAGATGGAGAAGTTTTGTGGAAACAATGGCATCCGTTTGGACATAGCCTCAGTGGCCCACCCACAGGCTAATGGACAAGTGGAAAGAGCGAATCAGGAATTGCTTCGTGGATTAAAGCCACGGCTGTGAGTCCCGTGTATCAGAGCTGCTGGTGCATGGGTGGAGGAGTTACCTTCAGTAGTTTAAGGTATCAATACCACACCTAACAGATCTACTCAGATGACACCGTTCTTTATGGTTTATGGCGCAGAAGCGGTGTTGCCGAGTGACATTATCCATGATTCGCCACGAGTATCGGCTTATGTTGAGGTGGAGAACGAGAAGACCCGGCAAGACGCCGTGGATATGCTAGAGGAACACAGGGAACAAGCTTTGGAGAGATCATCCATATATCAGCAGGATCTGCAAAGGTATCATAGCCGGCGCGTGAAAACCCGGGTCTTCCAGGAAGGAGATCTGGTTCTGCGCCTGGTGCAATCAAAGGAAGGAAAACACAAGTTATCACCGCCATGGGAAGGACCGTTCATCATAAGCCGGAATCTGCACAATGGATCATATTACTTGATAGATGCAAGGGAAGAGTCGGCTACGGTTAATGGCACCGCTCATACCACTTCATCTATGCAAGAGAAAGAAAGACCATGGAACGTGGCTCAGCTACGTCCCTACTATACTTAGTATACCCTAGATTCACAAAGTGGAATTGCACGACGTAACATGCAGCAGGTTTCAGACGCACTCTTTTCCTATCCAGGGTACCTAAGGGGACTGGAAGGTTTTTAGTGAGGCGGCCTGCTGACCTAACTTTTCTCATATCAATAAAGAGATGGTTAAGCAACATATTATTTCCTTTTCATGTGTCTTTATCACTTTTTATTTCTGTTATGCTTTTTTATTTCTCTTCCAGGTAAGTATTGTTTACTGTTTTTTAGTACATTAGCTTCTCTAGCAGTTTGCGTATATTTAGGTCTTGGGGGCTGATTGCTTGAATAGCACAGTTACAAACTCAAAGACCCGGCCATGATGCCTATGAGTTATAAGGGCCGATTACTCGCAAACGAGTACGGCTGCAAGCTTATAACCGGACAAAGGAGCCAAACTTTCTTGACTTTTCTTACTTAAGCTCGATGTGACTCGCATTAAAGTGGCATGATTTGCTCGCATATGATCACAATCAGTCATGATGCCCAATGGGACTTGCCTGACCCTGTCTTCGTATAGATGTAGCAACATGATTATCCACGCGAAAGCCGGCTTACAGTACAAGAGAGCCAAAAGGGTCAACTAAACCACAAGTTATGCATAGTACAGGGTTAATAACCGGAAACTCACTGTTTATTAAGCATAACTTCAAAACCTATGTGAAACGGCTCTAGGTTTTGGGCTTTGGCAAAGACAATTTGCTCTATTTGAAAGACCTAACACCCTAGACTCGGAAGTTCGGGCTTTGGGGACTGGGGATTTTGAAAAAAGAAACAAATTATCTAGCTATTAAGCTCAAAAACCCAAATTTACGAGTCTTGGGGACTTGGGGACTTAGAGAAAAGTCCACCTGTCAAAACCCACGAGATCCGGAAACCGAGTCTCACAAAAGGAACCATAAAGTAAGTCGGAATATCAAGAATAAACGAACTCAAAAGAAGATAGACATCAAATTCATCCAAAGGCCAAAAGGGCCACGAAAGCTATTAAGTTTCAAAATGTATTACAAACCATAATACTAGTATCAAAGGTGCACAGGCGCACCGTCAAAAGTAATTGTTCAAAGGGCCCATTGGCCGACTGACGCATAGGAAATGACAGCGGATAGAAAAGATCACTCAGCATCTTGGGTCGAGGCATCCATCTTGTCCTTGCCCTTGCCAGCCGGGTCCTGGCCAGTAGCCTTCCCAGCATCGTTACCCGGATGAGCAGCATCAGGACGAAGAGGAGGGCGGCTAGCAGGTGTAGAGGAGGAGGGCGTCGACTTAAAGTCGGCTTCCCTCTTTGCAGCTTCCTCCCTCTTCCTGGCTAAGTCAGCATTCCACTTCTCCGGAATATCGAAGGGTAAAGGCATATCTTCCTTCACAGGTTTACCCTTGGCGTCGTATGAAGTCACGAAGTTACTTAAGTCCAGAGAATCGACAATTGTAGTCGCTGAGTGACGCACTTCGCTCTGCACAGCCTTGAAATCCTTGATGCCGAATCTAGAACCATCAGCCTTGAATTCTGGAAACCCGGCCACCAACTTTGCCGGATCAAGCTTTGGAAAGTAGGCTTTAGCCAGCATTAGCCCCCGAGCCATCCCAACTTGGCATGCTGAGCGTTTCCAGAGCTCAATCCATGCGGGTACAGTGGAACACGCATGGATCAAAGTTTCCATACCCGGATAGCCATCGGTTGGCCACTTTATGGTGTCCAGGATCCATTTAGTGCCGGCGCAGAATCTCCGGAGCACATTCTTCAAGTTTTTTACCTTCTGGATGTCATCCTCTTCTGAGGGCGCAAGGTTAGAACCTACAATATAAATAACATGGGTTATATCAAAGCATTCCGGGTATCACGGATCAAGAAAACAAAAACTCCAAGGCACGAACCAGTCAGTAACAAAATCTCACCAACGAGGACACGATAAGCGTCGGCAACTTGAGCCGATAGTTTCATCAGCGCAGCTTGAGCAGTGGTGTATTTCTCTTTGTATTCCGTGACATCTTTTTCCAAGTTTTCCACCTCAGCCTCAAGTGCTTTTCTTAGCTTTACCTCGGCGTCCAGGAGTTGATTGGTCTTGGCCAAAATTTCCTCGGATCGGCTCTCCTGCGCCTAAAAGGAATGGAAAGTCAGACGTCAGTCGGATATCATAGTCAGCTGAGTATCAAATGGAGTACCGAGTGTAACTCCGACAAGTTATACTCGGAACTTGGGGACTAGATGGATAAGATGAGATATCAATTAGTATTACCCGGTGTTCAGCGGCCATGCGCTCTAATATAGTGTTCTCCGTGGCCTTCATGGCAAGGAGGGTGCTCATCATTTGGTCGAAGGAGTGATTGTCCGAGTTGGAAGACCCGGGATCTTGGCAACCCGGAGTCGGAGTCTTTTCCTTGGCAGGAGAAGGCATCCGAGTTGTGAGAGTATCGGAGTTTGGCTCGCCTCCCCCCTGCCAAGGACTGTGGCCTCTTCCTCCTTGCGTGCATGCGAGGCTATAGGATACTCGGCTTCTTGATCAGCCGGATCCTTTGGTGGCGCTTGCCGCCCTTCCTCGCCGCCAGCCGCGGCAATCATATTATCAATCGGGTTCTCCTTACCCGGATCTTCGGTTTCCATGTTTTCTTGGTCACTGATAGTAACCGTGGCTCTGTGGATGGTATAGATAAGCAGTTAGCATGTAACTGGAGAAAATTATGGAAATGCATTAGAACATCAGGAGAAGAGCTGTACCCGGGGTTCACCATGAAGTCCGAGGGGAACTCGCTGCTAGACCCGGACGAAGCTGACAAACATTCAGAAAGTAAGATATGGAATTGCGCTGCTGAGGGGTGGCTCGGAAAAGGAAAAACTTGATATCCGGGAAGATATTGAAAAATACCAACGCGTCGAGCCGGGGATGACGGAATACCCGGGTTAAGTGTGGATTCACCCGGGAAGTTCCGGGTCACTCTGCGCTTGGTCGCGGGTAGATCTTTCAAGTACGGCCAGTCGGATAATTCTCGGTTTAGCTCGCACATGTTAGCAAAGGAGTATGGTTTAGAAGCAAGGGAGCGGTATGGAACCTTGAAGACGACCCCGCGGGCTTTCCTCTTGGTCCCGGCTTCGGCTTCGGGCTCGATTTCGCCTTTGTCGCTCTCGGTTTCTTTCGAGTCCCTCTGGTCGTCGTTGTCACCCTTGTCATCCATCCCTGAAAGGCGTATGCGTATAATTGGAAAAAGAAAGCAAAGTGATAGAGGTTGGGGTGTTTGGAATCCGGGTGGTACCTTCGTCTGTATCGACCGGTTCCTCCTCTTCTTCCTCCGGGTTACCCGAGTTGGGAGGGGTCTCGATACTCCAGAAAATGTTATCGGCCTGAAATAAAAGCATGAAAATGGGAGTTAGTGTTTGTATCAAGTCAAAGTATAAGAAAGTGTATAAGTGTCGGATTTTACCGCTGGAACCGGGTTATCCCGGGTAAACGGCGCTAACCCGGCTATGCTCTTTATCACCTCCAGCTTCTCGGTCAGGAAGCTCTTGATGGTTTTATTGGTATCACCCGCCGGATAGTTCTTTGAGGAGTAACGAAGCGCGTCCGTAACGTGCCCCGAATATTCACACATCATTTTTGGGCGAATAGAATTGGGCTGGATGCGGAATTCTACCCAAGTCTTGACTAGGTTGAGCCCAGTGAGACCGTGGGCGAAAAGGACGGCTATTTTCGAGAGGAGGGGCTGGATTGCTTCCCTGTCCGACTCAGGGGCGAAGGCATTGAAAGTGTCGGAGATATGTAGGAGACCCTCCGAGTAACCCGGCAGTTTCCTCTCGCCGGGTGGGGAGGTGTCTCGACAGTAGAAGAAGGACAATTGCCAATGCTTAACATGAGAGTTCAAATTAAGAGTCGGCATCGGCGAGTTCTTGCGGCGCTGGATAGAAACCCCGCCGCAAGCTAAGAGCGCCCCGTCACCGCTTTCGCGGCACGGTTTGCACTGGAAAAGTTCAATGAAAAGAGCCAAATTTGGCGAAATGCACAAATAAGACTCGCAAAGCACGATGAAATGGGTAATGTTCAACATAGAGTTAGGCCCTATGTCGAACACCCGGAGGCCATAATGGTTCAAGACCTCGCGGAAAAAAGGGTGACCCGGAGGGCAAAACCCCCGGGTCACGTGCTCAACGAAGCAGATTACCTCATCGGCATTTGGCGTGGGCCGGGTCTCATCACCCGGCACTCTCTAGTGGATATCTTCCTGAGGGGGGAGGACCCCTAACTCGGCCAGCTCCTCCAGCTTGGCCTTGGTGACGGTGGATCGCGCCCAGTTGGCGGATATCGATTGGGTCATCCTAGTTTTAGCCGGCAGCTTCCCTTGCTTCTTGGGATCCATGGGTTCAGTCTGCGAAACACGAGACGAAAAGGTGCAAGACATAAGACTCGGAAATCATGAGTTATCCGGATATACGCAAGCAGTGTCAGTAAGAGGCATGGGAACTATGAATTGTCCGGGTATTACTGGACGGAGCGAAAGTTACAGGTTATCCGAGTATCGAGTAGCGGTACAGAAAATAAGGGACATCTACATGTTGGCAAGCATTCATAATAAAAGGTTGATTGCCTATGTATCTGGTGCAAGTAAGAGAACCGGAAGAAGTGGACTTTCCGGGTATCAATAGCAGCCGCGGAATATTTGGGCGGACTGAACCTAGATTGCGGATCTCACTATCGATTTTGCGGAAAATTGATGATTAAAAATGATAGGGGAGTGATGTGTGACCATCTATTAAGCTATTGGATGAATTAGCATGCATCTATGCGACTTAATCCGGTGCGGGGCAAGAGATGGCCCGCGGTTGACTTAGATCTAATCTAGGTCAAGTAGAGAAATTGCGAAGATTGAATCAAGGGAGCAAGAAACTTACCGGTGTGGATTGGAGAAGGATGCGGCGGCGGCAAACAGCGCAGTCGCGGTGCCCCGGTGCGATTCCCGGCGGGCGGCTTGGAGACGCGGCGGCGGAGTTTGGCGGCGGCGCGGGGTGAGCCATGGATGAGCGCGGACGGCGGCGGCCTTGCTCCGGTGACGCGCGCGAGATCTCTGTGGTGGTGCTCTGAGTGCTCGAACGGGGGTGCGCTGGAGAGGAGGAAGAGAATGGGAGCAATGGACCGTTAGGGTTAGGTCAACCCCTAGGTACCTATATATAGGTACGGGTGGGGGGACCTAGGCTAACGGGCAGGAACCAAAATTTTCGGGATAAGAGATACCCGTCCGAGATTTTGGGATATGCGTTAAGTGCCCGAGAGCAATATCCGGACAAGATAAGAAGAGAATATTTTCCGTGATATTCGGATCGATTAACGAGCAAAGTGAGCCGGGTCTTCTGCATCCTCGTTGGAACATTGACCCGGAAAGTTAAAAATGGATTTAGAGGAAACCGGGTTATTATATGGACCACCATTGGAGTTTGGCCTAGCTGTTTATTAAAGCAACCTAACCCGGCCTCCATGAACTTGTGTGTTTATTATTTTTGCAGGGAATAGCGTGCGCTTCAAGGAGGATTCCGTGAAGCCCAAGCTATTCTGGGGACTACTGATGGAGGGATGATAACCCGGTAGGCTAACGCCAAGGAGTAACTCGGCCCAAAGGACGCTGCGCAAGACCCGGCTTAGGGTAAAGGAGCTTCTAGAAGGCCCAGGAACAAAGGCCTCGTAACCCGGATTGTGGGTTCCGGTAAGGAAGTTTAGGGTTTGTAAGCAGTGTCCGGGTAGGATTCAGAGTGCGCCTTGGAGAGTAAGCCAGGGGGTCCGGATGTTATATAAGCCGGTCCCTAGGTTAGGGTTAGACAAGTTTTTACGTGAGCAAGAATACGATCGCTAGATCGAGAGGTTCCGAGTATCCATTGTAACACCAGTATCGAGCTAATATATTCAGATCGTAGACTCGGCGACTTGATTGCCGGCTACCAGATCGCATATCACCATGGTTTCCCTTGAGCTAGACCCTCTCCCAAACACTCGAGTCAATTTGCCCCAAGACAAGTTACCCCCGGTAACGTCTGCCGTGATTATCCCACGACAAGTTTGTTTTACAAAAGAGATAGGAGAAAACTTGCTTTATGCAAACTTAGCTAAAACTCCACTCAGCTAAATATGCATGTAGTATTGGTCTTGCCATTTTATATCCACCATAGTGTTCCTTGCCAACACATTAAATTGTATTGGCCCCTTGTGGCTGCATATTCCATCCTGCAGATGAATCTGAAGACGAGTGAGGTTTCGTTCTGGATCTCGAGTCTACAACCAACATGTTTTGCCTGTAGCACATGAAGAAGACAAGGCTCAGTGTTGTCCTAAGTTTTCCGCTGTAATTCTGTTTCCTGCTAGTCTTCTGAGACTATGCAATTTGTAAAGTTATTTTGTAAAGACTGGATCATGCGATGTAATAGATTTTGACGCATTTGCATGATATTTCATTTTGAACTGTGGTGCTAGCATTTGATCCAGGGACTAGCACAATAATAGAGTTCTTGCATTATTTAAATGTGGGAACGCTACAAAATGGTATCAGAGCATTGTTTTGCCTGTAGGATTCTAGACCCTAAGTTTGGATAAGACCATAGGATTGAAAATCTACTCTCATCTTAATCTTTATCATATCCTCTTATCTATTATTCACCTTCAAAATATTCTTCTCTTACTATAGATGACCTACCTCTTGTTTTCCATCAAGATAAGATTGGTAAAATCATGTCATAAAGTGAAAGGAATAGTTTTCACATGCTTTTGGTTTCAACATGAAGATCTACACACAAGACAATTGAAGAAACTCGGAGATATACTCAGATTTCACAACAATCAGAAACGCCTCAAGAAGATGGCAAGAGACTCAAGAAGATATTCATAAGACCACCAATCTAGTGACTTTGTTAGAACAACATTATCGTGTTAGGGTATTGATCATGCCAACACGTGTGATATGAAAATATTAGTTGGTTTTACAAAACCTTGTTGTTTGGTGTGAAAATGCTTGATTAGATATTATTTGTAAGAATGAGTATCCTTGGTCTGCTTTGTTGTGGTAGGGAACTTCTTTAGATCTTTCTAAATATCTACTCATCTATGCTAAACCCTACGAGATACCTAGCTAGAATGCCAACAACCGTGAGAAGACAACAACAAGATGGAAGATGGCCAAATGCATCAAAAGACCAAGTTGAAAGTGACTCAAGGACTTTTGATTGACCCAACGAGTGACCTCTCAATGTCAAATGAAGTTCAACAAGCACCAGTTAGTCTATAGCTCTACTATGAAGGGAAGTTCTACTCAAGTCATCTAGAGACAAGCTACACATCAAGACATGTGATTAGAATGCCCACAAGATTTTGTTTTAAGGGTGGTAGCCCACCTAGCTGTTTTGGAACCCATTTACCCAAACATATCTTTCTTTCTAGCCTTCCCAAATCTCAAGACGAGATTTCTTTTAAGGGTGGTAGTCTGTAACATCCCTTATTTTTGGAGAAATGCAAAAAATCACAAAAAATTAAAATTTTCATTTTCCACTAAAGCAATACACCCCAAAAAAAACTCCAACACAAAGGAAATATTATATGTTTTTTTCCAATGTTATTGGAAATGGTAATCCAAATGGCTATGTTTTCTAAAACCCTAAATCCTCAAAATAAATAATTATGCAAATAAAATATTTTCCTTTTTGCGAACCTTGAGAATATAAAAAGGTTTTCTTAACTATAGGTTTTCCAAATGGTTTCAAACTCAAATTACTAGGAGTATCTACTTTGCCAACATTTAGATATTTAAAATTATTTTAAAAGCCCAAACTTAACTATAAGATTTCTCAAATTTTATATCAAGTTCCAAACCATAAAATGTTTTTCATGATTTCTCCTTGTATGGAAATGAGCAAATGAGAAACAATAATTCAAGTATGGTGTGTCTATGAAATATTTGACCATAACATATTTTAATTTTTTTTACAAAAGGAGAATAACATTTAGTCACTACTAGTCATTTTGTTCACATTTGAAAATATAAAATATTAATTGTGTCCAAACCAGCACAAAATGGTTTCCAATGCAAAGGGTTTGATTTTACAAAAAAAATAGAATTTTGTTTGAGATTATTTGGACTTATAAATTATAAGTTATGGTTAAAGAAAAAAACATAAAGGAAAAAAAAAGAAGAGAGAAAAAAGGCTGGCCCAGCCTTCCCTCTGCCCTCCTATCGGTCGGATGCATGCGCACAGAGGCCCGGGAAAACGGCCCAACAACCACCCCGCAAGCCACCCTGACCTTTCTTCCTCCCCCTCTCTCTTTGACAAGTGGGACCCGTAGGTGACGCCCGGATGACGTCACTCGTGAAGTTGGTTCTCGACGTCCATGCCACGGAAATCGCCTCCATGCCCGACGCGGACATCGTGTAATGCGACCCCTCCTCCACGCCAACGCCCCATAAAAGCCCCGTCTCCTGCCTCGACGTCCGCGTCTTGCTGCCTCCCGAAAGAAAACCCTAACCCTAAATCTCTCTGTTGCCGGTAGCCGCCGCCACCATTGAAGACATCCTCGGGAGCTTCCATAGCTGCTGTTCCCCGTATCGAGAGGAGAAGGAGAGATCCAGAGGAGGACCGCGAGAAGAAGACGAGTCTGTCACCGTTCTCATCTTTGCCGGTGGAGCTCCGTAACTCCGGCACCGTCCACACCCGAAAAGAACCGCCACCGTCTTCCTCGTCTCCGGCGACCCCCAGGATCAGCCGGCTATATCTATTCGGGGCCGTTCGATCTGCATCGAACGCACCAGAATCAACTCCGAACAGGTATGTCCTCGCGGTCGTCGGATCTGCATCCAACGGCCAAATCCAAACCCACTTATCCACGTCACCTTGCCTCGTGAGCACACCACGTCAGCGCCACGTCGACGTCGCGTCAGCAAGCCTGCCCAATCAGAGTGCGCCACATGTCGCAACCTTTTTCTGTTTTATTCCGGAATAGATCTATTTTGGCTTTTGTAGAAACACCCCTAGAACTTAGAATCATCATAACTTTTTAACTGTACATCCAAATTAAGAAAACTTGGACTTTTTTAAATCATCACAACATGTAGAATCTTTTAACACTGTCCAAATTTAAATTTAATAAACTTTAATTGGTTCAATTCTAAATATGCTTGTTTGATGATTTTTGGCATAGTTTAAATTCTACAAATCTAAAATTTCAAATAAAATATCTTTGGAAACCTTAGGATGTATACTTTCATGTTCTCTGTCCCAAAATAATTTCTGAACTAACTAAAATTGAATTTAGAGTTGATTGGCCTTTTGAGCGTTTTTGACTTAGTTTAAATTTTGTAAATAATTTCAATATGGTTTCTTTAGCAATTTTGTTCTAAGTACTAACCCTAGACCATAGAGTCCAAAACCTAAGCCTTTTGATGCCTTGAAACCATGTCCATGTACTTTTGTGCTAATTGGCCCTCCTAGCTGAAAACCACTAAGTCTGGATTAGTGAAAAGCCATGGAGAGGATGTTACAATTGTCAACTTGAAGATTTTCAACATGAAGCAAGAAAAACAATGAAGGGCTTAGCCAAGAAAACCAACTTCAGAAACATCTTCAAGAAGTAGAAGCACTTAGAAGAAAATCAAGAGGAACTTCAAGAAGATCAACCCCATCTTTTTCTCTAAGTCTTTCTCCCTTTTCTTTTCTTTTCCTTTCTTTTCTTTTATCTCCTTAGACTTTGTGATGGCTAAGTTGACCTACCTTAGTTTGTACCAAGACCATCAAGTTTTGAAATTAAAATGAAGCCACCAAAGGAGAAAGCTACAAAGGAGACTGAAGATTTTCCAAGACCAATCATATGAAGACTTAGAATTTGTTTTCAAGATGATTAGTGTGTTTTTCCCAAGACTTAGAATTTGTTCTCCAAGTGAGATGATAGTTTTGACCAAGACTTCAACAAGGGGTTTTTCATCAAGAAGAAAACTTCAACAAGAAGCCAAGTCAAGAAGAATACTCTCCCATAAGATGAAGAAGAGAAGATTTTACAAGTCCTTTCAAAAGGAACTCTAAAAATCTCTATTACCTCTCTTATCCTATATGACTAAGTCCCTAAGTCCTAGATAGGTGCTTCAAATGATTTCTTATTCTCCACAAGGAAGACTACAAGCAAGGCCTTCAAAGGACATGCATAAATACTTAGACATAAGAAGCAACTCAAGGAAGCAAAAGAAGAACTAGAAGAAACTCAAGACAAAAATAGATTAGCCTAACACCTTTGTGTGATCTTCTTTATCAATGACCAACCCTTAATCACAAATGGAAAACTCTACTACAATAAATTAGTTTCTTTTGTGCCGAAGCATGCCTCCTTTTGCTTTGTTTGTTGCTTTGTATGTTTTCTTAATCTTTTTGTATGTTTGTTAGCATGCTTGTTTATTTTGTTGTGTGTTTTCAATGTTTAGATTGTACGGAGAGAAACGTTCTATTTTGTGAAGAAAGGGTGATTGTTCTTCACCAACTTCAAAGGCAAGTGACACACTGATGACCCACAAGTATAGGGGATCGCAACAGTCTTCGAGGCAAGTAAAACCCAAATTTATTGATTCGACACAACGGGAGCCAAAGAATATTTATTAGCCTTAACAACAGAGTTGTCAATTCAGCTGCACTTGAAAGTAGACTTGCTCGCAACAATTTATCAGTGGTAACCGTTTTATTGCAGTAGTAGAAATAAAATAACAAAAGTAGTAAAATAGTAACAACAGTAGCAATCCCAAAAAATAGCAGGATGGGAAGTACCGTAGGCATAGAGGGAATGGATGGACGGGCGTTGCATGGATAACATATGTCATGTAATAATATAAACATGGGCATTGCAGATAACAATAATAAAGCATCAAATATCTAGGCAAACCATAAGCATGTGTTTCAATATAGTCATACGTGCTCGCAATGAGAAACTTGCACAACATCTTTTGTCCTACAAGCCCGTGGCAGCGGGGCCTCTAGGGAAACTATTGGTAATTAAGGTGCTCCTTTTAGTAAAGCACCGGAGCAAAGCATTAACACTCCATGAACACATGTGATCCTCACATCACAGCCATCCCCTCCGGTTGTCGCAATTTTTGTCACTTTGGGGCCTCGGGTTCTGGACAATGACATGTGTAAACAACTTGCAGATATGATCAAGAAACATAATTATACTCATGAAACAATAACATGTTCAGATCTGAGATCATGACACTCGGGCCCTAGTGACAAGCATTAAGCATAACAAGTTGTAACAACGGTAGAAAACACTAACAATGGATACTAGGCACTATGACCTAACAGTCTGGCATTATTATATGATCAATATCATCCAATCCCTTCCATCCCTCTCAGTCTACATCGGTGTTTACTCACACATGGATGGGGGAATCATGGATGATTGATGGAGAAGAGGTGGCGGTGTCGATGGCGATGATCTCCTTCGAATCCCCGTCCTGGCAGGGCGCCAGAACAAGAACTTCTAATCCCCGAATCGAGTTTGGAGGTGGTGGCGACGCTCTGTTTGTTTCTGTGGAATGTGACAAACCCCCTTTGGTTTTTAGGTTATGGTACATAAGTAGTCTAAAGGGGAGCCCGAGGGGGTTCAGGGGTGGCCCACACCACCAGGCGGCGCGACCAACAGGAGGGGGCGCGCCAGGGGTGGTGTGGTCCCCTCCTGGCCCCTCTCTGGGCCTCGTTCTGGCTCCCGTGGTCATCTGGTGTTTTAGGCTCAAAGGGATCTTTTCTGGGCAATTTCGCCGAAAGTTGATTTTTCTGCACAAAAACGAGACACCAAGGTAATTCTGCTGAAAACAGCATTAGTCTGTGTTAGTGGTATCCAAAACTCACAAGTTTAGAGGAAAACAATAAGAAAAGTGTTCGGAAAAAGAGATACGTTTTGGAAGTATCAACTCGCCCCAAGCTTATCTTATTGCTTGTCCTCAAGCAATTCAGTGACAACTGAGTGCGATAAAAGACTTTTACGAACACATTTGTTTCATATGATGTAAATATACTCACTATATGATCAAGTGTTGAGGCAATTCATAATAAGATGTACGGAAGATAAAAGTCACCTAGCAGTTATGCAAACCACGAAGAGATGCCAACAAACTAATAATAGACAACATCAAGTATGTCAATCTGATAGATTGCAATGCTCATAATAGGGTATGATAAAGTGTACTCACTTGCCCTTAATAATGGAGCAAAACATAAATTCTAGGGCACCTCTGAAGTTTAAATGAAGACTAGAAATAAAGATATCAAAGATACAAGCATCAAAGTTATACCACTATCAACCGTGTTTTGGGACAAGCACATTACACTAAGAATGACAGCCATGCTCTCAAGAAGGTGCATAAAGCGAGAAGGTGAAGACTCAACATAAAAATAAAAGAAAGGCCCTTCGCAGAGGGAAGCAGGGATTAACTCATGTGCTAGAACATTTTATTTTATTAAACAGAGGTATTGAAAACATTTTTAAGAGAGGTGTATGCTTATGTCAACGAATGGTAAACAGAAAATACAGTACGTCAGAAGCCAACTAAACTTCACAAGAGCGGCTCCCATAGAAGGACGCATCTGTGATGAGGGGATAGTAACCCGGTAGACTAACTCCCGGGTGTGATCCGGCCCAAACGGCGGCTGGACCAAATCCGGCTAAAGACAAAGAAACTTCTGGAAGGCCCAGGGCATGTAACGTTCGTGACCCGGATTGTGGGTTGCGGTAAGGAAAGTTAGGGTTTGTGTATAGAGTTCGAGTAGGACTCAGGAAGCGCTTTGTAAAGGCAAGCCAAGGGGGGTATGAGTGATATATAAACCAACCCCTAGGCTTAGCCTCAGAGAGATTCAAGTCATAGTTGTAACACCTGTTATCGAGTATCCAGTATAATCATATCGAGAGCCGGCGAGTTGCTTTCCGGTTCTTAGATTGCTTTCGCCATGTCCTCCTTTGAGCTAAACCCTCTCCCAAATACCTGTGACGACTTACCCCAAGATCAGTTACCCCAGGTAACATCTGCCGTGATTATCCCACGACAGTTGGCGCCCACCGTGGGGCCTGCGTCCAAAGGTGTTTACATCACGGGAGAAGCTCGGAAGAACATGAAGAACTTTGTCATCGGCGAGATCTACTCCAATGACGAAGGAGAA
This sequence comes from Alopecurus myosuroides, assembly GCA_028641055.1. NCBI lineage: Eukaryota > Viridiplantae > Streptophyta > Magnoliopsida > Poales > Poaceae > Alopecurus > Alopecurus myosuroides. The sequence continues at coordinate 314,014,623 of CM054057.1, read as the reverse complement.
AAGATAGTGGACAATTCCGGATGGGAGTTGGAGCCGGATCACTTCGAATCCGGATCCATGGTGTCAACCGGCCAAATCAGTATCTTCATCGGCATGGTACGTACGCTCAATTTGAAAGGACAATATCATGTGCATGTTACAGGGATTTCCAGCAGGGACAAAAGGGCGTTGAAACAAACAGCGAATCCAGCCTTCTCGAGCCCTCCGGGATACTTGAGATGGGCAGAGCAAGAGGTAACGTGGAGCAGGAGAGATCATCCAGAAGGAATAGAGCGCCCCGGGACCTTGGCGTTAGTAGTTTCGCCACAGGTCAATGGTTACGAATTGAAAAAGGTGTTGATGGACGGAGGAAGCAGCATCAACATCCTATATTGGGAAACTTTCTTGCGCATGAACCTCAAGGAGTCCCAGCTACAAAAAAGTTCGACGGTGTTCCACGGGATCGTGCCGGGTCATTCGGCACGCCCCGAAGGGAAAATTGCATTGGAAGTAGCCTTTGGAGAATCGGTAGATAACTATCGGGTGGAGTGGCTCACGTTTGAAGTAGTCAAGCTACATAGTCCCTACCACGCTCTGTTCGGAAGGCCGGCTTACGCTAAATTCATGGCTAGGCCGTGCTACGTATATTTGCAGTTAAAAATTCCAGGCCCCAAGCGGACCATCACTATCCATGGAAACCGGGATATAGCAGCAGAGTGTGATGAGGGAGATTCGGTGATGGCCGAGCAAGCCTGCAGAAAGGAAGAGCTTAAATATTACCGGTCTCAGGTGGATCCGGAAGATGGCACGGCATTGAGAAGACCAGATTCTGAAGACGAAAGAGTGAAATTTAAGGCGGCTCAAGACACCAAGAAAGTAGATTTTGTGGAAGGAGACCCCACCAAGCAGTTCACTATAGGGTCCAATTTGGAAGACGCGCAAGAAAAGGCCCTAGTGGAATTTATACGCTCAAATGCGGATGTGTTCGCCTGGACACCCAGCGACATGCCGGGTATCCCTACCGAGTTGGCAGAGCACAGTTTGCATGTGGATCCCAGGGCCAGGCCTGTGAAGCAAGGTTTGAGAAAAATGAACGAGGAAAGGAGAAGAGCTATAGGTGAGGAAATCGCACGACTATTAACCGCAGGCTTTATCATGGAAGTATTTCACCCGGACTGGTTAGCGAATCCGGTTCTAGTGATGAAAAAGACAAATGAATGGAGGATGTGCATCGATTTCACGAGCCTCAACAAGCATTGCCCAAAGGATCCGTTCGCGCTGCCAAGGATAGACCAAATCATAGACGCGGTAGCCGGAAGCGACTTGCTATGTTTCTTGGACGCATATTCGGGATACCACCAGATTAAACTCAAAAGGGAGGATTGGGGAAAAACCTCATTTATAACCCCTTTTGGGGCCTTCTGCTACAAAACCATGACGTTTGGATTGAAAAATGCGGGCGCAACTTATCAGCGGTGTATTCAGAAGTGCTTCGAGGATCAAATTGGGCGTAACGTGCACGCATATGTGGATGATGTGGTTATTAAGACCCGGAAGGCAGAAACATTTATTGATGATTTAAAAGAAACGTTTAAAAACTTGAGGAGGTATCAGATGAAGCTTAACCCAACGAAGTGTGTATTCGGAGTCCCGGCCGGGAAGTTACTTGGCTTTATAGTCTCCGAGAGAGGAATTGAGGCAAACCCGGATAAAATCAAGGCCATACAGAATTTGAAGAAACCGGAAAATTTGAAGCACGTTCAAAAACTCACGGGCTGCGTGGCAGCCCTGAGCCGGTTCATATCCAGGCTTGGAGAAAAGGCAATACCCTTGTACCGGCTTTTGCGGAAATCAGATAAGTTCGTATGGGATCAGGAGGCAGATGAGGCGTTTGAAGCACTAAAGAAGCAGTTATCTGAAGCGCCAGTACTAGCGGCGCAGGGTCCCAAAGAGCCTATGTTATTATACGTGGCAGTCGGTCCCCGAGCCGTCAGCGCAGTGGTTGTCGTGGAACGCAAAGAAGATGGGAAAGGTTACCCGGTCCAGAGGCCGGTTTACTATGTCAGTGAAGTGTTATCGGAAGCGAAGCAGCGTTACCCGCATTGGCAAAAATTGGTGTTTGGGGTCTTTATGGCCAGCCGGAAGTTGAAGCCATATTTCCAAGAACATCCCATAACAGTGGTTAGTTCAATACCAATGTCGGATATCATCAGAAACTCGGATGCAACGGGCAGAATAGCCAAATGGGCAATAGAGATGGGAGATTATCATATCAGTTACGAGCCCAGATCGGCAATCAAGTCCCAGGCCTTGGTTGATTTCGTTAACGACTGGACGCACACTGGAATGGTTACCGCCGTTCCAAGTTCCGAGTCATGGACCATGCACTTCGATGGATCAAAGCAGTACGAGGGGTCAGGAGCCGGAGTGGTGCTGACATCGCCAAAGGGGGATAAACTAAGTTACGTGCTACAGATTCATTTTGATTGCTCAAACAACGTGGCCGAGTATGAGGCTCTGTTGCATGGCTTGAAGGTAGCCAAGGAGATGAACATTAGAAGGATACGATGCTTTGGAGACTCGGATCTCGTGGTGCAGCAGGTGTCAGGAACCTGGGACAGGAAGGACGCCACTATGGCAGCGTATCGCAGGGAGGTTGATAGGGTTGCCGGGTGTTTCTCCGGGTATGAAGTGGAGCACATAGACAGAAGAAAGAACGAGGCGGCGGACGCACTCGCCAGACTCGGCTCGCGCAGGGAGCCGGTTCCACCTAATGTTTTCGTGGACGAGCTATGGCGGCCGTCAGTTAAATCCGAGTCTGAAGAAGAATTAGCAAATCGAGACCCGGACGTGGAGCTCGTGGCTACGATACGCGGCGTCCCCGAATGGACGGAGCCATATCTGGCATACTTATCACGGGGCGAACTACCAGAACAGGAGGTACTAGCAAGACAAATCGTGAGGCGGGCAAAAGGATACGCTATTATCAATGGAGAGTTGTACAAGAGAAGTGCGGCAGGAGTCTTTTTGCGCTGTGTGACACCAGAAGGAGGCCGACAGATTCTTAAGGAGATCCATGAAGGTGATTGCGGGCATCATGCGTCCACAAGGTCTCTTGTGGCCAAGGCCTATCGACATGGGTTCTTCTGGCTCACAGCTCTAGCAGACGCGGAACGGATAGTGGCAAGGTGCGACGGATGTCAAAGGTACGCTCGTCAAACTCATGTGCCGGCTATGGAGTTACGGACCATTCCATTAACTTGGCCATTCGCTGTTTGGGGTATGGACATGGTTGGCCCCTTCCATATGTCACCTTGCAAGAAGACGCACCTTTTAGTTGCTGTTGATAAGTTTACCAAATGGGTGGAGGTTATGCCGGTCACCAATTGCGAAGCGGCCACAGCAGTCAAATTCCTGAAAAGAATTATATACCGGTTCGGGTACCCCCACAGCATAATTACCGACAATGGAACCAACATGTCCCTTGGAGAGATGGAAAAATTTTGTGGCAGCAATGGAATCAGGCTTGATGTAGCATCAGTAGCACATCCGCAAGCCAACGGGCAAGTGGAGAGGGCGAACCAAGAACTACTTCGTGGATTGAAGCCAAGACTGAGGGTTCCCTGTATCAGGGCCGCTGGGGCATGGGTTGAAGAACTTCCTTCCGTGGTCTGGGGTATTAACACTACACCCAACCGATCCACCCAGATGACACCTTTCTTCATGGTCTACGGCGCAGAAGCGGTATTACCAAGCGACATCATTCATGATTCACCAAGAGTGACAGCTTATGTGGAAGTAGAGAACGAGAAAACCCGGCAAGACGCCGTGGATATGTTAGAAGAACAAAGGGAGCAAGCCTTGGAAAGATCAGCCATATATCAGCAGGACTTGCGAAGATATCATAGTCGGCGGGTGAAAAGCCGGGTCTTCCAGGAGGGAGACTTGGTCCTGCGCTTGGTTCAGACAAACGAGGGAAAGCACAAACTATCGCCACCGTGGGAAGGACCTTTCATCGTAAGTCGGAGTCTACATAATGGGTCATATTACTTGATAGATGCAAGAGAAGAATCGGCTACAGTCAACGATACTGCCCACACTACTGCACCTATGCAAGAAAGAGATAGACCATGGAACGTGGCTCAGCTACGTCCGTACTATACTTAGCAGAAAACGATGTAACAGGCAGCAGGTTTCAGACGCACTCTTTTCCTATCCGGGGCACCCTTGGGGACTGGATGGGTTTTTAATGAGGCGGCTTGCTGGCCTAATTTTCTCATATCAAATAAAAAGGGGATTATCAAGAAAAGAGGCAATTGTTATTTATACGGTGTGCATATTCAGGTCTTGAGGGCTGGTTGCTCCTACAAGCACAGCTGCAAACTCAAAAGAGACCCGGCCTTGATGCCAATGAGTTATAGGGGTCGGCTACTCGAAAAAACGAGTGCGGCTACAATCTTATAACCGGACAAAGAAGTCCAAATTTCTCGGCTATTCTTACTTAAGCTCGATGTGACTCGCAACAAAGTGGCATGACTTGTTCGCCTACGATTACCGTCAGTCATGAGACCCAAACGGGACTTGCTTGACCCCGTTTTCGTATTGATGTAACAACATGGTATCCACGCGAAAGCCGGCTTATAGTACAAGATAGTCGAAAGGGTCATCTAAACCACAAGTTATGCAGAGTATAAGGCCGACAGCCGGAAACTCAACGATTATCAAGCATAACTTCAAACCTCATAAAAAGCTGTCCTGAAGTCTTGGGCATTCAGCGACAGGCGATTCGTTTCCTTGAAAGAAAACAATCATGTGTCCTAGACGCGGAAACCCGGACTGGGGACTTATGAGCTCTAAGGAAGAAACAGCATCATCCATTCGATAAAATTACAACGAGCCACGCATCCGGGTCTCAGGAGCTTAGGGATTCAGGTGTAAAACCGTTCCCTAGACGCCAACGACACCCGGTGGACGGGTCTTGCTAAGGAAAGTATAAAAAAAAAAGTATAAGGTATCGAGAATAAAGCAAGTGGATATCAAGAACAAGCAAATGCAAAGACACATTCATCAAAAGCCCAAAGGGGCGCAAATGCATCGGGAGTATAAGCAAAAGTGTTACAAAAACCTTAAAGTGTCAAAAGAGCACAGGCGCTCCGCTTAAAACAAGTAATAAAGCTGTTTTGACGACGCTTTGCCGACTAATGCATATGGAATGACAGGAGACATTCATTACTTCAAGCTGCAGGATCCATCTTGGCCTTGCCCTTGTTGCCGCTGGTGGTGGCGGCGCCACCCGGATTAGTAGCAGTTCCGGGTTGCGAAGCTGCAGGAGCAGAGTCGGCAGCGGCCTTCTTGGCAGCTTCGTCCCTTATCTTGAGCGCCTCCTCCCTCCAACGGGCAAGCATATCGAACGGCTGGGGGCGGTTCGCCTTGACAACCTTGTCATTAGCATCATAAGCAGGAGAATCTCATCAATCTCTAAGCTGTCAGCAATAACGCTAGCCGGATGGCGGACTTCTTTCTGAATAGCCTTGAAGTCCTTTGGCAAAAACTTGGACCCATCCAAGTTGAACTCCGGAAATCCACTCATAAGTTTGGCAAGTTGTAGCTTGGGGGCGTAGGCTTTAGCCAATGCGAGCCCCCGGGTTACCCCAAATCGGCAGGAGGACCGTTTCCAGTGCCAAATCCACTCGGGGATCGTGGAGCAGAATTCCAGTAATCTCTTCATATTATCTGGCTTGACATCCGGCAGTCGCAACTCATCAAGTATCCAGCTAACTCCGCCGCAAAGTTGGCGAAGAGTATTCTTGATGGTTTTAAGCTTGGCAGCATCATCTTCTTCGGGGGCAGCATCACGTGGGCCTGCTAAAAAAGGCAAAAGGAGCAAAGATAGTAGGCAAGCAAGTGCAGTTGTTCAATCCGAGTCATAAAAAGGTGAAATTTAAAAATCTTACCAGTCGCAGTACGGTGAACATCAGCAATTTGAGCAGAAAGAGTTGTAAGTTTGTCCTTAGCCCTGTGAGCTCTCTTCCTGTACTTTTTCGTCATCTTTTGGCACCTGCGAGCCTCAGTCTCAGCAGCTTCACGAAGGGCCGTTTCTTTTTCAATACGCTTGGTGGACTTGGCCAGCTTCTTCTCCAACTGTGAAACATAGTCCTGTAAAGAAGCATGAAGAATGATCAGCCAGAAACATTATACAAAGTTCCAAGCAAGTTACCTAGTAATTTACTCGGAACTTGGGGACTATGTATGGAAACAATTGATGATTAGTCGGGATTACCTCGTGCTTGGTTATTAAGGCATCTAGTATGTTTCTTCGTCGCCCTTCAAGGTATGGAGGGCATCTAGCATTTGAGCAAAGGTCATGTCTTCAGGGCGAAGTTGAGAAGGGCCGGAGGATTGGCCCTCTTGTGGAGGAGTTGTTCCGGGTTTGGGGGTCGAAACCCGGATTGTTAGAAACGTCCGGGATAGGGAGAGCCCGACTTGGTTCTCCACAATGATGTCTTCGTCCACTTCTTCAGAGGGCTGGGTGATGCAGTCTTTGGTGGAATTGGGTCCTTAAAAAGGATCTTCATCCTTTTCCGTCCTCGCCTCGTCCTCAACCTCAACGTCCATGTACATCACTCGGTTTTTCTTCTCCCTGCTCTTCTGATTCAGGGATATCCGGGTCGCTCAGCGTAACTGTGGCGCTGAAGAAAAGAAGGGAGACATTGATCAATGGAATATACGGAAAAAAGAAAGGTACCGGTACGAGAAAATGCAAGTAAAGGTAGTTTACCCGGTGTTCACGGCATAATCCGGGGGGAAGCTCGCCGCTGGAGGCGGATGACGTTGGTAAGAGCACTGGCTGCGGTACGCGAAATTGCCCGGCAATGTGGATGATTAGGAGACGGATGACGTTGAGGAGATTGGGAAGGTTGAGCTGGAGGGGGTACTGGCTCGATGAGTGGGTGAAGTGGAGATACCCGGGGGTTAAGGGGATCATCCCCCGGAGAATTCCGGGTCACCCTACTTTAGTCGGGAGAGGGTCCTTCAAGAAGGGTGAATGTGATAATCGCTCGTTAAGTTCATGCATAGCAGCAAAGGAGTAAGGCGCACGAGACATAGAAGAGAAGGGAACCTTTTCAACTACCCCTCTAGCCTTCCTTTGTTTCCAACTGGGGGCTCCTGGTCCAGACTCGGTGGCTTCCGGGTCATTTTCTTCTTCCTCCTCTTCATCTCCTCGACCCTGAAAGCCGAGTAAGTATCAGATAAGAGAAATAACACAGATGAAGTGCAGGTGTAAAGGGTATGGGAGAGTACCCTCATCATCATCAACAGATTCGGTTTCCTCTTCGGGTCTTGAGAAGGGAGGAGGGTTTTTCGACATTCCAGAAGGTATCGTCAGCCTGTGAACAAATAAACACAAGTGGTGGTTAAGACTATAACGGACGAAAGTACTGAAATAAGAAAAAGGAGTCAGGTCTTAACCGCTGGGGGCGGGATTTTCCCGAGTAAACGGGGTAACCCGCAGTGTTCTTTATAACATCTAGTCTCTCCATCAGGAAGCCCTTGATGGTCTTGTTGGTGTTACCGGCAGGGAAGTTCTTGGTGGAGTAGCGGAGGGAATCTGTGACGTGACCCGAATATTCGTGTAACAGCTTCGGGCGAATCGAGTTGGGCTGAACCCGGAAGTCAACCCAAGTCTTTATTAGATTGAGCCCAAGAAGGCCGTGGGCTGAGAGAGCTGCTAGTTTGGCCAGAAGGGGGCTGAATCGCTTCCCTATCAAGGTCAGAGGCAAAAGCACTGAAAGACTCGGAGGGCTCGAGAAGGCTCTCCGAATAACCCCGGTAGTTTCCTCACACCACCCGAGAAGTGTCGTGGCAATAAAAGAAGGATAATTGCCAGTTTTTTGGCGTTGGAGTTCAGGTTAAGAGGTGGCAACAATGAGTAGTTGCGGCGCTGGATGGGATAAACCCCGCCGCAGGTAAGAAGCGTTCCGTCACCGCTCTCATAACATGGTTCGCATTGGAATAATTCGGTAAAAAGAGCAAGGTTTGGTGGAGTGCATAAGTACGACTCGGACAAAACTATGAAGTGGGTGATGTTCAGCATAGAGTTAGGCCCTATGTCGAACACCCGGAGGCCGTAGTGGCTCAAGACTTCCCGGAAAAAAGGGTGACCCGGAGGACGGAATCCCCGGGTCACATGCTCGGTAAAACAAATTACCTCGTTCTCGATGGGAGTGGGACGGGTCTCATCGCCAGGAGCCCTCCAGTGTATTTCCTTTTGAGAAGGAAGGATTCCTAACTCGGCCATCCCATCTAGCTTGGCCTTTGTCGTTGAAGACCGACCCCAGTTGGCAGAAGTGGTTTGAGAGGCCTTTGCAGAAGCCGGGTGTTTTCCTTGTCTTTTAGGAGCCATGGAGTTGACCTGCAAGGGACAGGAAATGTATGGAGTAAGATTCGGAACATCAAATCATTCGAGTCCGGAGACGTCAAGACGTTGAAGGCTAAAATGAGACCCGGATAATGCACTACGATGTTAAATGCGGAAGATTTTCCGGGTGTCAGATGAGGTTGAGTAAATTGTTAATTACTTACGCGTTGAGGTGAATTGGGTGAACATGGATGGTTGCCCATACCTTTATTGTGGAGGGATTAGCTGGAAAAAGAGGATTTTCCGGGTGTTAATGCGACAGGCGGAAAGAACAAGGTGGAATGGATCTAGATCGAAAAGCTTGCAAGCAATCTTATGCAAAGTTGGATGGCCAATAAAGGCGCGGGGATGAGCTGCGACTACGCATCAGGTGATTAAAGGAACTAAGGTCTATCGAAGCGGTTCAATTTGATGATATCAGAAAATTAGCTTACGGGTTGACCCAGATCCAATCTTGGTCAGATTGAAAAGGTTGTGAGTTTCGATTGAATGGTTGAGAAAGGCTTACCAAAGGAGTTGAGGTCCGAAGTGAGGGTGGTGCGTGGCGCGGCTTGAGTGTCACGTCACGGCCCTCGATGAGGGAGCGCGGGTGTGACAGCGATGCTTAATGGCGGTGCTGGATAGCTCGAGGATGAGTGCGGCCGGTGGTGGCCTTATCTTTCTTGGAGCGTGCGAGCCCGGTGGCAGAAATTGCGAGGGAGCGTGGAGGAAAGGGATGATGAAACGAGATGAATGGCTTAGGGTTACCATCGGTTGATATTTATAAGGGAGGTGGTGAGCTCACCTACGGCCCGAAAGCCGGAAATTACGGAACAGTAATTATCCGTGCGGATCTGGCGGCATATGCATTCGGAATTAGGCAAAATATCCCGTTGATGGGGGAAGTGCAGCTTGCCCCGAGATATCAGGGATCTTTATCGAGTAGGGCCCTGACATTTTAGGGTTTAAAATTGGAAAGGCCAGTTAAGCATTCAAGGAAGGATCGAGCTATCACATGACAGACATGGAGCTGTGCCTGGTCATCTGTTAAAGCAACTTAACCCGGTTCCCATAGGCTTGGGCATTTCACATCTTTTTCAGGGAATAGCGAGCGCTCCGAGGATGAATCCGTGAAGCCCGCGCTATCCTGGGGACTACTGATGAGGGGATAGTAACCCGGTAGACTAACTCCCGGGTGTGATCCGGCCCAAACGGCGGCTGGACCAAATCCGGCTAAAGACAAAGAAACTTCTGGAAGGCCCAGGGCATGTAACGTTCGTGACCCGGATTGTGGGTTGCGGTAAGGAAAGTTAGGGTTTGTGTATAGAGTTCGAGTAGGACTCAGGAAGCGCTTTGTAAAGGCAAGCCAAGGGGGGTATGAGTGATATATAAACCAACCCCTAGGCTTAGCCTCAGAGAGATTCAAGTCATAGTTGTAACACCTGTTATCGAGTATCCAGTATAATCATATCGAGAGCCGGCGAGTTGCTTTCCGGTTCTTAGATTGCTTTCGCCATGTCCTCCTTTGAGCTAAACCCTCTCCCAAATACCTGTGACGACTTACCCCAAGATCAGTTACCCCAGGTAACATCTGCCGTGATTATCCCACGACAATCTGGGTAGAAGGTCATCCCTCTTTCTATTTGGTTTACACAATTATGCTTTGACTGATAAATCAGGGGCAAAAAGAGTAAAGAGAATTTGTTGTATTAATTTGGGGCTGGGCACCCCGCTGCCCGATCTTCTATCATTTGGATAAGAGGATGAAGACACTAGTACAGGGTGTGAAATCCAATCAACAAGTGAGATAAAGATTCTCTATTTACGTCCTCATGAGCTAAAACAGGGTCACAAAACAGGAATACTTTTTCGAAGGTTTTAAAGGTAGCACATGAGAAATTTACTTGGAGTGGCGGTTAAATACCATATATATAGGTAGATATGGTGGACACATTTGGCAAACTTTGGTTTTTGGAAGTTGGATGCACGAGTAGAGCTCATACTCAGTACAGGTGAAGGCTAGCAATAGACGGGGAGCGACAATCTAGAGAGCAACAACTGTCATAATCATGCTTGCGAGAAAACAAAAATAACAGGGGCATAAAAATGATACAAATAATCTGAGGCAAAATAAATCATCGAGGCTTAATTGAATTTTTGTTTTCAGTGATAGCATGCATGAGCATGTGCCAAGTCGATTCAAGCGAAATAATTAGAGGGAGATACCACAACGTCATACCCTTCTATGAATAAAACAATTCAAGCAAACATTCATACGACATGCCATCTTATATTAATAAGTTGGAACTAAACACGTGAGAGCACGACCTACTAAGCATCAATTAAATAACATACACCTTACATGAACGAACTAAGCATGTTCACAGGATGACTATATGTACAAAAATAAAACAAATAGAGTTCATACCAGCCTCTCACCACAACTTGGATTGTCGTAAATCGTCATTACTGCTCTTCACTTGTGGATTGAATAATATAGAATGATAATCAAGCTCCAATGGAGACACGGAAGTCCGATGAACTCTGCAACAAACTTTACAAAACCAAAGAAGAACAAAAAATATTTTTGGGTTTTTGAATTAAAACAAGAACAGAAAGAAGCAAGCAAACAAAGCAAAATATTTTTGGATTTTTGAATACTAAACCAAAACAAGAAAAGAAAGCAAACCGACGAAAGAAACTAAAGAAGCAAACAGAGAGAAACAACAGAAACATTTTTGGTCTTTTTGTGTTTTGGAAAACAAGAAAAAAACAATAAAAACAGAAAGAAACGAAAGAAGCAAAAGAAAACGAAAACAAACAAAGAACACGAAAACATGGATATACAAAGAACCGACTGAACATGATATAAATATGAGTGTGACGTTGATACGTCATAAACGTATCATTAATTTCTGATATTCCATGTTGTTTTCATGCCATATGCTACATGTTTTCCTTACACTTTATGTCATTTTTATCGATTTCCCGGGACTAACCTATTGACAAGATGCCACAGAGCTAGTTCCTATTTTCTGCTATTTTTAGTTTCAGAAAAGTTGTTATGGAAATATTCTCGGAATTGGACGATTCAAAATCCAGAAGTCTTAGAAGTCTCGGAGGGTCAAGGAAGTGTCGAAGAGACCCGGAGGGGGGGCCATAGGTTGGCCACACCATAGGGTGGCGCGGGTCCCCCTGGCCGCACCACCAGGTGGTGTGGGCCCCCTGGCCACCCCCCGGCATCGCCCTCTCTCCTATATATGTCCCCCGATGCATAAACCCTAAAGGAATCGACTCCCTTCCACGAAAAGTTCCATAGCTCCTCCGCCGTCGCCGACAAGTTTCGGGGGACATAAATCTCTGTTTCGGCACCCTGTCGAAATGGGGAAGTGCCCCCGGAGTCATGTCCATCAACTCCACCTCCATCTTCATCGCCGTCGCTGTCTCCTATGATAAGGAGGGAGTAGTTTTTCCCAGGGGCTGAGGGCTCTACCGGTAGCTATGTTTTTCATCTCTCTCTCCCATGGTGTGATCTTTATGTGATCGTGAGCTTTGTAATCTAGTTGAAAAGCTAGATGTTACTCTTCATCTGTTATGCTACTCAAGTGGTTTTGTTATGAGATCTCCGTAGACACTTTGATCACGGTGTAATGGTGTCAGTGTGTGCACCGTGTGGCTTAGCATGATATTTATATCATGTGTTGGATGACCCTATGAAATTGTGGTGTTTGTCTAGTACCTTCCAGGGCGCTTATAGTGACAGCGTGGGGTTAACTAGACATGGGTATGCGACTTTGAGGAGTGCTGTTACAGCCCTACGCAATGAATTGGTGTTTATTATTCAACCGGAGAGTGGTTCGGAGTAGCATAGTGAAGAGAGGTATTTATGCATTCAGTTATGTTATCATTGTTGAGAGTGTCCACTAGTGAAAGTAGGATCCATAGGCCTTGTTTATAAGCATCGAAACACTGTTTACACTCAGTTCTGCTACATGTTTGCTTTCTGCTATTTTTATTTCAGATCACTATTATCACTTATAATCATCCATACTACTTGTATTTTACTCTCTCTTCGCTGAACTAGTGCACCTATACAAATGACAATTGTATTAGATGTGTTGGGGACACAAAAGACTTCTTGTATCATAATTGCAGGGTTGATTGAGAGGGATATCTTTGACCTCTTCCTCCCCGAGTTCGATAAACCTTGGGTAATCCACTTAAGGGAAACTTGTTGTTGCTCTACAAACCTCTGCACTTGGAGGCCCAACACCGTCTACAAGAATAGAAGCGTGCGTAGACATGAGATGTCGGTATACCTCCCCCCAAGCTTAGTCTTTTGGCCTAAGTGGAGATCATCCCCAAGGGGACCATGAGGTGATGCTCCCATAGTATTCTGAGGAGGAACCCTCCTCCTGATATGTGTTCGAGGACGCGCTGATGTACTGTGTCTTGTGGTCCTCGGGAGGCGCGTATCGCCTCTCCCAATGCGTGTAAAACTCCTTCATGCTCAGATGCTCGTCTATCTCCTCCTTGGAGCGCGACCATGGTGACCTGCAACTTTGAACAAAACAGGCTGCGGCAAAATAACTTTCCGCTCATTTCCATCCATAAATAAAACTCTATATACTAAATGATCAGCATTAGAGTTAGCAGTGATAAAATGATGATCCTTCATGGAAACAAGGTTGAGTCTATAGGGAGCAATTAATTCATCATCATGAGCAATAGAAAAATCTAGAGCATTCGCTATGCGTGTAGCAATAATTCCCCAAAAAATGGCCCCCCTTAGCAGCAAGGCGGCGAGCAATAAGTGAACCAAGGTTATACTTCTTGCTACCGTTAAGCGTAGCATCAATGAAAGCAAGGTGATAACTAGAAATGTTGCTAGTCTTCTCCCTACCAAGGATCCTAGTAGAAAGATAGTAAGTAAAATATCTAAGGGCAGGAAGTTGGATGTTCCTTATCTTCCCACGATGGGGCGAGCGACCATCATCATTGGTAATTTCTCGATACAGCGCCATGAGATCCGCAGATTTATCCTGAATCTGGCACGCTGTCCCGGAAGCGTTGATACCTATAATGTTACAAAAAGTCTCTAAGGGGAAATAAAAAGAACTACTATATAACTTGAAAGCAACAGTGGGAACAAATTGTGTATTCTGAAATTTAAAGCTCTCAACAAAAGTTTTTATGAGAGCGGCATACTGAGGACTTTCATCCTCCATGTAGATGGTTAAACCAACTCTTTCAGTAAGCATCAAAATGTAATCCAATAGACATGCACTTCTTAAAAATGTAACACAAGGAAATCTAGAGGGATTAGCGATTCCATCACCTCCCGCATCGTCGATGTTTGGTGCAATAAAGTCTTCATTATACGATGGCCTCACTAAGGTGGATGAACTTGAGGGCCTTGTTCTCCTAGATGCAGAATTCCCGTAACACGCATGAATTCCTGGCATGGATAGATTGATGGAAACACTTTTTCTTCACGGCGCACAGGCATGAACTCGTGCAACTCCAACTCATGTTGATTTAGTTGATGCACAATGTGCTCCATCTCTGAATTTTTTAACAATCATCACAAAAATGGATTTCAAGCAACTATAAGGTGGAAACTACCATAGGGACTTATAGGAGAGCTAAACATGCATCAAAAATACATTATTTCTACTCAAATCAAGCATGAAAACTCACATAAGCTGCAATCTACAACACCAAAATACTCAAGAAATACTTCACCAAACAAAATTCTACTTGGATAATCGTAGGAGTCACATACCGGAGAGCAAATGCACCAACTTTCAGCACAAATGATGGGATGAGCAAAGAGATCAAAAAATCTCGAGGAAGAACAACAAGAATTCGGGTTCCAGGAAATGTGTTGAGTTTGGGAGGTGAGAGAAGGAACTTTGGCAGGGGAGAGAGTTAGCGGGGAGCCAGGGGGCCCACACCATGTGCTGGCGCCACCAGGGGTAGGCCACGCCACCCCATGGTGTGCCTGACTGGTGGGTCCCCCTGGGGAATCCCAGGTGGCTCTCTGCCTCATTTTTAACGTAAAAATTTATTATAATTTTTCTGGAATTTTTCAAGAAACTTTATTTTTAAGGTATTTCCAGAATTTTAATAATTGATAAAAACCAGAAAAACAAAAGTGAGAAGGTGGAAAAAAAACCAAAACTAGAACTACAGAGGTTCTATGACACTCCAATGGAAAAATATCCAAATAAAACAAAGGTGGAAGTGAGTATGGGTGGTGAAAACATGCATAACCACAGTAATCAGGATGAAAACATGATGCAAACATGAATATGGATGATGGAAAACATGATTGTACTAAAGTAGAAAGGTGATAACAGAAGGAAACATGGTGAAAACATAATGGGGAAGGTGAAAACATAGTGAAAACATTGTCCTCTTCATTCAAAATCATTTTGTTAACAGGGTGATCAAGTCTTGTTACCAGAACAATTTTCATATGAAGCAAAACTTTGCTAATCACTAAATAATTATGTTACCTCAAACTTGATAGACATAGTCCCAATCATAATAATTTCATATTCTTTTGGTGGCATTGGAATGGGACAATAAAATTCTCCAATCTTGATGATCTCAATATTTTCAATTGAATTTAAACCATATCTTCTATCAATCTTATTGGGAAAATAAACAGTATGCTCTTTATCATTAACATTAAAAATTACTTTTCCTTGATTGAAATCAATAACAGCCCTTGCAGTGTTAAGAAAAAGTCTCCCAAGAATAATAGACATAGTATCATCTTCAGGCATTTCCAACACAACAAAATGAGTTAATATCAAACAATTTGTCGGATATATACTGATTAGGGGTATATCAGATGGTAGTCAAAAGTTCCGGATTACCCGGGTGGCCCAACTGGTAGTGGGCTATGGTCCATTGGGCGGCCCAGTAAGCTGACGCGCAGAAGCCGGATTCTAGAAGGACCCGGATCACGGCCCACGTGATCTGGCTTGGAGGAGAAGACGGATTCCTTACTTTCCAAGTTACTAGCTATCGTACTCTTCTAGGTTTCATATTATGTATGCCCTAATCCGGCTATTATATAAAGCCGGACGGGAGATGAGATAAGGGGACACGAAGCCATAGGCCAACTCGCCGAGAAGTTGATCCTCCGCGAGTAGCTAAACCTAACCTCACATTGTAATTGTTTACACAGGCTTTAGCCCTGATTAGTGAGATTGCAGGAGTAGGAACGCCGTATTATTACGACGTACCGAACCTGGGTAAATCCTGTGTCTTTGTCACCAACGCGATCCCGTTTCCCCACGTCTCTACCCGTAGTCTCATGGCACCCCCGTCTATGAAAACTACTACGATGTCTCGACAGTTGGCGCCCACCGTGGGGCAAACGACGTCAGGCGTTAAGTTCCGATCTGGGATACTCGGTGGAATCGACAGTTCCATAACTGTCGGAAGCCTGGAGTTCGACAATGACGTCGGACGCTTCCTCGACAACGGATCCTACATACCGGCGCAAAATCATCTGGTAAGTGCCTGCGTGTTACCGATTGGATCTGCTAATATCTTTATCGGATTAACTGCAGAGGCCATGGGGTTTTGCGGTGGAAGCAAATTTATCCCACCCGCCCTGTACCCAGTCGAAGGTGACTACGATCCCGGATTTTGCTCAGATTGCCGACATAAAAGTGATACACACTTTATCGGTATGGTGCAATCCGAAGTCGCCGAGAACACGGATGACGGAAATCCCGTGCAGGAGGCAGAAAGCAACAAACCCACTACAGAGGTGGACGATCCAGCTTTCGCCGAAAACACGGATGAAAGTAATCCCGTGCAAGAGGCAGAAAATAGCAAACCCACTACAGAGGTGGAAGATCCGACACCCGCCAATCCAGCGATGAACTCGGAAGCTGACTCTGTGCTAGCCGCCATTGAGGCGATATTAGAGTCAGAAACCGGATCAGATAATTTCGATTCCAAAGACGAAGACGTGGACGCCTTCGAAAGAAAAGTTAAATCTTTCCAAGAGGGATTCCATGAAGTACTAATGGCGAAACCGGCTGAAACCTAGGACGCCGGCAGTCAGGAAAGCCCTAAAACCCCTCCGCCAGAGGAAGAGAGAGAAGATGGAGAAACCTCTCCGATATTTCCCAACGTCAAGGAATTGACAGAGGATGAACCTGTTAAAAAACCTCCCTCTTCCAAGAAAAAGAACAAGGCCGCTAAAAAACTCCAATACAAACTCCGGAAGAAGAAATTGGCTGATCCAGCTGATGAAAGCCCGGAAGTAGGAGATGCAAGCGGAACAAAACCTGCGGAGAAGAAAACAAAATAAATCCTTGTTCCGCCAATGACAGATCAAGAAGAACAGGAATTGTTACAAACCCCAGTGGGATTACATGAACCCCCTGAAGTGCTAGAATCCAGGAGACAAGCTCTCCAACGGCAGCAGCAACATCTATTCAGAACTCGTGAACACCTCCAAAAAACCCAGGATGACATCAAACTCATGAAGGTAGAAATCGAGGAATACGAGAGAAAGAATAGATCTGGCATTAAACCTACAAGGTTACCCGGAATCGTAAGACCGGAAGTACTGCCGCCAAAAGAAAGGTTTCACAACCCATCTTGGCAAATGCAGGTAAACGGCAAAGATGCCAGAGGCGAACCAATATTCAAAACCGCAGCAGAAAATGCGGAAGCAGCGTTTGCCATCCTCAACAATGACTTGTACTCCAATGGTGAAAAACTCCAAGGGGTGTATGCTTTCCTAGGAAAAGCATTGCAACAACAACAGCGAGCCCAAGAGCGATCAGGGAAGTTGCATGATAACTCCTCCCTATGCAAAACAGCTACTTGCGCCACTGGAGCACCTGGACCGGAAGAACCTAGAGATTCAGGTAATTCAAAGGATAAGAAAGCGGATCCGAGAAAAGACAAGAAAAATCCCGACAATAGGGATGAAGCATCTAGAACCGGATCTCATCTACCGAAAGGTGGAACTAAACCCCATGATCGGGAAGAAAAATACCGGAAAGATGGCAAAGCAATGCCACCTCCGAGACACCCTGCTGAAAAAGCCGGAAGACATGATGTACCTCACAGACGTGAGAGATCTCAGACACCCCCTAAGGATAAAGAAAGGCATATGAGTAGAACTCCGCCTCATCCAAAAGGGCGCGATCTTGAAAGAAATAGAAACGATCCCGGAAAAGCGCGTGCGTGCAACAATGGAAAAGAAAGGAGTAGATCCCCTTCTGTCCATTCAGCCGGCAGATATTCCGCACACATGGATAGAGCGGAAAAGGATGATCTATACTTTGGACCTAAGTGTTTCACTGATAGGATCCGAAGGACAACCCTGCATTCTGGCTTCGCCAAGGTTGGTCCAACGTACCAGAAATATACCGGCAGTACAAATCCAGATACCTGGCTCTCAGACTATCATACAACCGTCCAGATAAACAATGGGACAGACCTGGAAGCTGTAAAGTTTCTTCCCCTAATGTTACTGGATGGAGCCAGAGATTGGATCAATGGATTGCCGTCAAGAACTGTCGACAGCTGGGACGATATGGCTCGAGTATTCACTCAGCATTTCCGGGGAACGTACAAGCGCCCGAACAACATCAACCAGCTGAACCGTTGCACCCAATTCGAGGATGAACCATACGTGGATTTCATCTCCAGATGGACTGCAATGAAGAATAGTTGTTCTGGAGTAACTGACGTACAAGCAATGCATGCTTTCGTCAACGGCCTAAAACCCGGACTAGTACCGTTCATGGTTGGTTCCAAACAACACAAAGATCTCGGATCTATGCTTACAACCGCCAATGAGCATGCTGCAGCCGAAGACGATATCAGAGCAAGAGGTGGCAATATCGACACACTGATACTGGCCAAGAAAAACCCTCGCTCTGAGAAAAAAGGAACTTCAGACGCAACACCAAAACCCAAAGAAGTTAATATAGCCTTTGGAAGTGAAAAAGGGAGCAAATTGAAAGGACGCAGTTCAGAACCAATCAACTACACTAAAGAAGAGTGGGAGAAGATTAAGTCGGAACCCTGTGTCCACCATTCGCAGTTTGGGAAACCCACCCATACGAACGCACAATGCCGGCTGAATAAGCACATGAAAGGCGGTGCAGGATCCGGAAACAAGGGGAAGAGTTCCAAAAGGAAATTCTCCAAGCAAAAGCCAGAAGCTGATAAAGAAGACAGTGAGTCGGACACTGACGAAAAAATCCAGGAACAACAGCGGAAAGGCAAACCCAAGTTTCCGAGAGTTGATGGAGAATGCGCCCTAACTTTCCTAGCAACTCCATCAGCAAAGGTGGCGAAAAGAACATTTCGAGAAATAAACGCGGTTGTTCCGGCGACCCCGAAATTCTTGAAATATTCGAACACACAAATAACCTGGGATCATTCTGATCATCCCGGAAATATCCCTGAACCCGGCACACAAGCTCTTATTGTAAGCCCTATTGTCCAGAACACTAGGCTAAAAAGAGTGCTGATGGACGGAGGATCCAGCATCAACATTATGTACCTGGATACATTAAGACATCTGAAGATCTCCGAGACCCAGCTCAATCACAGCAACATACGCTTCCATGGCATTGTGCCCGGCAGGCAAGCACGATCCCTAGGAGAAATTTCCCTAGATGTCACCTTCGGAGAAAAGGATCACTTCCGTCAGGAAAAAGTATCCTTCGAGGTGGTGCCGTTCGAAAGCGTGTATCATGCGATACTCGGACGTCCAGCTTTCGCCAAATTTATGGCAAGATCATGTTATATCTATAACAAGCTGAAGATGCCAGGGCCGAAAGGAGGGGTAATCACCATAACTGGAGACTTCAAGCTGGCGAACAAACTGGAAAAAGAAAACGCCCTTTGTGCTGAGAAAATCATAGCAAAGGAAGTGTTGAAGGAGCTGGCTAAGGAGGTATCGCCGATAGAAATGCCGGCAGGAAAAGAAACTCGGAAGCCAGCAGATAGCTTCAAGGCATCTGAGAATACAAGACAGGTAATCCTAGATCCTAAAGATCCGACAAAATTTGGCATAGTGGGAACTGGGATGACCGACGAATAGGAAGGCGAGCTCATCAAGTTCCTCTGTGAGAACTGGGATATTTTTGCCTGGTGTCCAGCTGACATGCCAGCCGTACCCAGGGAACTTGCTGAGCATCAACTCAAGGTGATTCCAGGCTCCAAACCCGTCAAACAAGGTCTCCGTCGATTCGACGGAAGAAGACGGAAGGCTATTGGCAAGGAAATTATCCGGCTTTTAGCAGCAGATTTCATTCAGGAAGTAATCCACACTGATTGGTCTGCAAACCCGGTATTAGTACCGAAGAAAGACACTACTGCTCTTAGAATGTGTATAGATTACACCGTCTTGAACAAGTTGTGTCCCAAAGATAGGTTCGCGTTACCGCGAATCGATCAAATAATAGATGCCACTGCAGGCTCTGAGCTTTTATGCTTTTTGGATGCTTATTCCGGGTAACTCCAAATACGCATGAAAAAGGAAGACCAAATTAAGACTTCTTTCATAACCCCATACGGGACGTATTATTATGTAATCATGCCATTCGGCCTGAAGAACGCAGGCGCAACTTACCAGCGTTGCATGCAACATTGTTTGCATAGTCAGATTTGCAAAAACGTCCATGTTTACGTGGACGATATTGCTGTCGTAACCAAGGAAAAAGACACACTCCTTGAGGATTTGCGAGAAACCTTCGAAAACTTGCGCACTTACAAGATGAAGTTAAATCCATCAAAGTGCGTATTCGGGGTTCCCTCAGGAAAACTTCTGGGTTTCATCGTTTCTCATAGAGGAATTGAAGTTAACCCGGAAAAGATCAAAGCCATCTTGAACATCTCCAAACCTACGTGTGTGAAAGATGTCCAAAGATTGACGGGTTCCGCTGCTGCCGTCAACAGATTTATTAGTCGGCTGGGGGATAAAGCCTTACCACTCTACAAGTTGCTGAAAAAATCCGACAAATTCGAGTGGACAGAAGAGGCCGACGCAGCGCTAACCCAGTTAAAGGAAACTTTGATGAAAGCTCCGATTTTGGCATCCCCAAAAGACGAAGAACCTATGTTATTGTACCTTACGGCTACAAACAGGGTTATTAGTGCAGTAATTGCTGTGGAACGGAAGAAAGACGAACAAAGCATACCAGACCAGCATCCGGTATATTACATAAGCGAAGTTTTCTCCGAGTCCAAGCAAAGGTATTCACACTACCAAAAACTGGCATATGGCGTATTTTTTGCATCTAGAAAGTTACGTCATTACTTCCAAGGACATTCCATAACAGTGGTATGTAAAGCACCACTAGGGGATATAATAAACAATGCGGAGGCAACTGGCCGGGTAGCCAAATGGGGTATCGAGCTAGCAGCCTTCGACATTAAGTATCAGCCAAGGACGGCAATAAAATCCCAGGTTCTGGCAGATTTTGTCGCCGACTGGACGGAAGCAATGGAGAAAACGCCAATGCCGGAGTCCGAGTACTGGATCATGCATTTTGACGGATCCAAGATGAAGGAGGGCGCCGGAGCTGGTGTAGTCTTAAAATCCCCTAAAGGAGATACAATGGAGTACGTATTACAAATACACTTCAACGCCAGTAACAACGTGGCAGAATACGAGGCATTGCTTCATGGCTTGCACATTGCAAAAGAAATAGGGGTCAAACGCATCTTATGCTACGGCGACTCGGATTTGGTATAGCATCAGCTCAACCAAACCTGGGATGCAAAGAGCCCTATAATGGCCGAATATCGGAGAACGGTGGACGAGTTCGCCATCTGTTTCTTCGGATTCGAAGTACTCCACATTAAAAGGGAGGAAAATTGGAACGCGGATGCGTTAGCCCGCATGGGGTCAGAAAGAGTAAAAATCCTACCACCAGGTGTGTTTGTCCAACATTTGTACGAGCCATCCATAAAAGGTGGAGATATCGATTACCCTCTGGCTTCCGAGTCAATTGAAGTTATACTCGTTAACCCGGAGTGGACAATTCCATATCTAAACTTCTTAGTCAACCAGAAGTACCCGGAAGGAGCAGACGAAGTCTTGCAGAGGCAAATTCAGCGTCGATGCAAAGGATACACGGTAATTGATAATTGCTTGTATAAACGCATTACTTCCGGAATCTTTCTGCGGTGTATTTCACCAGAAGAAGGACGAGAAATCCTGCAAGAAATACATGCCGGAGATTGCGGACACCATGCTCAATCAAAAAGCATAGTTAAAAAAGCATTTCGCGCCGGGTTTTTCTGGCTAACAGCCAAGACAGATGCTGAACACATAGTTAACACATGTCAAGGGTGTCAATATTACGCCAAGCAGACCAATATGCCGGCCCAAGCACTCAAAACTATCCCAATTACATGGCCGTTTGCGGTCTGGGGGCTAGATATGATGGGACCGTTCAAAACTGCGCGAGGCGGACTTACACATCTACTTGTAGCTGTGGACAAATATACCAAGTGGGTGGAGGCTAAACCCATCAAAAAACTTGACGGTGTAACTGCCAGAAATTTCATCATTGACATAGTCATGAGATATGGCGTTCCACACAGCATAATAACCGACAACGGGACAAATTTCTCCATTGGAGAGTTGGCAAAATATTGCCGACAAACGGGAATTCGCCTAGATCTTGCATCTGTGGCACACCCGCAATCCAATGGCCAGGTTGAGCGAATGAATAGCTCAATCCTGCAAGGAATACGCCCAAGACTCGAATCTCCTCTTCATAGAGCAGCTGGAGCATGGGTAGAGGAGTTACCTTCCGTGCTTTGGAGCATTCGAACGACGCCAAACAGGTCAACTGGGCAAACCCCGTTTTTCCTAGTTTACGGTGCGGAAGCTATTCTTCCAACGGACATGATCCATGATAGCCCAAGAGTGCGGGATTTCGATGACTCAGATGCCGAAGAAGCACGACAGGATGCCGTCGATCTCTTAGAAGAAGAACGAGAGCTTGTGCTTCAAAGATCCGCCATTTACCAGCAAGGTTTACGACGTTATCATAGTCGGAAAATCAGGCATCGGTCTTTTAAAGAAGGTGACTTAGTGCTGAGATTGGTGCAGCAAAGAAAGCACAAATTGGCCCCAGTTTGGGAAGGACCATTTGTAATCAGCAAAGCTATGAAAAATGGGTCATATTATCTTGTAGATATTCGGGACACGGAAGATGATCCCGAGAAGCCGAATCGCAAAAGAAAGAGAAAGATAGATGATGAACTAGGAGAGACAAAGAGGCCTTGGAGCATCCAGCAGTTACGTCCCTTCTATACTTAGTTCAATTTCTATGTAAACATCTTTGAGATCATGAAATAAAGTTGTCGGAATTCTTATATCCATGTTTTTACAAATTCATTATAGTACAAAGCATGATTCCACCTTATCTATTTCCCAATGATCTTACAAAATACTCAATGTTAACCCGAATTGTGCCTGCGTGCTTGGTGTTTAAAAACTGAATGATTTTCAGCCTGCTAACGGCTAAAGGAAACTCGGATTGTGCCTGCGTGCCCAAGTTTCAAAAAAGTTCCTTACTTTTCTCTAAGTATTATCTGATTGTTTATGTGTTGGGTCACTGGAGCTAGTTAGTAAAAATGCCTTTAGTATGATCCATGTTTTCGAGTTCAAGCTGATCGGTTATACCCAGTTACTCGGCATATGACGATTCATAATACTATTGAGCCATTTCAAACACTAAGGACATTAAAACATATAAGCCAGAGAACTTAGAAGATAAAGGAATATTAAAACCCGAAAACCTTGCAAAGAATTTCATAATTAAAACTGCAAAAGGCAGAGTTCTTGTTTATACAAAAGGAATAGAAGCATTACAATATGAATTACATTGTAAAAGTGCAGTAATGCTCCTATTGTCTACTTTCACCATCCAGGTTCAAGGCAGCCCTTCAAGCGTCCGAGTCTTCCTCGCTGCTATCATTCTCGGGGGCTTCCGGGATCTCCTCTTCTGGATAAGTGATGGAGATGTTCACCATGGAGGCGATCTTGGTGGCGTGGCCTTTGATTTCATCAAAGATGGTGGATCGCTAAGTTTCCGTGTATCCTTGGGGGATACCGGACGCCACACGCCAAGACTTTGCACCAGGGTAGTGCATACGCATAAGGCCGAGTGCCATGCGTGCACCACCCCGTGCAGCGGAGCGTAGGATGGATTCCCTGGACTCTGCCACCTCCAAGATGGCACCCGGAAGTTTTTCAACTTCCGAGAACTCCCCAGTCCTTGTGGGAAGGAGCTTGTTGACCAGCTGCATGCCAGCAGCACTGATCGCAGTCCACGTCTTCCCAAAGGATCGGATTCTATCAATCCGAGTGATATCTGGGTTACCTCATGTTTTTTCAGACAAAACAACCAAAAAGGTTAAGTGAAAAAGCAGAGAAAGAAAGCAAGACATGGACAAATGGTAAATGAAGTAAAACTTACCGATGATCTGGTCGATTTTGGAGCCTTCCTCCAGGCGCAAATTTAGGGCATTTTCCAAGTCCTAAATGGTGGACTTGTCCTTTTCCGCCTGTTCGGAAGCCTTGGAATGAGCAATTCCAAGGGCCAGATTGCTGGCTTCCAGATCCTTTTGGGCCTTCATAAGTTGCTTATGAAGGTCTAGGTTTTCCTCACAGAGACTAGCAGCGTTTTCGGCATCTTCAGCTATTTGCTGGGCCTTAGCCAAAGCAGCTGGAAAGCAAGGAAAATTCCGAGTTTAGAAAAAATCCCGGAAAAGTACTTAGACAAAAAGCTGAATAAAAAACTTCAGAGGGAAAAAAGTTTACCTGTTGTTTCCTTCAGCTGCAGCTGAGATGATGCCAGCTCCGTCTCTTTTACCTCAAGAATAGAAAGAAGATTTCTAACTTCCTTGTTCTTGACGGAAAGTTTATTGAAAACTTCCATGTTAATGGTTTCGGCGGTTTGATGGAACACGACAAGGAAAAGAGTAATTAAAAAGCATCAAGGCAAAAAGTATACATTTTGTCTAAATGCTTGGGGGCTAGAGTTAAATACCTGGCTCATTCGCTGCAAACCCGCCGAGTTTTCATTGAACTCCTTTGCGTACTCCGCAAAAAGAATTCCGGTCGCGCTTAGGCCGTCGTTGAGGTTCTTGAAGTCCTTGTCGAAGGTGGGAATCTCCTCATCGATTGTCCGAGAAGAATTTCCCACCTCTGGGGCCGCCCTTTCCCTCGTGTCCGTGTCCGGCACAACGGGCTGGCTGGGCTCCAACGACTCGGTGGTGGGAGCTGTGGCATGCTCTTCCGCCATCATGGACGGTGTGTCCGGGGCGATGACGGGAGAAGGTTGAGAGCCTCTGCCGGACGTAACCTTGTACCTTTTTAGCTTCTTTGGCTTCAAGGTGGAGGGAGGCAGGCTAAAGGCAAAAGCAAAAACCCGGAAAGGTTAAAACTCCAAAGACGAAAGAAAACTTCGACAAAAGAAATAAACCCGGATGTTCTAACCTGGAGGTAGCGACGGGAACCCCGTCAAGATCGATGATTTCCTCAGAAGAGGAAATCTTCTTGCGCTTGCGCCCACCTACAAAGGAGGCGTGCAACGCCTCCAGATCAGCTTCGGAGGCAAGCTCCGAGTCAGGAAGATCAGCAAGCCGTCGAAAAGAAAAAGCAGAGTTAGAAGTGAAAAATCCGAGAAAGTATGGTAAAGGACCACCCAAAATGACTGAAAAAATACCCTGGGAGACGGATTGTCAGCTGTATACATCGGCCTACTCGCTTCGTACTGGTCGCGCGATGCGACCAATTGGTTCACGCGCCGCCTCAGATCCCTCACGGCCCAGTCTTTGCTGGTTGTCCGCATTTTGTCGTTGGCGCCCGTGTACTCGCAAAGTAGACGGCCGCCATGATTGGCTAATGGCTGGATCCGCCTTTCCAACCAGCAAAGGACCGTGTCCATGCCGGTTAGAGGCGGATCCAAGGAGGTGAGCTTGGCGATGCGCCGCTTGATCCTTAGTAGATCAGGCGGCAGGACTTGGACGGCTTCTGTTCCCCAATTCTCTTGGGGAACAACAGCGGTGTTGGTGAAAGGTGGAACCCCGATGGCCTTTGTCGGAAAAGGAACATCGGGATGATAGAAGAAGGAACCCGTCCAGAATTTGACGGATTCCGAGGTTCTAATCTTGGGGAACCATTCCTCCCTAAACCTCCTAAGGGTGAAGGAGATGGTCCCGCAAGTCGGGAGTGCGCCCTCCGAAGAATTCCGCTTAACCCCGAAACAGTACAAAAAGAAGTCTAACCTAGGTTCTATGCCTAGGAAACCCTCGAAGAGGGCCTGAAACCCGGCCATATAGAGAATGGAATTGGGTGGCAGGTTATGAGGTTGAATGTTGTAGTGGGAGAGAACTTGGAGGAAGAAGGCGGAAGGTGGCAATCCCATACCTCTTAGGAGTTGGGAGGAGAGAAGAACCCGTTCACTGTCGTTTGGCTGGGGTTCGTTCTCGTCCTCAGGGAGCCGCCATTTCCCTTTGAGCACCAACCCCTCCTTTTCCATGTTTGGAAGGAGGGATGGGGGAATGCTGCATGCAACCCAGTTGCCGGCAGATTCCACTTCTTCGTCCGCTCCGGCAGCGGCGGACGTGACGGCCTCCGCAGCGGCGAGCTCGTCGCCGAGAAGCGTGATTTTCTCCTCCGCCGTTTGGGGAGCAAACGGCGGAGATGGCGCGGTGCTTGAGCCCGCAAGATCCACGGTGGCGGAAGGATTTCCTCCGCCCACCGCGGAATCCGCCGTCTTCACCGGCTCGCCGCCGGCGCGCGTTGGGGAGTCCAACTGCGGATACATGTCGTTGATGATTTGCTCGATGTCGCGCGTCACGGTGTGGGCAGGGGAAGACGGTGAGGATGCCATCAAGTGGCGACGCAGCTCGTCTCCGGTGACGTTCTGAGCGCGGTGTGCGTTCGGGAGTGCTCTCTCTGCTGGAAGCTCAGGCGCTGTAATGGCGTTCGAATGGTTGCGGAAGGTTTTCCGGGAGGACGACGAAGGCTATTTATAGCCGAAAATCCGTCACGATACGTGCTAACGGCTCTTTTGACCGTTAGATGATCAACGCGTGTCACTCGCCGGAAAATCCGGGAAATGAATCGACAGGATGATTATGGTTATCTCCTCGTTTCCCGCGAGAATCTGTCAGAGATATGTTTCTGGGTTTCCCACTCAAAACCCAAACGTCCCTTACGTCAGCAGGATTAAAGTGCTGACGTAGGAAGTTCCTTCTATGTGAAGGATCGTAAGAGAAAAGCCGGATTCCCCGAATTCCGAGTTTTACGTTACCATCTCTTTTCAAAAGAAGAATAAGAAGAATCAAGACTGCTGGCCAATATTTCTCGGACAATATGCATTTGGCGAAATACGGCAAATCAGAGTTTTAATCCTTCTTGGGGGCTACTGTCGGATATATACTGATTAGGGGTATATCAGATGGTAGTCAAAAGTGCCAGATTACCCGGGTGACCCAACTGGTAGTGGGCTATGGTCCATTGGGCGGCCCAGTAAGCTGACGCGCAGAAGCCAGATTCTAGAAGGACCCGGATCACGGCCCACGTGATCTGGCTTGGAGGAGAAGACGGATTCCTTACTTTCCAAGTTACTAGCTATCGTAGTCTTCTAGGTTTCCTATTCTGTATGCCCTAATCCGGCTATTATATAAAGCCGGACGGGAGATGAGATAAGGGGACACGAAGCCATAGGCCAACTCGCCGAGAAGTTGATCCTCCGCGAGTAGCTAAACCTAACCTCACATTGTAATTGTTTACACAGGCTTTAGCCCTGATTAGTGAGATTGCAGGAGTAGGAACGCCGTATTATTACGACGTACCGAACCTG
Organism: Alopecurus myosuroides; assembly: GCA_028641055.1. Classification (NCBI taxonomy): domain Eukaryota; kingdom Viridiplantae; phylum Streptophyta; class Magnoliopsida; order Poales; family Poaceae; genus Alopecurus; species Alopecurus myosuroides. The sequence goes on along the minus strand of CM054057.1, from coordinate 313,987,353 downwards.
GGTAAATCCTGTGTCTTTGTCACCAACGCGATCCCGTTTCCCCACGTCTCTACCCGTAGTCTCATGGCACCCCCGTCTATGAAAACTACTATGATGTCTCGACACAATTAGTAGCAACTTGAAAAAGAACACTCTCACATATACCAACAGGAATAGCAGTAGATTTATCAGCCATTTGCAAATATATATCAGTGTGTATCAATTTTTCAAGAGAAAGCCTCTTATAGAGAGACAAATGCATAACACTAACTCCAGCTCCCAAGTCACATAAAGCAGTTCTAACATAATTATTTTTTAATAGAACAAGGGATAGTAAGAAAGCAGGATCTCCAAGCTTCTTTGGAACCTTGCCATTGAAATAATAATTAGCAAGCATAGTGGAAATTTCCTCATTAGGAATCTTCCTTTTGTTAGATACAATATCTTTCATATATTTAGAATAAGGAGGCAATTTAATAGCATCAGTCAAAGGGATTTGCAAAAATAGAGGTTTCATCCATTCACAAAACTTGTTATAATGTTCTTCTTCCTTTGATTTGTGTTTCTTATTAGGAAAAGGCATTGCTTTTTGTACCCAAGGATCTCTTTCATTACCACGTTTATTAGCAATGAAATCCTCCTTAGTATACTTCACATTTTTAGTTTGCTTTTCAGGTTCAGCTATAGTTTCTTCTTTGTCAGAAGCATCACTTCTATTATTACCACTTTCAGTTTCAGCATCAGAAATATATATACTATTAGGGTCTTTAGCAGGTTCAGGAGATTCTACAACATCTTTATGTCTCTTCTTCTTTTTCTTAGAAGGAGAACTATTTTTTTTAGGTTGTTGAGAATCTTGTTCAATTCCTTTAGGATGTCCTTCAGGATACAAGGGGTCCTGAGTAGAAACACCACGTCTAGTAATTATTTCACAAACATGTTTATCTCTAGAAGCATTAGCTAGCATTTCTTTTTGCACTTTAGTAAGTTGATCAATTTGAGTTTGAACCATTTGAAAATGTTTAACAAGCATTTTAACATCATTAGAGGTTCTTTCAATAATACCATGCAAATTATCAATAGATCTAGAGTTTTCCATAAGGTGATTTTGCACTCTCATATTAAAGTTGTCTTGCTTAACAACATAATTATCAAATTCATCTAAGCATTGATCAGGTGGTTTAGAATAGGGAATATCTCTATTATCAAAGTATCAGAGAGAGTGTACCTCAACAGTTGATGGATGAGGAATATGCTTAAATAATTCTTCTATAGGAGGTAAATTCTTCACATGTTCAGATTTAATACCGCTCTCTTTAAGAGATTTCTTGGCTTCCTTCATCACTTCATCATTTAATTCAATCATCCCTATCTTCTTGGGTGCTGGTATTGGTGTTGGCTCGGGTGTAGGTGTAGGCTCGGGTATATTCCAATCATCATTATTTTTGGCTATTTTAGCCATTAATTCCTCAGCTTCTTCTGGAGTTCTTTCCCTGAAAACACAACCAGCACAACTATCCACGTATGTCCTAGATTCAACAGTTAGTGCATTATAAAATATATCTAGGAGCTCATTTTTAGGTAATGGATATCCAGGGCTAGCTCTTATCAAAGAACAAAACCTCGTCCAAGAATCAGGCAATTTTTCTCCTTCAATTTGCTCAAAGTTAAAGATATCCTGCACATCAGCAAGTTGGGCACTAGCAGGAAAATATTTTTTAAATAAAGCATTAACCAAATCCATAGGATCAGTAATAGATCTGGGTGACAGATTCTTGAACCAAGTTTTGGCTTCATCTTTAAATGAGAAAGGGGAGATCTTGGTAACAAAATAAGTACGCAATTTAGTATCATGAGAAAATAAACTACCGATGCTTGGAGAGTTGTCAAAGAACAAAACCTCGTCCAAGAATCAGGCAATTTTTCTCCTTCAATTTGCTCAAAGTTAAAGATATCCTGCACATCAGCAAGTTGGGCACTAGCAGGAAAATATTTTTTAAATAAAGCATTAACCAAATCCATAGGATCAGTAATAGATCTGGGTGACAGATTCTTGAACCAAGTTTTGGCTTCATCTTTAAATGAGAAAGGGGAGATCTTGGTAACAAAATAAGTACGCAATTTAGTATCATCAGAAAATAAACTACCGATGCTTGGAGAGTTGATCAAGTTATTGGAAACCCCAAGAGGAGGGTGTGATGAGCAAGTGATACGTCTCCAACGTATCTATAATTTTTGATGCTCCATGATCATATTTGGCCAATTGCTACTTGTTTTCTCCCTTATTTATAGCATTTTTATACGTTTTCGGGGACTAACCTACTAACAAGATGCCAAGTGCCAGTTCCCTGTTTTCTGTTGTTTTTCAGAAAAGTTGTTATGCAAACAATCTCCAAATTGGAACCCACAAAGCCCGAAGTTCCTATTTCCCCCGAAAGCATCTAGAACACCGAAGAGGAGTCGAAGAGAGGAAACGGGGGGGGGGGCACACCATAGGGTGGCGCGGGTCCCCTGGTCGCGCCACGTATGGGTGTGGGGACCCTGGAGCTCCACCGCCTCTGCTCTTTCGCCTATTTAAGCCCCCCGGATGGAAAAACCTAAGCACCTGATAAAAAATCCCCGACGGTGGAAGAGGATCTCAGGAAGGTTGATGCCACTGACGATGGTGCTGGCGCTTCACCGGTGTCAGCAACAACATGGAACCTGCACACAATACAACCAAAATACTTTGTCCCAACGGTACAGTGAGGTTGTCAATCTCACCGGTCTTGCTGAAAACAAAGATGAGACATATAGTGTGGAAAATGATGTATGCTTGCAGTAAGTAAAGAAAGCAGGAAATAGTTGTGGTTTGTTTAACAGTGTGGAAAAATGGATCGGGGTTCATAGTTTCACTAGTGGTTTCTCTCCATAAAAGATAGCATGCTAGGTGAACAAATTACAGCTAGGCAATTGACAAATAGAGGTTGCACCGTAGTGCACATATATGACATGAAGACTACTAAGATATTTAGTGCGGGCATTACAACAATATACATAGACTGACATCCATCTGCATCTATGACAAATAATCCACCCTCAGGTTATCATCTGAACGCCCTTAGGTATTAAGTTGCAAGCAACAGATAACTACATTAAACAAAGTGTGTAATGTAAGCAATGATTATGCACGCGGGCACTCTCACCGATGTTTTCTCCCTAATGGCAACAACACATCCCCCTTCACGTTTCTGTCACTCGAGCAAGGTGGTGAGGAGGCATGAACCCACTATCGAGCATAAATACTCCCTCTTGGAGTCACTAGCAACTACTTGGCCAGAGTAACCACTAGCAACAGAAAGCATGCAAGATCACAAATAACATATGCAAATAAAGACTATAATCAACTTGACATAAGGTCAATATTCATCGGATCCCAGCAAACACACCATATAGAATTACATAAGATCAATCTCGATCATGATAGGCAGCTCACGATATCTAAACATGGAGGTTATGAGGAGAAGACAACCATCTAGCTACAGCTACGAACCCGTAGTCCAAGGATGAACTACTCACACATTACTCCAGAGGAAGGCATGGTGATGTAGAAGCCTCCAGTGATGGTCTCCTCTCCGGCAGGGTGCCGGAAACAGCTTCAGAACCCCCATGATCTAGGCTTGACGGTGACAGCGGTTGCAGAACTTTTCGGAGATTTTTTATCAGGTGTTTAGGGTTTTCCATCCGGGGGGATTAAATAGGCGAAAGGGAAAACACGATGGAGCTCCAGGGGCCCCACACCCATAGGTGGCGCGGCCAGGGGGACCCATGCCACCCTATGGTGTGGCCCCCTGTTGCCCGTCTTTGACTCCTCTTCAGTGTTCTGGATGCTTCCGGGGAAAATAGGCACTTCGGGCTTTGTGGGGTCCAATTCCGAGAATGTTTCGAGAACAACTTTTATGAAACCAAAAACAACAGAAAACAGGGAACTGGCACTTGGCATCTTGTTAATAGGTTAGTCTCGTAAAACGTATAAAAATGCTATAAATAAGGGAGAAAACAAGTAGCAATTGACATAATATGATCATCGAGCATCAGAAATTATAAATACGTTGGAGACGTATCAAGCATCCCCAAGCTTAGTTCATACTCGTCCTCGAGTAGGTAAACGATAAAACATCATAATTTCTGAGGTGACATGCTACTAACATAAACTTGATCAATCTAATGTAAAAGCATATGCACGCTGAGATCATAGAACTTCAAACACAAACATGATAAATAAAACTTTAATAATAAACCATAGCAATTACTTTGCATCATGAAGAGTAACTCAAATAAAGGATCATGAATAATAATTCAAAGAAAGGTAAACGTTTGTTTCAGGTATAGAGAAAGCATGGCAAAGTGATATTTCGGTAGTCCTTAAGAGTGGGGCAAAACATAAATGCCAGAACACCTTCAAAGTTCATGAGGAAGACTAGAACAAATAATTTAAGAAAAAATAATATCACATTATAAAGTAATTATTGATGCTTATGAGACAAATGCACATAGAACTCAGAATGGCAAAAATGCTCTCTCAACTGTGCATAAAGTTAGAAGATGGAGACTCAACATAAAAGTAAAAGAAAGTCCCTTCACACAGGGAAGCAGGGATCACTCATGTTCTAGAGCTTTTATTTTATTAAACAGAGGTATTAAAAGTTTGACACTCCTCCCATCCATCTTTCACAAACCATGGCTAACCGAATCCTCGGTTGCCTGCCAACAATCACATACCATGGAGGAGTGTCTATATTTTGGGAGATATATGCTATTGTCAACGAATGGTAAACAGAAAATATAGTACGTCACAAGCCAAATGGATTCACAAGAGTGGCTCCCATCGTGAAGGAAGCAACTGGTGTAGAAGGTAATCCCTCTTTCTCTTTTTTCTACACAATTATGCTTTGACTGATATATCAGGGGCAAAAACAGTGAAGAGAATTTGTTTGCATCAATTTGGGGCCGGGCACCCCGCAGCCAGCTCTTCTATCATTTGGATAAGCGGATGAAGCCACTAGTCCAGGGTGTGAAATCCAATCAACAAGTGAGATAAAGATTCTCTATTTACGTCCTCATGAGCAAAAACAGGAACATAAGGCAGGAGTAATTTTGAAGGTTTTAAAGGTAACACATGAGCAATTTACTTTGGAATGGAAGTTAAATACCACATGTAGGTAGGTATGGTGTACACAATGGGAAAAACTTTGGTTTAAGGGAGTTTGGATGCACGAGTAGAGATCATACTCAGTACAGGTGGAGGCTAGCAAAAAACTGGGAGCGACAAATCAAGAGAGCATAAGAGCCATAATCATGCATAGCGACATAAGCATCATTAATTAAAACATAAGCAGTATCACAAGTTCAAAAACTAAGTGGTCATGGAGGCTATTCGTGACTGGTTTGTATTCATAAACATGGTGTTAGCATGCGCCAAGTCAACCAAATAAAACATTCGAAAGAGAATACCATATATTGATGCTTTACTATGACAAGAACAACTCATGAATCTTTCAAGACATATTAAACACTCTCAGCTATTTGAGGCTAATCATGCTACTCAATAACCAAAAGGCTTTAAAACTAAAATAACATTTAGCATGGCATGAAAAAGTTCTAGCCACAGTCTATACAAGCTTCTATTAGTACTATTATATATTCTACTTCAAGCAGCAGTTTTCTTCTCCCAACAAGCACCATACAAAACATGCTTTAACAAAAATACTATTTATGATACAACAAGCAAACATGAGATTACTCACATAACACTACTAAAACTAACAACTCTAATAAGAGATGCATGCAAAACAGGAGCTAAATAAATGCAGCAGCTAGACAGAGATTAAAAATACAACGTATTCTCATAAAAAGCGGAGCGTGTCACTCTCCAATAAAAGAATGCTAGGGTCCAACCAAGATTATTGAAAAAGTAAAAACAAACTGAAATCAAAAACAAAAAAAACCGAAAACAAAAATAAAAGACGCTCCAAGTAAAGCACATAAGATGCGACCGAATAAAAATATAGTTTCACTAGAAGTGACCTGATAATTTGTTGATGAAGAAGGGGATGCCTTGGGCATCCCCACGCTTAGACGCTTAAATCTTTTGGAATTTGCTGGGATGTACACCGGGGCATCCCCAAGCTTAGTCTTTTCACTCTTCTTGGTCACATCATATCATCCTCTTCTCTTGAACCTTGAAAACTTCCTTCACACCAAAATTCTCACAATCTTCATTAGCAACGTTAGTGCAATTGAAATAATAAATTCGCATGGTTCCGTTTCAACACAAGTCTAACACTCAAAAACACATTAGCTACTGTCACAACTTCTTTTAGAACTATTTTTCTCAAAAGAACACCAAAAGAAAGAGATTAAGATGCAAATGCGATAAATGGCAGAAATCTGTCAAAACAGAACAACATGTAAAGATCAAATTTTTTAAAATATTCTGTTGCCCAGATAAAAAAATGGTCAACTGAGAAAAGTTGCGTATATAACTCAAAATTAAGCATAGAAAAACTCAGGTCATTTTGAATTTTCTGTGATTTTTAACGGAATTAACAGTGGACAACAAAAATTTGTTTCCTACGCAGAAATCCGAAATATAATCTCAACTTTCCACTAGAGGCTTTACTTGGCTCAACAAAAACTCAAAATAAAAGATACAACAGGGTTGCTAAGGAAATATACAACACCAGGTGCAAAGCACACCAAAGAAAATGGGTTAAAAACAGCGAAATAAAACAGGTTGTCTCCCGGTAGCGCTTTTCTTTAACGCCTTTTAGATAGGCTTAAAAGGGCAACTCAAGTATTTTCAAGTGAAGAAGCATCAAAATTGTTACGAAGCTTGCGTTTACCTTTCTTACCCTTATTCTTTTTAGGTAACTTATGGTCCAATCATGATTTGGAGATGAAAGTCATGGTACCTTTTCCCATATCAATAGTTGCTCCTAAGAGCTTCAACAGAGATCTTCCAAGGGTGATTTGTCCTGCTTCTGCACATTCAATAACAAGATAATCAGTGGACATATAGTGGTTTTATTAATGAGATGAATTTCTTCTCCTCCATCAGCTAGCCCCCAAAGGTTCAAAGATTCATAAATTTCCTTAGGCATAAGACAAGATTCAGACATGATATCACAACGAGCATGAAATATTTCACCATTTATAACAACTTTAACCAAAGGGATCATATTTGTGGATTCAAAATTTATTGGGACATGATCAAGATGTTCATGAATTTGGCTATATTCCTCTTTCAAGATAGAAATATGTGGCTCGAGAGTATTTAATCTAGTATAAATATTTGCAAGGGCTTTATCAGAACTACTGGGTAAGCTGTAGGTTGCAATTAATTTTCTTATAGCATTGAAAGCTTGAAATTTATCACAATTAAGGAAATCACCTCCTACCACAGTATCCAAAGCATATCTATAAAAAAGAACAAGACCAAAGTAAAAGCTACAAAGAAACAAATTTGGAGTCACTTTAAGTTCAATTTTGCAATAGGAATCAAAAGCTCTAGACCAAGATTCTTTGAAGTTCTCATCATTCCCTTGTTTGAAAGTAAAGATTGTTTCTTCTTGTGACATAATGACAGGACATAAAACTAGACATAAAAACAAGCAAATAAATAACAGCTATGAAGTAAACTATTTTTTTGTGTTTTTAATATAGAGAAGAAAAACAAGACAAAAATAAAAACAAGACAATAAACAAAATAAAGAGGTTGAGAGTGAGAGACTCCCCTTGCCAGAAGACTTCTTCCTCCCCGGCAACAGCGCCAGAAATTCCTTTATGCCTACAGAGTTGATGAAGTTGTTGGAAACCCCAAGAGGAGGGTGTGATGAGCAAGCGGCAAGAATTTCCCTCAGTTAAGAACCAATGTTATCAATCCAGTAGGAGGAAGAGGATCTCAGGAAGATTGATGCCACTGACGGTGGTGCTGGTGCTTCACCGGTGTCAGCAACAACGTGGAACCAACACACAACACAACCAAAATACTTTGTCCCAACGGTACAGTGAGGTTGTCAATCTCACTGGTCTTGCTGAAAACAAAGATTAGACTTATAGTGTGGAAAATGATGTATGCTTGCAGTAAGTAAAGAAAGCAGGAAATAGTTGTGGTTTGTTTAACAGTGTGAAAAAATGGACCGGGGTTCATAGTTTCACTAGTGGTGTCTCTCCATAAAAGATAGCATGCTGGGTGAACAAATTACAGCTGGGCAATTGACAAACAGAGGTTGCATCATAGTGCACATATATGACATCAAGACTACTATGATATTTAGTGCGGGCATTACAACAATATACATAGACCGACATCCATCTGCATCTATGACTAACAATCCACCCTCAGGTTATCATCCAAATCCCCTTAGGTATTAAGTTGCAAGCAACAAATTACTGCATTAAACAAAGTGTGTAATGTAAGCAATGATTATGCACGCGGGCACTCTCACCGCTGTTTTCTCCCTAATGGCAACAGCACATCCCCCCTTCACGTTTCTGTCACTCGAGCAAGATGGTGAGGAGGCATGAACCCACTATCGAGCATAAATACTCCCTCTTGGAGTCACTAGCAACTACTTGGCCAGAGTAACCACTAGCAACGGAAAGCATGCAAGATCACAAATAACATATGCAAATAAAGACTATAATCAACTTGACATAAGGTCAATATTCATCGGATCCCAACAAACACATCATATAGAATTACATAAGATCAATCTCGATCATGATAGACAGCTCACGAGATCTAAACATGGAGGCATATGAGGAGAAGAAACCCATCTAGCTACAGCTACGAACCCGTAGTCCAAGGATGAACTACTCACGCATCACTCCGGAGGCAGGCATGGTGATGTAGAAGCCTCGGGTGATGATCTTCTCTCCGGCAGGGTGCCGGAAACAGCTTCAGAATCCCTTGATCTAGGGTTGATGGTGACGGCGGCTGCGGAACTTTTCGGGGATTTTTGATCAGGTGTTTAGGGTTTTCCATCCGGGGGGATTAAATAGGCGAAAGGGCAAAGGCGGTGGAGCTCCAGGGGCCTTACACCCATAGGTGGCGCAGCCAGGGGGACCCGCGCCACCCTATGGTGTGGCCCCCTGTTGCCCGTCTTCGACTCCTCTTCGGTGTTTTGGATGCTTCCGGGGAAAATAGGCACTTCGGGCTTTGTGGGGTCCAATTCCGAGAATGTTTCCAGAACAACTTTTCTGAAACCAAAAACAGCAGAAAACAGGGAACTAGCACCTTGCATCTTGTTAATAGGTTAGTCCCGGAAAACGTATAAAAATGCTATAAATAAAGGATAAAACAAGTAGCAATTGACATAATATGATCATGGAGCATCAGAAATTATAGATACGTTGGAGACGTATCAACTACTCAAAGATGAAAGCTCATTCATGTGTTCCATAACACTTTTACTTTCAGTTCCACAAAAAGGTTCCTTCTCAACAATAGATATATTAGATAAATCTAAAGATAAATCATAATCCTTGTCTCTAATGTGTATGGGAGATGTGGCAAACTTAGCATCAAGAGAAGATTTATATTTCACAGCATGTCTTGCAAGAAGACTCCTCGGAGCACTCTCACCAGTAGTAGGACGGGCTTCTTCAATAAAATCATCATTAAGTTCAATATAGGTTTCATCAAGATCATCAATAGGCTCGGGTGAATTAACAGGTGTACTGGCATTTTCAACAAAAATTTCAGCATTTTTAATTTGTTTAGATTTAGCAATGGTAGCATCTAGGAAAGGACCTAGAGAACCAGTATCATCAAGCACATATAAGCATCATCAAAAGTATTAGAAACATTTTTCAGACTCAGCAGATGTAACATTACGTGTATCATGTGGTGGAGTAAGAAGCTTACTCATAACAGATGGTGAATCAAGAGCAACAGAGGTGTTCAGAGTTGTACATCTTCTTGTAGTGGATGGTAATATAGAGACTTTTCCATCACGAGCCTTGCCCATGATGAATGGCTTGCAGAAAACAATATCACGATCAAGTGAGAAAATAAATAAAGCTATGCTCCTCGACAACGACGCCAGAAAATAGTCTTGATGACCCACAAGTATAGGGGATCGCAACAGTCTTCGAGAGAAGTTAAACCCAAATTTATTGATTCGACACAAGGGAAGCCAAAGAATATTTATTAGCCTTAACAACTTAGTTGTCAATTCAGCTACACCTGAAAGTAGACTTGCTCGCAACAATTTATCGGTGGTAACAGTTTATAGCAGCAGTAGAAATAAAATAACAGTAGTAGTAAAATAGTAACAACACTAGCAATCACGGAAAACAACATGATGTGAAGTATCGTAAGCATAGAGGGAATGGATGGATGGGCGTTGCATGGATAACTTAGGTCATGTAATAATCTAAACATGGGCATTGCAGATAATAATAATAAAGCATCAAACATCTAGGCAAACCATAGGCATGTGTTCCAATATAGTCATACGTGCTCGCAATGAGAAACTTGCACAACATCTTTTGTCCTACCAGCCCGTGGTAGCGGGCCTCTAGGGAAACTACTTGTAATTAAGGTTCTCCTATTAATAAAGCACCGGAGCAAAGCATTAACACTCCGTGAACGCATGTGATCCTCACATCACAGCCATCCCCTCTGGTTGTCCCAATTTCTGTCACTTTGGGCCTCGGGTTCCGGACAATGACATGTGTAAACAACTTGCAGACATGATCAAGAAACATAATTATACTCATGAAACAATAACATGTTCAGATCTGAGATCATGGCACTCAGGCCCTAGTGACAAGCATTAAGCATAACAAGTTGCAACAACGGTAGAAAACACTAATAATGGATACTAGGCACTATGCCCTAACAATCTGGCATTATTACATGATAAATCTCATCCAATCCCTTCCATCCCTCTCATCCTACAACGGTGTTTACTCACACACTGACGGGGGAATCATGGATGGTTGATGGAGAAGAGGTGGCAGTGTCGATGGCGATGATCTCCTTTGAATCCCCGCCCTGGCAGGGCGTCAGAGCAGGAACTTCTGATCCCCGAATCGAGTTTTGAGGTGGCGGCGATGCTCTATTTGTTTCTATGGAATATTTCAAACCCCCTTTGGTTTTTAGGTTACGGGGTATAAGTAGTCGAAAGGGGAGCCCGAGGGGGTGCAGGGGTGGCCCACACCACCAGGCGGCGCGGCCAAGGGGGGGGCAGGGGGTGGTGTGGCCCCCTCCTGGCCCCTCTCCGGGCCTCCTTCTGGCTCCCGGTGTCCTCTGGTGTTTAAGGCTCAAAGGGATGTTTTCTGGGAAATTTCCTGGAAGTTGATTTTTATGCACAAAAACGAGACACCAAGGTAATTCTGCTGAAAACAACATTAGTACCTGTTAGTGGTATCCAAAACACATAAGTTTAGAGGAAAACAATAAGAAAAGTGTTCAGAAAAGGAGATAAGTTTTGGACATATCACACGCCATCAAATCTCCCATATTTTACTATGCAGTACTAGAGTTTTGAGTAGTATGCATGATAGGAATTTTTACTAAGTTTTATTATGCTATGCTATTATCCTAGTAGTGTGTAGCCAACCCTTTTTACCTTGTTACTTTGTAGCTATTAAACTTAGTAGATGTTATGCAATGTTACAAAATGTTTTACTTGATGCATGGAAAATTATAAGTATAATATTTAATGAAACACCTGGGTAGAATTTGGATGTGATTGGATTATGTTAAATGGTTCCCTAGGGCCATATCAATGGTGTTTATCACTGAAGGAGTAAACTTGTGGACGGCCACCCAGGAACAAAGAGATTCCTAAGTCCCTCTAAATCTAGTAGCTTTTTGACATATGGACTCTGTCTTGATCAACTAAGTTGTGAGAGTTCAGCCTATGCTTTACATGAAGATGTAGCATAATTATAGGTGGAACGGGTCTTGCTGTCTGGGTTGAATTCTTGCTTCTGAAAGATCTCGTCTCAATTCTCTCCTTTCCATGATGCACCCCGTGTGCATAGGATGTTTGGGCTAATTGAATACAAAGGATGAAAGTGCACAACCTCTGCAGAGTTAGAAACTATGATCATAGCGGTGTCCCCGGTAATGGACGACTTCAAATAGCTGAACAAGGATGGACAAAAGAGTCTCAACACCATTTTCAATAAGTAAAATTTTGACTAAGTGAACAATATATGTGGTGCTTGGATCTTAATCCAATCTTGCCACTCTTTGAAAAGAAAAGTTTGTTTTACTAAAGAGATAGGAGAAAACTTGCTTTATGCAAACTTAGCTAAAACTCCACTCAGCCTAATATGCATGTAGTATTATTCTTGCTATTTTATATCCACCATCATGTTACTTGCCAATACATTAAATTGTATTGACCCCTTGTGACTGCATATTCTATCCTGTAGATGAATCTGAAGACGAGTGAGGTTTCGTTCTGGATCTCAAGTCTACAACCAACATGTTTTGCCTGTGGCACATGAAGAAGACGAGGCTTAATGTTGTGCTAAGTTTTCTGCTGTAATTTTGTTTCCTGCTAGTCTTCTGAGACTATGCATGTTTTAAAGTTATTTTGTAAAGACTGGATCATGCGATGTAATAGATTTTGACGTATTTGCATGATATTTCATTTTGAACTGTGGTGCTAGAATTTGATTCAGGGAGTAGCACAATAACACCGAGTTCGTGCATTATTTAAATGTGGGAACGCTCCAATTATCTTTGATCGTGCATTTGTGTGATAACTTGGCATTTTGATCAGATCAAGTATGTCATCAATTTAACTTCACATTCTGGAAGGAGTATATGAATGTGGGTAATCCATGCTTTTGTGTTCTTGAGGGAAAAAACCTGTGATTTCTATTGTATCACAGTGCACTTGGTGCAATGCAATTCCACTTGATCTAATTTGAGCTTGGCTAATATGGATATTTAGGTTATATGTGCTCATATGGTTAAGTTTTTCACTGATAATTATTTTATTACTGCTCAAGCTTCACGTGTTGCAGACTGATAAAATTGATAATGTTTTGTTGCATGTTGTTTAGTCATTTCTTTGCACACTTTAGTTCAAATAATATAGAAACATTCTTAACTATTTCACTAACCTGCAATGTTTATTTTTTTCACTTAGGATGCGTTTGGGAATGTCGGATATATACCAAATAGGGGTATATCAGATGGTAGTCAAAGTGCCGGATTACCAGGGTGGCCCAAGCGGTAGTGGACTGTGGTCCATTGGGCGGCCCAGTAACCCGACGCACAGAAGCCGGATTCTAGAAGGACCCGGATCATGGCCCACATGATCTGGCTTGGAGGAGAAGACGGATTCCTTACTTTCCAAGTTATAGTTACCGTAGTCTTCTAGGTTTCCTATTCTGTAAGCCCTAATCCGGCTATTATATAAAGCCGGACGGGAGATAAGTTTGATAACGAATAACAGAGAAGAAGCTATAGGCTAACTCGCCGGGAAGTTGATCCTCTGCGAATAGTTAGATCCAAACCTCACATTGTAATTCAATATCCAGGCTTTAGTCTTGATTAGTGAGAAGTGCAGGAGTAGGCACGTCGTACTGTCGCGACGTACCGAACCTGGGTAAATCCTGTGTTCTCTGTTTACCACGCGATCCCGTTACCCCACGTCTCTACCGTAGTCTCATGGCACCCCCGTCTATGAAAACTACTACGATGTCTCGACAGTTGGCGCCCACCGTGGGGCAAACGGCGTCAGGCGTGAAGTTCCGATCTGGGATACTCGGCGGAATCGGAAGATCAATCACTGTCGGAAGCCTGGAGTTCGACGACGACGTCGGACGCTTCCTCGACAACGGATCCTACATACCGGCGCAAAACCACCTGGTAAGTGCCTGCGTGTTACCGATCAGATCTGCTAACATCTTTATCGGACTAACTGCAGAAGCAATGGGGTTTTGCAGTGGAAGCAAATATTTCCCACCCGCCCTATACCCAGTCGAAGATGACTATGATACCGGATTCTGCTCAGATCGCCGACAAAAAAGTGATACACACTTTATCGGCATGGTGCAATCCGAAGTCGCTGAAAACACGAATGACGGAAATCCCGTGCAAGAGGCAGATAACAACGCACCCGTCAGAGAGGCGGAAGATCCGACACCAGTCAACATGACGATGAACTCGGAAGCTGACTCTGTACTAGCCGCCATTGAGGCGAGATTAGAATCAGAAACCGGATCAGATGATTTTGATTCCGAAGACGAAGACGCGGACGCCTTCGAAAGAAAAGTTAAATCTTTTCAAGAGGGATTCCATGAAGTACTAATGGCGAAACCGGCTGATACCACGGACGCCGGCAGTCAGGAAAGCCCTAAAACTCCTCCGCCAGAGGAAGAGAGAGAAGACGGAGAAACTTCTCCGATATTTCCTAATGTAAAGGAATTGACAGAAGACGAGCCTGTCAAAAAGCCTCCCTCTTCCAAGAAAAAGCACCGTGCTGCTAAGAAACTCCAATACAAAATCCGGAAGAAAAAATCAGCTGAACTAGCTGATGAAAACCTGGAAGTAGGAGATGCTAGCGGAACAAAGCCTGTGGAGAAGAAAATCAAAGAAATCCTTGCTCCGCCAATGACGGAACAGGAAGAACAGCAGCTGTTGCAAACGCCAGTGGGATTAAACGAACCCCCTGAGATGCTGGAAGCCAGGAGACGAGCTTTCCAACGGCAACAGCAACATCTACTCAGAACTCGTGAACACCTCCAAAAAACCCAGGATGACATTAAGCTCATGAAGGAAGAAATCGAGGAGTACGAGAGAAAGAATAGATCTGGCATTACACCTACAAGGTTACCCGGAATCGTAAGACCGGAAGTACTGCCGCCAAAGGAAAGGTTTCACAACCCATCTTGTCAAAAGCAGGTAAACGGCAAAGATGCTAGAGGCGAACCAATATACAAAACCGCAGCAGAAAACGCGGAAGCAGCGTTCGCCATCCTGAACAATGACATGTACTCCAATGGTGAAAAACTTCAAGGGGTGTATGCTTTCCTAGGAAAAGCATTGCAACAACAGTAGCGGGGCCAAGAGCAATCAGGAAGGCTGCATGATAACTCCGCCCTATGCAAAACAGCTACTTGCGCCGCTGGAGCACCTGGACCAGAGGAACCTGGAGATTCAGACAATTCAAAGGATAAAAAAGAGGATCCAAGAAAAGACAAGAAGAACCCCGACAATAGGGATGAAGCGTCCCGAACCGGATCCCATCCCCCGAAAGGTGGACTCAAACCCCACGATCGGGAAGAAAAATACCGGAATGACGGCAAAACAATGCCACCTCCGAGAAACCCAGCTGAAAAAGCCGGAAGATACGATATACCTCACAGACGTGAGAGATCCCGGACACCTCCTAAGGATAAAGAAAGGCACAGGAGCAGGACTCCGCCTAATCCAAAAGGGCGTGATCATGGAAGAGATAGACACAATCCCGGAAAAGCGCGTCCGCGCAACAATGGAAAAGAAAGGAGTAGATCCCCTTCTGTCCATTCAGCTGGAAGATATTCCGCACACATTGATAGAGCGGAAAAGGATGATCTATACTTTGGTCCTAAGTGTTTCACTGACAGGATCCGAAGGATAACCCTGCATTCTGGCTTTGCCAAAGTCGGTCCAACGTACCAGAAATACACCGGCAGCACAAACCCGGACACCTGGCTCTCAGACTACTATACAGCCGTCCAGATCAACAATGGGACAGACCTGGAAACTGTCAAGTTTCTTCCCCTAATGTTACTGGACGGAGCCAGAGATTGGATCAATGGATTACCATCAAGAACTGCCGACAGCTGGGATGATATGGCTAGAGTATTTACTCAGCATTTCCGGGGAACGTACAAACGCCCGAACAGCATCAACCATCTGAACCGTTGCACCCAATTCGAGGATGAACCATACGTGGATTTCATCTCCAGATGGACGGCAATGAAGAATAGCTGTTCTGGAGTAACTGACGTACAAGCAATGCATGCTTTCGTCAATGGCCTAAAACCCGGACTTGTACCGTTCATGGTTGGTTCCAAACAGCACAAAGATCTCGGATCTATGCTTACAACCGCCAACGAACATGCTGCAGCCGAAGACGATATCAGAGCAAGAGGAGGCAATATTGAATCACTGATACTTGCCAAGAAAACTCCTCGTTCTGACAAAAAAGGAACTCCAGAAACAACGATAAAACCCAAAGAAGTCAACATAGCCTTTGGAAGTGAAAAAGGGAATAAGTGGAAAGGATGCAGTCCAGATCCAATCAACTACACTCCAGAGGAGTGGGAGAGGATTAAGTCGGAACCCTGTGTCCACCATTCACAATTTGGGAAACCCACCCACACAAACGCGCAATGCCGGCTGAATAAGCACATGAAAGGAAGTACAGGATCCGGAAATAAGGGGAAGGGTTCCAAAAGGAAACCCGCCAAACAAAAGCCAGAAGCTGACAAAGAAGACAGTGAATCGTACACTGATGAAAAAATCCAGGAACAACAGCGAAAGGGCGAACCCAAATTTCCGAGAGTTGATGGAGAAGCAATGCTAACTTTCCTAGCAACTCCGTCAGCAAAGGTGGCCAAAAGAAGACTTCGAGAAATAAACGCGGTTGTTCCGGCAACCCCGAAATTCTTGAAGTACTCGAACACACCAATTACCTGGGATCAGTCTGATCATCCCGGGAATATCCCTGAACCCGGCACACAAGCTCTTGTCGTAAGCCCTATTGTCCAGAACACTAGGCTAAGAAGAGTGCTGATGGATGGAGGATCCAGCATTAATATAATGTACCTGGATACACTGAAGCATCTGAAGATTTCCGAGTCCCAGCTCAATTACAGCAACATACGCTTCCATGGCATTGTTCCTGGCAGACAAGCACGATCCCTAGGAGAAATTTCCTTAGATGTCACCTTCGGAGATAAAGATCACTTCCGGCAGGAAAAATTATCCTTCGAAGTAGTGCCGTTCGAAAGCGTGTATCACGCAATACTCGGACGTCCAGCTTTCGCCAAATTCATGGCAAGATCCTGTTATATCTATAACAAGCTGAAGATGCCAGGACCCAAAGGAGGAGTAATCACCATAGCCGGTGACTTCAAGCTGGCAAACGAGTTGGAGAAAGAAAACGCCCTTTGCGCTCAGAGGGTCATAGCAAAGTAAGAACTGAAGGAATTAGCCAAGGAGGTATCGCCGACAGAAATGCCGGCAGGAAAAGAAACTCGGAAACCAACAGACAGCTTCAAGGCGTATGAGAATAAAAAACAGGTAATCCTAGATCCCAAAGATCCGTCAAAGTTCGTCGTCTTGGAACTGGGATGACTGACAAATAGGAAGGCGAGTTCATCAAGTTCCTCCGTGAGAACTGGGATATTTTTTCCTGGTGTCCAGCTGACATGCCAGGCGTACCCAAGGAACTTGCTGAGCACCAACTCAAGGTGATTCCAGGATCAAAACCCGTCAAACAAGGTCTCCGTCGATTTGACGGAAGAAGACGGAAGGCTATTGGCAAGGAAATTATCCGGCTTTTAGCAGCAGATTTCATCCAGGAAGTAATCCACACTGAATGGTCTGCAAATCCGGTATTAGTACCGAAGAAAGACACTACTGCTCTTAGAATGTGTATAGATTACACAGGCTTGAACAAATTGTGTCCGAAAGATAGGTTCGCGTTACCGCGAATCGATCAAATAATAGATGCCACTGCAGGCTCTGAGCTTTTGTGCTTTTTGGACGCATACTCCGGGTACCACCAAATACGCATGAAAAAGGAAGATCAAATTAAGACTTCTTTCATAACCCCATACGGGATGTACTATTATGTAACCATGCCATTTGGCCTGAAGAACGCGGGAGCAACCTACGAGCGTTGCATGCAACGTTGTTTGCATAGTCAGATTGGCAAAAACGTCCATGTTTACGTGGACGATATTGCTGTCGTAACCAAGGAAAAAGATACACTCCTTGAGGATCTGCGAGAAACTTTCGAAAACTTGCGCACCTACAAGATGAAGTTAAATCCATCTAAGTGCGTATTCGGGGTTCCCTCAGGAAAACTTCTGGGTTTCATCGTTTCTCACAGAGGAATAGAGGTTAACCCGGAAAAGATCAAAGCCATCTTGAACATCTCGAAACCTACGTGTGTAAAAGATGTCCAAAGATTGACGGGTTCCACCGCTGCCGTCAGCAGATTTATTAGTCGGTTGGGGGATAAAGCCTTACCACTCTACAAGTTGCTGAAGAAATCCGACAAGTTCAAGTGGACAACAAAGGCCTGGGAATATCTAGCAGTTATGTCCCTTCTATACTTAGTTCAATTTCTATGTAAACATCTTTTGAGATCATGAAATAAAGTGTCGGAATTCTGATATCCATGTTTTTACAAGTACAAAGCATGATTCCACCTTATCTATTTCCCAATGATCTTACAAAATACTCAATGTTAACCCGAATTGTTCCTGTGTACTCGGCGTTAAAAAACTGAATGATTTTTCAGCCTACTAACGGCTAAAGGAAACTTGAATTGCCTGCGTGCCCAAGTTTCATTTTAAAAAAAAAATCCTTGCTTCTCTAAGCATTATCTGATTGCTTATGTGTTGGGTCACTGGAGCTAGTTAGTAAAAATGCCTTTAGTATGATCCATGTTTTCGAGTTTAAACTGATTGGTTATACCCAGTTACTCGGCATGACGATTCATAATGCTATTGAGCCATTTCAAACACTAAGGACAGTTAAAACATATACGCCAGAGAACTTAGAAGATAAAGGAATAATAAAATCCGAAAACCTTGCAAAGAATTTCATAATTAAGACTGCAAAAGGCGGAGTTCTCATTCATGCAAAAGGAATAGAAGCATTACAATTCGAATTACATTATAAAAGTACAGTAATGCTCCTATTTGTCTACTTTCACCATCCAGGTTCAAGGCAGCCCTTCAAGCATCCGACTCTTCTTCGCTGCTATCATCCTCGGGGGCTGCAGGGACCTCCTCTTCTGGATAAGTGATGGAGATATTCACCATGGAGGCAATCTTGGTGGCATGGCCTTTGATTTCATCAAAGATTGTATTCCGCTGAGCTTCCGTGTATCCTTGAGGGATACCGGACGCCACGCGCCAAGACTTTGCACCAGGGTAGTGCATACGCATAAGGCCAAGCGCCATGCGTGCACCTCCCCGTGCAGCGGAGCGTAGGAGGGATTCCCTGGACTCCGCCACCTCCATGATGGCACCCGGAAGTTTTTCAACTTCCGAGAACTCCCCAGTCCTTGAGGGAATGAACTTGTTGACCAGCTGCATGCCAGAAGCTCTGATCGAAGTCCAGGTCTTCCCAAAAGCTCGGATTCTATCAATCCGAGAAAGATCTGGGCTATCTCCTATTTTTCAGCAAAAACAACCAAGAAGGTTAAGTAAAAAAGCAGAGAAACACAGCAAGACTGGGAAGAATGGTAAATGCAGAAAAAACTTACCGACAAGTTTGTCAATTTCGGAGCCTTCCTCCAGGCGCAGGTTCAGAGCAGCTTCCAAGTCCTGTATGGTGGACTGGTCCTTTTCCGCCTGTGCGGAAGCCTTGGATTGAGAAACTCCAAGGGCCAGATTGCTGGCTTCCAGATCTTTTTGAGCCTTCACAAGATCCTTGTGAAGGTCCAAATTCTCCTTTCGGAGAAACTCGGCATTGCTGGCGTCTTCAGCTATTTGCTTGGCCTTAGCCAAAGCAGCTGGAAAGCAAGGAAAATTCCGAGTTTAGAAAACTTCCGGAATAAGTACTTAGACAAAAAGTTGAATCGAAAACTTCAGAGGAAAAACGCTTGCCTGTTGTTTCCGACAACGCCAGCTGAGACGATGCCAGCTCTGTCTCTCTCTCCTCAAGAATAGAAAGAAGATTTCTAACTTCTTTATTCTTGATGGAGAGTTTGTTGAAAACTTCCATGTTAATGGCTTCAGCGGTTTGCTGGAACATGGCAAGGAAAAGAATGAACATAAAGCATCAAGACAAAAAAGCATACATTTTGTTTAATGCTTGGGGGCTAGAGTTACATACCTGGCTCATTCGTTGCAAACCCGCCAAGTTTTCATTGAACTCTTTTGCGTATTCTGCAAAAAGAGTTCCGGCTGCGCTTAGGCCGTCATTGATGATCTTGAAGTCCTTGTCGAAGGTGGGAATCTCCTCGTCGAATGTCCGAGAACATTTTCCCACCTCCGGAGCCGCCCTTTCCCTCGTGTCCGTGTTCGACACAACGGGCTGGCTGGGCTCTAGCGGCTTGGCGGTGGGGGTGTAGCATGCTCTTCCGCCATCATGGACGGTGTGTCCGGGGCGATGACGGGAGAAGGTTGAACGCCTCGGCTGGACACAACTTTGTGTTTCTTCAGCTTCTTCGGCTTTAGGTTGGAGGGAGGTAGGCTAAAAACCAAAAACCCGGAAAAAGTTAAAATTCCGAAGACGAAAGAAAAACTTCGACAAAAGAAAAATAACCCGGATGATCTAACCTGGAGGTGGCGACGGGAATTCCGTCAAGGTCGATAACTTCCTCAGAGGAAGAAATCTTCTTGCGCTTGCGACCACCTGTAGAGGCGGTACGCAATGCATCCAACTCAGCTTCGGAGGCCAGCTCCGAGTCTGGAAGTTTAGCAATCTGTTGAAAATAAAAATCAGAGTTAGAAGCGAGAAAATCCGAGAAAGAATGTCAAAACTTTACCCAAATGACGGAAAAAATACCTTGGGAGCCAGATTGTCGGCCGTATACATCGGCCGACTCGCTTCGTATTGGTCGCGTGATGCGACCAACTGGTTCACGCGCCGTCGAAGATCCCTCGCGGACAAGTCTTTGTTGGTTGTCCGCGTTGGGTCGTTGGCACCCGTGTAGTCGCAAAGAAGGCGGCCACCGTGATTGGCCAACGGCTGGATCCGCCTATCCAACCAGCAAAGGACCGTGTCCATGCCGGTTAGAGGTGGATCGGAAGAAGTGAGCTTGGCGATGCGCCGCTTAATCCTTAGGAGATCAGGCGGCAGGACTTGGACGGCTTCCGTTCCCCAATTGTCTTGGGGAACAGCAACAGTGTTTGAAAAAGGTGGAACCCCGATGGCCTTTTTTGGGAAAGGCACATCGGGATGGTAGAAGAAAGAACCCGTCCAAAATTTGACGGATTCCGATGTCTTGATCTTGGGGAACCAATCTTCCCTAAATCTCCTAAGAGTAAAGGAGATGGTTCCGCAAGTCGGGAGTGCGCCCTCCGAAGAGTTCCGCTTAACCCCGAAACAATACATCCAGAAATCTAGCCTAGGTTCTATACCTAAGAAACCCTCAAACAGAGCCTTAAACCCGGCCATATAGAGAATGGAGTTGGGTGGCAGGTTGTGAGGCTGGATGTTATAGTGGGAGAGGACTTGGAGGAAGAAGGCAGAAGGCGGCAATCCCATACCTCTTAAGAGATGGGAGGAGAGAAGAACCCGTTCGCCGTCGGATGGCAGGGGTTAGTTCTCGTCTTCAGGAAGCCGCCATTTCCCTTTCAGGATCAATCCCTCCTTCTCTAGGTTTGGAAGGAGGGCTGGCGGAATACTGCAGGCAATCCAGTTTCCTGCAGTTTCCACCTCATCATCCGCTCCGGCGGCGGCGGACGCAGCGGCTGCGGCAGCGGCGAGCTCGTCGCCGAGAAGTGTGATCTTCTCCTCCGCCGTCTCAGGAGCGAACGGCGGAGAAGGCGCGGAGCTCATGCCCGCAAGATTCGCGGCGCCGGAAGGATCACCTCCGCTCGCCACAGAAGCCGCGGTCTTTTCTGGCTCACCGCCGGCGTGCGTCGGGGAGCCTAGCTCTGGATCTAGGTCGTTGATGATTTCTTCGATGGTGTGCGTGGCGGAGTGAGCAGGAGAAGGCGGTGAGGATGCCATTGGGTGGCGGCGCGGTTCGTCTCCGGTGATGCCCTGGGTGTGGTGTGCGCTCGGGAATGGTTCTTCGCTTGAGTGCTTGTGTGCAGCAATGGCGTGGAGAGTGAGAGAGCGGAAGGAATTCAGCGAGGACGAAGACGACTACTTATAGCCGGAAATCCGTCAAGATACGTGCCAACGGCTATTTTTGACCGTTGGATGATCAACGCGTGTCACTCGCCGGAAAATCCGGGAAATGAAACGACAGGGTAATGATGGCTATCTCCTCGTTTCCCGTGAGAATCTGTCAGAGATACGTTACTGGGTTTCCCGCGTGAAACCCAAACGACCCCTACGTCAACATGATTAAAGCGCTGACGTAGGAAGTTCCTTCTCCGCGAAGGATCGTGAGAGAAAAGCCGGATTTTCAGGATTCCGAGTTTCACGTTATCATCTCTTTTCAAACAAGAATAAGAAGAATCAAGACTGCTGATCGAAATTTCTCGGACAAAGCACATTTGGCGAAAGGCGGCGAATCAGAGTTTTAATCCTTCTTGGGGGCTACTGTCGGATATATACCAAATAGGGGTATATCAGATGGTAGTCAAAGTGCCGGATTACCAGGGTGGCCTAAGCGGTAGTGGGCTGTGGTCCATTGGGCGGCCCAGTAACCCGACGCACAGAATCCGGATTCTAGAAGGACCCGGATCATGGCCCACATGATCTGGCTTGGAGGAGAAGACGGATTCCTTACTTTCCAAGTTATAGTTACCGTAGTCTTCTAGGTTTCCTATTCTGTAAGCCCTAATCCGGCTATTATATAAAGCCGGACGGGAGATAAGTTTGATAACGAATAACAGAGAAGAAGCTATAGGCTAACTCGCCGGGAAGTTGATCCTCTGCGAATAGTTAGATCCAAACCTCACATTGTAATTCAATATCCAGGCTTTAGTCCTGATTAGTGAGAAGTGCAGGAGTAGGCACGTCGTACTGTCGCGACGTACCGAACCTGGGTAAATCATGTGTTCTCTGTTTACCACGCGATCCCATTACCCCACGTCTCTACCGTAGTCTCATGGCACCCCCGTCTATGAAAACTACTACGATGTCTCGATAGGGAACGTAATGTCACAGTTCCATTCCACTAGAATGGGTTGGTTCCATCTTTATGTTTGGTTGGGAAAAAAAGGTGGAATGGAATGGCTTCGTCTTCTGTTTGGTTGGACAAAAACTGGAATGGAATAACTAGAATTTGGTTCTACTCACCTCTTAAATAATCATGAATTCCAGGCAAAAATTATATTTGTTATTTTGTCCCCAAAATCGAGTTGGTCATGTACATGTAAATTGAATTAAACACGGGTCTGCTCCAATAATCATGAATACTCATATATTTATGAGATCCGTAGCTAGATTGTAAGTAGTAGGGATCGGTCTTTGCTACTGCTGCTCCAACCGGGCCGCTGATTGCTGCTGCTCTGCTCGATTTGTATCCCCGCTTGAATTGGATGATGCGCCCCGTCGCTACTGCTTGCCGCTGCTGCCCGTTGCCACTTCTTGCCGTCGTCTGAACTGCTTTGTTGCTGCCGTCGTCACAACTGCTTGCAAGAGAGACTGGAGGAAGAGAGGAAGGGGCTGGCACACAGATACGACAGGGATGGTCCCACGAGCTCGCCCGCCGCCGTGGAAGGTGGCGCTGGCTACCGACGCACCTCCGCCTCCTTGAGGATGGCCGGCTCTCCGCTAATCCAGCACAGGCACCCTGTAGCAAGGTCGTCCCACCGCTTCGTTTATGGGCAGGATGCTAGATCGGAAAGAAAAAAACAAATGAGAGAGGAAGCGGGATTAGGGGAAAGAGATGCATGGAACGAGGTGATTCCTCCGATTTGGTGGAATCACCAAATTCCGGATCTAGCCAGAATATGCCGTTCTAGGAATGACGTGGTTCTGGTTCTACTTATCAACCAAACATAGGAATGAGCTTCAAGGACGGGCCGGACCCATTCTATTCCACTTCATTACTCAAACCAAACACACCCCAAGAGCAAACCAGGGTTAGCCACGAGGTTGTCGGATCGTTATAGGCAGTTGGTGGGATCACTGTACAACACTCCAAGTAAAAGAATGCTAGGGTCCAACCAAGCTTATTGAAAAAGTAAAAACAAACTGAAATCAAAAACAAAAAAAAACCGAAAACAAAAATAAAAGACGCTCCAAGTAAAGCACATAAGATGCGACCGAATAAAAATATAGTTTCACTAGAAGTGACCTGATAATTTGTTGATGAAGAAGGGGATGCCTTGGGCATCCCCAAGCTTAGAAGCTTGAGTCTTTTGGAATTTGCTCGGATGTACCACCGGGGCATCCCCAAGCTTAGGCTTTTCACTCTTCTTGGTCACATCATATCATCCTCTTCTCTTGAACCTTGAAAACTTCCTTCACACCAAAATTCTCACAATCTTCATTAGCAACGTTAGTGCAATTGAAATAATAAATTCACATGGTTCGGTTTCAACACAAGTCTAACACTCAAAAACACATTAGCTACTGTCACAACTTCTTTTAGAACTATTTTTCTCAAAAGAACACCAAAAGAAAGAGAATAAGATGCAAATGCGATAAATGGCAGAAATCTGTCAAAACAGAACAACATGTAAAGATCAAATTTTCAAAAATATTCTGTTGCCCAGATAAAAAAGTGGTCAACTGAGAAAAGTTGCGTATATAACTCAACATTAAGCATAGAAAAACTCAGGTCATTTTGAATTTTCTGTGATTTTTAACGGAAATAACAGTGGAAAACAGAAATTTGTTTCCTACGCAGAAATCCGAAATATAGTCTCAACTTTCCACTAGAGGCTTTACTTGGCTCAACAAAAACTCAAAATAAAAGATACAACAGGGCTGCTAAGGAAATATACAACACCAGGTGCAAAGCACACCAAAGAAAAAAGGTTAAAAACAGCGAAATAAAACAGGTTGTCTCCCGGTAGCGCTTTTCTTTAACGCCTTTCAGCTAGGCTTAAAAGGGCAACTCAAGTATTTTCAAGTGAAGAAGCATCAAAATTGTTACGAAGCTTGCGTTTACCTTTCTTACCCTTATTCTTTTTAGGGAACTTATGGTCCAATCATGATTTGGAGATGAAAGTCATGGTACCTTTTCCCATATCAATAGTTGCTCCTAAGAGCTTCAACATAGATCTTCCAAGGGTGATTTGTCCTGCTTCTGCACATTCAATAACAAGATAATCAGTGGACATATAGTGATTTTATTAATGAGATTAATTTCTTCTCCTCCATCAGCTAGCCCCCAAAGGTTCAAAGATTCATAAATTTCCTTAGGCATAAGACAAGATTCAGACATGATATCACAACGAGCATGAAATATTTCACCATTTATAACAACTTTAACCAAAGGGATCATATTTGTGGATTCAAAATTTATTGGGACATGATCAAGATGTTCATGAATTTGGCTATATTCCTCTTTCAAGATAGAAATATGTGGCTCGAGAGTATTTAATCTAGTATAAATATTTGCAAGGGCTTTATCAGAACTACTGGGTAAGCTGTAGGTTGCAATTAATTTTCTTATAGCATTGAAAGCTTGAAATTTATCACAATTAAGGAAATCACCTCCTACCACAGTATCCAAAGCATATCTATAACAAAGAACAACACCAAAGTAAAAGCTACAAAGAAACAAATTTGGAGTCACTTTAGGTTCAATTTTGCAATAGGAATCAAAAGCTCTAGACCAAGATTCTTTGAAGTTCTCATCATTCCCTTGTTTGAAAGTAAAGATTGTTTCTTCTTGTGACATAATGACAGAACATAAAACTAGACATAAAAACAAGCAAATAAATAACAGATATGAAGTAAACTATTTTTTTGTGTTTTTAATATAGAGAAGAAAAACAAGACAAAAATAAAAACAAGACAATAAACAAAATAAAGAGGTTGAGAGTGAGAGACTCCCCTTGCCAGAAGACTTCTTCCTCCCCGGCAACAGCGCCAGAAATTCCTTTATGCCTATAGAGTTGATGAAGTTGTTGGAAACCCCAAGAGGAGGGTGTGATGAGCAAGCGGCAAGAATTTCCCTCAGTTAAGAACCAATGTTATCAATCCAGTAGTGTCGGATATATACCAAATAGGGGTATATCAGATGGTAGTCAAAGTGCCGGATTACCAGGGTGGCCCAAGTGGTAGTGGGCTAAGGTCCATTGGGCGGCCCAGTAACTCGACGCACAGAAGCCGGATTCTAGAAGGACCCGGATCGCTGCCCACGTGATCTGGCTTGGAGGAGAAGACGGATTTCTTACTTTCCAAGTTATAGTTACCGTAGTCTTCTAGGTTTCCTATTCTGTAAGCCCTAATCCGGCTTATATAAAGCCGGACGGGAGATAAGTTTGATAACGAATAACAGAGGAAAAGCTATAGGCTAACTCGCTGGAAGTTGATCCTCTGCGAATAGCTAGATCTAAACCTCACATTGTAATTCTATATCCAGGCTTTAGTCCTGATTAGTGAGAAGTGCAGGAGTAGGCACGTCGTACTGTCGCGACGTACCGAACCTGGGTAAATCCTGTATTCACTGTCCACCACGCGATCCCGTTACTCCACGTATCTACCGTAGTCTCATGGCACCCCCGTCTATGAAAACTACTACGATGTCTCGACAGTTGGCGCCCACCGTGGGGCTAACGACGTCAGGCGTGAAGTTCCAATCTGGGATACTCGGCGGAATCGGAAGATCAATCACTGTCAGAAGCTTGGAATTCGACGACGATGTCGGACGCTTCCTCGACAACGGATCCTACATACCGGCGCAAAACCACCTGGTAAGTGCCTGCGTGTTACCGATTGGATCTGCTAACATCTTTATCAGACTAACTGCAGAAGCAATGGGGTTTTGCGGTGGAAGCAAATTTATCCCACCCGCCCTATACCCAGTCGAGGATGACTATGATACCGGATTCTGCTCAGATCACCGACAAAAAAGTGACACACACTTTATCGGCATGGTGCAGTCCGAAGTCGCCGAAAACACGGATGATGGAAATCCTGTGCAAGAAGCAGACAAAAACACACCCGTCACAGAGACGGAAGATCCGACACCCGTCATACAGGCGGAAGTTCCGACATCTGTCAACACGACGATGAACTCGGAAGCTGACTCTGTACTAGCCGCCATTGAGGCGAGATTGGAATCAGAAACCGGATCAGAGGATTTTGATTCCGAAGACGAAGACGCGGACGCCTTCGAAAGGAAAGTTAAATCTTTTCAAGAGGGATTCCATGAAGTGCTAATGGCGAAACCGGCTGATACCACGGACGCCGGTAGCCAGGAAAGCCCTAAAACCCCTCCGCCAGAGGAAGAGAGAGAAGACGGAGAAACTTCTCCGATATTTCCTAATGTAAAGGAATTGACAGAAGATGAGCCTGTCAAAAAGCCTCCCTCTTCCAAGAAAAAGCACCGTGCTGCTAAGAAGCTCCAATACGAAATCCGGAAGAAAAAATCAGCTGATCTAGCTGATGAAAACTTGGAAGCAGGAGATGTTAGCGGAACAAAGCCTGCGGAGAAGAAAATCAAAGAAATCCTTGCTCCGCCAATGACGGAACAGGAAGAACAGCAGCTGTTGCAAACGCCAGTGGGAGTAAACGAACCCCCTGAGATGCTGGAAGCCAGGAGACGAGCCTTCCAACGACAACAGCAACATCTACTCAGAACTCGCGAACACCTCCAAAAAACCCAGGATGACATTAAGCTCATGAAGGAAGAAATCGAGGAGTACGAGAGAAAAAATAGATCTGGCATTAAACCTACAAGGTTACCCGGAATCGTAAGACCGGAAGTACTGCCGCCAAAAGAAAGGTTTCACAACCCATCTTGGCAAAAGCAGGTAAACGGCAGAGACGCCAGAGGCGAACCAATATACAAAACCGCAGCAGAAAACGCGGAAGCAGCGTTCGCCATCCTCAACAATGACTTGTACTCTAATGGTGAAAAGCTCCAGGGGGTGTATGCTTTCGTAGGAAAAGCATTGCAACAACAGCAGCGGGCCCAAGAGCGAGCAGGAAGACTGCAAGATAACTCCGCCCTATGCAAAACAACTACTTGCGCCGCTGGAGCACCTGGACCAGAGGAACCTGGAGATTCAGACAATTCAAAGGATAAAAAAGAGGATCCGAGAAAAGACAAGAAAAACCCCGACAGTAGGGATGAAGCGTCCCGAACTGGATCCCATCCCCCGAAAGTTGGACTGAAACCCCACGATCGGGAAGAAAAATACCGGAATGACGGCAAAACAATGCCACCTCCGAGAAACCCAGCTGAGAAAGCCGGAAGATACGATATACCTCACAGACGTGAGAGATCCCGGTCACCTCCTAAGGATAAAGAAAGGCACAGGAGCAGGACTCCACCTAATCCAAAAGGGCGTGATCATGGAAGAGATAGATACAATCCCGGAAAAGCGCATCCGCGCAACAATGGAAAAGAAAGGAGTAGATCCCCTTCTGTCCATTCAGCTGGAAGATATTCCGCACACATTGATAGAGCGGAAAAGGATGATCTATACTTTGGTCCTAAGTGTTTCACTGATAGGATCCGAAGGATAACCCTGCATTCTGGCTTCGCCAAAGTTGGTCCAACATACCAAAAATATACCGGCAGCACAAACCCGGACACCTGGCTCTCAGACTACTATACAGCCGTCCAGATCAACAATGGGACAGACCTGGAAGCTGTCAAGTTTCTTCCCCTAATGTTACTGGTTGGAGCCAGAGATTGGATCAATGGATTACCATCAAGAACTGTCGACAGCTGGGATGATATGGCTAGAGTATTTACTCAGCATTTCCGGGGAATGTACAAACGCCCGAATAGCATCAACCAGCTGAACCGTTGCACCCAATTCGAGGATGAACCATACGTGGATTTCATCTCCAGATGGACGGCAATGAAGAATAGTTGTTCTGGAGTAACTGACGTACAAGCAATGCATGCTTTTGTCAATGGCCTAAAACCCGTACTTGTACCGTTCATTGTTGGTTCCAAACAACACAAAGATCTCGGATCTATGCTTACAACCGCCAACGAACATGCTGTAGCCGAAGACGACATCAGAGCAAGAGGGGGCAATATCGAATCACTGATACTTGCTAAGAAAACTCCTCGTTCTGACAAAAAAGGAACTCCAGAAACAACGACAAAACCCAAAGAGGTCAACATAGCCTTTGGAAGTGAAAAAGGGAATAAGTGGAAAGGACGCAGTACAGATCCAATCAACTACACTCCAGAGGAGTGGGAGAGGATTAAGTCAGAACCCTGTGTCCACCATTCACAATTTGGGAAACCCACCCATACAAACGCGCAATGCCGGCTGAATAAGCACATGAAAGGCAGTGCAGGATCCGGAAATAAGGGGAAGGGTTCCAAAAGGAAACTCACCAAACAAAAACCAGAAGCTGAAAAAGAAGACAGTGAATCGGACACTGATGAAAAAATCCAGGAACAACAGCGAAAGGGCGAACCCAAATTTCCGAGAGTTGATGGAGAAGCAATGCTAACATTCCTAGCAACTCCGTCAGCAAAGGTGGCCAAAAGAACACTTCGAGAAATAAACGCGGTTGTTCCGGCAACCCCGAAATTCTTGAAGTACTCCAACACACCAATTACCTGGGATCAGTCTGATCATCCCGGGAATATCCCTGAACCCGGCACACAAGCTCTTGTCGTAAGCCCTATTGTCGAGAATACTAGGCTAAGAAGAGTGCTGATGGATGGAGGATCCAGCATTAACATAATGTACCTGGATACACTGAAGCATCTGAAGATTTCCGAGTCCCAGCTCAATTACAGCAACATACGCTTCCATGGCATTGTTCCTAGCAGACAAGCACGATCCCTAGGAGAA
Organism: Alopecurus myosuroides; assembly: GCA_028641055.1. Taxonomy (NCBI): domain Eukaryota; kingdom Viridiplantae; phylum Streptophyta; class Magnoliopsida; order Poales; family Poaceae; genus Alopecurus; species Alopecurus myosuroides. Next base: position 313,957,554 of record CM054057.1, on the reverse strand, counting down.
ATTTCCCTAGATATCACCTTCGGAGATAAAGATCACTTCCGGCAGGAAAAAGTATCCTTCGAAGTAGTGCCGTTCGAAAGCGTGTATCACGCAATACTCGGACGTCCAGCTTTCGTCAAATTCATGGCAAGATCCTGTTATATTTATAACAAGCTGAAGATGCCAGGACCCAAAGGAGGAGTAATCACCATAGCTGGTGACTTCAAGTTGGCAAACGAGTTGGAGAAAGAAAACGCCCTTTGCGCTCAGAGAGTAATAGCAAAGGAAAAACTGAAGGAATTAGCCAAGGAGGTATCGCCGACAGAAATGCCGGCAGGAAAAGAAACTCGGAAGCCAACAGACAGCTTCAAGGCGTCCGAAAATACAAAGCAGGTAATCCTAGACCCTAAAGATCCGACAAAGTTCATCGTCGTAGGGACTGGGATGACCGACAAATAGGAAGGCGAGCTTATCAAGTTCCTCCGTGAGAACTGGGATATTTTTGCCTGGTGTCCAGCTGACATGCCAGGCGTACCCAGGGAACTTGCTGAGCACCAACTCAAGGTGATTCCAGGATCAAAACCCGTCAAACAAGGTCTCCGTCGATTTGACGGAAGAAGACGGAAGGCTATTGGCAAGGAAATTATCCGGCTTTTAGCAGCCGATTTCATCCAGGAAGTAATCCACACTGAATGGTCTGCAAACCTGGTATTAGTACCAAAGAAAGACACTACTGCTCTTAGAATGTGTATAGATTACACAGGCTTGAACAAGTTGTGTCCGAAAGATAGGTTCGCGTTACCGCGAATCGATCAAATAATAGACGCCACTGCAGGCTCTGAGCTTTTGTGCTTTTTGGACGCATATTCCGGGTACCACCAAATACGCATGAAAAAGGAAGATCAAATTAAGACTTCTTTCATAACCCCATACGGGACGTACTATTACGTAACCATGCCATTTTGCCTGAAGAACGCAGGTGCAACCTACCAGTGTTGCATGCAACGTTGTTTGCATAGTCAGATTGGCAAAAACGTCCATGTTTACGTGGACGATATTGCTGTCGTAACCAAGGAAAAAGATACACTCCTTGAGGATCTGCGAGAAACTTTCAAAAACTTGCGCACATACAAGATGAAGTTAAATCCATCTAAGTGCGTATTCGGGGTTCCCTCAGAAAACTTCTAGGTTTCATCGTTTCTCACAGAGGAATAGAGGTTAACCCGGAAAAGATCAAAGCCATCTTGAACATCTCGAAACCTATGTGTGTGAAAGATGTCCAAAGATTGACAGGTTCCGCCGCTGCCGTCAGCTGATTTATTAGTCGGCTAGGGGATAAAGCCTTACCACTCTACAAGTTGCTGAAGAAATCCGACAAAGTCAAGTGGATAGCGAAAGCATTGGAGTATCTAGCAGTTATGTCTCTTCCGTACTTAGTTCAATTTCTATGTAAACATCTTTTGAGATCATGAAATAAAGTTGTCGGAATTCTGGTATCCATGTTTTTCAGACTAAAGCATGATTCCACCTTATCTATTTCCCAATGATCTTACAAAATACTCAATGTTAACCCGAATTGTGCCTGCATACTCGGCGTTAAGAAACTGAATGATTTTTCAGCCTGCTAACGGCTAAATGAAACTTGAATTGCCTGCGTGCCCAAGTTTCATTTAAAAAATTCCTTGCTTCTCTAAGCATTTTCTGATTGCTTATATGTTGGGTCACTGGAGCTAGTTAGTAAAAATGCCTTTAGTATGATCCATGTTTCCGAGTTTCAACTGATTGGTTATAGCCAGTTACTCGACATGACGATTCACAATGCTATCGAGCCATTTCAAACACTAAGGACAGTTAAAACATATATGCCAGAGAACTTAGAAGACAAAGGAATAGTAAAATCCGAAAAACTTGCAAAGAATTTCATAATTAAAATTCCAAAAGGCGGAATTCTCATTCATACAAAAGAAATAGAAGCATTACATCCTGGATTACATTGTAAAAGAACAGTAATGCTGCCATTGTCTACTTTCACTATCCAGGTTCAAGGCAGCCCTTCAAGCATCCGACTCCTCCTCGCTACTATCGTCCTCGGGGGCTGCAGGGACCTCCTCTTCTGGATAAGTGACGGAGATATTCACCATAGAAGCAATCTGGGTGGCGTGGCCTTTGATTTCATCAAAGATTGTATTTCGCTGAGTTTCCGTGTATCCTTGAGGGATACCGGACGCCACGCGCCAAGATTTTGCACCAGGGTAGTGCATACGCATAAGGCCGAGAGCCATGCGTGCACCACCCCGTGCAGCGGAGCGAAGGATGGATTCCCTGGACTCCGCCACCTCCATGATAGCACCCGGAAGTTTTTCAACTTCCGAGAACTCCCCAGTCCTTGAGGGAAGGAACCTGTTAACTAGTTGCATGCTAGCAGCTCTGATCGAAGTCCAGGTCTTCCCAAAAGCTCGGATCCTATCAATCCGAGAAAGATCTGGGCTATCTCCTGTTTTTCAGCAAAAACAACCAAGAAGGTTAAGTAAAAAAGCAGAGAAACATAGCAAGATTGGGAAGAATGGTAAATGCAGAAACAACTTACCGACAATTTTGTCAATTTCGGAGCCTTCCTCCAGGCGCAGGTTCAGAGCAGCCTCCAAGTCCCGGATGGTGGACTGGTCCTTCTCCGCCTGTGCGGAAGCCTTAGATTGAGAAATTCCAAGGGCCAGATTGCTGGCTTCCAGGTCTTTTTGAGCCTTCACAAGATCCTTGTGAAGGTCCAAATTCTCCTTTCGGAGAAACTCGGCATTGCCGGCGTCTTCAGCTATTTGCTTGGCCTTAGCCAAAGCAGCTGAAAAGTAAGGAAAATTCCGAGTTTAGAAAACTCCCGGAATAAGTACTCAGACAAAAATTGCATCGGAAACTTCAGAGGAATTACCTGTTGTTTCCGACAACGCCAGCTGAGATGATGCCAGCTCTGTCTCTCTCTCCTCAAGAATAGAAAGAAGATTTCTAACTTCTTTATTCTTGATGGAGAGTTTGTTGAAAACTTCCATGTTAATGGCTTCAGCGGTTTGCTGGAACATGGCAAGGAAAAGAATGAACATAAAGCATGAAAGCAAAAAAGGTTACATTTTGTTTAATGCTTGGGGGCTAGAGTTACATGCCTGGCTCATTCGTTGCAAACCCGCTAAGTTTTCATTGAACCCTTTTGCGTATTCCGCAAAAAGAGTTCCGGTCGCGCTTAGGCCGTCATTGATAATCTTGAAGTCCTTGTCAAAGGTGGGAATCTCCTCGTCGAATGTCCGAGAAAATTTCCCCACCTCTGGAGCCGCCCTTTCCCTCGTGTCCGTGTTCGACACAACGGGCTGGCTGGGCTCTTGCGGCTTGGTGGTGGGGGCTGCAGCATGCTCCTCCGCCATCGTGGACGGTGTGTCCGGGGCGATGACGGGAGAAGGTTGAGCGCCTCGGCTGGACACAACTTTGTGTTTCTTCAGCTTCTTCGGCTTTAGGTTGGAGGGAGGCAGGCTAAAAACAAAAAACCCGGAAAAAATTAAAACTCCGAAGGCGAAAGAAAAACTTCGACAAAAGAAAAATAACCCGGATGATCTAACCTGGAGGTGGCGACGGGAATTCCGTCAAGGTCGATAACTTCCTCAGAGGAAGGAATCTTCTTGCGCTTGCGCCCACCTGTCGAGGCGGTACACAATGCATCCAGCTCAGCTTCGGAGGCTAGCTCCGAGTGTGGAAGATCAGAATATAGAATTGTATGTGCTAGCCAATTATCCCAAAAGTCCGAACTGATGGAAAGAGGCCATGCATGTATTTATATTTCAACACTCCCCCTCACGTCTAGGCTATTTTAGTCCTTAGCGTGGGTTTGGTGCGGGCCGCAGAATCTTTTTTCTTTTTGTTTTTAATACTGCGTGAGGAGGGTCTCGAACTCGAGACCTCGTGGATCTGATACCATATAGAATTATATGTGCTAACCAATTATCCCAAAAGTTCGAACTGATGGAAAGAGGCCATGCATGTATTTATATTTCAACACAGCAATCTGTTGAAAATAAAAATCAGGGTTAGAAGCGAAAAATCCGAGAAAGAATGTCAAACTCTACCCAAATGACGGAAAAAGTACCTTGGGAGCCGGATTGTCGGCCGTATACATAGGCCGACTCTCTTCATATTGGTCGCGTGAGGCGACCAACTGGTTCACGCGCCGTCGAAGATCCCTCACGGGCCAGTCTTTGCCGGTTGTCCGCATTGGGTCGTTGACACCCGTGTAGTCGCAAAGCAGGCGGCCACCGTGATTGGCCAACGGCTGGATCCGCCTATCTAACCAGCAAAGGACCGTGTCCATGCCGGTTAGAGGTGGATCGGAGGAAGTGAGCTTGGCGATGCGCCGCTTGATCCTTAGAAGATCAGGCGGCAGAACCTGGACGGCTTCTGTTCCCCAATTGTCTTGGGGAACAGCGGCAATGTTTGAAAAAGGTGGAACCCCGATGGCCTTTTTCGGGAAAGGCACATCGGGATGGTAGAAGAAAGAACCCGTCCAAAATTTGATGGATTCTGATGTCTTGATCTTGGGGAACCAATCTTCCCTAAACCTCCGAAGAGTAAAGGAGATGGTTCCGCAAGTCGGGAGTGCGCCCTCCGAGGAGTTCCGCTTAACCCCGAAACAATACATCCAAAAATCTAACCTAGGTTCTAAGCCTAAGTAACCCTCAAATAGGGCCTGGAACCCGGCCATATAAAGGATGGAGTTGGGTGGCAGGTTATGAGGTTGGATGTTATAGTGGGAGAGGATTTGGAGGAAGAAGGCGGAAGGTGGTAGTCCCATACCTCTTAAGAGATGGGAGGAGAGAAGAACCCTTTCGCCGTCGTTCGGCATAGGTTCGTTCTCGTCCTCAGGGATCCGCCATTTCCCTTGCAGGATCAGTCCCTCCTTTTCCAGGTTTGGAAGGAGGGCTGGCGGAATGCTGCAGGCAATCCAGTTGCCTGCAGTCTCTACCTCTTCGTCCGCTCCAGCGACGGCGGATGCGGCAGCTTCCGCGGCGGCGAGCTCGTCGCCGAGAAGCTGGATCTTCTCCTCCGCCGTCTCGGGAGCAAACAGCGGGGAGGTTACGGAGCTCGAGCCCGTGAGGTTCGCGGCGGCGGAAAGGTCACCTCCGCCCGCCGCAGAGGCTGCGGTCTTTTCCGGCTCGCCGCCGGCGTGCTTTGGGGATCCAAGCTGCGGATCCAAGTCGTTGATGATGTCGTCGACGGTGAGCGCGGTGGAGCGAGTGGGGGACGACGGCGAGGATGCCATTTGGTGGCGGCGCGTTGCGTTTCCGGTGGTGCTCTGGGTGCGATTCGTGCTCACGAACTGTTCTTCGCTCGAGGGCTCGTGCGCGGCAATGGCGTGGAGAGTGAGAGTGCGGAAGGGTTTCAGCGAGGACGAAGACGACTATTTATAGCCGGAAATCCGTCAAGATACATGCCAACGGCTATTTTGACCGTTGGATGATCAACGCGTGTCACTCGCCGGAAAATCCGGGAAATGAAACGACAGGGTAATGATAGCTATCTCCTCGGTTCCCGTGAGAATCTGTCAGAGATACGTTACTGGGTTTCCCGCGTGAAACCCAAGCGTCCCTTACGTCAGCACGTCTCAAGCGCTGACGTAGGAAGTTCCTTCTCCGCGAAGGATCGCGAGAGAAAAGCCGGATTTTCAGGATTCCGAGTTTCACGTTACCATCTCTTTTCAAAAGAAGAATAAGAAGAATCAAGACTGCTGATTGAGATTTCTCGGACAAAGCACACTTGGCGAAAGACGGAGAATCAGAGTTTTAATCCTTCTTGGGGGCTACTGTCGGATATATACCAAATAGGGGTATATCAGATGGTAGTCAAAGTTCCGGATTACCAGGGTGGCCCAAGTGGTAGTGGGCTAAGGTCCATTGGGCGGCCCAGTAACTCGACGCACAGAAGACGGATTCTAGAAGGACGCGGATCGCGGCCCACGTGATCTGGCTTGGAGGAGAAGACGGATTTCTTACTTTCCAAGTTATAGTTACCGTAGTCTTCTAGGTTTCCTATTCTGTAAGCCCTAATCCGGCTATTATATAAAGCCGGACGGGAAATAAGTTTGATAACGAATAACAGAGGAGAAGCTATAGGCTAACTCGCCGGGAAGTTGATCCTCTGCGAATAGCTAGATCTAAACCTCACATTGTAATTCTATATCCAGGCTTTGGTCCTGATTAGTGAGAAGTGCAGGAGTAGGCACGTCGTACTGTCGCGACGTACCGAACCTGGGTAAATCCTGTATTCACTGTCCACCACGCGATCCCGTTACCCCACGTCTCTACCGTAGTCTCATGGCACCCCCGTCTATGAAAACTACTACAATGTCTCGACAAGTAGGAGGAAGAGGATCTCAGGAAGATTGATGCCACTGACGGTGGTGCTGGTGCTTCACCGGTGTCAGCAACAACGTGGAACCTGCACACAACACAACCAAAATACTTTGTCCCAACGGTACAGTGAGGTTGTCAATCTCACTGGTCTTGCTGAAAACAAAGATTAGACTTATAGTGTGGAAAATGATGTATGCTTGCAGTAAGTAAAGAAAGCAGGAAATAGTTCTGGTTTGTTTAACAGTGTGAAAAAATTGACCGGGGTTCATAGTTTCACTAGTGGTGTCTCTCCATAAAAGATAGCATGCTGGGTGAACAAATTACAGCTGGGCAATTGACAAACAGAGGTTGCACCGTAGTGCACATATATGACATCAAGACTACTATGATATTTAGTGCGGGCATTACAACAATATACATAGACCGACATCCATCTGCATCTATGACTAACAATCCACCCTCGGGTTATCATCCAAATCCCCTTAGGTATTAAGTTGCAAGCAAAAAAATAACTGCATTAAACAAAGTGTGTAATGTAAGCAATGATTATGCACGCGGGCACTCTCACCGCTGTTTTCTCCCTAATGGCAACAACACATCCCCCCTTCACGTTTCTGTCACTCGAGCAAGGTGGTGAGGAGGCATGAACCCACTATCGAGCATAAATACTCCCTCTTGGAGTCACTAGCAACTACTTGGCCAGAGTAACCACTAGCAACAGAAAGCATGCAAGATCACAAATAACATATGCAAATAAAGACTATAATCAACTTTGCATAAGGTCAATATTCATCGGATCCCAACAAACACATCATATAGAATTACATAAGATCAATCTCGATCATGATAGACAGCTCACGAGATCTAAACATGGAGGCATATGAGGAGAAGACAACCATCTAGCTACAGCTACGAACCCGTAGTCCAAGGATGAACTACTCACGCATCACTCCGGAGGCAGGCATGGTGATGTAGAAGCCTCCGGTGATGATCTCCTCTCCGGCAGGGTGCCGGAAACAGCTTCAGAACCCCCTGATCTAGGGTTGATGGTGACGGCGGCTGCGGAACTTTTCGGGGATTTTTGATCAGGTGTTTAGGGTTTTCGATCCGAGGGGATTAAATAGGCGAAAGGGCAAAGGCGGTGGAGCTCCAGGGGCCTTACACCCATAGGTGGCGCAGCCAGGGGGACCCGCGCCACCCTATGGTGTGGCCCCCCTGTTGCCCGTCTTCGACTCCTCTTCGGTGTTTTGGATGCTTCCGGGGAAAATAGGCACTTCGCGCTTTATGGGGTCCAATTCCGAGAATGTTTCCAGAACAACTTTTCTGAAACTAAAAACAGCAGAAAACAGGGAACTAGCACTTGGCATCTTGTTAATAGGTTAGTCCCGGAAAACGTATAAAAATGCTATAAACAAAGGAGAAAACAAGTAGCAATTGACATAATATGATCATGGAGCATCAGAAATTATAGATACGTTGGAGACGTATCAACTACTCAAAGATGCAAGCTCATTCATGTGTTCCATAACACTTTTACTTTCAGTTCCACAAAAAGGTTCCTTCTCAACAATAGATATATTAGATAAATCTAAAGAGAAATCATAATCCTTGTCTCTAATGTGTATGGGAGATGTGGCAAACTTAGCATCAAGAGAAGATTTATATTTCACAGCATGTCTTGCAGGAAGAATCCTCGGAGCACTCGCACCAGTAGTAGGACGGGCTTCTTCAATAAAATCATCATTAAGTTCAATATAGGTTTCATCAAGATCATCAATAGGCTCAGGTGAATTAACAGGTGTACTGGCATTTTCAACAAAAATTCCAGCATTTTTAATTTGTTTAGATTTAGCAATAGTAGCATCTAGGAAAGGACCTAGAGAACCAGTATCATCAAGCACATATAAGCATCATCAAAAGTATTAGAAACATTTTCAGACTCAGCAGATGTAACATTACGTGTATCATGTGTTGGAGTAAGAAGCTTACTCATAACAGATGGTGAATCAAGAGCAACAGAGGTGTTCAGAGTTGTACATCTTCTTGTAGTGGATGGTAATATAGAGACTTTTCCATCACGAGTCTTGCCCATGATGAATGGCTTGCAGAAAACAATTTCACGATCAAGTGAGAAAATAAATAAAGCTATGCTCCTCGACAACGACGCCAGAAAATAGTCTTGATGACCCACAAGTATAGGGGATCGCAACAGTCTTCGAGAGAAGTTAAACCCAAATTTATTGATTCGACACAAGGGAAGCCAAAGAATATTTATTAGCCTTAACAAATGAGTTGTCAATTCATCTTATGAGGAGAAGACAACCATCTAGCTACAACTACGAACCCGTAGTCCAAGGATGAACTACTCACGCATCACTCCGGAGGCAGGCATGGTGATGTAGAAGCCTCCGGTGATGATCTCTTCTCCGGCAGGGTGCCGGAAACAGCTTCAGAACCCCCTGATCTAGGGTTGATGGTGACGGCGGCTGCGGAACTTTTCGGGGATTTTTGATCAGGTGTTTAGGGTTTTCCATCCGGGGGGATTAAATAGGCGAAAGGGCAAAGACGATGGAGCTCGAGGGGACCCACACCTATAGGTGGCGCGGCTAGGGGGACCCGCGCCACCCTATGGTGTGCCCCCCTGTTGCCCGTCTTCGATCTTCGGGGTTCTGGATGCTTCTGGGGAAATAGGCACTTCGGGCTTTGTGGGGTACGATTCCGAGAATGTTTCGAGAACAACTTTTCTGAAACAAAAAACAACAGAAAATAGGGAACTGGCACTTGGCATCTTGTTAATAGGTTAGTCCCGGAAAACGTATAAAAATGCTATAAATAAAGGAGAAAACAAGTAGCAATTGACATAATATGATCATCGAGCATCAGAAATTATAAATACGTTGGAGACATATCAACTACTCAAAGATGAAAGCTCATTGATGTGTTCCATAACACTTTTACTTTAAGTTCCACAAAAAGGTTCCTTCTCAACAATAGATATATTAGATAAATCTAAAGAGAAATCATAATCCTTGTCTCTAATGTGTATGGGAGATGTGGAAAACTTAGCATCAAGAGAAGATTTATATTTCACAGCATGTCTTGCAAGAAGACTCCTCGGAGCACTCGCACCAGTAGTAGCACGGGCTTCTTCAATAAAATCATCATTAAGTTCAATATAGGTTTCATCAAGATCATCAATAGGCTCAATTGAATTAACAGGTGTACTATCATTTTCAACAAAAAATTCAGCATTTTTAATTTGTTTAGATTTAGCAATAGTAGCATCTAGGAAAGGACTAGAGAACTAGTATAATCAAGCACAATATAAGCATCATCAAAAGTATTAGAAACATTTCCGGACTCAGCAGATGTAACATTACGTGTATCATGTGGTGGAGTAAGAAGCTTACTCATAATAGACGGTGAATCAAGAGCAACAGAGGTGTTCATAGTTGTACATCTTCTTGTAGTGGATGGTAATATAGAGACTTTTCCATCACGAGTCTTGCCCATGATGAATGGCTTGCAGGAAAACAATTTCACGATCAACTGAGAAAATAAATAAAGCTATGCTCCTCGACAACGACGCCAGAAAATAGTCTTGATGACCCACAAGTATAGGGGATCGCAACAGTCTTCGAGAGAAGTTAAACCCAAATTTATTGATTCGACACAAGGGAAGCCAAAGAATATTTATTATCCTTAACAACTGAGTTGTCAATTCAGCTGCACCTGAAAGTAGACTTGCTCGCAACAATTTATCGGTGGTAACAGTTTATAGCAGCAGTAGAAATAAAATAACAAAGTAGTAAAATAGTAACAACACTAGCAATCACGGAAAACAACAGGATGGGAAGTACCGTAAGCATAGAGGGAATGGATGGACGGGCGTTGGATGGATAACTTAGGTCATGTAATAATCTAAACATGGGCATTGCAGATGATAATAATAATAAAGCATCAAACATCTAGGCAAACCATAGGCATGTGTTCCAATATAGTCATACGTGCTCGCAATGAGAAACTTGCACAACATCTTTTGTCCTACCAGCCCGTGGCAGCGGGCCTCTAGGGAAACTACTTGTAATTAAGGTTCTCCTATTAATAAAGCACCGGAGCAAAGCATTAACACTCCGTGAACACATGTGATCCTCACATCACAGCCATCCCCTTTGGTTGTCCCGATTTCTGTCACTTTCGGCCTCGGGTTCCGGACAATGACATGTGTAAACAACTTGCAGTTACGATCAAGAAACATAATTATACTCATGAAACAATAACATGTTCAAATCTGAGATCATGGCACTCGGGCCCTAGTGACAAGCATTAAGCATAACAAGTTGCAACAACGGTAGAAAACACTAACAATGGATACTAGGCACTATGCCCTAACAATCTGGCATTATTACATGATAAATCTCATCCAATCCCTTCCATCCCTCTCATCCTACAGCGGTGTTTACTCACACACTGACGGGGGAATCATGGATGGTTGATGGAGAAGAGGTGGCGGTGTCGATGGCGATGATCTCCTTTGAATCCCCGCCCTGGCAGGGTGTCAGAACATGAACTTCTGATCCTCGAATCGAGTTTTGAGGTGGCAGCGGCGCTCTGTTTGTTTCTATGGAATATGACGAACCCCCTTCGGTTTTTAGGTTACGGGGTATAAGTAGTCGAAAGGGGAGCCCGAGGGGGTGAAGGGGTGGCCTACACCACCAGGCGGCGCGGCCAGGGGGACAGAGGGTGGTGTGGCCCCTCCTGGCCCCTCTCCGAGCCTCCTTCTGGCTCCCGGTGTCTTCTGGTGTTTAAGGCTCAAAGGGATCTTTTCTGGGCAATTTCCCGGAAGTTGATTTTTATGCACAAAAACGCGACACCAAGGTAATTCTGCTGAAAACAACATTTGTACCTGTTAGTGGTATCCAAAACTCACAAGTTTAGAGGAAAACAATAAGAAAAGTGTTCAGAAAAGGAGATAAGTTTTGGACATATCACACGCCATCAAATTTCCCATATTTTACTATGCAATACTAGAGTTTTGAGTAGTATGCATGATAGGAAATTTTACCAAGTTTTATTATGCTATGCTATTATCCTAGTAGTGTGTAGCCAACCCTTTTTACCTTGTTACTTTGTGGCTATTAAACTTAGTAGATGCTATGCAATGTTACAAAATGTTTTACTTGATGCATGGAAAATTCTAAGTATAATATTAATTGAAACACCTGGGTGGAATTTGGATGTGATTGGATTATGTTGAATGGTTCCCTAGGGCCATATCAATGGTGTTTATCACTGAAGGAGTACACTTGTGGACGGCCACCCAGGAACAAAGAGATTCCTAAGTCCCTCTAAATCTAGTAGCTTCCCGTGCAGCCTTATGACATATGGACTCTGTCTTGATCAACTAAGTTGTCAGAGTTCAGCCTATGCTTTACATGAAGATGTAGCATAATTATAGTTGAAACGGGTCTTGCTGTCTGGGTTGAATTCTTGCTTCTGAAAGATCTCGTCTCAATTCTCTCCTTTCCATGATGCACCCCGTGTGCATTGGATGTTTGGGCTAATTGAAGATAGAGGATGAAAGTGCACAACCTCTGCAGAGTTAGAAACTATGATCATAGCCGTGTCCCCGGTAATGGACGACTTCAAACAGCTGAACAAGGATGGACAAAAGAGTCTCAACACCATTTTCAATAAGTAAAATTTTGACTAAGTGAACAGTATATGTGGTGCTTGGATCTTAATCCAATGTTGCCACTCTTTGAAAAGAAAAGTTTGTTTTACTAAAGAGATAGGAGAAAACTTGCTTTATGCAAACTTAACTAAAACTCCACTCAGCCTAATATGCATGTAGTATTATTCTTGCTATTTTATATCCACCATCATGTTACTTGCCAATACATTAAATTGTATTGACCCCTTGTGACTGCATATTCCATCCTGTAGATGAATCTGAAGACGAGTGAGGTTTCGTTCTGGATCTCGAGTCTACAACAAACATGTTTTGCCTGTGGCACATGAAGAAGACGAGGCTTAATGTTGTGCTAAGTTTTCCGCTGTAATTCTGTTTCCTGCTAGTCTTCTGAGACTATGCACGTTGTAAAGTTATTTTGTAAAGACTGGATCATGCGATGTAATAGATTTTGACGTATTTGCATGATATTTCATTTTGAACTGTGGTACTAGAATTTGATTCAGGGAGTAACACCGAGTTCTTGCATTATTTAAATGTGGGAACACTCCAATTATCTTTGATCGTGCATTGTGTGATAACTTGGCATTTTGATCAGATCAAGTATGTCATCAATTTAACTTCACATTCTGGAAGGAGTATATGAATGCGCGTAATCCATGTTTTTGTGATCTTCAGGAAAAAAACCCTGTGATTTCTATTGTATCACAGTGCACTTGGTGCAATGCAATTCCACTTGATCTAATTTGAGCTTGGCTAATATGGATATTTAGGTTATATGTGCTCATATGGTTAAGTTTTTCACTAATAATTCTTTTATTACTGCTCAAGATTCACGTGTTGCAGACTGATAAAATTGATAATGTTTTGTTGCATGTTTTTTAGTCATTTCTTTGCACACTTTAGTTCAAATAATATAGAAACATTCTTAACTATTTCACTAACCTGCAATGTTTATTTGTTTCACTTAGGATGCGTTTGGGAACGTAATGTCACGGTTCCATTCCACTAGAATGGGTCGGTTCCATCTTTATGTTTGGTTGGGACAAAAAAAGGTGGAATGGAATGGCTCAGTCTTCTGTTTGGTTGGAAAAAACTGGAATGGAATAACTAGAATTTGGTTCTGCTCACCTCTTAAATAATCATGAATCTCAGGCAAAAATTATATTTGTTATTTTGTCCCCAAAATCGAGTTGGTCATGTACATGTAAATTGAATTAAACACGGGGCTGCTCCAATAATCATGAATACTCATATATTTATGAGATCCGTAGCTAGATTGTAAGGATTAGGGATCGGTCTTTGCTATTGCTGCTCCAACCGGGCCACTGATTGCTGATGCTCTGCTCGATCTGAATCCCCCGCTTGAATTGACTGATGCGCCCCGTCGCTACTGCTTGCCGCTGCTGCCCGTTGCCACTGCTTGCCGTCGTCTGAACTGCTTTGTCGCCGCCATCGTCACAAATGCTTGCAAGAGAGACTGGAGGAAGAGAGGAAGGGGCTGACACACAGATACGACGGGGACGGTCCCACGAGATCGCCCGCCACCGTGGAAGGTGGCGCTGGCTACCGACGCACCTCCGCCTCCTTGAGGATGGCCGGCTCTCCGCTAATCCAGCACAACCACCCTGTAGCAAGGTCGTCCCACTGCTTCGTTTGTGGGCAGGATGCTATATCAGAAAGAAAAAACAAATGAGAGAGGAAGCGGGATTAGGGGAAAGAGATGCATGGAACGAGGTAATTCCTCCGATTTGGTGGAATCACCAAATTCCGGATCTGGCCAGAATATGCCGTTCTAGGAATGACTTGGTTCTGGTTCTACTTATCAACCAAACATAGGAATGAGCTTCAAGGACGGGCCGGACCCATTCTATTCCACTTCATTACTCAAACCAAACACACCCCAAGAGCAAACCACGGTTAGCCACGAGGTTGTTGGATCGTTATAGGCAGTTGGTGGGATCACTTTACAACACTCGTCGAGTCATAGTGGAAGATAAGGATAACATGCTTGAGGATCTTACAGACCCACATAGAGCGAAACAGATGGGAAAGAAGTTGGTCCAGGAGGTAGACGAACCATATAGTACACCAGGAGTTTGTACGTCTAGGAAGCCAACTCAGTCAAGACAATCCACGTATTCACCAACTCCAAAGCCTGTCTATTATCCCATCATAGAGCCTAGTGATCCGGAGCCATGTAAATTTCATGGAGTTTCAGATGATCCTAGTGTTCCAGAGCTAGATAACTCTTATGGAGTCTCAGAATCAGATACTCTCATGGAGAATTCTGATGGATGGAGGTATGGTTGGTACCCAGGTACCAGTCAACACCTGATTCCTTATTATGACTAAGCCGATGACAGGATCCATACTAGTAGGATGGGGGTAGCGTCAGGTGTGGAGGACCCAGTGGAGACTCAACACGTACACTAGGCACCATTTTATCACTATCAGTGCACCCCTACCACTTGTTTTGTAGAATCTGGACCTTCACACTACACGAGTGCTGATGATACCAAATTTTACTTGGCGAGTTACCTAGGTATAGAGGGACTTCTTCCGATCGACACCTTAGTCACTGACACTTCGGACACAGACTATGTCCCATCTGGGAGACCTTATGTTCTCGAGTTAGTGCGCATGACTTCACGCCATAATGGGTGGATTCCTGGTATGTACTATGAGGAACAATGTGGCAGAGCGACGTGGAACATGATGGGAATACTTTAGTTATGTAGTAGTCTGGTAGTTGTGATGCGGCAGTTTCGGGTTGTGTACCATAAATAAGGGTCGGAGTGTTTGAGGGACCCAGCTGTATTTTGTACTAATTTATGTGTGTAACTCACTATGGCGTGGGTAATGTAATAAACGCTATAATTATATGTATATTATGTGAAATATCTCTGGATTTTATTTGGATTTGGCTTTTTTCTTCTCCTGTGTGAATAGTGTTGCACGTGGAGTGAGGCTCTGAAAGAATGGGATGATGTAATATGTGTCTATTCGCTTCACGTTGCAGGACTAGCAGATTATAGAGACGGGTAGAGACAACAAATCTGAAGCGCAGCGCATAGAGCGTGAGAACAAGGAAAAGGCAGATCAAGAGGCTAGTGGGGCACCACCACCACCGTTTAGGCCATTAGGAGAATAGAATTTCATGCAGTATATGCAGTTCATGCAAGAAACACAGAACAAGCTTATGCAGGAACTGCTAGTCCAGGTGGGAAATGCTAGGGGTGCTGAAGTTAGAGCGCCAAGTATGTCAGATTTCCTGAAAACCAAACCTTTACCATTTGTAGAGGAACCGATGGATGCAGAGGATTGGATAATTGACACTGAGGGGGATCTAAAGGCAATCAATGCTAGTGATGCTGAGAAAGTGCGTTTTGCAACACATCTTTTAAATGGGCCAGTAGCATCTTGGTGGGACAATCAGTTGATACTAAAGCCACCGGAAAAGGTATTCACTTGGGAGGAGTTCAAGGAGAAGTTTAGAGAGTATCATGTACCTGAAAGCATTATGGAATTGAAGCATAGAGAGTTTGAGGATCTCTAGCAAGAAGTGTAGGGGATTGCAACAATCTTCGTGGGTAAATATAGCACAATTTATTGATTCGACACAAGGGGATCTAAAGAATATTTATAAGGCTTAACAACCGAGTTGTCAATTCAACTGCACCTGAAAAGTATCTTGCTTCACACAATATATTAGTAGTATAAGTGATATAACAACAACAGTAGTTTAATAGTAACAATAGCAAGAAAACAGTAGTAACAATAGTAGCAAAGAATGCCAAAAAAAATAAGTAACAGTGCTAAAACCACCGTAGGCATAGGGATGGATGTACGGGTGTTGCATGAATGAGATTAATCATGTAATAGAGTAACAAAGGGCAACACAAATATATATGAGAGTATCCAAGTCACAAACTAGCATAGGCATGTTTCTCGAGAATTTTCGTACGTGCTTGCAATAAGAACTTGCACGACATCTTTTGTCCTACCATCCCGTTGTTGCTGAAAAAAAGGAAATAATGGTAATTAAGGTACTTTTTCTACCAAGCACCGGAGCAAAGCATTAACATATGGTGGAAACATGTAATCCTCGAACTAGAGTCCACCCCCTCCGATATCCCAACCATGTCACCTTGGGGTCTCGGGTTCCGGACAATAATAAGTGCATACAGCTGGTATATATGATCCAAAACAACAATTATACTCGTGAAAACATAACATGTTCAGATCTGAAATCATGGCACTCGGGCCCTAAGTGACAAGCATTAAGCACTCCAAGTTGCAACAACGATAATAAACAACAACCGTGGATATTATGAATCAAGCCCTTACAATCTCGTGATCTATTACATGATGAATCTCATCCAATCCCTACCATCCCCTCTGTCTACAGCAGGAAATTACTCACACATTGAAGGGGGAATCATGGAGGGTTGATGGAGAGGTGATGTAGATTACGGTATTGACAACCCCCTCGAATCCCCATCTTGACAGGGAGTCAGAACATGAACTTCTGTCTCCCGAACTAGGGTTTGGGGTCTCGGCGGCGCTACGAGTTGTTTTCTGGAAAATGCTTCAGGGTCTCGGAGTTTTTGGGGACGAAGGAGTAGTATGGCCAAAGGGATCCTTGAGGGGTGTTCCCATGCCCACCTCCATGGGGCCCATTGCCTCCCCTCTGGTTTCCCTTCTAGCTCCGGGAGTTTTTCAATGAGAAATAATTTTTCATATTTTTTCTAGAATTTTCTGAGGAAGTTGAATTTTCTGCGCAAAACCAAACACCAAGGGTAATTCTGTTGAAAACAACATTAGTCCGTGTTAGTTTGATCCAAATTATGCAAATGCGAAGGAAAACAATAATAAAAGTGGTTGGAAAAGTAGATACGTTTGCAACGTATCAACTCCCCCAAGCTTAGCTTATTGCTTGTTGTCAAGCAATTCAGTTGACAAACTGGACGCGATAAAGAAAAATTTGACAAACACTTTTTAATTCATATGGTGCACATAAGGCTACTCCATGATCAGTATTTAACAAGTACATGATAATTGCTATAAGAATAATAACGCTTACAGACTCATTCTAGCTCATGAAAAGTGAACAATAACCAGGAGTAAACAATATGAAGTTATAACATCAACTAGGTTGCAATGATCATGATAATGCATAGTAAGATGGTATCCCGCTTGCCCTTAATTGCGTAGAAAAACATAAATGCCAGGGCACCTCTGAAGCTCAAGCGATGACTAGATATAATAATTTCAGGAGAAACAATATTGTAAACGTGGCAATAGACAATAATATTTTGGGATAATGCACATTATACTCAGAATGACGATCATGCTCTCCTAACCGGTGCATAAAGTAAGATGATGGAGACTCAACATAAAAGTAAAAGAAGGACCCTTCACAGAGGGAAGCAGGGATTACTCATGTGCTATAGCTTTTTATTTTATAAACAAAGGTATTAAAAACAATTTTGAGAGAGGTGTATGTCTATGTCAAATAACCCATGTAAAGCAAAGTGTTTAGACTTTTGAGAGTGGTTTCCATTGTTTGTTACTTTGGCACTTCCCCACCTTTCTTTCACAAACCAGGGCTAGCCGCATTCACGGGTACCCGCCATCTTTCATCAAAGCATGGGGAAGTGCCTTTTTGTTATATTAATTGGCACCAGCTCTCTTCGAAATTGATATGAGCACAGATTCCATACTCATCGGGTGAAATAAGAGAGAAGAACTTTGATTGACATAAGATAGAATAAACTTTTAACTACTTCCTCATGAGCTAAAACAACTACACAAAACAAGCTAATCATTTGAAGGTTTTAAAGGTAGCACACAAGCAGTTTACTTGGAGTGGTGGTTAAATAGCACATATAGGTAGATATGGTGGACACATTTGGAAAACTTTGGTTTTTGGGAGTTGGATGCATGAGTAGAGCTCATACTCAGTATGGGTGTAGGCTATCAAAAGACTGGGAGTGGCCAACTAGGAGAGCAACAACGGTCATAATCATGCATTACGACAAAACAATATTGAATAATCGAGGCTTAAATTGACTTTCTTTATAGTCTTACATGTGTGAACATGTTCCAAGTCAATCCAAATAAGTTCTTTAGAGGGGAACACCATGAAACTATACCGTCTGATGAACAAAATAACACATGCGACATTCTAATAACACATTGAGCACTCCTAATCATTTGAGACTAATCATAAGAAAGCATGAACCACTAAAGAAATATCATGAATACAACTATCAATCATGACAGACTAATATAAGATCACATGAATAAACATATGTACAAAAATGAAGAGAAAAGAGTTCATACCATCTTTCTAATCCTAACCACTTTATCGTATATCGTCATTATTGCTTTGCCACTTGCACGATGATGATGATAATAATAATAATAATAATAATAATAATAATAATAATAATAAAGCGCAAGCGCCACCGTGGACATGACATGAACTCTGCAAACAACTATACAATAACAAGAATAAGAGAAAACATTTTTGTTGTTTTCCAAAAGTGAAAAAGAGAGAAAGAGGAAATCTTTTTGTTATTTTCGAGTTTTAAGGGACAGCAAGCAAAGAGGAAAGTCAACACAAAAGAAAAAATAAGGGAAGACCGAGAAACAAGAAGACAAGAGGAAGAAAAAGATGCAGAGAGAAGAAAACCAAACGAAAGGAACAACTTTTTTTTTGGTGTTTTCTTAATAGGCGAACGAGGAAACAACAAGTTGCAATTTTTTTGGGGGTTTTTTCAATAAGAAACAAAAGAAAACAAAAAGCGAGAGAAAACATAGTAAAAGCAAAAAGAGCGAAAGCTCGAAGAATAAAACAACTTAAAATTGAAAGCAAACTTAGAAACAAATGCTAGCAAGACTAAGAGAATATATAAAGTATCAAGCAATACACCAACATGAATAATGAATAGGAATCATGGAGCAAGTGCCAGCGTATACGTACTCCCCCAAGCTTAGGCTTTTGGCTTATGGATGAAGCTGATCCCATGGGTTCCATCCTGCCGACGGATATTGTTGCTGCATGTACTCATACTGTTGTCGAGGTGTGAGATGCATATCCCACGTTGCCTGCTACAGCGAGAGTCCATCCATGGGAGGCAGATGAGATGATGATCCTTCCTCGTGATAAAACGAGGATGGATCCTCCATGTACGCGAATGAGGATTGCCTCGGGGGATCCTCCTACCGCGCCTCCTCGTGATGAGCTAGGTATATTCTGAATGTCGGCCAGAAGTAGTTGTCCAAAATATCCTCGGACATGGACCATCCGTACCTAGAAACGTCAAACAAAGAAGGCGCATGCAGACTAACATAGCGGGGTTTAACGTCACCCGCCTCGAATAAAAGTCTATTCTTAAAGTCACCATAAGCGATCTCGGATTTAAAGAAATTATGTGACATAAAGCAGCAAAATCTAATCTACCAGCATGCAACAGTTCATCATCAGGGTTTAAAGGCACGTCATATTATGCAAGGAAAACATGCGAGGCAACAATGCTTCCAAAGTAAGGTGCTCTATTAGCATTGTTAACAACGCGTCTAACAATCTGTGCACCAACACTAAAACAATAATATTTTTCAATAGCAGCGAGCATAATGGAATGATCATAACTCATGGAGTTGACGACGGCCATCGGTGGACGCGCTGTATCCCTTCCCCCGTGCATGTACAGATCTTGGTGGAGGATCATAATTTCTTATTTTCCTTTTTAGCCGGTTGCAGCTAGTTAGAGCATCTCCAGCCGCCCCAGAGCCCGGTGCCCGTTTTTTCGCCCAGTCGTGTTCCCATGAGCCCAAATAGCGCCGGATTGGGCCAAATTAGCGCCCGACAAACCCAGACCAAACCCAGCGTGCCGGGGAGCAACTTGGGCGCCAGATGAAGGGGAAATGGAGCGAAACTGCGCGAAAGAAATTCCCGCCGCTTCTTGATACGTCCATTTTGCATCACCATTTTATATTATTATTTTCTAGTATTCATCGATATATTTCATGTTATGAGGCATCCCTTATGTTATTTTATCTTATTTTGCATGTTTCATAATTTTTGGAGAATAAACACCGGGACCACAAATCTGATGGAAAAAACACCGTCAGGATACCCTATTTCAGAAGATCAGAAGAAGAGGGGGGACACCGGAGGAATCTTAGAAGTCCTGAAGAGGGAGCAAGCCACAAGGAGAGCCAGAGGGGGCCACCAGGGGCCCACACCATGGGGTGTCGCGCCCTATCCCCTTGGCCGCGCCGCCACGTGGTGTGGCCACCCTGGCCCACCTCTGGTGGATATTTTTCGCGTACTCGACCCCCAGGGAACCCTAAGCTCGATACCATCATCGAAGAATCATTCTGCCGCCGTCTCGGGGCGGAAAACACCCGAGAGAGAAAAACTCTATCGCAGGGAGAAATCTGTTGGGGAAATTCCTCTCCAGAGAGGGGAAATCATCGCCATCGTCACCGTCATCGCTCCGGGCATCATCAAGATCGTCATCGTCATCATCATCACCACCAGCACCCTCATCATCCACTGTCATCCCGCTGTAACAATTAGGGGCATCTGTCGTTGTTTTACATTAGATCTCTCTCCCGGTGTGGATTACTTGTTAGTAGTTGATGCTTGTGAGATTTATCAGTGTTAGCACTTTATGACCAGATTGTTATCATCTATTATTATCACATATGATTATGATCCATATGATGTCTTGTCAGTAGTTCGTTTAGTTCTTGAGGACATGGGAGAAGTCATGATGTTAGTAGTGAAGTTATGTTGAAGTAATATCTCGTGGTTCGGTATTTAAGTTGCGGTGCTATTCTTCTAGTGGTGTCATGTGAACGTCGACTACATGATACTTCACCTTTATGGGCCTAGGAGGATGCATTGTGTATTTGACTACTAATTGTGGGGTTGCCGGAGTGACAGAAACCTAAACCCCCGTTAGGAAACCAATGCACGAGGGAGCGTAGAATCCCGGAGTTTTAAGGCTGTGGTTAGATTTATCTTAATTACTTTCTTGTATTTGTGGATGCTTACGAGGGGTATAATCACAAGTATGTATTAGTCGTAGCTGGGCGGTGCATTAGCATAGGTTCACCCACACAACACTTCACGAACCAATGGATATTAATCAACCGTAACGAAGCGAAATCACTTGACGAAATTCCCATGTGTCCTTGAGAACGTTTGGTAGTCATAAGTAACACAACCGACTTGTCATTTGCTCTCAAAAGGATTGGGCCACTCGCTGCAATATTATTTACTGTACTTTATTTACTCGCACTTTATTTATCTGCTACATCCAAAACAACAAAAAACCCGTTTGCTAGTGTTTACAGTGAATCCTCTATCCAACTTGCTTGTCAACACCTTCTGCTCCTCGTTGGGTTCGACACTCTTATTTATCGAAAGTACTACGATACACCCCCTATACTTATGGGTCATCACTTCTCTCGCCCGCGGTCCTGCCCTGTCAGTGAGAGATATCGGTCGTCCTCATCGCCTCGGCTGCCGCGCGCATTGACGCCTCCGGTCAGTTAAGACGACACGCAGCGGCGGAGGAGTCCAATTGCCCACGCGGAGAATTTATGGCGTTGTCGCCGCCGCTTCGTCTATCCCGCCCGCTACATAAACCCGGCCCTCGTCGACATTCTCCCCCTCTTCTCCTTGCCATTCTCCTATGCTTCTCCTCGCCATGGTTCACAGGCACCCCCTCCTCGGCGCGGCCGCCAATGGGTTTGGCCGCCGAACCCTGCACCTCTGGGAGGCTAGGCTTCTGTACGAGGCCAACTTCTACGCGCCAAGGACATGGCGGCTCAGCGCAGGCGGCGTACTTGTGCCTCCGCCACCGACCGGCCCCGAACGCGTCGCCGAAATCGAGGAGATCCGGGCGTGCATGCCGCTGGAGGAGCGGCGCCAGCCTCAGTGGCATCCCGCCAACGAGGCCTCCTGGACGGCGTTTTTCGAGGAGCGCTTCGAGGCGGAGCTCACTGAGATCCCCACCCACGATCCTGTTTCGGCGCGCAACAACGCCGCAGGCCGCCGCATCTGGTGGAGCAAACCCGGGCGCACTCTCGCTCGGGTCCACATTGAGCGGCATACGAGGCGGGGGAAGAACCGCCGATGGCCACGAGTGCTCCCGTTCCTCTCGCTGTCGTCAAGTTGGAGCCAGAGGAAGCGCCGCCGCGCCGGCGGACTCGGGGCCAGACCCTCGTCATCAGAGAAGGGCGAGCTCCTCCTCGGTCGGCGGACCATGTCATCCACCTCTCCGACAGCGACGACGACGACGTCTTCCCTCCCCCGTCGATGTACCTCGGCGACCCAGGGCAGAGCAGCAGCAGCGCCCTGAAGGCGGAGCCGCCGAGCGACTCCGATGACACCAAGACGTACAAGGCCCTCGGCATGAATTAGCCGTTTTTTTAAATCGCGTCTAAACATGTAAAAAGCGTCTATATTCGGCCAAATTCAATGAAATCGTCTAGTATTTTGCCAAAATTTCGCGGTTTTTATAGTTTTTGTCAAATTTCGCCTGGTTGGGCTGAGGGCACGGCTAGGAAATGTCTCCCTTCTAGGACGAAAAATAGCGCCGGCCACCCCAGGAGACGCTATTTAGCGCCAAAAAACGATCCTAGGGGAGAACGGCTGGATATGCTCCCTTTTGTATTCTTATTCCTACACCGTGAATATCGGGACAAATCCCCAAGCCGGTGCATGTGACCACTTCTAGTCCTAAGCTGACTCAAACTAGTCCTCTCCGTGGCTCAAAATAATAAGTGTCTCAAAAATTCTATGCCATTTCTATGAATGAAGGGGCCCTTATTTGAGATGAGATTTTGAGATGAGATGGACGGGCCGACGGGGTTCTTAAATTCCAGTCTTATACAGTCTAGGACTCCAGGACTCGCTGCCTGCAAGCCGGAAGCCAAATTAACTAAGCAAAACTTGCGTAGATAATTACGCTAATTAGTTCAAGATTAGTTCTAACAATATATGCCAAACAACTTGGAGAAATGGCGATATCCTCGTTATTCATTTTTCTGTAAAAAATATTTTGCGTTACGAGTAGTTTAGTACAGTACTAAAATAGTACAGAAAAATGAAATCGCGAGGGCGTGTGCATGCATCAGTTCCGCGCTGGGACCGGCGGCGGCAGACTAGATGCGCGCCGTTCCTCCTCGCCGTGGAGTGACGGTGCGCCACTGCCATGAGGGCATCGGCGGCGGGTGGAACGGAAACGGCGGCAGGGGCGGCCATTGATTGTTGCCTGGCTCTGGTTGTGGCCATGCAGGAAACGGCGGCAGTGGCGGCCACTGATTGTTGCCTGGCTCCGGTTGTGGCCATGCCGGGAACGGCGGCCACATCTTGCCTGGTTCTGGCTGCGGCCATGCAGGGAGCGGCGGTGGTTGGAAAGGGAACGGTGGTAACGGGGGCCAGTCGTTTCCCGGATGCGGCCATGCGGGGAGCGGCGGCGGCTGCGGCCATGGAAAGGGCCACGGCGGCGTGGGCGCCGGTGCCATGGGGGGCTGGCCGCCGTACGAATCAGGCGCCGGTGGCGAAAGGTCCGCGGGAGGAGCGTGGTGACCGTGGCCGTGGTGCTTGGGCGGCGCCTTCTCGTGGCGCTTTTTCTTCAGAAGGCGGTCGCTGTTCTTTGCGAGTGGTTGAACGGTGGCTTCGTCGCCGATGCCGAGCTGCGGCGGTTGACCGGCAGCCGCAGTTGGAGGCTCGAGCACGGGGCGCGCGGCTTGGCCGCCTTCCTGCTGTGCATCGGCGCCATGTGAGGAGAGCGGGGTCAGCGACCTCGAGGAGGCGACGCAGCACGGTGAGAGCAACACGACGGCGAAGGCCAGGAGGCATGCCACCATATTCATGGCAGCTCCTGCACGCGTAGACGCTGTTGTTCTCGATGCCACCATGTGTTTAGCTAGCTCGGCGCGCTGGACGACAACTTGTGTAGTTGTGGAGTTTGCGAGATGCAATATGCATCGTTTAGCTACACGCTTGTACGTGTTTATATAGACCACCAAGATAACACAGTGTACACACAGCCCTACGGTAATTTAGTTTGGATATCAACAGACACATTTCGATCGTAGCTAGTGGCCTCGTTAACTTTACCCGTAAGTTGAATTTAGGGGGCATTAGTGACTAATGGGGTTGTTGGTGTCCATGAAGGTGACATGCATTTGCAACGATTATTAGGCGTGTGTCATCTTTTTCACTGCTCAGGGTGGATCTCCACAATCTTTCTTTTGCAAGTCTTGTGTCGTGCATGCATATGTGGATATGTCTTGTGGCCATGCTCTTGCTTGCTGCAAGAAATTCCCAAATGGTCAAATGCTTTCGGCATTTTAGCATGCGTGGTTATCATGCACTAGAACAGTCGAGAGTGGACGGACAAAGTTAAACGTGACGTTAGTGGGGGATGTTGAAGAGAGATATACGTGGAACTACCCTTTCTGCTATACTCCCCTCCGTTCAACAGTAGATAACTTTCACTTGTCTAAATATGGATGTCTTTAGACATGTTTTAGTCTAAATAGATGACTTTCTGCTATACTTTCTACGGTGGCGCAGTGCGTGTCCGAGGCGCCTCTCTCGACGCCGGTGGAGGATCACAAGGCGTGAGTGGCTGCATCACTCTCTCCGGCTTCGACTCGTGAAGTGTGGGTGCTGGCTGAGGAGACGACGGGGGAGTCTTCTCCAATACGGACGCAGGAGGCCGGCTTCAGCCAGGAGGTGTGGTGTCGCTGGGCGCGGAGTCTGTGGAGGTGGACCACGGCGATCTTGAGAAGACGGACCAAGCAGGTGGGCATGTTCACTGTGGTGCGGTCATGTCAGCTTCCACGCTTGCACGGCCATCTATGTGTGACGTCAATGTGTTTGGCGGCATTGAGGACCCCACATCGGCAGGGCTGAGGTCCAGCGCCAGGCTACGGGACCATTCGCATGCGGATGTGCCCGTTCTCGAGCGAGCTTGGATTTTGGCGGAGACTCACAACAGTCTCTGTTTGCCTCAGAAGTTTTTTTTTATGTTGAACGAACATATAGTTGATCGTGCCAATATACTAGGAGTTTCGTTGGGGTTTCACCTAGTCAAGTTACAAATTCGGTTACTAGGTTAAAGGGAGTAGAGGAGTCTCGTAATTTTTTTTAATTAATTCTTTAAGCCGTGACAACAATTCTAACACTATCCTTCACGAAACCATTCATGAACTTAAGAAGAAGAAATTGGATGGAGTTATTTTTAAACTTGACTTTAAAAGGCTTATGATAAAGTTAAATGGCCATTCCTCCAACAAGCCTTGTGTATGAAAGGATTTGCACAAGAATGGTGCAAACTGATTATGCAATTTGTCCAGGGAGGAAGTGTAGCTGTTCGTGTTAATGATGACGTCGGTCATTATTTCCAAACAAAGAAAGGCCTAAGACAAGGAGATCCCCTTATCTCCAGTTCTTTTTAATATAGTTGCAGACATGCTAGCCATTCTTATCGCCAGAGCGAAGGAGGATGGACAAATTGATGGTCTTATACCTCACTTAGTGGAGGGAGGCTTATCTATTTTGCAGTATGCCGATGATACTATATTATTCTTGGAGCATGATCTCGATAAGGCCGTCAATTTAAAATTGATTCTTTGTTTCTTTGAGCAACTGTCGGGCCTCAAAATCAATTTCCACAAGAGTGAAGTTTTTTGTTTTGGAAAGGCTAAAGAGGCGGAGGACCAGTATAAACAGATTTTTGGTTGTGAGTCTGGTTCTTTACCTTTTAAATAATTGGGCATTCCTATCCATCATATAAAATTTAGAAACTCTGAGTGACATCCAGTTGAGTGTCGTTTTGAGAGCAAACTTGGATGCTGGAAAGGAAAGCTTTTATCCTATGGGGATCATTTAGTTCTTGTTAATTAGGTATTAACAAGTTTACCCATGTTTATGCTATCCTTCCTGGAGATTCCTAAGGGGGTCCGGAAAAGATTAGATTTTTACAGATCTCGATTCTTCTGGCAAAGTGATGAGAATAAACGCAAATACAAACTCACTAAATGGAATATAATTTATAGGCCTAAGAACCAGGATGGGTTGGGGGTGGAGGTGCTTGAGTTAAAAAACAAATGTTTGTTGAGTAAGTGGTTGTTTAACCTTCTTAATGAGGAAGGTGTTTGGCAAGAATTGTTGCAAAATCATAGCAAATCTTTGGCTCAGGTGGAGGCTAAACCTACTGACTCACCATTCTGAAGGGTCTAATGAAAATTAAGGGAGATTTCTTTCGTAGGGGCTCCTTTAAAGTAGGTAATGGAGAAACAACTAGGTTTTGGGAAGATACCTGGCTTGGTCCATCTCCATTAAAAGATCAATACCCGGCCCTCTTTAATATTGTGCAACATAAACATGTTTCGGTGCATGAAGTGTTTTACAATGCTCCACCTCTTAACGTAGGTTTTAGGAGGAACCTTGTTGGGAATATGTGGGATAGTTGGGCAAATCTGGTTTCGCGTTTAATGGATGTTTCTCTTAATTCTACTCCTGATTGTTTTCATTGGAAGTTGTCTAGAGATGGTGTTTTCTCGGTTAAATCTATGTATGAAGATCTTATGAATGGTCATACTGTTTTCTTGAAATCTTATTTGTGGAAGCTGAAAAACCCTCTCAAAATTAAAATCTTTATGTGGTTCTTGGACAAGAAGGTCTTGCTTACTAGGGATAATCTAGCTAAGCGCAAGTGGGTAGGTGATACCCATTGTTCCTTTTGTGGGAATGAGGAAACTATTGAACACTTATTCATCTCGTGTCCATTTGCTAAACTTGTTTGGCGTGTAGTTTTTTGTACCGACAATTTAACCCCCATCCAATGTTACTAATATGTTTGGTAATCGGTTAAATGGGATGGACAAAAAGACTAAAAGAATTCGTATAGGCGTATCGGCTATTTGTTGGTCTTTGTAGAATTGAAGGAATAATCTTGTTTTTAACAGGAAGAATCACTTTCATGTCTTACAGGTTATTTATATGGAGGTTCATTGAATTCAACTATGGTATTTCCTGCTTCCTTCGGACCAGCGAGAACTTATGGTGGATGGATGCAACCAGCTACTTACTGTGGCACAGGATTTTTTCTCCCGGCATACTTGGCAGCATATTAATAGACTTTTGTAGTTTTGTTTCTATGCTTCTGCTCTGTGGGAGGTCTTTTTCTTTGTGAGGTCTTTGTAAGACTTGTAAACTTTTGAGATGTTTTGAAACTTAATAATTAATAAAGGTTGTGTGCATCACTCGGTGCAGAGGCCGGGGTTTTTCCTCATTTCTAAAAAAAAACTCTTTGGTTTTACGACGGGCTACAAACTTGTTCGAGGATTATAATGCTTAGAATAATGAGGGTTGATGACCCACAAGTATAGGGAGTGTATCGTAGTACTTTCGATAAATAAGAGTGTCGAACCCAACGAGGAGCAGAAGGCGTTGACAAGCAGTTTCGATGAAGGAATAACTGTAAATACTGGAAAATAGATTTGTAGGGGTTTTTGATATTGCAGATAAATAAAGTGCGAGTAAATAAAATGCAGTAGTAATAATTGCAGCAAGTGGCCCAATCCTTTCTTTAAAAAGGACAAGCCGGTGGGTTTACTTATGATTAACAAACGTTCTCGAGGACACACGGGAGGTTTCTGTCAAGTACTTTTGTTCCATGCAGTTGAATAATGTCAGGTGTTTTGATAAGTGTTGTGTGGGTGAACCTATGCTAATGTACCGTCCCATCCAAGACTAATACATACTTGTGATTATACCCCTTGCAAGCATCCACAACTACAAGAAAGTAATTAAGAAATAAATCTAACCACAACTTTAAATACCAGGATCCTACGCTCCCTCGTGTAATGGTTTTCTAACGGTGGTTTAGGTTTCTGTCACTCCGGCAACCCCATAATTAGTAGCCAAATACACGATGCATCCTCCTAGGGCCATAAAGGTGAAGTATCATGTAGTCGATGTTCACATGACACCACTAGGAGAATAACACCACAACTTAAATATCAAACATTAAATATTATTCAACATTACTTCACTACTAACAACTTGACTTCTCCCATGTCCTCAAGAACAACACGAACTACTCACAAGACATCATATGGGTCATAATCAAAGGTGATATAATGGACAATAACAACCTGGTCATAAAGTGCAAACACCGATAAATCTCACAAGCATCAACTACTAACAAGTAATCCACACCGGGAGAGAGATCTAATGCAAAACAATGATAGAGGCCCCTAATTGTTACAACGGGATGACAGTGGATGATGAGGGTGATGGTGCTGGTGGTGATGACAATGATGATGACAATCTTGATGATGCCTGGAGCAATGACCGTGACGATGGCCGTGATTTCCCCTCTCCGGAGGAATTTCCCCGGCAGATTTCTCCCTGCTAGAGAGCTTTTATCTCTCGGGTATTTTCTGCCCTGAGGCGGCGGCGGAATAATTCTTCGACGATGGAATGAGTCTTAGGGTTCCCTGGGGGCCAAGCACGCGAAAAATACCCCCAGAGGTGGGCCAGGGTGGCCACACCCCTAGGTGGCGCGGCTAGGGGGCACCACCTCATGGCGTGGGCCCCTGGCGGGCCCCCTCTGGCTCTCCTTCTAGCTGGGTTCCTCCTCTGAACTTTTAGGACACCCCCGGTGTCCCACTTATTCTTCTGATCTTCTGAAATATGGTATCCCGACAGTGCTTTTTCCATCGGATTTCTGGTCCCGGTGTTTATTCTCCAAAAATTATAAAACATGCAAAATAAGATAAAATAACATAAGTGATGCATCATAACATGAAATATATCGATGAATAACAGAAAATTATGATATAAAATAGTGATGCAAAATGGACGTATTAACCCCCCCCCCCCAGCTTAGACCTCGCTTGTCCCCAAGTGAAAGTGAACTCAGAAAACATGACCACAGGTTTTATGGAGTGAAGAGTCGATAAATAAAATACGGACAAGAAGCATCACATTTACCTTTTCACCAATCATTACAAACAGCAACTTCCTCTCATATAACTTAACTTGAAACAAGTAAAGGGAGTCACAAACAAAGATGCAAAAGAGAGAATCAAAGTGGGTGATGGCAAACTTCGTTCTTGGTCAGAGAACATTTAATGAAATTATACTTATCTTAGGTGAAGTCTTTATAACAAGGTTTATATTGTAGAGCTTAACATGTTTAATTATAACAACTCTTTTAAAGTGATTCATAGCTTTCAAAGTAATATTCATTCAGATAATAAAGCATGTGCTAAACAAAGAAGGATAGAAAACATGATTGAATAAATCAACATATAGATGATGAGATCACAACAACTCAAATGCTTGCTGGAGACAGAAGGAAGTGGGTTTACTGACTCAACATAAATGTAAAAGATAGGCCCTTCGCAGAGGGAAGCAATGACCACTCATGTGCTAGAGCTTTTATTTTAATAAACAGAGGTATAAAATGCATGACACTCCTACCATCCATCTTACACAAACCATGGCTAACTGAATCCTCGGGTGCCTGCCAACAATCACAAACCATAGAGGAGTCTAATTTTTAGAGGTGTATGTTTATGTCAACAAATGGCAAACAGAAAATACGGTACGTCACAAGCCAACGAGACTCACAAGGGCGGATCCCATAGAAGGACGCAAATGGTATAGAAGGTCATCCCTCTTTCTCTTTTGTTTACACAATTATGCTTTGACTGATAAATCAGGGGAAAAAGAGTGAAGAGAATTTGTATTATTATTTGGGGCTGGGAACCCCGCTGCCAGCTCTTCTAGAATTTGGATAAGCGGATGAAGCCACTAGTCCAGGTGTGTGAGTCCAATCAACAAGTGAGATAAAAATTCTCTATTTGCGTCCTCATGAGCTAAAACAGGACCACAAAACAGGGATAATTTGAAAGTTTTAAAGGTAGCACATGAGCAATTTAGTTGGAGTGGTGGTGAAATACCACATGTAGGAAGGTATGGTGGACACAAATGGAAAGGTTTTGGGGTTTAAGGTTTGGATGCACGAGAAGCATTCCCTCTCAGTACAGGGTTTTTGGCTAGCAAGGCTGGGTAGCAAGCATAAGAGTTGAAGGGAAACAAACAAATATACATATGATGAAACCAATCATGCAATCTTCATTGAAAGCACAGGCGATCTTAACATGTGAATACTAAGTTTATGAGCTAATAGGAGAATTTCTCTTTCCTATGCTAGCAACTCAAATTAGTATTTCTGCTGACCCAAGCTAAGTTTGCCAAAACCAACTAGATTAACTTGATGATCTCTAGAGTGATACCAAATACTAATAATAAGTTCAATCATATGACAGAAATTGAAAACGGAAATAATGTGTGCATAAAGTAAATGATGAAACTTCTCATTAATATTTCAAACCGGCAACTCACACCAACTGATACAACGATAACCAACTAGGGAGAGACACTTCCATACTGCAAACCATCCTATATGATAACCTCTCTACTCATGATATGACTCTACTGAAAAAGTAAAAAGATGAAAGATAGTGACGTGATACCGCGGAACCCCCCCCCCCCCCCAAGCTTGGAACAAGCCGAGGGGATGCCAAAACCAATGATGAATCATTTCTTCGGTGGTGGTGGTGAATCATTCTCGATGAGCTTATCAATTGATTTCTTCAGATGTTCAATCGCGAACATAAGTATATGCATCACCTTCGTATTGCGATCAATACAGTTTGCATGCCTGTCAGACGGTGAATCCCATCCACCAAGATTTTCCCCCACTCTTCCTTACGTTGAGAGCTTCCTTCATCTGCACGGTTAGAACGATTCATATCCCACATAGAGGGAAAATCCCTATGGGGCACCTTTTTGCACTGATAATCATGAATTAATGTGTGGAAGTAGTTCTTGACTCCCGCAGCAGGTGTCCTCGAAGCTAGGGAGTGACGTGGAACGTCCCCTCTGGTGCTCATCCGCGCACTTCTCTTGAGCTTCAAGGGGTTAGCCACCGCTCTAATGCTTGCGACGGTGGCGTATGGACGCACTCGTGGGTTTTCTTCCACATCTCCTCCAGCTCCACTCTCGATCTCCTCCTCCGGCTTAATGTCTTGGGTATCATCTTCCTTTGGTCCCTTCCCCTTATTGTCATCGGCGGAGACCATTGTGCTTCTAAACCTGAAAACAGATTCTGGCAGAAACAGCTCGAAACAGAAACACGACGAGAAAACGATATATGGACCTCGGGGGGTCCGGGACATTATATAGAAAAAAGTTTCATAATGAAAGGAAAGTCCAGGTCGAAATCGAGTCGGAGAGGGGCTCCGGGGCGCCCACACCATAGGCTGGCGCGATCAGAGGTGGGCCCGCGCCACCCCATGGTGTGGAGCCTCCGGGCTCCGTCTCCGCCTCGTTTCCGGCTCATAATTTTTCATATTTTCCAAAAACAGTAAAAATAAAACTTGGAAGATGTTTCGTGAAAGTTTTCTTACCAAAACTGATACCTATTCGAAAACTGACTCTGCAGTTTCTGAAATATGCTTCTTAATAAACTCCTCCGGGATCATGGATCGAATACAATCAACATTTTCATTATAAGGATCTCCAGAAATATAATGCTTGAGTCTTTGGTCATTCACCACTTGTGAGGAGTTGTCTTCAAGGGAAACAATTTTAATTGCCCCCGAACGATATACTTCTTCGACAACAAAAGGTCCTTCCCATCTCGAGAGTAATGTTCATGCAAAAAATCTAAGACGAGACCTATACAATAGTACTTTCTCACCAACATGAAATTCCCTTTTAATAATTATCTTATCATTCCACCTTTTAACTTAATCTTTAAAGAGCTTAGCATTTTCATATGCTTCACTCCTCCATCCATCTAAAGAACTTAAGTCAACCAACCTTTTATCACCAGCAAGTTTAAAATCTCTATTTAGGTCTTTCACTGCCCAATAAGCTTTGTTTTCTAATTCTAGGGGAAAATGACAAGCTTTTCCATAAACCATTTTATAAGGAGACATGCCCATGGGATTTTTGTAAGCAGTTCTATAAGCCCACACAGCATCATTTAATATCTTAGCCCAATTTTTTCTAGATTTGTTAACAGTCTTTTGCAAGATAGATTTAATTTCTCTATTTGATAATTCTACTTGCCCATTAGTTTTAGGATTATAGAGTGAGGCAATTCTATGATTAACATCATATTTAGCAAGAGTTTTTCTACAACAACCATGAATAAAATGAGAACCCCCATCAGTCATAAGATATCTAGGTACACCAAACCTAGGAAAGATAATGTCTTTAAGCATTTTTAATGAGGTTTCACCATCAGCACTTTTAGTAGGTAAAGCTTCTACCCATTTAGTAACATAATCAACAGCAACAAGAATATGAGTGTAGCCTTTTGAAGGAGGGAAAGGACCCATAAAGTCAAATCCCCAACAATCAAACGGTTCAATAACAAGAGAATAATTCATAGGCATTTCATTACGTCTAGAAATATTTCCAACCCTTTGACATTGATCACAAGATAAAACAAATTTTCTAGCATCTTTAAGGAGAGTAGGCCAATAAAGACCTGATTGTAGAACCTTATGTGCAGTTCTATCTCCAGCGTGATGTCCTCCATAAGCACTACTATGACATTTTCTCAATATCTCTTGTTTCATTTTCAGGAACACATCTTCTCATAATACCATCAACACCTTCTTTATATAGGTGTGGGTCATCCCAAAAATAATGCCTCAAATCATAGAAAAAAATTCTTCTTTGTTGAGATGTAAAGGTAGGAGGTAAATACTTTGAAACAATAAAGTTAGCATAATCAGCATACCATGGACTCTCTTGAGATCTCACTTTATTGCAGCTAACTGTTCATTAGGAAAACTATCATTAACAGGAATAGGGTCATCAGAGATATTTTCTAATCTAGACAAATTATCAGCAACAGGATTTTTAGCACCCTTCCTATCCACAACATGTAAGTCAAACTCTTGTAAGAGAAGCACCCATCTAATAAGCCTAGGCTTAGCATCTTTCTTTTCCATAAGGTACTTAATAGCAGCATGATCAGTATGAATAGTAACTTTAAAATCAATAATATACTGCCTAAATTTATCACAAGCAAAAACTACAGCTAGGAACTCTTTCTCAGTGGTAGCATAATTCTTTTGAGCAGCATCAAGAGTTTTACTAGCATAATGAATAACATTTAACTTCTTATCTACCTGTTGTCCAAGAACAGCACCTACAGAATAATCACTAGCATCACACATAGTTTCAAATGGTAAATTCCAATCAGGTGGTTGAACAATAGGGGCAGATATTAAAGCCTTCTTTAAAATTTCAAAAGCTTCTTTACAATCTTTATCAAAAACAAAAGGTACATCTTTTTGAAGAAGATTAGTAAGAGGCTTTGATATTTTAGAGAAATCTTTAATAAACCTTCTATAGAAACCAGCATGACCAAGAATACTACAAATACCTTTGACATCTCTGGGACAGGACATTTTCTCAATAGCATCAACTTTAGCTCTGTCAACTTCAATACCTCTTTCAGAAATTTTGTGTCCAAGAACAATTCCTTCATTAACCATAAAAATGGCATTTCTCCCAATTAAGAACAAGATTAGTCTCCTCACATCTCTGCAAAATTATGCAAACAATTATCAAAATAAGTTCTATAGACGGAGAAATCATCCATGAAGACTTCCACAATTTCTTCACAAAAACCATGAATGATAGCAAACATACATCTTTGAAAAGTAGCAGGAGCATTACATAAACCAAAAGGCATACGTCTATAAGCATAGGTTCCAAAAGGACAAGTGAAAGTTGTTTTCTCTTGATCAGGCTTCCTAATAGCAATTTGAGAGAACCTAGAATAACCATCAAGAAAGCAGAAATGAGTTTTCTTAGACAACCTTTCTAACATTTGATCAATGAAAGGCAAAGGATAATGATCTTTCTTAGTAACTTTGTTAACCTTCCTAAAATCAATACACATCATATAGCCAACCACTACTCTTTGAGGAGTAAGTTCATTATTTTCATTTGTGTAACATCCCACGTATGAAAACTCCCATTTAGAATGTTTGCTTTTTGTTAAATTATTGTTTTGCATCATGACATCATCATTGCATTTGTTTTGGCATTTGTTTTCCAATTGTTTTCATTTGTTTTCCCTTGTTTTCTATTTTGAATTTCAAACAAATTCCAAATCAAATTGTTTCATACTTGTTCTGTTACAATTTTCCAAATAAAAAGTTCAAATCAAAACATCAATTTGTTTCCAATAAAGATAAAGTTCAAACTATTTAAATGGTTCTTTTAATAATTCACTTAATATCAAACTCATTCAAAATTCAGTTAAAATACAAACAGCAACTAATTTGAAATATTTGAAAAATAAAAGTTGGCAAATGGGTGCTGTTACAATAAATAAACTAAAACAATTTTTTCCTAAATTTTATCAAACCCTAAAACTATGTTTTTCTTCCTTTTTCAAATCTGCAAAAAAAAAACAGAACAGAAAAACAAAAAAAAAACGCAGAGAGGGAGAGGGCAGGCAGTGGGCTGAGCCCAGCCCCCCAAACCTTATCCCCCACGGCCTGCTACCCCCCCCCCCCGTTTCTTCCACCTCTGTACGGCGCGCATCTGCGCCTGTCCACGTCGACAGAGAAGAGGAGGAACGGCCACAGCTCCTCCCCCTCCTCCTTTTAAGCCCGAGCTCCACTCCTTCCTCCTGCCCTAGTTCTTCTCCCTCCTCTCCCTCTCACCGCCGCCGTCGTTTCCCTTCTCCTTCCACCTCTGCTCTCTCTCTCTGAACCAACCACCGAGCACCACCGCAACTCCCACCGACGATCGCCGCCGCCATGATCGCCACCCAGCCTGACTAGCTACGGGAATCGACTCCCCGTAGCTCCCTCCTCCTCCTCGACCACGTCGCGGTGACGGAGAGCCACTGCAGCACCGCCGCCGTCCACCGTCTATCGCCGGCCACCTCCCTGCATCGACGACGATCACCTCCTCCTCCCACCTCACTGTGAGCTCTCCCTCCTCTCTCCTTTCGCTCTCTGCTGTCACTCTCCCTTCCGCACGCACACAGCACGTACACATCCACGGCGAGCAACCACGCAGCAGCAGCCGCGCCGTTCATCGCCGGTGACCACCGCCCTCCACTGTCGAATTCAGTTAACTGAATTTCGTTCAGATTCAGTTAACGAATCTGAACCTTATCCTCCTACCATCCCCTTACCTGTCACGAAATGTTTCAGTATTGCAGTGGCAACAGCACGCGCACGCGCACACGAGGTCCAGGGATCGATCCCTCGCCTCCGCGGGATTAATCCCACACTTTTGCACCGCGCGCTGACAGGTGGGCCCCCCTGTCAGGGACGCGTGCATCCACGCACACACACACGCGCCACCGTGGCCCATGGGCCCCCTCGTCAGTGGCCTAGGCTGGGCCACTGCGAGGTAGAACTCGTGCTGGCCTTTTTCTTTTTAAGTTTAGGTCCATTTTAATTACAGAATAGCCCCTGTTTTCAAATTACAAATAACTTTTGAAATTCAACTTCAAATAAAATAAATAAAATATGTATCCTGAACCAAATTTAATTCTCTACCTGTTTAACTCATTTGTTTTCTGTTTTGAACATTTCAAATTGTTTCAAAATTCAAATTCAAACCACTCATTACAAATTTGATTAAATTCATAACTATTTCAAATTTATTTCAAATGTCACATATAAAATATGTTTTCCATGCTAAATTGAACCACCTTTCCAAATATAAACTTTGTTTCATGTTTTGAATAATTAAATTTGGTTAAATAATTTAAACCTTGTTTAAATCATTTAATATTGCTAAATTCCTAACTTGGTCAAATTAAATTCTTTTTGAACATGTAAAATATGTTTTCAAACCAGAAAAATATAACCTTTTCAAATATGAATTTTATTAAATGTTTTGAACAAATAAAAAAATTCAAATAAATTCAAACTTGAATTAAATTCATTTAAATCTTGTTTAAACTTGCTTAATTCATAATTAATTCATTTTAAATCCTTTTTCAACAAATGAAACATGTATTCCACCTAAAATTGTGTGTACTTTCCAAATATGAACTTTGTTGTTTATTTTGAACAATTAAAATTGGTGAAAACAACAAATGCTTGTGTAACTCCTTTAAGAAGCAAATTTTCATAACTTAATAAATAAAATTCCAAACTTGGTAAATTTCATTTCAAATTGGATCTATTATTGTTTCCTTTTTGTTTTCCTCATCCATGCATCATGCTAATCCACTTTCACATGATGGTTAATTGTAGATCATTTAATCCACCCTTTAACTCATGGGCTTTCCGTATGCAATCCAAATTGCACATGGGTCCATTTAATTATGTTACCATGTCAACTAGTTTATTTTTGATGCATCAATTAAATTGTCATGCATCATCCCATGAGTGTGCATTATGCCATGTTATTGATTGTTTGTCTCTCTGCGTTGTTTGTTTTCTTCTTCTCGATTAGACGACGACGCTGAGACAGACGAGGTTTACGACACTACTTCTGAGGAGTTAGCTCAGTACGAGGCTGCTGAGTTTGCAGGCAAGTATTCACTCACATGAACCATTGTGTCCTTTCCACACTGGATATCGATACTTTCCGTTGTCCATTCTGCTAGCCTTAAGATTCGTTGCTTGTGTTCGATCCTATCACATGTTATCCGGTAACCCTGATATAGCCTCACCTCCACACCTATACCCCATTGCTTGTTGCCTGAGTCTTACTAGCATGCTTAGGGTTGTTTATGCTCGAGTCTGCTGTCTGTTATTTCTGTTACCATATTTATTTATGTTCTGGGGCTCGATGTTAAACAACAACCTGTTAATGTTTGAGGTAATGCTAATTTGATGATAAGGCACCGGCAGGAGGCCCGGCATGGTTTTGAGGCCTGCTAGTGTCGACCCTAATTAGGAAAAGGGTCTTGTCTACTGATCCATGATGAGCGCACTATCCGCATGTGGGAAGCGTGTATGGGCTCCCCCCTCAATTTGATTCGATTCGCATCTCGTCCAAATCGCCTCATTTAGTTCGGGTTTTCCATTTGCCGCACGCATATGCAGGTACGAACCCGAGGCCAGGGTGGAAACTTTTGTAGTCGGCATTTAGGGAGACACATTCTTAGAGTGCTATGAGGGTCCCCTTTTCTTCGTGGGGCTTGATTAGCCGTGCGCTCAATTGCACGGGGTTCTTTGGGCTTGATGCGAAGAAGAGTTGAGTTGTGTTGAGTGCCCCGCTTGGTGGAAGGGCCATTCCATCTGGCGGGTTATTCTTACGTGTACGGCCAAATTGGTGCATCCCTGCAGGGTTAAATCTTCTCGAGAAGCCGTGTTGTCCGCGGTTATGGATGACTTGGTGAAAGTACTGGCTAACAAATACTCAGAACAACTTACACCTAATGACTAACAACTTGACTAGTAATAGTCTTATTAACACAATAACTTGAACCATCATTAAGCCAACTGTGTGAGTTATCCTCGGCGTGCTTCTTTGGATAAGGGGCGAGATCCAGGATGGGTTTGTTTGAGGATAGTGGTAGTTGGTTACGATACGCTATCTTATCCCCCTTTCTTCTAGCCGGAAGTTGTAGCATGTTTCTGTAGTTGGTTAGAGCAGCTTGCTGCCGCACTTTTGTATCACCTATTCTTCCGTTGAACCCAAAGCATCTGTACTTGGTGTTGCCGGGTACACTTTGGTAACTTGTGAGTCTTGCTTGCCAGTACTTGTCTGTACTGACCCCTTTGGGGCTGTGGTTTCCGCAGACTACGTTTCCGAGGATCCCCATGGTGGCTACTACGTGGAGTATGACGAGGCTGCTGACGAGTAGATAACGGACCCGGGCAGGATCCGAGACATCGTGGATGGGCTCCGTCTTTTCGTTTCCGTCCTCTTAGGCCTATTTGGATCTTGTCTGTACTCAAACACTTTGGATGCTTCCGCTGTGTTGTAATGATGAATTGTTGGGACATGTGTCCTCTGGATGATTGTATTTGCTATCTCTGCTCTAGTGAGAGCTATTTGCAACTTATTTAAATCTTTTGTGTCTTAGAGATATGTTATGATATCAGTTGTTCTAATGCCGTTGACGTACCATGTGTGTATGTTATGAAGTACGTCAACGGAAGTGTCCTGATTTCTATGGGATGGTTTACGCAGACGATGGATAGTAGAGAATGGTTGTCACACGTTTACGTGTTGGCCTGCTCATATTGAGATGCGGGTGCCGGTATGCCCCGTAAGCCATTTGTTCTACTGTTTAGCAGACTGTGAGTATCCTCTAGAAGTCCGGGTGCGAAAAATGGTATCAGAGCCTGTCTGCCTGTAGGATCCCTTTTACTGGTCGCAGTTGAGTCTAGAAACTATTTTGTAGCTATATAGGAAAAATGAAACGTGAGAGTAGGAATTCTATTCTTTTATTTCTTTCCCCACCCACCCTCCCTTTTTCTGGTAAGTAAGTGCAACGTTGTTTTTCTCTTCTCATCTAAACTTTCAAGTTAGGTTTTCACGTATCCTGGTTTCTCTAGGATAGTTATATCTACTAGACCATAGGAATGGAGGTGGTTGTGAAATGATTTATCATGTTGCCTACTCATGATTGAGAACGGAGGCGTGTAAGCCCCAGAAGCAGATCCTCTATTCCTTAATCAGTAGATATTGATCCTTTAGAAGCCCGGATGGGTTTTCCGTAGTACCTCAGGAGTGTTTGGTCTCGTGTTTCCCGATGTTGCTTCGATATCCTGTTCTTCTCAACATCCTTTTTCGTCCGTTGAAACCTTGTTGTTGCTTTCCACTTCAGTTCTTCTACCGGCGACATTCTCTCGACTCATGAATAATGTCTTCCATATGCTGAATTCTCCTACAACAACAGCTTCCAGGCAAGCCTAGGCATGGCACCATTTGAGGCTCTCTATGGCCGCAGATGCAGGAGTCCAATCAATTGGTCTGGAGCTGGTGAACGTTCACTCTTAGGACCTGACATTGTTAAGGAAGCCGAAGAGAAAGTTCGCATCATTCGCGACAATCTCAAGATTGCTCAGTCTCGTCAGAAAAGCTACTATGACAGCAAGCACAGGGATATGGTCTATGCACCTGGTGACAAAGCATATCTCCGTGTAACTCCCCTCAGAGGCACTCATCGTTTTGGTGTGAAAGGAAAGCTTGCACCAAGATACATTGGTCCTTTCAACATTCTCTCAAGGCGTGCAGAAAATGCTTATCGTCTTGAACTTCCGGAAAAGCTACCCAAGGTGCACGATGTGTTTCACGTGTCACAACTCAAGAGGTGTTTCAAAGATCCAGATCGTGCAGTTGATCATGATTCCATCGAACTGCAAGAAGATCTCTCTTATGAGGAGCACCCTGTGCGTATTCTCGATGAGACCGAGCGTAAGACTCGCAACAAGAGCACCAAGTTCTTGAAAGTGCAGTGGTCCCATCATTCCGATAAAGAGGCAACGTGGGAGACCGAAGAGGATCTTCGCAAGAAGTATCCGGTCCTTTTCTCTTCTCAGTAGGAATCTCGGGGCGCGATTCCTTCAAGGGGGGCGTTTTGTAACATCCCAAGTATGAAAACTCCCATTTAGAATGTTTGCTTTTTGTTAAATTATTGTTTTGCATCATGACATCATCATTGCATTTCTTTTGGCATTTGTTTTCCAATTGTTTTCATTTGTTTTCCCTTGTTTTCTATTTTGAATTTCAAACAAATTCCAAATCAAATTGTTTCATACTTGTTCTGTTACAATTTTCCAAATAAAAAGTTCAAATCAAAACATCAATTTGTTTCCAATAAAGATAAAGTTCAAACTATTTAAATGGTTCTTTTAATAATTCACTTAATATCAAACTCATTCAAAATTCAGTTAAAATACAAACAGCAACTAATTTGAAATATTTGAAAAATAAAAGTTGGCAAATGGGTGTTGTTACAATAAATAAACTAAAAACAAATTTTTCCTAAATTTTATCAAACCCTAAAACTATGTTTTTCTTCCTATTTCAAATCTGCAAAAAAAACAGAACAGAAAAACAACAACAAAAAACGCAGAGAGGGAGAGGGCAGGCAGTGGGCTGAGCCCAGCCCACCAAACCTTATCCCCCACAGCCTGCTACTCCCACCCCCCCCCCCCCCCGTTTCTTCCACCTCTGTACGGCGCGCATCTGCGCCTGTCCACGTCGACAGAGAAGAGGAGGAACGGCCACAACTCCTCCCCCTCCTCCTTTTAAGCCCGAGCTCCACTCCTTCCTCCTGCCCTAGTCCTTCTCCCTCCTCTCCATCTCACCGCCGCCGTCGTTTCCCTTCTCCTTCCACCTCCGCTCTCTCTCTCTCTGAACCAACCACCGAGCACCACCGCAACTCCCACCGACGATCGCCGCCGCCATGATCGCCACCCAGCCTGACTAGCTACGGGAATCGACTCCCCGTAGCTCCCTCCTCCTCCTCGACCACGCCGCGGTGACGGAGAGCCACTGCAGCACCGCCGCCGTCCACCGTCTGTCGCCGGCCACCTCCCTGCACCGACGACGATCACCTCCTCCTCCCACCTCACTGTGAGCTCTCCCTCCTCTCTCCTTTCGCTCTCTGATGTCACTGTCCCTTCCGCACGCACACAGCACGTACACATCCACGGCGAGCAACCACGCAGCAGCAGCCGCGCCGTTCATCGCCGGTGACCACCGCCCTCCACTGTCGAATTCAGTTAACTGAATTTCGTTCAGATTCAGTTAACGAATCTGAACCTTATCCTCCTACCATCCCCTTACCTGTCACGAAACATTTCAGTACTGCAGTGGCAACAGCGCGCGCACGCGCACACGAGGTCCAGGGATCGATCCCTCGCCTCCGCGGGATTAATCCCACACTTTTGCACCGCGCGCTGACAGGTGGGCCCCCCTGTCAGCGACGCGTGCATCCACGCACACACACACGCGCCACCGTGGCCCATGGGCCCCCTCGTCAGTGGCCTAGGCTGGGCCACTGCGAGGTAGAACTCGTGCTGGCCTTTTTCTTTTTAAGTTTAGGTCCATTTTAATTACAAAATAGCCCATGTTTTCAAATTACAAATAACTTTTGAAATTCAACTCCAAATAAAATAAATAAAATATGTATCCTGAACCAAATTTAATTCTCTACATGTTTAACTCATTTGTTTTCTGTTTTGAACATTTCAAATTGTTTCAAAATTCAAATTCAAACCACTCATTACAAATTTGATTAAATTCATAACTATTTCAAATTAATTTCAAATGTCACATATAAAATATGTTTTCCATGCTAAATTGAACCACCTTTCCAAATATAAAATTTGTTTCATGTTTTGAATAATTAAATTAGGTTAAATAATTTAAACCTTGTTTAAATCATTTAATATTGCTAAATTCCTAACTTGGTCAAATTAAATTCTTTTTGAACATGTAAAATATGTTTTCAAACCAGAAAAATATAACCTTTTCAAATATGAATTTTATTAAATGTTTTGAACAAATAAAAAATTCAAATAAATTCAAACTTGAAATAAATTCATTTAAATCTTGTTTAAACTTGTTTAATTCATAATTAATTCATTTTAAATCCCTTTTCAACAAATGAAACATGTATTCCACCTAAAATTGTGTGTTCTTTCGAAATACGAACTTTTTTGTTTATTTTGAACAATTAAAATTGGTGAAAACAACAAATGCTTGTGTAACTCCTTTAAGAAGCAAATTTTCATAACTTAATAAATAAAATTCCAAACTTGGTAAATTTCATTTCAAATTGGATCTATTGTTGTTTTCTTTTTGTTTTCCTCATCCATGCATCATGCTAATCCACTTTCACATGATGGTTAATTGTAGATCATTTAATCCACCCTTTAACTCATGGGCTTTCCATATGCAATCCAAATTGCACATGGGTCCATTTAATTATGTTACCATGTCAACTAGTTTATTTTTGATGCATCAATTAAATTGTCATGCATCATCCCATGATTGTGCATTATGCCATGTTATTGATTGTTTGTCTCTCTGCGTTGTTTGTTTTCTTCTTCTCGATTAGACGACGACGCTGAGACAGACGAGGTTTACGACACTACTTCTGAGGAGTTAGCTCAGTACCAGGCTGCTGAGTTTGCAGGCAAGTATTCACTCACATGAACCATTGTGTCCTTTCCACACTGGATATCGATACTTTCCGTTGTCTATTCTGCTAGCCTTAAGATTCGTTGCTTGTGTTCGATCCTATCACATGTTATTCGGTAACCCTGATATAGCCTCACCTCCACACCTATACCCCATTGCTTGTTGCCTGAGTCTTACTAGCATGCTTAGGGTTGTTTATGCTCGAGTCTGTTGTCCGTTA
Source organism: Alopecurus myosuroides (assembly GCA_028641055.1). Lineage (NCBI taxonomy): Eukaryota > Viridiplantae > Streptophyta > Magnoliopsida > Poales > Poaceae > Alopecurus > Alopecurus myosuroides. The sequence continues at coordinate 313,915,051 of CM054057.1, read as the reverse complement.
TGTCTGTTACCATATTTATTTATGTTCTGGGGCTCGATGTTAAACAACAACCTGTTAATGTTTGAGGTAATGCTAATTTGATGATAAGGCACCGGCAGGAGGCCCGGCGTGGTTTTGAGGCCTGCTAGTGTCGACCCTAATTAGGAAAAGGTCTTGTCTACTGATCCATGATGAGCGCACTATCCGCATGTGGGAAGCGTGTATGGGCGCCCCCCTCAATTTGATTCGATTCGCATCTCGTCCAAATCGCCTCATTTAGTTCGGGTTTTCCATTTGCCGCACGCATATGCAGGTACGAACCCGAGGCCAGGGTGGAAACTTTTATAGTCGGCATTTAGGGAGACACGTTCTTAGAGTGCTATGAGGGTCCCCTTTTCTTCGTGGGGCTTGATTAGCCGTGCGCTCAATTGCACGGGGTTCTTTGGGCTTGATGCGAAGAAGAGTTGAGTTGTGTTGAGTGCCCCGCTTGGTGGAAGGGCCATTCCATCTGGCGGGTTATTCTTACGTGTACGGCCAAATTGGTGCATCTCTGCAGGGTTAAATCTTCTCGAGAAGCCGTGTTGTCCGCGGTTATGGATGACTTGGTGAAAGTACTGGCTAACAAGTACTCAGAACAACTTACACCTAATGACTAACAACTTGACTAGTAATAGTCTTATTAACACAATAACTTGAACCATCATTAAGCCAACTGTGTGAGTTATCGTCGGAGTGCTTCTTTGGATAAGGGGCGAGATCCAGGATGGGTTTGTTTGAGGATAGTGGTAGTTGGTTACGATACACTATCTTATCCCCCTTTCTTCTAGCCGGAAGTTGTAGCATGTTTCTGTAGTTGGTTAGAGCAGCCTGCTGCCGCACTTTTGTATCACCTATTCTTCCGTTGAACCCAAAGCATCTGTACTTGGTGTTGCCGGGTACACTTTGGTAACTTGTGAGTCTTGCTTGCCAGTACTTGTCTGTACTGACCCCTTTGGGGCTGTGGTTTCCGCAGACTACGTTTCCGAGGATCCCCATGGTGGCTACTACGTGGAGTATGACGAGGCTGCTGACGAGTAGATAGCAGACCCGGGCAGGATCCGAGACATCGTGGATGGGCTCCGTCTTTTCGTTTCCGGCCTCTTAGGCCTATTTGGATCTTGTCTGTACTCAGACACTTTGGATGCTTCCGCTGTGTTGTAATGATGAATTGTTGGGACATGTGTCCTCTGGATGATTGTATTTGCTATCTCTGCTCTAGTAAGAGCTATTTGCAACTTATTTCAATCTTTTGTGTCTTAGAGATATGTTGTGATATCAGTTGTTCTAATGCCGTTGACGTACCATGTGTGTATGTTATGAAGTACGTCAACGGAAGTGTCCTGATTTCTATGGGATGGTTTACGCAGACGATGGATAGTAGAGAATGGTTGTCACACGTTTACGTGTTGGCCTGCTCATATTGAGATGCGGGTGCCGGTATGCCCGGTAAGCCATTTGTTCTACTATTTAGCGGACTGTGAGTATCCTCTAGAAGTCCGGGTGCGACAATTTGGCACAACAGTCATCCCTCCTTTCTTAGGGACACAATACACAGGACTAACCCATCTACTATCAGCAATAGGATAAATAATACCAGCATCAAGGAGTTTTAATACCTCGTTTCTTACCACATCCTTCATCTTAGGATTTGAACGGCGTTGATGCTCGACAACTGGCTTTGCATTAGGTTCAATATTAATAGCATGCTGACATATAGTAGGAGAAATCCCCTTAAAATCATCAAGAGTATAACCAATAGCACCTCTGTGTTTCTTCAATATTCCCAATAATCTCTCCTCTTCTTTACCAGAAAGTTTAGAACTATCAATAACAGGATATAATTTCTTATGATCAGTATGCGCATATTTAAGATTGTCAGGAAAGGCTTTAAATCAAAAACAGGATCCTCCTTGGGTGGTAAAGTAGTACCCAAGTCTTCCGCCGGTAAATTATGTTTCAGCATCGCTGGCTGATCTAAGAAAATCTCGTCAATTTCATTCCTTTATTCTATAAAGACATCTCTTTCGTGGTCTTCCATGTATTGCCGTAAAGGATTGTTATGAGCAAGAGCAATAGGAGCCAATTGTTCAACTCTATAATTCTCATTAGGCAATTCAGCTCCATAAGGTGCTTTAGCAAATTTTGAGAAATTAAATTCATAAGACTCTCCATCAAACTTTGTAAGGATTTTCTTATTTTTACAATCAATAACAGCACCACAAGTGTTTAAGAAAGGTCTACCAAATATAATAGGACAAGTATCACTAGCAGAAGTGCCTAGTACTAGAAAATCAGCAGGATACTTAGTTTTACCACATAAGACCTCCACATCTCTAACAATACCAATTGGAGAAATAGTTTACCTATTAGCAAGTTGGATAATCACATCAATGTCTTCAAGTTCACAAGAACCAATTTCATGCATGATTTCTTTATAAAGCTCGTAAGGAATAGCACTAGAACCAGCACCAACATTACAAAAACCATAATAGCAATGATCACCTATCCTAACAGGTAACACAGGAACACTACGTTTCCTAGATTTACCAGGATGAGAGACAATGTTAGAAGCATATTCATAGAATATAATGTGCCCTCTTCTACATTTTCAGAAACAAGGTCCTTTACTATTGCTACTGTAGGTTCTACAGTTATTTGTTCCTCGGGTTCTACAGGTTTACTTGCACTTTTATTAACCACACTAGCTCACATAGAATGTTCTTTTACCTTAGCAGGAAAAGGCATTTTCTCAATATAAGGTTCAGGCACAATAGAATCAACAGTATGAACTTCTATATCTCTAGCAGGAACACAATTAACAGTATCTTTATAAGGTGCATGGTAATTTTACCATTCCTTTTTAGGAATATCAAAATAGGAAGCAAAATCCTTATATAAGTTTGAACAACTTGAGAATCAAGACCATAAACAATACTAACATTACGAAAATCATCGGATGACATAAAAGTTTTAATGCATTCAAAGTCATAATTTATACCTGACTGTCTACCTTTGTCATTCTCCCATCCTTCAGTGTTCTCTTAAATACGGTCAAGAAGATCCCATTTAGCTTCATCTTTCTTACGTGTAAATGATCCAGAACAAGAAGCATCCAATAAATCCTTATCATGAAGAGAAAGCATTGCATAGAAATTATTAATAACAATATTTACTGGGGAGCTCATGAGCAGGGCATTTGAGCGTTAGTAACTTCAATATCCCCCATGCTTGGGCAATACTCTCTCCGTCATGAGTCCAAAAATTATATATATAATTCCAATCTCTATGAATTTCACTGGGAGGATAGAATTTAGAATAAAAGAGAGGCACCATTTCCTCCCATCCAATAATTTGGCTATTTTTCAGCAGTTTGAACCATTCAGCGGCTCGGCCTGTCAATGATATAGAGAATAATTTCCTCTTCACTTGGCTCACTGTAATACCTGCACACTTGAACAACTCGCATAATTCATGTAAAAACAGCAAATGATCACCGGGATGGAAATTCCATCACCTGAATAGGAGTTATCCCTAACATGTTTAACAATCTTTATAGGTATTTTATAAGGATCCAAATCATCAGGCGGTGGGTAACTTACTACCCTATTAGTGGTAGAAGTGCCCGCAAATAAGGACTCAACAGGAGACCCAAACATAGTGTAATAAAGCAGTAAACAGTAATAAAAACAGCACTTACAACAGAAGCTTCCTTTATCAATTCTACTTCCCAATAGCGCTTCACTCCCCGGAAACGGTGCTAGAAAATAGTCTTGATGACCCACAAGTATAGGGGTGTATCATAGTACTTTCGGTAAATAAGAGTGTCGAACCCAACGAGGAGCAGAAGGTGTTGACAAGCAGTTTCGATGAAGGAATAACTGTAAATACTGGAAAATAGATTTGTAGGGTTTTTTGATATTGCAGATAAATAAAGTGCAAGTAAATAAAATGTTGTAGTAATAATTGCAGAAAGTGTCCCAATCCTTTCTTCAGCAAAGGACAAGCCGGTGGATTTACTTATGATTAACAAACGTTCTCGAGGACAGACGGGAGGTTTCTGTCAAGTGGTTTTGTTCCATGCAGTTGAATAATGTCAGGTGTTCTGATAAGTTTTGTGTGGGTGAACCTATGCTAATGTACCATCCCATCCAAGACTAATACACACCTGTGATTATACTTCTTGCAAGCATCCGCAACTACAAGAAAGTAATTAAGAAATAAATCTAACCACAACTTTAAACTCCGGGATCCTACGCTCTCTCATGTAATGGTTTCCTAACGGGGGTTTAGGTTTCTGTCACTCTGGCAACCCCACAATTAGTAGCCAAATACACAAAACATCCCCCTAGGCCCATAAATGGTGAAGTATCATGTATTCGACGTTCACATGACACCACTAGGAGAATAACACCACAACTTAAATATCAAACATTAAATATTAGTCAACATTACTTCACTACTAACAACTTGACTTATCCCATGTCCTCAAGAACACCATGAACTACTCACAAGACATCATATGGATCATAATCCGAGGTGATATAATGGACGATAACAATCTGGTCATAAAGTGCAAACACCGATAAATCTCACAAGCATGAACTACTAACAAGTAATCCACACCGGGAGAGAGATCTAATGCAAAACAACGATAGAGGCCCCTAATTGTTACAGTGGGATGACGGTGGATGATGAGGGTGATGGTGCTGGTGGTGATGACGATGATGATGACGATCTTGATGATGCCCAGAGCGATGACGGTGATGATGGCAGTGATTTCCCCTCTCCGGAGAGGAATTTCCCCGACAGATTTCTCCCTGCCAGAGAGCTTTTCTCTCTTGGGTGTTTTCCGCCCCGAGGCAGCGGCAGAATAATTCTTCGACGATGGAATGAGGCTTAGGGTTCCCTGGGGGCCAAGCACGCGAAAAATATCACCAAGAGGTGGGTCGGGATGGCCACACCCCTAGGTGGCGCGGCTAGGGGGGGTGCGCCACCTCATGGTGTGGGCCCCTGGTGGCCCCCCTCTGGCTCTCCTTCTGGCTGGGTTCCTCCTCTGAACTTTTAGGACACCCCCGTTGTCCCACTTCTTCTTCTGATCTTCTGAAATATGGTATCTCGACGGTGCTTTTTCCATCAGATTTCTGGTCCCGGTGTTTATTCTCCAAAAATTATAAAACATGCAAAATAAGATAAAATAACATAAGTGATGCATCATAACATAAAATAAATCGATGAATAACAGAAAATTATGATATAAAATAGTGATGCAAAATGGACGTATCAAGGGCCTGCACAATCATATGTATTCATATATCTAGAGTGTGGTTGTCACACTATCCCGAAAGAAAAAAATGGGTGCGGGTAGGAAACCTAGAAATAATGCTAGGATAAAATCTTTAAAAAGAAAAAATTAATGAGAGGATTTTTTTCGGAACTCAGACGGTTTAGGGGACTCTGGGAAAAATCTAGCGATTCAGGAGGCTGTTAAAGAGCATAAGCTGGATTTTGTGGTCTTATTGAAGACCGGAAGGTCCAACTTTAGTTCTCACCTTTTGAATTATTTGGCTAGGGATATGACTTTACTTGGTATTGTTTACCTCCACATAGAAGATCATGTGGTATACTAGCTGGATTTAATAATGCGACCTTTGTGGTTCAGTCAGTCCTTACAAGTGACTTTTGTGTCAAATTCCATGTAAAATCAAAGGAAGGTGATTTCCTTTGGGCACTTGTGACTATTTATGGGGCAGCCTAAGACGAGAATAAATATGATTTTCCATCGGAGCTAGTGCGTATTTGTGATGGGGAGTCACTGCCCATATTGGTGGAGGGGGAGGGTGATTTTTACATTATACGTAGACGAGAGGAGAAAAATAATGATAATTTTAATCCCCGTTGGCCTTTCATTTTTAATGCAATCATCTAAAGTCTGAACTTGAAAGAACTCAAACTTTCGGGTTAACAATACACTTAGGTCAATAGACGGTCAATTCTGACTTACGATAAATTGGATAAAATCCTTTCTAGTATCGATTGGGAGTGCACTAACCCGTACGGGGTCTGATGATGCACCGCTACTCATTGACTCCGGAGCTCCAGCTCATATAGGAAATACATCAGGTTTTTTCCTTTGAATTGTCTTGGCTTCGGAGAGAGGGTTTTTTTTAGATGGTTAGGATGGAGTGGTTACGTATCACTGTTAGTTCCTCTCCTATTGAGATTTGGCAAAATAAGATTAGATATCTACATAGTTTTCTATGTGGGTGGGCTAAAAATATCAGTGGAGAATATAAGAAACAACGATATGGCTTATTGCTTCTTATTGAGGCTATGGACCTTCAAGAAGAATTAACTCCTCTTTCTGAAGCCGACCGGGCTTCCAAGAAAGAAGCTGACGACTACTTGGCTTATCTCGGTATGAAGGAAGAGTCAAAGTGGGCTCAGCGTGCGAAAGTTCGTCACATTCAGCATTGTGGGAACAACACTAGATACTTTCACATTATAGCCAATGGTAAACACTAAAAAAAGAAAATAAAAAATCCAGCTTGAGCAGGATGAAGGAACCATTATGGGACAAGAAAATCTCAAAGTATTTATTTCGGAATACTACAAAAGGTTGTTTGGAGCATCGGCTCCTTCTTCTTTTTCTCTTATGGAATCTAGGATCGAGGATGTGCCTCAGGTCTCCTATGTTGAGAACAACCTTCTGACATCTCCTTTTACAGAAGAGAAGGTGCATGATGCTATTTCTCAAAAGGAACATAACAAAGCGCCCGGACCTGATGGGTTTCCAGCGGAGCTCTATCAAGTGGTTTGGGATGTTATCAAGGTTGACTTAATGGGCATGTTTGCACAGTTGCATTCAGGGGAACTACCATTTTTTAAATTAAATTTGGGTGTCATCACCCTTTAATCCAAGAAGGAGGATGTTAACAGAATTGAGCAGTATATGCCCATTTGCCTTCTTAATGTGAGTTTTAAGATCTTCATCTTCATTTTTACATGGTAGAAATATATTGGAAGGAGTTGTGATTTTATATGAAACTATCCACGAACTTAATAGAAACAAAATGGATGGGGTTCTTTTCAAAATCACATGAGTGGCGCGGTTGGGTGTCCAAGTTTGTTCAGGGGGTAGTGTAGGAATTTAATTTAATGATGATATTGGTCACTTTTTCGAGACTTTAAAAGGTTTAAAACAAGGGGATCCATTGTCTCCTATTCTTTTTAACATAGTTGCTGATATGTTGGCTATTCTTATTGCACGAGCAAAGGAGGGTGGACAAGTTGGGGGTCTTATTCCTCATTTAGTTCAGGGTGGCATCTCTATTCTCCAATATGCTGATGATACTATTTTGTTTTTAGAGCATGATCTGGAGAAGGCAGTAAACATGAAATTAATTTTATCTATTTTTGAGCAGCTGTCTGGATTAAAAATTAATTTTCACAAGAGTGAAATCTTCTGCTTAGGAAAGTCTAGAGATTTTATGGCTGAATACCGACAGATCATTGGATGTGAAATTGGTACTCTCCCATTTAGATATCTAGGAATTCCAATTCATCATCGAAGCTTGTTAACAGAGAATGGAAGCTAGATGATGATCGTTTTGAGCAAAACTAAGCTCATGGATTGGGAAGTTGCTCTCATATGCTCAGTTTTAACAAGTCTTCCGATGTTTCTTTTATCTTTCTTCGAAGTACCTATTGGGGTATTGAAAAGACTAGATTTTTATAAATCTCGTTTCTTCTGGCAAAGTGACCACCACAAAAATAAATATCGACTTTCTAACTGGAATATCATTTGTCGGCCTAAAGACTACGGGGGCTTAGTATTGAGGTTCTTGGTATTAAGAATAAATGTCTTCTCAGTAAGTGGTTGTTTAAACTATTAACTAGGATGGTGTGTGGCATGAGTTGTTGCACAATAAGTATATTAAAGATAAGACCCTATCACGGATTGAAGCAAAACCCACAAACTCACCTTTTTGGAAAGGGATTATGGGACTTAAAAGAATTGAAGAGGATGTGACCTCAACAATTCCCATGGTGAGGGACCTGGGGTTTCGCAAGGGAACATAAGTCGTTGGTGGACTACTCAGGTTGACAGGACTTGGGGCAAGATTTACCCAGGTTCGGGACTCTTCGAAGAAGATAACACCCCTACTCATGTCTGTCTGATTGTTATTCCAACGAGATGAACAGGTTACAAGGGTGGCGACACATATTAGATCTGGCGCGTATCTGGTCTAGGGTCGCTGTCTAGTTGTGGCATGTCTATTCTCTCTTTGATTGACCTCTTTTCTCTCAACCCTCCTGACTTTATATAGATATCTAGGCAAGGTTTACATGAGTCCTAGTCGACTACGTCTTCGAGTTTGTGTCTTGTACTCCAAGAATTTGCTAGCAGTTTCTTTGGGCTTCATGAGTATTGATGAACGTCAAGTGGGTATCAAGTTGCGCCGCACCTGGTATAGCAATGGTGGGTACCCGAAAGGGTATGCCCACATCAAAAATCTTCTTTGATAATATTTCTTTCTCTCTTGGGAATGAGCAAGGAACCAGATTTTGGGAAGATCCTTGGTTAGGGAACACATCTCTCTCATTTCAATATCCAGTTCTGTTTAATATCGTTTGACAAAAAAAAATTTGGTCTCACATGTTCTTTGAAACGCCCATCCGAACCTACAATTTAGACGTCCTTTGGTGGAAACAAATGTGATGCATGGTTAAATTTGGTAGAGATACTGATGGCGGTTTTTTATCTAATTATCCTGATTCTTTTACGTGGAAACTAACACCATCGGTGGGTTTTCAGTTAAATCAATCTATGGGCATTTAATGGATGAAAATGTTAGGTTGTTACGCAAATATCTCTAGAAGTTGAAAGCTCCCGCTGAAAATTAAGATTTTCATGTGGTTCTTTTATGGAAAAGAACTTTTAACGAAACATAACTTGTCCAAGCGAAGGTGGACATGTAGCAAAAAATGTCTTTTGTGATACAGGCGAAATCGTACAACATCTTTTTATAAATTGTGATTTTGCAAACAAGATATGGAGATTTGTTCACTTTACTTTTAGTATTAGACCACCAAGTAGTATTTCAAATATGTTTGGTCACTGGATAGATCAGATTGATACTAAAGCTTGTATTCGTATTGGCTTTTGTGCTTTTCTTTGGGTAATTTGGCATTGCCGAAATAATTTTATCTTTAAAAATGTGAGAGCTGGAAATTTTTTGCAGGTTGTTCATCAAGCCACATTCTGGATAAACATGTGGTCTCATCTACTTCAGAAGAATAACCGTTTGAGTCTCGATGCACTCGGTTGATGACGGTCGTTTAGGCTATCTTCAACAAGGGTGGCTGGTTTCACACTAGACGTTTGATGAATGTGTAGTGTTGCCTTTTCATCTTTATTTTTTGTCGCTGATTCATGTTGCCACACTCAGTGATCCGTAAACTGTATTGAGCCAGCGTGCTACTACTTTGGATACTTATGTTTCATTAATATAGAAGTCGTGTGCATCGACTAGATGCAGTGGCTGGATTTTCCCGTTTAAAAAAAACTATCTAGACAAATGGAAATCATCTATTGTTGAGGGGGGGTACTTCTTTATTTTGGTACTTTTACTTCTGTGTCTTATTTCGATTAGTTTTTCTCAAATTTGCCCTATTTCTTATTTTTTCCCGCTTTTGTCCGACTTTACTCCACTTGTGCCTCGTAATGAACAAACTGGCCATTTATGTTGGTCAAACTCAACATGAATAGTTATATACATATTGAATAACGATAAGGACACGTCGAATTTAGAAGATTCAACTGTGATGGCAGAAAAGAAACAACAATCCATAGGAAAACTAAAGGTACAAATAGCTCTAAAACAGAGCATTCCATATACCGTATATCAATTGCTTTTAACACAATTATGTTTTTTTTCCTTGTAGGAAACTCATGTGTCAAGGAAAATGCTGAAGGTGACAATATTAAATTGTTGCTAGATGGAGATAAAAAAATAGTTAAGCGTTAACCCATATTTTTATTCTAATCTGGGGCATCGATCCGTAGAAGGTGGACAAAAAGTAAATAACCCTCAAATATTAGAGAAAAGCCAAAAAGAGCATTCACCACAATGAGAGATACCATCCATGTACCAAACCATTCAAAGAAGAAAATAACAATGCTACAAACAAAGAAGATGTTGCATCAAGACATGTAGAGGTCGACGGTCGTGTCAAAACCGTGTCTATTTTATGATTATGAAACCACTATATTTAATTCTGACAACACAACTTAACTATTTGTTTGCAGAAGATTTCTATTACTAAAGAAAATGGTAAACTCTCAACTTCTCAAGTAAAAGTTATGAAACACAATGACATTGTATACGACATATCATGTGACATTAATGTTGATGAAGAAGATCAACATTCTCTGGCATGTCCTAATCAAGCAAGTTCCATGGCAAGCTTAACTGCCATCGAGAAGACCTCAAACAAAAACAATCTCATGGAGACAAACACATGCAGTACAATAATGATGGGGAATCAACAAACTATCAAGAACAAGGACCTGCTAGAGAAGCATACACAACACAACGCTCAACCAACCAATTACAACAACGAACTCCGATAAGGAAATGAAATCTTCATGGTAACACAAACAACAGCTCTAGAGAATAGAACAACAGTAACAAGAACACATTACAGAGTGAACAGTCGGGGATAAGCAGTACCTCGCCACCAGAGTGCCCTAATAAAAAAAGCCTATAAAAGATAATGCAATTGTTTGTAGAATATACCCCCTCCCAGCATGAAAATGCAATGCCACGCTTAGATGGATCTTCGCAACATACCCTAGTCGTCAAATCAGTTGGAGATCCGTGAGAGTGTGAACGCTCTCCTGGATGTGGCCCATGCCGGTTTGTACTTTCCTCCCCATATTCTCGTTTAACCTAGTAGGATTATGCTTATAACCGATGGATAGTTTAGCCATTACTTCATAGTGGGCCCAGATGCCTATGCCATGTATCTTTTTCCTTGTACTGACCTCCACCCCTCCAATGCTGCATGATGCTATGGAGGCAGCGTCCCTCATGATCCAGTCATGCTCCTCCGTTGCTCGTCGAAGAGGATACTAATCATAGCTTGCAATCCGGGAGAATCGCCTTTCCACAATCCGTAAAGTAGCCCACACAGCCACGCTCGAGTCGTGGAGGATGAACTAGGTGCAATCCACACGGGAATCACGAACTCTAACCCACACAACCACACTCAAAGTCATGAAGCTCTAATTAGGTGCAAATCCGCTACGAATCACTAAAATAAGGGTAGCAAGGTCTATCTTCCAATCTTAGATGAGTCTATGTCTTTGTCAAGATATCAAATGTCTAAAAGCCACATACAATGGGAGGGCAAGAGTATTTATACTAATGGACAACTCCCTTCCTTATGTGTGAAGGAACTAGTTAAGCCGTTCCATAATTTAGTCAACATGGTAGATGGGCAACTCAAGAACTTAATGAGGAAGCTTCTTGAATTCTCTCGTAAGATGTAGTTAACAAGTTCCATGCAAAGAAATTGTTTCTGCGAAGTCGAACATTGTTTTCTTCACATAGAAACTTGTTTCTCCAAAAACTGAGCAACTTTGTTTTCCTAGGGTAAAAAATTGTTTTACATGGACATATTTTCTTTAGCAGAAACTTGTTTCTCTATGAACTCAACAACTTTATTTTCTTGGCATAATTTTTTTTGCACGGACATGTTTTTTCAGCAGAAACGTGTTTCTCTACAAATTCTTTAACTTTGTTTTCTTGGCATAAAACATTATTTTTGCACAGACCGGAGGACTTCTAGTCTTTTTTCCGCATTGTGTCTGAGTACAACCAACAACAAAGGAGTTGAAATTATAGCCATGTTTTCAAGATTACGTGGTAATCTCAATTTAACGTTCACCTAACCATATACTCCATTCGTTCCTAAATGTAGGGTGTATAGTTTTTTGAGGGAAAAAAATCCAAAATATATGGTTTATTACGACTTATTGACAATTTTATCCATACACAAATGAGTCCCAATCCAGAACTGAGAGATTTGACACATTGTGTTCAATTTGTGACCAGTAGGGACTCCTCTCTTGAGATTTTTGTAGGAGAAAATATTCGTGTAGAAAACTATACACCTTACATTCCGGAATGGAGGGAGTATATGTTTAGCGCAGCTTCTTGTGATTGGTCTGTTGATAATCGGTGTTGAGTTGATGGTCAAGATGTCATCATCATCCTCCCCCTCTTGAAAAGGATTCGTCCTCGACTCTAAAGGTCCAAGGTAATGAGAGAGGTCCGAAATATTGAAGGTTGGACTAAGCCCATAATCCACTAGAAGGTCGATTTTGTAGGTGTTGTCATTAATCTTCTCAAACACCTTGAATGGACCATCTCCATGTGGATTTAACTTGCCCTTGCAGTGACCGGGAAAACATCATTCCGAAGATGTGTCCAAACCAAGTCACTTTGCTTAAATAACATCTTCTTCCTCCATTTATTTGCATGACTTGCATACTTCTCGGTCATCTTTTCAATGCTCTCATTTGCCTTCTCGTGATGTTTATTGACAAAATTAGCATGTTTACTTGCAACAATGTTGGTTCTTCCTATAATTATAAAGGCAAAACGTCTATGGGAGCAATAGGTTTGAAGTCGTAAACAAGCTTAAAAGGGCAAAAAAATGTGATCGAATGTACTGCCCTATTGTATGAAAACTCTATATAAGGGAGACACTCTTACCACATCTTCAAGTTCTTCTTTAGAATTGCTTGTAGAATCATGGATAGTGTGCGATTTGCAACTTTAGTTTGTCCATCGGTTTGTGGATTACATGTAATTGAGAATAAGAGCTTTGTTCCAAGTTTTCCCCACAAGGTCTTCCGAGAATAGCTCAAGAACTTGGTATCACGATTTGAAACAATGGTGCGTGACATTCCATGTAGATGAACAACTTGCCTCAAGAACAAATCAGCAATGTGTGAAGCATCGTCACTCTTGTGACATGGGAAAAACGCGTCAGCTTGCTAAATCTATCAACTACCACAAACACCGAGTCACTTCCTCTTTTACTACATGGTAATGCAATGTAATTATAGAACAACTTCATTAATAAGGACACAATGTAGTATCATGCAACATGTGGACTGAAAACTTACTGTCCTATGCGGGATCCTAGCCGTATGTGGATCCATCATTTTCTTCCACAACAAAAATGATGCCATCATGCATGATGGCATCAGAGTACCCTGGGTCCAATCTCGTATGAAGGTATTCTCTAGAAATTTCCACTCATGGCTACCTCCTTCCAAGTAGGCGAGCCCACTGTCGAACAAGGCAATGAGTTTGTAATCTGCGAACTGTCCAAGTATTGTGGGCACATGGAAGATTACAGTCCTTAACAACTTCAGACATAGATTAGTGTGAGGCCGCTCCGGTGAGAAATTGTCAGTGTGACGATTTTTTGGACCGCCGATTAGCCGGAGCCCACAAGTCGTCGATCGTGGAAGGCAGATTACTTTCTCGATGTAGATGTCGACGAGGCACCGGTTCCCGCACTCGTCGACAGCAGCGAGCCAATCGCCGTTCATGCCAACCCAGAATGTGTTGTGCATGAAGGGCAGGTTGGGGGTGCGCCGAGGATGATCGAGGGGCGCCACGTCGTACATGGTGTGGTGCGACATGTAGTGGTTATTGTTCTCGTCATCCCGGTGCAAGTTCTCATCGAACCAATGGTCGGGATCAGGCATCAGTAGGCAGGGTTCATCCAAGTGGTGCAGAACCCATCTCGTATCTGGACTGTAGGCGTGCGCTTGTAGAACTCTTTGCAGCATATGGCCAGCTAGATGGCATTGGCAATGTCCAGACGCTCACAAATAAGGTCGATGCAGTCGTCGGTGAGTTCCCCGTAGTGTCGCCTCAAATCCCCCATCACGTCCAGATGGATATAGGACGAGGGCTGATGTAAGTGTGATTGGTTTTTTTAGGAGAGCGCAAAGAAGGGTGATGCTCACGGGCGGGGTGTGTGGGGAGAAATCTATATAAGTTGGTGCTCGAGATGATTCATGCAGCGTGATGGAGATGGTGGGAAGTTATTGTGTGAGAGAATGGGTAAGAAGATGGAGTGGCAGGGGAAGAATCAAAGAACCAAAGCGGCGGAGATTTCTTGCTCCGTGTTCTCGACAACTGCCTCAAAGATGGTGACCAATGGACTCTACGTAGACTAGCACAGTTCAAAAGAAAGGTAGAGTAGCACGCCATCACGCTATTAACTTGCCACAGCATGTGGTGCAGTGTGGTATTGTCTCGTCACATCAGTCAGAACATAGAGTTTTATAGATTCATTTGAATATATTTTGTGACCGAAAATACTGTAGTGCTACTACTAGTAACACAACCTTGACACACATAAAATGCACAATCAACTTGTTCCGCCACATGCAGCGCTAGGCAAAATACTAGTACCACAGAGAGCTAGGAGTACATCACCCAACGCCTCAACGCATAGAGATCACACTCAAAAAGAAAAGAAAAAACGTAGAGATCAGCAATTGCAGTTGCTCTAACTTCCATACCCAACCATTCTCACGCTATGTCGGCAACATGCACTTATGCTGGGATAGCAAAGAAATCGTTATTGAGAGGAGAGAAAACCGGTGAGGATTTTTTTTAAACAAAGAACATAACAAGGAGGAAATTACAGAGAATGCCACTTATCGCCGGTTCTGTTCCCGGGCATTGTCCAAGCATGGTAAAAACCACAACGAGTCTCCCGTTGTAATGTCGGTTGTGAAACCAACCGAAACGTCACCATTCAGACTGAAACGGCATATTTTAGGACGAGGAGCATTTTGAATGACTAATGAATTATCCGAGGTGTACATACAGTTGGCTCTAATCATAAGTTCAGTGCCAACTTCTGCCCCGCCTACTAGAATGATAATCAGATAGTTCAATCCAAGGAAGAAAGAATATGCTCCAAGGTTACAAACCTTCTCTCATGGCTTCAGTGGTACTGACTGACTAGTGTCAATCGAGAACAGCAGCCGAACCCAGCATAATAGGTGCGAATAGTGTGACCTTTGATGATCAATACTACTAACAACATGAGGATAACTTTGACAATATTTGTACATATCCCCATCAATAACGCCCTAGTATGAACCAGAAGAATTCGTAAACCATGTGGACATTTTGCTAACCACCACATACCAGGATCATATTCCGTCTCTTCATCATCTTCATCATCAAGTGTTTCCCCCAGTGATGCACGTTGGGTGGTGACTCGATCATCAAAGGACCTTCAAAAAGAAACCACGGTTAAATGTCAGTTCAGATCATTCGAAAAAAGGGCCAGTACAACCTAATTTGTTAACATCCATAAATAATGAAGCTATAGTACTTTGTACGGATAATTTTTTTACCACGTCTCATATGATTCCAGACATAAACAGTGTGTGAGTGTTGCCAGCACTAGTCCCTTGTGGATAATTACATCCTGGTAGCAGAACAAGTTGATCTGGTTCTAGAGAACTGTCCAACTATGATAAGCACCGTGAAGGACGGCAATAGTCGAGTCAAAATTTCCGAAAAGAGAGAAATATCTATACTTTCCGTCAGATATGGGAACTTGGCAAACAACTATCTTTAGCACACAAACATGGCGACGAGCAGCATCTTTGAAGTCAAGACTATTGGCAGCGGCTTCAAACTCCACAATTTTTTTGTAGATGAATACGGCGATAGTGTACACATTGACAAGCTCCCACATCCAGGGGTGTCCAACAGTGGTGATCCAATCTCCATTCGTGTCTGCCCAACGCTTACCCTGGTTAGGTGGCATCACTGAGTTGGAGGAGAACTTGGCCAGCAGAGTGAGCTCGCAGGTGTTGCCCCTGGGATACTGCGTGCTCTTGGACAATTCCTTGTACTCATCTTCTACCTTACTCGGATGAGAATGAAGAACATATGGGAGGCCAACCAGAAGAGCTGCAGTTAGAGCAGCGGTGTGTGTTGTCAAGTCAAAATAAAATTTGCAGGAAGGGATGAGGCTCGCGGAGGTGATAACGTTGCATCGGGTTGCGAGTTCTTTAAGGGGCCATCGGGAAACACCTAAGAAGTACCAGTGCGAGTGATCGATCCCGCCATGGAAAAGCAGCCTTGGTTGGGGTTTTGGATAAGATGGCGAGCGAGAGGAGATCGGAAAGCGGTAAGGCGGTGTTGGCTTGGACAGGCAAGGGAAAATAATTGGATTAATCAAATCGAGTGTGCACTCCTCTAGTGCATTTTCTCATGTGACCCTAGCGAGTTGGCTCCACGGTGGACACCAACTGTTGTAGTGTTGTCGCGGAAGGTGTCCTCGTTTGAGAACTAGATTGTGGGGCCATAGCTTCTGAACAAAGTATCGAAATAGTTATGGTGGGAACGAGAAAAACGAGTTTACCCAGTTCCATCCCCTCTATGGAGGGTAAAACCTACTCATGCTTCTTTGCTATTGATAATTCGAGGTCTTGATTACAAGGAGTGATTCCGGCTTCCGATGTCACGAGAACTATTATTATGAACTAGAACTTAACTTTCTACGTCTCAGGAACTCGCTTTATACAGAAAACATGTTCCTGAGGTTATAGGTGAATCCGGTTACGCCCGTCCTCGGAGTCCTATCAGGACCCGGCAATTCGAGCCTTTGCTGGTTCATCCTAGAACCCGGGTTACCTCCGGCCGGTTCTAGAACTCTCTATCGGATATGCAGCTTTGTCGGGCTCCATCCTTGATGCAAATCATCCCCCGACCCAAGTTCGGGTTTCTGGGTCTTCGGGCCAAATCTACAGTTCTCCTTGATTGCCAGTTCTGGGGGTAAACTGGCACATTGTCCGTGAACCGGCTTTTGCCAAAGCTAGTTTATAAACATGCAAGTTGTGGTACCCCCTTATCCATACCCCCAACAAGTAGCTACCTAGCCCCATCATAACGCAATTGATCGACCTATTGTACCGGTCTGACCGACTGGACTTTAGGAGTACTAGCTAGAGATATGCTAGCACGTCACCAAGCTAGGATGTCATGAGTTTGTATGGTATTACCAAATACTGGTGCCTGTGGGCCTCCCCTATGGGATTCCTTCGCGCTCTGGGAGTCTTCCGGGGAGTTAGAATTTCTGTATTTTTTCAGGATTTTTCTGAGCACTTTCATTTTTTGACCTTTTCTGCAATACGCAAACAAAATAAACAGAAACTAGCACTACACACTAGATAAATAGGTTACTCCAATAAATGAGTGACTTATGCTCCTCCATGTTTGGGACGGATCAGCGACTTATGCTCCTCCATGTTTAGATTGCCACAATGGCATCAGCTGCTCTTCTGGGCCTTTTGTTTCATTCAGGAACTGCTTGATCAGCTTCTTTTTACTTCATGACTGCTCCTTATGCTAGTTTTTGCTTGTTTTCCCTGGTGTGTAGTTGATGTTGAGAATTTTTTTGAACTATGTGACTTGTGTATGTATGTAGGATTTCCTTCGTGGGTCTTAGCTTTTCGTTACTTGTTGCACATATAACATCTTCTCAGCTAGTTCTTGTTGTTGTGATTCCTTTCTCTTGCAACGGCTGTGACTTAGTGCACATGTATCCCCCGAGACTCATATTGATAGATGGTATCTGCTCGAGGGTCTTGTTCAAAAAACACTCGTTGTAGATTTTTATTCTTTGCATGAGGGAGTAGTTATAAACTTCCTATAGAAACAAACATAAACGACAATTTTGTCATAGACATTTTATGGCTTATTTGCTCATGAAGACTCTCTCAACATTGCACCAAGTCGCGTTTCCGGCTTCTTAGTACAACATGGAATTTGTTATTCGCCCACTCGGTAAACCCCATGCGGCCATCAACAAGACCGGCCCTCGCTAGCAGTACTTCACGGGTATACTATATGTTTAGGATCGACAAAACTCCATTCTTTGATAGGAGTTTGAAGTAGAGTAACAATAGTATAGCAGGCAAAGAGAAACCATGAAGGCTGGTAACATGAGTTTTTTGTACCCAACTTCTTCTTGTTGACCCCCGTGCACCGTTATTAATGAAAACAGAGACTCACAAATGAGAAGAGAAACGACAAGCCCCCGGTCTTCCCCGAGAACTGTCGGAAATATTTCCATTAACCTTGATTATATATACAAAATAACTAATAAGATACAATAGAAGCTTTCACTTCTTGAAAAAAAAACGAAAAAAAATCCCGCTGATTTATAGGGTCAGCGAGTCGAAATGGACTTTCTCGATTCGATAAAAATGTGATTGCGAGCTTCCTCGCACATCGTTGGGGGTGGAGACAAGCTTCCTCGTACACCTGGCGGAATGTTCACGCCTTTGGGTGCACCAAGCTTCCTTGAATCCCTTCTAGGTGCCACGAGTCTATGCGACTTGTATATCCTCATGTATAGTATGGCCGAAGATGATCTATGTTCCATGGACTTTCCGTTTCTGTTGCAAGCTTGTGGTGGACAGATTTTTTTTAATCAACCTCAATACCAGGTCTCCCTCCTGGAAGGTTCTGCTCCTGACTCTTCACGCGTTGTATTGATGAACCATAAGTGTAGGGGATCAATCATACCTTTTCTATAAATAAGAGTGTCGAACCCAACAAGGAGCAGAAGTACTGATAAATAGTTTTGAACAAGGTTTCACTTTAACACTAGAGAACAATTGTTTAGGGATCTTTCTAATAGTAATAAAGCGATAACAAGTAAATAAAAATAAAAGTAAATAGTTGTTGCAAGTGGCCCAATCCTTTTTAGCACAAAGGACAAGCCGGTGGTGTTTCTTATAATGGCTAAAATGTTCCTGAGACACACAAGAGGTTTCATCTAATTATTTTCATCACGCGTCGTTGATTAATCTTTATACTTTCCTATGCAAGACTAAAGCACACTTATGATTACACTACTTGCAAGTGTCCGCAAATACAAGAAAGTAATTAAGAAATGAATCTAACTGTAGCAATAAACTCATTGTATCTACTACTCCCTAATGTGAAGTATTGCAAACTGGGTTTAGGTTCCTGTCACTCCGGCAACCCACCATAAGCAATGCCAAAACACAATGCATTCCTCTAGGCCCTTAAAATGTGAAGTGATATGTAGTTTATTTTCACATAACACCATTAGAGAAATAACAACATAACTTAAATATCAAACCGGTAAATATTACTCAACAGAACATGACTACTAATAGCTAGACTTCTCCCATGTCCTAAAGAACTAAATAATCTACTCACAACACATCATATGGAACATGATCAGAGATGATATATGGATGAATAACAATCAGGTCATCAAGTGGAAACACCGATAAATCTCACAAGCATCAACTACACACGATTAATTCACACCGGTAGGGAGATCTAGTGAAAAAAAAACAATATAGAACCCTAATTGTTACAATGCGACAGAGGTGGATGGTGAGGATGATGGTGATGACGATAACGATGATGATCTTGATGATGCCCGGTGATGGTGGTGACGATTCCCCCCTCCGGGAGGGAATTTCCCCGGCAGAATCTCCCTACCAGGAAGGCGCTTCTTCTCTCTGTCGTTTCCATCGCGAAGAGGCAGAAAAATTATACGAAGTGCCTACTCGATAAAATTAGGTCACAGGGGGGGTAAGTACCTCGGAGGATAGATGAAGGGGGGAATAGGCCCCCCAAGGTCCCACCAGGCGCGTACAGAAGGCCGCGCCCGGGGGTCACTTGGCTACCCCTTGCCCCCCTCTGGCAGGTCTTTGGGCTCCCCCGGTGATTTCTGATGAAACGTTGTTTTCTAATTTTCCCCGATTTTTTCTGACGTCTAGAAGATATCCCCTCTGATAGGTGCTTTTCCCAGGTGAAATCTGACTCTCATAAATAATTTTGTAAAACTGGAAAACACATAGGAAACAATAAAATAACATAAGTATAGTGCTCTAATATGGAGAATATCAATGAATAAGGGAAAGTTAACATATAAAATAGTGATGCAAAATGGACGTATCATGTATCTTCGAAGGTCTTGTCGATACATCACCAACCTTTGTGTTGCAAGTTCATGAGCTTCTTCTAAGGCATCAATAGAATCTTTCGTAGCTTTCTTGTTTTCTGACTCGATGTACGCACTTGGCAAGAATTCGTCTGCTCCATATACCATGAAAAATGGCGTAAAGCTTGTTGACCTGTTGTTTTTTGTCCGTATGCTCCACAAGACTGATGGCAACTCATCTTCACAACATCCTGCTGACTTCTCTAATTCGTGCAACCTTGGTTTCACTCCTCGATGCAGCTCTTGGTTTGCTCTTTCTGCCTATCCATTGGATTGCGGGTGAGTGACTAAGCCTAGGTCTAGGTGGATGTGATTATTTCCACAATACTTCTCCATCTATCCATATGATAGGTTACTTCCATTGTGTATAATTATACTATGTGGAAAACCAAAACGGTAGATGATTTTCTTCAAGAACTTGATGATTGTAGCTACATCCAATTTGTTCACTAGCTCCACGTCTATCCATTTAGTGAACTTGTCCACTGCCACCAGAATGTGGGTATTATTCCTTGTTGATTTTCTGAGGGGGCAAACCACATTAATTCCCCATACTTCAAACGGCCAAGTGATTGGGATCATCCTTAGTGCTTGAGTTGGCATATGATCGTGTCTAGCATATCTCTGGCAGCCATCACAGGTGCGAACTATATTTTCAGCATCCATGTGTGCAATTAACCAACAGAATCCATGTAGAAAAGCTTTTTATACCATTGGCCTTGATGAAGTGTGATGTTCCCAATCCCTACATGTATTTCCCTTAGTATTCTCTATCCTTCTTCCGAGGTAACACATCTCTAAAAAGTTCTTATAATAGTCCTTTTGTATAAATCTCCATTGAATATTGTGTATGTTTTTTATCTTCTCATTGCATGTCTTGTTGCGACTACCGATTCTGGCAGATCTCCAGTAGTCAGGAAATTTAGGTATGGCTCGACCCATTTGGGATTACCCTTAAAGATGCTACTATGACAGAAGATGGATCATTGATGGCTATGTCTTGTTCTGTAGGAGGCTTGACTATTGGAGAGTGGAGCTCGTCTAGGAAAACATTGGCAGGGATAGGCTTGCGCTGCTGATGATGGCGTGATCACACACTCGTTGGGAGACCCCAAGCGTAAGGTATGATGTAGTCTAGAGTAAGTTTTCCATTAGTGAAGAACTAGAGTTATCGAACCATTAGGACCTTGTAGTCTTAAAGAAGGTTTCTTTATCAATGGCGCAAGAAAAGTATTGTTGACAAAGCATGGAACCCGCACACAAGCACAAACTCTCTCTTGTCCCAACTTTCCGGAAGGTTGTCAATCTTCCGGTCTTGCTGAAAACAGGAGAATTAAACGTATATCTTGGAAAACAATAAAAGTAAAAAATGAAACATCAAGGAAACAATTATGAAATTGCTTAGAAGAAAGTTTGCAATATGTGGACAATTGGACCAGGGGCCATAGGTTCACTAGTGGTGTCTCTCCAAATAAACAAACATGTTGGGTAGACAAATTATAGCTGGGAAATTGACAAATCATGAATGTATAACAATACTATTATGACGAGATAAAGTTCACGGGTTCTAACATTGTAGGCATTACGTCAAGGCATATGGACCGCTATCCAGCATGCATCCATATCTAAAATTCCACCTCGAGAAAGTTATCCAGCAAATCCCTTGGTATTAAGTTGCAGCAAAGAAGTGATTGCTATGTGTGCAACAGAAAAATGCATTAAGATCAATACATAATGTAAGTAGTGGTTCTCATCCGTAGACAAGAGCACCGTTGTTTTCTCCCTAGGGGCAACAACAAATCCTCTCCCCGCACGTTTCTGTCACTCGAGCGCAGGTAACAAGGAGGCATGAACCCACTATCTAGCATAGAAATCCTCTCTTGGAGGTGAAAACAACTACATGGCCAAGGTAATCATAAACACCATAGAGCATTGCAATACAAGATTAAAACTCTCTACGAATATAAGTGAAGCATCTCAGATTTACATGAACAAAATAATCATAATATCATGGTTCAACGGATCCCGGAAATAACAACATGCACAATTATATAACGGTGGCCTCGATCATGTGAGGCAGCTCACGAGACTCTAAACATTGAGGCATAGGGGAGAGAACAACCATCTAGCTACTGTTGTGGACCCGTAGTCCCGAGATGAACTATGCACACATCTGTCCGGAGGCGATCATGGCGATGTAGAGGCCTCCGGTGACGATCACCCTCTCCGGCAGGGTGCCAAAGGAGGACCTCACAAGCCTTGGACTGGACTTTTGAGGTGATGACGCCTCTCTGTATGTTTCGTGGAAAATAACTCTGTCCCCGATGATTTTAGGGTTAAAGGCAATTTATTAGCCAAGGGGGGACTTGAGGCGGTGCCGGGAGCTCCCAGGAGCCCACCGATGGAGTGTAGACACACGCTCGTTGGGAGACCCGAAGCGCAAGGTGTGAAGAGTGCAGCAGCAAGTTTTCACTCAGAAAAGAAACCAAGGTTGAATCGACCAGTAGGAGGAAGAAGCACTTCTGAAGGTTGATGCAGCTGAGATGGCAGGGCTGCACTACCGGTTCAGCAACCACGTGGAACCTACACGACACAATCAATTCACTTTGCCCCAACGTACCAGCGAGGTTGTCAATCTCTCGGTTTTGCTGATAACAAAGAGGTTAAATATATGGTGTGGAAAACAGTATGAGAATAATATGAAAACAACAGTAGCAGTGTGAAAACAGTGAAACAGTAATTGCAGTGGTTGTATTATCAGTATGAGAAAATGGACCGGGGTCCACAGTTCACTAGAGGTGTCTCTCCATAAAAGATAGCTAACATGCGTGGTGAACAAATTACAGCTGGGCAATTGATAGATAATGAAACATGCATGACATAAAGATTACTATGAGATTCATGCGGTCATTACAACAAAATACATAGATCATCATCCAACTGCATCTATGACTAATAATCCACCCTCCGAATATCATCCGAACAAACGTTGGGTATTAAGTTGCAAGGAACGAATAATCGCAGTAAGCAAAGTGTGTAATGTAAACAATGTAAACGAGGTAAACATCGTTGTTTTCTGCCTAATGGCAACAACACATCCTCCATCCGTCACGTTTCTGTCACTCGAGCACAGATGCAAAGGCGGCATGAACCCACTATCGAGCATAAATAGTCCCTATTGGAGTCACTAGTATCTACTTGGCCAGAGCATCTACTACCAACGCAGAGCATGCAATATCATAAATAACATACACATGAAGATAACATGATATATTGATAATCAAAAGACATGGCATTCAATAATCATCGGATCCCAGCAAACAAAACATGTAGCATTATAATAATATGATCTCGGTCATATGAGGCAGCTCATGAGATCCAAACATGAGGCATAAAGTGGAGAGGACAACCATCGAGCTACTTCTATGGACCCGTAGTCCAGGGATGAACTACTCATGCATCACTCCGAGGCGGGCATGGTGGTGTAGACCCCTCCGGTGATGACTTTCCCTCCCGATAGGGTGCCGGGGAGAGCTCGAGAACCCTCCCGATCTCGGGTTGACGATGACAGCAGCCTTGGATGTTTTTCGGGGAAAAGTGGTATATTTTTAGGGTTGACGTATCGGGGGGAATAAATAGGCGAAAGGGCGATGGCGGTGGATGCCCGAGGGGCGCACACCCTATGGTGTTTAATGTGCCATTGAAAGAATCATGAGTTGTTGTTGTCATATTGAAGCACAAAATTGTGGTGTTCTCCTTTGAATGTTTTATTTGGTTGACTTGGCGCATGCTTACACCGTCACTTATAGCCTCTATGATAATTTAGATTTTGAACTTGTAGTACCACTTATGCTTTGATTAATGATGTTTTTGTCGCTATGCATGATTATGGCCATTATTGCTCTCCTGATTTGTCGCTCCCAGTCTTTTGCTATCCTCCACCTGTACTGAGTACAAGCATAAGTGGTATTTAACTGTGGTATTTCCACCATACCTACCTACATGTGGTATTTAACTGCCACTCCAAAGTAAATTGCTCATGTGTTACCTTTAAATCCTTCAAAATTACTCATGTTTTGTGCTCCTGTTTTAGCTCATGGGGACGTAAATAGAGAATCTTTATCTCACTTGTTGATTAGACTTTCACACCCTGGACTAGTGGTTTCATCCGCTTGTCGAATTGATAGAAGAGCTGGTAGCGGGGTGCCTAGCCCCACATTAATACAACAAATTATCTTCACTATTTTTACCCCTGATTTATGAGTAAAAGCATAATTGTGTAAACAAAAGAGAAAGAGGGATGACCTTCTACCCAGATGCGTCCTTCTATGGGAGCCTCTCTTGTGAAGTCTAGTTGGCTTGTGATGTACTGAATTTTATGTTTACTTTTCGTTGACATAAGCATACACACCTCTCTAAAAAATGTTTTCAATACCTCTGTTTAATAAAATAAAAAGCTCTAGCACATGAGTGATCCCTGCTTCCCTCTGCGAAGGGCCTTTCTTTTACTTTTATGTTGAGTCTCCATATTCTAAGTTTATGCACAGTTGAGAGAGCATAGTTGCCATTCTGAGTTTAATGTGCATTTGTCCCAGAAACATTATTAATTGATTCATGGTGTGTTATTATTTGCTCTCAAATTATTTGTTCTAGTCTTCCACTTACACTTTGAAGGTGTCCTAGCATTTATGTTTTTCCCCACTCTTAAGGACAAGCGAAATATCACTTTGTTATGTTTTCTCTATGCTTGAAACAAACATATAACTTTCAAGTGCATTATTATTCATGATCTTTTATTTGTGTTACTTTTCATGATGCAAAGTGATTGCTATGTTTCATTGTTAGAATTATATCTATCATGCTTGTGTTCAAAGTACAATGATCTCAGCTATTCTTATGCTTTTACAATTTAGATGATCAAGTTTATGTTGGTAGCATGTCACCTCAGAAATTATGTGTCTTTATCGTTTACCTACTCGAGGACGAGTAGGAACTAAGCTTGGGGATGTTGACACGTCATAAATGTATCCTTAATTTCTGATGTTTCATGTGTTTCATGCCATATGCTACATGTTTTCCTTACACTTTATGTCATTTTTATCGATTTCATGGGACTAACCTATTGACAAGATGCCACATAGCCAATTTCCTGTTTTCTGTTGTTTTTAGTTTCAGAAAGTTGTTCTAGAAATATTCTCGGAATTGGAAAATTCGAAGCCCGGAAGTCTTAGAATTCCCGAAGGTTCCACGGGCTCCCGAAGAGGCCCGGAGGGGGGCCAGACCATAGGGCGGCGCGCCCCCTGGCCGCGCCATGGGGGGTGTGGGCCCCTTGGGCTCCCACCACCATCGCCCTTTCGCCTATTTATTCCCCCTGATGCATGAACCCTAAATATATACCAATTTTCCACGAAAAACACCCGAGGCCGCCGTCATCATCAACACGAGATCGGGAGGGTTCTGGATCTCTCCTCGGCACCTTGCCGGGAAGGGAAATCATCACCGGGGGGCTCTACACCACCATGCCCGCCTCCAGAGTGATGCGTGAGTAGTTCATCCTTGGACTACGGGTCCATAGTAGTAGCTAGATGGTTGTTATCTCCTCCTTATGCCTCATGTTTAGATCTTGTGAGCTGCCCTACATGATCGAGATCATCTTATTGTAATGCTACATGTTATGTTTGCTGGGATCCGATGATTATTGAATATTATGTATCTTGATTATCAATCTATCATGTTACCTTCATGTGTATGTTATTTATGATCTTGCATGCTCTCCGCTGTTAGAATATGCTCTGGCCAAGTAGATACTAGTGACTCCAAGAGGGAGTATTTATGCTCGATAGTGGGTTCGTGCGTCCTTTGCATCTGTGCTCGAGTGACAGAAACGTGACGGATGGAGGATGTGTGATGTCTACGCATGCTTCTATTCTTGTAGACAGTGTTGGGCCTCCAAGTACAGAGGTTTGTAGAACAGCAGCAAGTTTCCCTTAAGTGGGTCACCCAAGGTTTATCGAACTCAGGGAGGTAGAGGTCAAAGATATCCCTCTCAAGCAACCCTGCAATTAAGATACAAGAAGTCTCTTGTGTCCCCAACACACCCAATATACTTGTCAGGTATATAGGTGCACTAGTTCGGCGAAGAGATAGAAAAATGCAAGTAATATGTATGGTTATAAGTGATAATAGCAATCTGAGATAAAAATGGCAGCAAGCAAACATGTAGCATAACAGGCAGAAAACGGTGTTTCAATGCTTGGAAATAAGGCCTAGGAATCCTACTTTCACTAGTGGACACTCTCAACAATTATCACATAAATGAATAACTAGATAGCTTCTCTCACTATGCTACTCTTAACCCTCTCGGTTGCATAACGAACACTAATCATTGCGTAGGGCTGTAACAACACTCCTCAAGTTTGTATTCCCATGTCTAGTTAACCCCACGCTGTCACTATGAGCGCCCTGGAAGGTACTAAGCGAACTCCACAATTCATAGAGGAGACACACACGACGTGCACACTGTCACCTTCACACCGTGATCAAAGTGACTCCAAAGTCCATATTAATAAAGCACTTGAGTAGCAAAAGATGAAGAGTAACATCTACGAATTCAAATAGATTACAAAGCTCATGATCACATATAGATCACACTATGGGAGAGAGAGATGAACCACATAGCTACCGGTAGAGCCCTCGGCCTCGGGGGAGAACTACTCCCTCCTCATCATAGGAGACATCAACAGCGATAGAGATGGTGGTGGAGTCGATGGAGATGGCCTTCGGGGGCACTTCCCCGTCCCGGCAGGGTGCCAGAACTGAGATCTGTCCCCCGAAACTTGTCGGCGGCGGTGGCGGAGCTACAGATGTATTTTGTGGAAAAGGTCAATTATCCTAGGGTTTATGCATCGGGGAGTATATATAGGCAAAAGGGCGATGTCGGGGGGTGGCCAGGGGCCCACACCCCTAGGTGGCGTGGCTAGGGGGACCCGCGCCACCCCATGGTGTGGCCCCCCTCTGGGGCTCTTCGGGACTTCTGGAAGCTTCCGAGACTTCTATGACTTCTGGCTTTCGTGGGGTCCAATTCCGAGAATATTTCCAGAACAACTTTTCTAAAACTAAAAACAACACAAAACAGGGAACTGGCTCTGTGGCATCTTGTTAATAGGTTAGTCCCAAAAAACGTAGGAAAACATACGGAAAACATGTAGCAATTGGCATAATATCAACATGGAACATCAGAAATTATAGATACGTTAGAGACGTATCAAGCATCCCGAAGCTTAGTTCCTACTCGTCCTCGAGTAGGTAAACGATTAAACAAAATAATTTCTGAGGTGACATGCTACCACACAATCTTGATCATAATATGTAAAGTAGAGCATCTAAACTAGGAACAAATGAACGAAAGTTGTGATCTATATTTGATATCAACAAGTAATGCATAAACAAATAAGAAAAAAGAAGCAAAACTTTTAATGAATCAATACTAAAAGACTATCAACCGTACAAAGTTTATTAGAGATGATTTAAGATTTCAAGAATAACAATATCATGCACGTCAAACGATCTTCACAACCCCTGTTAGGATCAAGTCAAGCTTTCCACACGATGCAAAGCTTGAATCTTAAACTATTTGCACACTAAAAATAAGCAAGTGCTCTGTGTTGGTCCCTGGCACCGGTATGTTATGGCTAAGAGAACATTATAGGGGGTTTGGAAGGTCAATGGAAGAAAGGCTCACAAAGCTGAAAGTAGTCATTAGACAAGAGAAAGTCTTACAACCGAAGCTATGCAAGGAGTAGGGATTTCCACACAACGGATGCACATGGAGCTATAAGTGTATGAAAGCTCTCCAATGGAACTAGTGGGAGTGAATCCAACTTGCTTCCTCACGAAGACCTAGAGCTCATTTGAGGAGGCTCATCATTGGAATATACAAGCCAAGTTCTAAAATGTAAAATTCCCCAGATAGTTATGAATGAATGATAATATGAAAACTCTCTCCAAACTGAAGTATTGGTGTTAAACATGAAGCACAAGTGTGAAAACTCTCTCCAAACTGAATGATAATATGAAAACTCCCATAGTGATGCGCCCCCTCTCTCTTTATTCTCTCTTTGGCCCCTTTTTTGGGCTTTTTTTATATATATATCCTCACCGGTAGGGGCAACATCCTATATTACAATGAATCATCACACTTTTAGTACTCATAACTCATAATGGAATATCTCTGATGTATCCAACTGCATGCTCCTGCCAGTGTAGCAGTATGCATAAATAACCATGAAGCTCATCATCAAGTAACATAATGGAGGTGGATTTTATGCAGCAATATATCTCAGAATGTCTATGGAAATGCCATGATAGGTAGGTATGGTGGCTGTTTTAAGGAATCATATATGGGCTTATGTGTAGGAGAACAAAGTCCTCCCACGAGATTTGGATGCACTGGCGAAGTTTGCACCAACTCTCAATGTGAGAAAGGGCAATGCACAGTACCGAAGAGGCTAGCAAATATGGATGGTGGAACTGCCAGGAACCTGAACATAGACTCATGAGTTAAAAGATTGCAGCAAGAAAATCATCTTACAAGGAAAAGTGCAAATCACTCCAAGAGGGTCCGTGGCAATCTCAAGTCACTGTTAGCTACCCCGGCCGTAGCGCGTAACAAAAGGCCGATCGGAAATGTATCACTCGTAGCAATCATATACCATTGTTTCTATTAGCTAGTAATTTTAAGTGTGGCACATTTTCAAGTTTCTTAGACCAACCATTAAAAGTTTCTACTTACTAGTCCTTCCCGTTTATCCATTAAGCAAACTAATATCTCAAAACAACAGCAATGATTTAAGTGTAGCAGTTTAGTGATCTACAAGACCATGCGAATTTTTTCACTATACCAACTACCACATAAGCATTTCTATTCTCAACCAAGAACATATATAAGAACCATATAACTACAAAAGCTAACGGCTCTAAACAAGATATGCATGAAAACAAAGGCTAAACGCAGTACTAGAAAAAAGTGAACACTCACAGAACAATAAGAATGAAAACTAGAGTGTTCTAAGCAATAAAAACGGAGCGTGTCTCTCTCCCACACAAGTATGATAAGATCCAACCATAAAATACATCAAATAAAACTAAACAAACTGAAAGCAAAAATAAAAGACGCTCCAAGTAAAGCACATAAGATGTGACCGAATAAAAATATAGTTTCACTAGAAGTCACCTGATAATTTGTTGATGAAGAAGGGGATGCCTTGG
Source organism: Alopecurus myosuroides (assembly GCA_028641055.1). Lineage (NCBI taxonomy): Eukaryota > Viridiplantae > Streptophyta > Magnoliopsida > Poales > Poaceae > Alopecurus > Alopecurus myosuroides. The sequence continues at coordinate 313,885,657 of CM054057.1, read as the reverse complement.
GCATACCAAAGCTTAGATGCATGAGTCTTCTTGGAATTTTATGGGATGTACCACCGGGGCATCCCCAAGATTAGGCTTTTCACTCTTCTTGATCACGTCATATCATCCTCTTCTCTTGACCCTTGAAAACTTCCTTCACACCAAACTTCTCACAATCTTCATTAGCAACGTTAGTGTAATCGAAATAATAAATTCACATGGTTCAGTTTCAACACATGACTAACACTAATAAACACATTAGATACTGTCACAACTTCTTTTAAAACTCTTTTTCTCAAAAGAACACCAAAAGAAAGAGATTAAGAGGCAAATGCAATTGTTGGCACAAATCTGTCAAAACATGACAACAGGTAAAGATGATTTTTTTTCGAAAATCTTATGTTGGTCAAATAAAAAAAGTGTTCAACTAAGAAAAGTTGCTTATATAGCCCAGTATTACGCACAAAAAAACTCAGGTGATTTTGAATTTTCTGTGATCTTATACGAAATTAACAGTGGACAGCAGGAATCTGTTTCCTGCGCAGAAATCCGAAATATAGTCTCAACTTTCCACTAGAGGCTTTACTTGTCTCAACAAAAACACAAAAGAAAAGATATAGCAGGGTTGTTAAGGAAATAGACAACACCCAAGTGTAAATAAAACAAAATAAAACGGCAGAAAATGGGTTGAAAAATGATAAATAAATCCCGGTAGCGCTTTTCTTTAACGCCTTTCAGCTAGGCACAATGATTTTTAAAAGATGCTCACATAAGAGAGCATCAAGAAACAAATATAAAACACATTTAAGTCTAACCCACTTCCTATGAAAAAGAATCTTGTAGAAAAACAAGTCAATGAAGCACAAAGTGACTAGCATAGGAAGACAAAATAAGTGCAACATCAAAAATTTCAACATAAAGAGGGGAAACTTAATATTGTTGAGATGCATAAAACCATGTTTCCCTCTCTCGTAGTAACTTCCAGTAGCATCATGAATAAAATTAACAATATAACTATCACATAAAACATTCTTATCATGAGCCACATACATAAAAGAATTAATATTGTCCACATAAGCATAGTCATCCTTATTAATAGCAGTGGGAGCAAATTCAACAAAATAACTATCATTATAATTCTCATCACCATAATCATAAAATATAGGAGGAATAGTACCATCAAAATAAAAAAATTCCTCAACAGTAGGTGGACTGAAAATATCATATTCATCATTGTAATCATCATATATAGGAAGAATAATATCATCATAAGCAATAGAATAGTTATCCTCCAAAATGTGTTCATTTGTAAACATATCATCATTTTTACTAGGAGGAGATGTATCAAGCATATAATCATCAGTAGCAAAAGGATTTTCAAACACATCATCCACAAGTTTAGAGCTTTCTATATCATCATTTTGAATATCAAAAGTAGTGTGCTTTTCCCAATCATGATCACTACTATATGTAACAGGCGCTCATCATCAAAGCAAATTTCCTCCTCCGTGCTTGGGGAACTAAAAAGATCATTTTCATATAAACTAGCTTCCCCAAGCTTAGACTTTTCCATAGAATTAGCAATAATGGTGTTCAAAGAATTCATACTAATAACATTGCTATTAGCATGCAAATAAAGCTCCATAGGTTTTTTAATTTTCTCTTCAAACACTTCATGTCCTAACTCAAGATAAAGATTATAAAGCTCTCTCATATTTTTGTTGTTTTCCATTTAAGCATAAAGATAAAAACAAGTAACAAGTAAAAATAAGCCTAACTAGTGAAAATAAAAACATGAAACAAAAAGACATAATTGCAGAAAAAGGAAATAACTTCGAGCACTCACACCCAAGGATGTGAGAACCTTTTACTTTACCTCCCCGGCAATGGCGCCAGAAAAGATCTTGATGTCTACGCACACTTCTATTCTTGTAGACAGTGTGGGGCCTCCAAGTGCAGAGATTTGTAGAATAGCAGCAAGTTTCCCTTAAGTGGGTCACCCAAGGTTTATCGAACTCAGGGAGGTAGAGGTCAAAGATATCCTCTCAAGGCAACCCTACAATTAAGATACAAGAAGTCTCTTCTGTCCCCAACACACCCAATATACTTGTCAGGTATATAGGTGCACTAGTTCGGTGAAGAGATAGTAAAATGCAAGTAATATGGATGGTTATAAGTGAAAATAGCAATCTGAAATAAAAATGGTAGCAAGCAAACATGTAGCAGAACAGGCGGAAAATGGTGTTTCAATGCTTGGAAATAAGGCCTAGGGCTCCTACTTTCACTAGTGGACACTCTCAACAATGATCACATAAATGAATAACTAGATAGCTTGTCTCACTATGCTACTCTTAACCCTCTCCGATTGGACAACGAACACTAATCATTGCGTAGGGCTATAATAGCACTCCTCAAGTTTGTATTCCCATGTCTAGTTAACCCCACGCTGTCACTATGAGCGCCCTAGAAGGTACTAAGAAAACTCCACAATTCATAGAGGAGACACACACGGCATGCACACTGTCACCTTCACACCATGATCAAAGTGACTCCAAAGTTCATATTAATAAAGAACTTGAGTAGCAAAAGATGAAGAGTAACATCTACGAATTCAAATAGATTACAAAGCTCATGATCACATATAGATCACACCATGAGAGAGAGAGAGATGAACCACATAGCTACCGGTAGAGCCCTCGGCCTTGGGGGAGAACTACTCCCTCCTCATCATAGGAGATAGCAACAACGATGGAGATGGCGGTGGAGTCGATGGAGATGGTTCCGGGGGCACTTCCCCGTCCCGACAGGGTGCCAGAACAGAGATATGTCCCCCGGAACTTGTCGTCGGCGGCGGCGGAGCTACAGATGTAATTTGTGGAAAAGGTCAATTCTCCTAGGGTTTATGCATCGGGGAGTATATATAGGCGAAAGGGCGATGTCGGGGGGTGGCCAGGGGGCCCACACCCTAGGTGGCGCGGCCAGGGGACCCGTGCGACCCCATGGTGTGGCCACCCTGTGGCCCCCTCCGGGGCTCTTCGGGACTTCTGGAAGCTTCCAGGACTTCTAAGACTTCTGGCTTTCATGGGGTCCAATTCCGAGAATATTTCCAGAACAACTTTTCTGAAACTAAAAATAGCAGAAAACATGGAACTAGCTCTGTGGCATCTTGTTAATAGGTTAGTCCCGGAAAACGTAAGAAAACGTAGGAAAACATGTAGCAATTGGCATAATATCAACATGGAACATCAGAGATTATAGATACGTTAGATACGTATCGATGTGTTGTTGCCATTAAGGAGAAAACAACGATGTTTACATTGTTTACATTACACACTTTGCTTACTGCGATTATCTGTTGCTTGCAACTTAATGCCCAACGTTTATTCGGATGATATTCGGAGGGTGGATTATTTGTCATAGATGCAGTTGGATGACGGTCTATGAGTCTTTTTGTAATGCCCGCATGAATCACATAGTAATCATCATGTCATGCATCTTTCATTATCTATCAATTGCTCAGCTATAATTTGTTCACCACGCATGTTAGCTATCTTTTATGGAGACACACCTCTAGTGAACTGTGGACCCCGGTCTATTTTCTCATACTGATAATACAACCGCTGCAATTACTGTTTTCACACTGCTTCCACTGTTTTCACACTGCTACTGTTGTTTTCATATTGTTCTCATACTATTTTCCACACCATACATTTAACCTCTTTGTTATCAGCAAAACCGGTGAGAATGACAACCTCACTGCTACGTTGGGGCAAAGTGAATTAATTGTGTTGTGTAGGTTCCACGTTGTTGCTGAACCGGTAGTGCGCCCTACCACATCAACTACATCAACCTTCAGAAGTTGCTTTTCCTCCTACTGGTCGATTCAACCTTGGTTTTTTTTTCCGAGGGAAACTTGCTGCTGCACTCTTCACACCTTGCGCTTGGGGTCTCCAACGAGCGTGTGTCTACACTCCATCAGTGGGAGAGAGACACGCTCCGTTTTCATTGCTTAGAACACTCTAGTTTTCATTCTTACTATTCTATGAGTGTTCACTTTTTGCTAGTACTGCGTTTAGCCCTTGTTTTCCACTCGTATTTTGTTCAAAGATTGATAGTTTTCTTCAGTTATATATGATTAGCTCTCTGGTCTTTGATGAATATTATCTATGAGAGTTGTTTCAAACAAGTTAATTGGTTTTGGAGAAGAGTAAAATATTTCATGCTTACAACGGTACAAATAGAAGCTTGTTTAGACTGTGGCTAGACTTTATCATGTCATGTTGGATGTTATTTTAATTCTATTCTTAGTAGTTATTATTGTATCATGACGTGTCTCAAATAGCTGAGAGTGCTTAATGTGCCATTGAAAGAATCATGAGTTCTTTTTATCACATTAAAACATAAATTTGTGGTGTTCTCCTTCGAATGATTTATTTGGTTGATCTGGCGCATGCTTACACCATGTTTATGACTACAAACCAGTCACTTATAGCCTCTATGACCATTTAGTTTTTGACTTGTAATACCATTTATGCTTTGATTAATAATGTTTTTGTCGTTATGCATGATTATGTCCATTATTGCTCTCTTAATTTGTCGCTCCCAGTCTCTTGCTAGCCTCCACCCGTACTGAGTATGAGCTCTACTCGTGCATCCAACTCCCAAAAACCAAAGTTTGCCAAATGTGTCCACTATACCTATCTACATGTGGTATTTAACCGCCACTCCAAGTAAATTTCTCATGTGCTACCTTTAAACTTTCAAAATTATTTCGGTTTTGTGCCCCTGTTTTAGCTCATGAGGAAGTAGTAGTTGGGTTTGTTGTCTTCCATACTATTTAAGTATCCTGACTTGCATGCGTCATCTTCTCATCATTAATTTTTCAAAGAGCTGGTTAGACCATGATAACATCAAAAAGTTAAACAAATAAATAGGCACTCCTCCATGGTATGAGATTGTTGGCAGGCACCCGAGGATCGGTTAGCCATGGTTTGCGAAAGCAAGGTGGGGAGGAGTGTCATACTATATAAATATCATGCTATAAATGCTTAATATAAATAATTTGGAACCGCTCACAACTTGTTTAGTATGGAAGATGACGAGAACTCTATTACCATTCGTAGACATAAGCATACACCTCTCTAAAAAACTGTTTTCAACACCTCTGTTTTAATAAAATAAAAAGCTCTAGCACATGAGTTAATCTCTGCTTCCCTCTGCGAAGGGCCTTTCTTTTACTTTTATGCTGAGTCTTCATCTTCTAACTTTATGCATAGTTAAGAGAGCGTAGTTGACCTTCTGAGTTTAATGTGCACATGTCTCAAAAAAATTAGTAATTGATTCATTGTGTGTTATTACTTGCTCTCAAACTATCTGTTCTAGTCATCCACTTGAACTTTGAAGGTGTCCTGGCATTTATGTTTTGCCCCACTCTTAAGGATAAGCGAAATATCACTTGCTATGTTTACTTTATGCTCGAAACAAACGTATAACTTTCAAGTGCATTATTATTCATGATATTTTATTTGTATTATTTTCCATGTTGCAACATAGTTGCTAAGTTACATTGTCGGAATTATATCTATCATGCCTATGTTTAGAATACTTTAACCTCAGCTTGCAATTCTTTTACAATAATGTCGATCAAGTTTGTGTTGGCTGCATCTCACCTTAAAAATTATTTTGTTATCACTTACCTACTCGAGGACGAGCAGGAGTTAAGCTTGGGGATGCTGATACGTCTCAAACGTATCTATAATTTTTGATGCTCCATGCTTGTTTTCTACCAATTGTCCTATGTATTTACTATGATTTTATATTATTTATTGGACTAACCTTATAATGGTTGCAAAGTGAACAAGTTCTTGTTTTACACCTTGATGTGTAGGAATTAACAAGAAAACACAAAAGGAGACTTGTTGGAGAAGGACTCTGACTTTCCTGAAATCTGTCCACCAACAGTTTTTAGAGATTGTTAGTTTGACCCCTGAAGAAAACGTCAATTTAAGATCAAATTGCCTACAAAGTTGTTGTCTATTTCCATAGCATTCAGTTAAACCCAAGAACAACCCAATATGAGTTTGTATGCAACCCGTGGACCCGTTTTACTAGAGGACAAATATCTGATTACTGGATTACGGGAATCAGTGACGTGATTGACTCCAGCTCTTACCATATTTGATGGATTCGGCCAAGACACTACTTCGGGACCTTATTAGGGATGATAAGGGTCCCTAGGAAGGTTCTAAAGGTGCCCAAGAGCCCTTGGATCACGGGGCCATCCATCAGAGGGCCGGGGAGCATTGTCCCATCACATATAAGGAGAGGAAAACCCTAATTCTTGGGAAGCCACCAAAAGCCACGAATTTTTTCTCCCCATGGCCTCATTTCCATGGGGGAGGGCTCATCTACAGCACCAAGAAGCCATGGAGGAAGGGTCTAAGGGTCGGCGCTCCCCCATGATGGCCGACTGGTGCAAGAGGTGCCCCCTGCACTGCCGACGGCCACCAACACCGCCCTGCACCTCACGTGCTGCCCCTTCTCTATCCTCTCCACCGTCTTCACCGCCATCTCCATCGCCAATTCCTCCTTGTATACAGTGGTTGATCATCCCACACACCTCTGTACCTCCCTATGTAAACATGGTGTTTGACGTTATAAATTATTTGTAGATGATCTATTGCATCTATGTCATGTTTGTGTAGATCCCTTTTGTCATATGATTGATTGTTGAATCTCTATGGATGGTTTGAGGTATATATTGAATTTGTTACAGTCCTGTGGTGCCTTCGTATGTTTATGAACGCATGGATCACATCATAGGGTTTGTAGTATGTGGAGAAAGCTAGAGGGAGGGCTGCTTGAGTGACGGAAACATGGGCCCAATCTAGTGATTCAAGCATATGGGATAAAGAGGAACTTTTGATCTTAATGCTATGGTTGGGTATTTTTACCTTAATGTATCTTCTAGTAGTTACAGATGTTTGCTAGAGTTCCAATCATAAGTACTTGCAATCATTGCATAGTGAGAGCTTGTTAGCTTTGCCTCTCTCACATAAAAGAGGAATATCAACCTTGTATTTGACTATTTGATCATGGACAAATCCATCACAATTTCCACCACTTTTCCACACTCATGTTACTGTTAGTTTATATTCATTTAGTATACTTTATTGCTGCAACAACTAACTTCACTTTCATGTATTTATTATCCTGCAAAACTATGTTGTTTACATGTATTGTTACTCTAGTTTTATTTCCTAGATATTGCAAAACGTTTATTGTGCGTAGAGTTGTATCAGTGGTTGATAGAACCTGAAAGAATACTTATCCTACCTTTAGATCCTCGTTGGGTTCAACACTCTTACTTATTGAAAAGGCTACACACGATCCCCTATACTTGTGGGATATCAAGGGCATGAGTGATACACCACATGAGTTGTGAGAGGTAGTTCATAGGTCATGTGAGGCCATTTTGAATTCTAACAACTTACCCTCTACCTATAGCATGTTTTCCCATGACGTGCTAGGTTCCATGGATGATGAGGCGCCACTCCTAAAGATGGTGCTTCCTACGGAGAAGAAGATGTACATGGTGGATGAAGGTGTTGCCACCCCATGTCTACATCAAGATGGACAAGTCGGCCACTTGAAGGCCCCTACTACCACAACACCTACTTCACATGAGTGGAATGAAAAAGGTATGGGTGTTGTTGTGACCATGATCCCACTAGTAGACATGATGAATGATGATTGCTTGCATGCTATGGATGACCCTATTTGTGATGATATTGCCATTGACATGCTTTGCCCCAAGTTCTTAAATTTTTCTCCCATTGTTGCAACCAAAATGTTGAACAATTGTTCTTTCAAATGCTTGATTTGCAACAATGTTGTTACGCTTGATAAAGAGTTTCCCCCCATAGCATCCTCATCTTACAGAGATTCTTCGCTTTTCCATGTTGACTTGCTCAACCCTTCATCTTGCATTTCGACCATCCACACATTTCATACTTCATATTTAATTTTGATGTTTTTGGTCATATGTGAATGAAGAGACATGTCATGATGGACGATGTGTTCATTTACCACAAACAAAATTTCTTCATTTGGTCATTTGTGTGTTTGAGTACCCGCATGCTAATGTCAACTTCAATTGAACATGAGTTGACAAAACAAGATCTTGAGAGCATAATAAAATGGTGTTGCGGATCGAACCCGTCTCTAATACCTTTCTCATGTTTTGCATCAAACACGTTGAAAAATTGCTCTTCCCTTTGGTTTGTTTGCAAACATGTTTGTGATGTTGTTCTCCTTTGTGACAAGAATGCTTCCTTGATCTTTCACATAGATGATTTGTGTGTTGCAACAAGTATGATGAATAATTGTTCTTTTCGATGGCTTAATTGCAACAACAATGATATTTTGAGAATGTCTTGTCATGAGTGTTTTGGTTTCCCTTCCATTGGTGTTGCAACAAAAATGTCGAAAAATTGCTCTTTCCTATGCTTTTCTTGCACCACATGATGATAATATTTGGGACATGCTTCATCTTGTGTTTTTGCCAATGTCTCCTCTTATTTCACCAATGATTTTGACAAACTTCCATTTCCAATGCTTTGCGTGTGATACGTCTCAAATGTATCTATAATTTCTGATGTTCCATGTTGTTTTCATACCATCTGCTACATGTTTCCTATACACTTTACACCATTTTTATGGATTTCCTTGGACTAACCTATTAACAAGATGCCACAGAGCCAGTTCCTGCTTTCTGCTGTTTTTGGTTTCAGAAAAGTTGTTCTGGAAATATTCTCGGAATTGGACGAAACAAAATCCAGGCTCTTAGAAATCTGTCACGTACACGGAGTGCCGAGGGGACCCAGAGTGGGGCCCTGGAGCCACCACAGCATAGGGTGGCGCGGCCCCCCTTGGCCGCGCCACCAGGTGGTGTGGCCCCCTGGACGCCCACCTACGTTGCTCTTTCGCCTATTTAATCTCCTCCTCGGGTTAACCCTAAATACCTGAGCCTCCATCCACGAAAAATTCTATAGCCGCCGTCATCGTCAACCCTAGTTTGGGAGGGTTCTGAAGCTCTCCACGGCACCATGCCAGGAGAGGGAATCATCACCAGAGGGCTCTACATCACCATGCCTGCCTCCGGAGTGATGCGTGAGTAGTTCATCCTTGGACTACGGGTCCATAGCAGTAGCTAGATGGTTGTCTTCTCCTCTTTATGCCTCATGTTTAGACCTTGTGAGCTGCCTAACATGATCAAGATCATTTGCTTGTAATGCTACATGTTGTGTTTGCTGGGATCCAATGAATATTGAATGCTATGTCAAGTGATTACCAATCTATCATGTTAATGTTATTTATGATCTTACATGCTCTCTGTTACGAGTAGATGCTCTGGCTAAGTTGATGCTTGTAACTCTAAGAGGGAGTATTTATGCTCGATAGTGGGTTCATGCCTCCCTTTCATCCACACTCGAGCGACAGAAACGTAACAGATGGGGGATGTGTTGTTTCCATTAGGGAGAAAACAACAATGTTTTCATTGTTTACATTACACACTTCACTCAAGCCAATAATCTGTTGCTTGCAACTTTGGTTTGATTGGATGATTCTCTGAGGGTGGATTATTAGTCATAGATGCAGTTGGATAACGGTTTATGAAGTATGTTGTAATGCCCGCATGAATCTCATAGTAATCATCATGTCATGCATATGAACTACGATGCAGCCTTTATATATGTCAATTGCCCAGCTGTAATTTGTTTACCCAGCATGTTATCTATCTGTTTTGTAGAGACACCACTAGTGAACTATGGACTTGGTCCATTCTTTTACACTGATAGTACACCTACTGCAAACATTCTTTTCCTTCACTGCAATCATTGTTTTCCTCTCATTCACTGCCATCACTGTTCTCTTTTCATTTACTGCAAACAAGTACTGTTTTCCATACTATACATCTAATCCTTTGTGTTAGCAAAACCGGTGAGATTGACAACCTCACTATTTCGTTCGGGAAAAGTATTTTGATTGTGTTGTGCAGATTCCACGTTGCTGCTGAGCCTGGTAGTGCGCCCTACCAACATCAGCTGTCATCAACCTTAAGAAGTGATTTATTTCTCCTACTCGTCGATTAAACATTGGTTTCTTTTTTAGGGAATACTTGTTGTTGTTCTCTTCGTATCTTCCTGTTGGGGTCTCCCAACGAGCGTACATCTGCGCGCATCAAGCCTGTTTTCTTGCGCCGTTGCCGGGGAGGAAGAGGATTTCTGCAAGGGAAGTCTCTCACCCGCAATCTCTTTACTTTGTTTTAATTTTGCTTAGTTGATTTTATTGTGTCTTGTTTGCTTCTCTGTATAAAAAAAAGTACCTATTATAGTTGTTATTTTTGTTATCCTATTTTTAATCTTGCTAAATTGAGTATTCCTCAAGTTGAGGTTAGTTCTTTAAGCAACAAGGGGGAGAAAGTTTGAAAGATGCTTGGTATAGAATAAGTGATGCCCATCATAGATGTACTAAAAAATATTCTACCTTGATCTTTCTTAGGATTTTTTTATGTTGGTATTACTAGTTGGTATAGGTATGTTCTAGACACTCTTACAGGTGGTAATTTTATGGGAACTCCTGCTTTGGAAGCCTGTAATTTAATTGAAAGTTTAGTAGGAACAACACCTACTAAATTTGTTAAACTGAGATAACTTTAGATGATGTTGTAAAAAAACTGAACTCTATGGAGAAATTTTTCCAAATTTCCTTGATAATGCTAGCAAGGTTAATGAATCAATAGTAAGTATCAATAAAAGAATCATTGTTTTAGAAGTTAGCAATACCCATGATAATCAAAACTTCAGGATTGGTAAACTAGAGGAGGCTATGGAAAGTTTAAGTTCAACTTTTTCTTCTCTTAAGTTTAAGAGGGAGAAAACTTTTATGGGAAAAGAGCAAAAATTCATGTATGTCCCCAAGATGTCTAAACCAAAACCCCCTAATGTGCTTAAAATTAATAAAACTTTTAGTGAATCTAAGAGCGATTTACATGTTGAATCATCTTCAGGGGTACCTAAAGTACCAACTGCTACAAGCTGTGTTTTAGAGGAAATTATTGATTTGGGTGCTTCTTCACTTGAAAATACTTGATTCTTGTTTTCTGGGCCTAGCTAAAATGCGTTAAAGAAAAGCACTTCTTGGGAGATAACCCATGTTTTTATTTTGCAACGTTTTCTTTTGTTTTCTTTGAGTCAAGGTGTTGTTTACTTCTGTGTAAACTCCTTTGTATCTTTATTTTCTCGTATTTTTTTGTTCCAAATAAAGTCTCTAGTGAAAAGTTGAAGTTAGATTTGGATTTCTGCACAGGGACAGATTTCTGCTATCCACTGTTAAATTCGTATAAATTCACAGAAAGATCAAAATGACCTGAAATTTTTTGTGCTTAATCCTCAGCTATTTCCAAAAACTTCTAGTTTTTTTTTTCAATTTGAGCAACGTAAGTGCCTACAAAAAAATACGTATTTACAGATTGTTCTGGTTTTGACAGATTCTGCCTTTTTTTACTTGCGTTCTCTCTTTTGCTACGTTGAGTGGATTTCTTTGCTCATAAAACATCAGTGGTTGTAGCTAACGTATAAAAAGTATTAATAATGCTTGTGTGATGGAGAACACGTGAGTTTTTGATTATGCACTAACCCTCTAATGAGAATTACTTTGAGTTTGGTGTGAAGGAAGTTTTAAAGGGTCAAGAGAAGAGGATGATATAATGTGATCAAGAAGAGTGAAAAGCCTAAGCTTGGGGATGCCCCCGTGGTTCATCCCAGAAAATTCCAAGAAGAATCAAGCGTCTAAGCTTGAGGATGCCTTGGCATCACCTTCTTCATCAGCAACTTATCAGGCCACTTCTAGTGAAACAAAAATTTTATTCGGTCACATCATATGCACTTTACTTGGAGCGTCTGTTTGTTTTTGTTTTGTTTTCTTTTATTTTCCTTGCTGCAATAAACTTAGTTGGAACCCATCATTCTTGTGTGGGAGAGAGACACACTCCGCTTTTTCATATGAATACTCATATTCTTCGTTTTTCTTCTAGCTGCTACAAATCCTTTTAGCTCTTGTTTTTCTTGCATCTCTTATTCAGAGTTGTTAGTTCTAGTACATTAGTGTTACTCTCTTGTTTCATTGATATACATTTGGAGATTTAAAAAAAAATGGTTGGTGCTGGAAAGCGATAAAATATCTCATGCTTATAACGGTGCAAAAAGAAGCTTGTGTAGACTGTGGCTAGACTTTATCATGTCATGTTGGATGTTATTTTAATTCTATGCTTAGTAGTTATTGTTGTAGCATGACTTGTCTCAAATATCTGAGAGTGCTTAATGTGCCATTGAAAGAATCATGAGTTGTTTTTATCACATCGAAGCATAATATTGTGGTATTCTCCTTAGAATGCTTTATTTGGTTGACTTGGCGCATGCTTACACCATGTTATGACTACAAACCATTCACCTATAGCCTCTATGATCATTTAGTTTTTGGCTTGCAATACCGTTTATGCTTTGATTAATAATGTTTTTGTCGCTATGCATGATTATGGCCATTACTGTTGTCTTAATTTGTCGCTCCTGGTCTTTTGCTAGCCTCCACCTGTAGTGAGTATGAGCTCTACTCGTGCATCCAACTCCCAAAACCAAAGTTTGCCAAATGTGTCCACCATACCTACCTACATGTGGTATTTAACCGCCACCCCAAAGTAAATTTCTCATGTGCTACCTTTAAAACCTTCAAAATTATACCTGTTTTGTGCCCCTTTTTTTTTAGCTCATGAGGATGTAAATAGAGAATACTTATCTCACTTGTTGATTGGACTTTACAAACTTGGACTAGTGGCACATCCGCTTATCCAATTGATAGAAGAGCTGGTAACGGGGTGCCCAGCCCCAAACTTGGTTACTATAAATTATCTTCCTTCTCTTGCCCCTGATTTATTAGTCAAAGCATAATTGTGTAAACAAAAGAGAAGAGAGATGATCTACTGACCCTAGTAAGCGTCCTTCAATGGGAGCCGCTCCTGTAAAGTCTAGTTGGCTTGTGATGTACTGTATTGTCTGTTTACCATTCGTTGACATAAGCATACACCTCTCTAAAAAAACTGTTTTCAATACCTCTATTTAATAAAATAAAAAGCTCTAGCACACTGAGTTAATCCATGCTTCCCTATGCGAAGGGACTTTCCTTTACTTTTATGTTGAGTCTTCATCTTCTAACTTTATGCACAATTAAGAGAGCGTAGTTGTCATTCTGAGTATAATGTGCATCAGTCCCAAATATTATTATTGATTGATTCATGATATATTATTATTTGCTCTCAAATTATTTGTTTCTAGTCTCCACTTGAACTTTGAAGGTGTCGTGACATTTATGTTTTGCTCCACTTTTAAGGACAAGCGGAATACCACTTTCCTATGTTTTCTTTATGCTCGAAACAAACGTATAACTTTCAAGTGCATTATTATTCATGATCTTTTATTTATGTTACTTTTCATGTTGCAACATGGTTGCTAAGTTTCATTGTTAGAATTATATCTATCATGTCTATGTTTAGAGTACTATGATCTCAGCTTACAAATACTTTTACAAATATGACGATCAAGATTATGTTGGTAGCATGTCACCTCATAAATTATTTTATTTTTATCGTTTTACCTACTCGAGGACGAGTAGAACTAAGCTTGGGATGCTTGATACGTCTCAAACGTATCTATAATTTATGATGTTCCATTTTATTTTCATACCATTTGCTACATGTTTCCTATACACTTTACATCATTTTTATGGATTTCCTGGGACTAACCTATTAACAAGATGTCACAGTGTCAATTCCTGTTTTCTGCTGTTTTTGGTTTCAGAAAAGTTGTTCTGGAAATATTCTCGGAATTGGAGGAAACAAAATCGCAGGGTCTTAGAAATATGTCACGTACACGGAGTTCGGAGCGGACCCGGAGGGGGGCCTTGGAGCCACCACACCATAGGGTGGCACGAGCCCCCTTGGCCGCGCCACCAGGTGGTGTGGCCCCCCTGGCCGCCCACCGGCATTGCCCTTTCGCCTATTTAAGCTCCTCCTCGGGTTAACTCTAAATACCCGAGTCTCCATCAATGAAAAGTTCTATAGCCTCCGTCATCGTCAACCCTAGTTTGGGAGGGTTCTGAAGCTCTCCTCGGCACCCTACCGGGAGGGGGAATCATCACCGAGGGCTCTACATCACCATGCCTGCCTCCGGAGTGATGCGTGAGTAGTTCATCCTTGGACTACGGGTCCATAACAATAGCTAGATGGTTGTCTTCTCCTCTTTATGACTCATGTTTAGATCTTATGAGCTGACTAACATGATCAAGATCATCTGTTTGTGATGCTACATGTTGTGTTTGCTGGGATCCGATGAATATTGAATGCAATGTCAAGTGATTATCAATCTATCATGTTTATGTTATTTATGATCTTGCATGCTCTCAGTTACTAGTATATGCTCTGGCCAAGTTGATGCTTGTAACTCCAAGAGGGAGTATTTATGCTCGATAGTGGGTTCATGCCTCCCTTTCATCCATGCTCGAGTGACAACCATAAGAGATGGGGGATGTGCTAGTTGCCATTAGGAGAAAACAACAATGTTTTCATTGTTTACATTACACACTTTACTTAAGGCAATAATATGTTGCTTGCAACTTAATACCCGAGGTTTGATTGGATGACGCTCTAAGGGTGGATTACTAGTCATAGATGCAGTTGGATAACTGTCTATGAATTATGCTGTAATGCCCGCATGAATCTCATAGTAATCATCATGTAATGCATATGCACTACGGTGCAGCCTTTATATCTGTCAATTGCCAGCTGTAATTTGTTTACCCACCATGTTATCTATCTGTTTTGGAGAGACACCACTAGTGAACTGTGGACCCGGTCCATTCTTTTACACTTATAATACACCTACTGCAAACACTGCTTTCTTTACTGCAATCATTGTTTTCCTCTCATTCACTGCCATCACTGTTCTCTTTTCATTTACTGCAAACAAGTACTGTTTTTCGTACTATACATCTAATTCTTTGTGTTAGCAAAACAGTGAGATTGACAACCTCACAGTTTTGTTGGGGCAAATTGTTTTGATTGTGTTGTGCAGATTCCACGTTGCTGCTGAGCCTGGTAGTGCGCCCTGGCAACATAAGGTGTCATCAACCTTCAGAAGTGATTTATTTCTTCTACTGGTCGATTAAACCTTGGTTTCTTTCTGAGAGAAAACGCTGTTGTGCTCCTCATACCTTCCTCTTGGGGTCTCCCAATGAGCGTACATCTACGCGCATCAGTGTGCAACTCCCAAAGCTTCATCGAGATTTTGTGTTCTCGCATTTTGGAGATGTTTCAGTGACTTGATTGCACCTTGACCTTGCATATGCACTAGATGCCATATATTTGTGTTGTGCTAACGGTGTTATGAACAAGAACGGACATGTCATGAATGATGTGCTCCTCTATCTTGCACACACATGGTTTGCTTGGTCTTTGGTGTGTAGGTTCTACCTTTGAATGAGATGGCATGCGTGGCTACTTCACCACCTTTCTATGACGGAGGATCTTACAAGACAACCACATCGACATATTGCTAAGGTGCATTCCCTCTACATAGAAACCCATGCTATGAGCTTCAAGAATCGGCTACTCTTTGAGTTTTGTTTTGTCTTTATTGTGAGCTTGATAGGTTACATGAAGGCCAACGGAACATTGAAGAGCTGCCATACCCTTTCCATCAAGAATGACCACATGATGACTTCGACTTCTACGACAATCCATCTACCTACTCTACACGTTGATGACGAGTTAGCGTCGATGAAGACTCTTTTTCAAGTGGGGGGGGGGGGAGATGATGCAGCGTGACCTATCCCACTAGGCATGTCTCACACTCCATCATATGTCAAGTCACCATGGATTCAAAAGGTGAACTCACTCCTCTTCTATAAACCACTTCGTACCCCTTTGGATGGTATACTACTTGACCATCTACCCCCCGTGCATTGCTATTCCCGACAGCGGAATCGATAGATGTTACCACGGAGCGGTACCAGGCAACCTCATTCCTGATTTTCCGTCCTGCCTTTGCTACTTGTTTCAATGCCTTAGACCGTCTTCCACTCATTTAATTAGAAATAAAACCTCTTCCCTGCTCTTGCACTGAGGTAAGCATTCAAATAGCAAATCAAGGAAAAAAATATGGTATTTACTTTCTGAATCCACATACAGAGAAAGCGGACGTGCCCTTATTAGCACAGTTGCAAATCCAAGTATGAGTCGTCGAGTACGGATGCTAGGGGAGATGCCGAGGAAGCCCATGATTCAAGGCCATCCAAGGTGTACGCGTGGGAGAGAAGGAAGAAACGAGAAGACAAAGAAGAAGAAGGGCAGGAAACCCGGCAAGGCCGGCCTCCCTGCTCCTCAGTCCGGGCTCCCAGCCGAGACAGTCGGCCTCCACCCCGGCCTCAGGCTGGCCGCCCTGCTCCTCAGGCCGGGCTCCTAGCCAAGCCAGCCGACCTCCACCCCGGCCCCGGGCCGGTCTCTCTTCTCCTTAGGCCGGCCACCCAACTGAGCCACTCGGCCTCCCAAGCTGGCTTCCCTGCGACTTACGTGCCTGCGTGCAGTGATAGGGAATATTCCCTTGTATCCCTCTACCTACCCCCTACTACTATATATAGGATCCACCCCGTCCTTCCTAGACAAGAGTTAGTATGAGATAGAACTAGGCCTTGTGCTCCCCCTCCCACGTGGAGAACCTCCCCCATGGGATCTATGGCTACTCCATAGATTCATCTATTGGACTGTATCAAGATCTCTCCAAGTAGCTACTCTTTCACCTCATGATTCCGGTAGTTCTTGCCAACCTTCCCCTTACAGATTTTGTTGGATCGGTGGACCGGCCGGTGAGAGGAATCGGCTCCAATTAGCGTGTTGTTGACTTGGGTTTACGATCCCTCGTAGGCTCCACGAGTTATCTCCCCTTTTGTGTGCGTGAGTTCATCATGTTCTTCGGGTTCTTCCCGATCTCCCCACCTCTCGTGCGTCAATCCGTGAAGATCGGGCCACCCTAGAGGTCTAGCCTTCATCATCTGGTATCAATAGCAAGGTTGCCACGGATTTGACACCCTTCAATACGTGAAGATCGGGCCACCCTAGAGGCCTACCCTTCATCATATTTAGTTTCTAAGAGAAAACGAAAAGGCCAAAGGAATTGGAGGGGGGAAAGAAAAGGAGAGGAGGACTTCTCCCAATATGAAAGGACTCCTAGTTGGACTAGGAGTCCAATCTGAATTGGGAGGGAGGGCCAATGCGGCCACCTCCTTGAAGGTTGCGAAATGGGGGAAGGACTCCTCCCCCAAGGCAAGTCTCGCTCCTCCTCCACCTATTTAAAGGACCCCAATCCCATGGGATTTCACACATCAATTGACCTCATGCCTTCTCTCTCTATTGAATTAGAGCCTCTAGTTAAAATTTCTAATTAGAGTCCCTCTACTTGAATTAGAGACTCCAATTATAACTTCTAATTGGAGCCCCTCTAATTTAACCAGAGCTTATTCTAATTAGGTTTTTGAGGTGTCCTCTCCCAATTAGATCTAACTTCTGATTACCCTCTCTCTTTCTCTCTCTCATGTGTTGGGAACTCCACCTTCATATACACACGTAGTGCCTAGTCCTGGACGACGAAACTCTGCAGAATTGATCTGGCGTATGTGTAAGAACTCTTAGAGGGGTAACACGTGAGACCCTCATTATGTTGGATCAAGGTGCCGAATACGGGGAGTCGGAAACATCCTCACGCACATGCTTGTGCGTGAGGATCTTCAACAGACTTCATCGACATCTCTTCCGCAACTGCGGTGCTGGTAAACGATCTCGAACTAGATCATGAAATTATTATTCGCTTGTATCTTTATAGATAGATCTCGGGGTCGAGTAGCGTGCATGGAAAAAATTTAAATTCCTGTACACGCAACACAGTACTACATTCATGGCGGAAGGTGTCTTGGTTTTCGAGCAGTGTGCAGAGAGCTTTCGCTTCAATCTAGGCGGAGCCTGGGTGTTTCCCACGAAGGGTGTTAATGCATGGCGACAGGGAACTGTTCACCAAAGTTATAGGCGCCCACCTACCCTCCCGCGCTGCTATAAAACACGATGCCTTTGCCTCTCCGCCGAGCACACCTACCGTGGAGCTTCTTCCTTCCTCTACAACAAGTGCTATGAATCACCACGAGCCGGCTCCTCATTGCCACGATGGGAAGAGATCCTCCCAAGGTGCTCCACCGTCCTTGTCCCCACCTCCGCATGTTCTTTGCACCAAGCGGCCTTCCCATAATGGGGCGAGCTCATCCCATGTGTTGGTGCCTGCACCGTGCCCACCACCACGATGAGACGATATGCTGACGGAGGAGGAACCGCGCGAGCTCATCCGCACAAACACCCTGCATGCAGGCTCATTCCGCCTCCCGGATGGATGGGCGACCAACATCGTCCACGTCCCGGTGCCGTCGTGTCTCACTGGTCAGGCGCGAATCGAATCGACTACATCGACAACTGTTGGGGACCATTCCACATGAGATGTTGCGCAACCCACAGTATGTTCCGTCTTGACCGTACTAGGATGGGGGAAGTGGAGCTGGAGTACCGCGGGTGGCTCTATAGCCACTTCCCCACCAACGATGACATAGTTTTTTTCGTCGGACGACTTACTGTCGCATGTGAACTTTGATGACTCCGACACCGAGCAAAACCCCGACGAGATGTACCAACGCCTTCCGGAGGAGACTTTTTTTTGATAAGGAGTATGTATTCATATCGTGGAGATAACAATTACACTCAGCCTCTGTAACAACTCAATACCAAAAGGTATATCAGATGCACACAACCAAAAAGAGAAAGCTAAAAGAAAATAAGAAAAAAAGCCCCGCTATAGAGTTCCAATCAATGCAACAAAAACATAACCACCACCAGAACAGCCCCTGATGTTCAGCTCTCCAAAAGCAATGTCTTCAAGAAGGAAACAGTGCATTTGCGACCTCTATGCCCGATCCTAGATCTCGGATTTTCACCGTGGAGATAGTCCTCGCTCTCAAAACAATGTCTTCAAAAGGACCACTGCCAGACACAACCAATTAAGTCCAGACCTTGGGGTTTTCACGCTGAAAGTTCAGACTTTGAACATCACTTGGGCTGCTGCCCCCGCTTACATGCTGCTGCCACGAATCTTGAAGCTCCAAGCCAGTTCCACATCAATACAGAGACTTCGAGTGCCATGGCTAGTCCTCCAACCTCAACTTCGATGACCTTCTCGCCTCTGACTTGACCATGGATTTGCCCATGGTGGCAACAAGAGCAGAGCTCCACGCCGCTCTGTGCATTGCGACCGAATCCCACCTAATCCAGCAATCTCCAGGCATCGTCCATGGGAGTTCGCCGGCGGAGCCTTCCGGGACCCGACACTTTGGCTAGATCAAAGAACCTACGTCAGGCAGATCATCGTCCTTGCATGGTGTGAAACCCTAGGACCACCGCTATTATTCTCTAGCCTCGCAGACCCCGACGCCTCGAGACCACTTCCAGCAATATAGTAGGGGTGAACCAACGCACAAATTGGGTCGCCGGCGTGTCCAAAGTCACAACCGAACCACCCTATTGGCCCTGACCAGACCTTATAGCCCAAATCGAAGCCCAACAGGCTAGATCGAGCAACCAGGCCCGAACGACCCGTGCATCCGCATCCGGACGCCATACGTCGAAGGAGCGACCACACGACGGCGCCCCACCACCTTCTCCACGTCGAGCCACAACGCAGACGACCCCCAAGCACTGGAGCAACCGCCGAAGCAGGTCACCCAAGTCCGGAGATCCACGCCGCCTCCCTGCCGTGCGCCCCTGAACCAGCGTTGGTGCTCCGCTCCCAGAAGCTCCGGCCAGGCGCGCTCACCATGCCCTCCGTCATAGATCGGTAGGGCCCGCCACCGCCATCGGTGCCGGCGACGGCAGCGGCCGGAGGGGATCCAATCTAGGTTTTTTTTTGCTAGGGTTGAGGTTCCTCCGGAGCCGCCCGAGGGAGAGCGACCCGACTAGGTTCAGGAGGAGATGCCCCTGGTGCATCAAAGAGGAGGAGGAAGACGACGACTAGCTGCCGGCCCCATAGTGGTCCGGCATGCACATGCATGCCGCCATTCCCACCTCCTTGGCGCCACCTCCACTCCCACTGTCGGCACCTACCGCTCACAATCCACTTCTTCCTCGCCTATAGCCGCGCCGACTACCGCAGGGCACCAACACCTGCATCGCCGGGCACCTGCCTGTACTGCAGGTGCCGGGCTGTGCCGTCCCGCATATTATTAGATTATTTGGTTTAGTTTAATCCAAATTTCGTTTTATATAATTTTTCCTAGAAACTTGAATGAATGAAGTCCCTTTATTTTCTTGTTCAAATACTGTTTAAGAAATCTATTAAGAGCAGGAAAAAAGGCAAGTTTCTCCTCACTTGTGACTAGAACGCCACGTACACTACTGTCCACTGGGTGGCTAAGTTTGTCGGGCCCACTTGTCATCTCTTTTCAAGTAAAGTACACCAGACAGCCAAACAGCGACCGCACAGCGACAGGGTGCTCTTTTTCTCGGAACCACGCGGCGTCTCTCTCTTCCACGGCCAGGCTACGGTGAGAATTACCGTTTCGCCCCTCACCGCCGTCCCACGACCATCCTTTCCCGTGCACCGGGCCTCATGCACCAGAGACACATCGCGCCGTCGGTAGCGCACTACGACATTCCGGCTCTCTGGCCGGACCATCATAGTCCAGGTCCAGTTGATCTTGCGTACCCCTAGAGAGGAATTACTGCCATTTCCATCGCCGGATATCCCTCTCCTTCCCTGCACCCACCGCACCGAACAGCATGCCACTTTCACTATGGACCCTGCCTCGCGATGCGTGCGTGTATTATCAGACGTCTGCACCGGGTCCACGCAGAAGCAAGCCGCGCAGCCTCCGCCCTCCTTCCTTTTTGACTCTTGTACTGCTCCCCCCACCCCGAGCTCTCCCGACGCACATACCTACCCGCATCTACTCCTCCGGCTCCGAGCAAACCACGCGCCGCCCTTGACCGGAGCTTTACCGCCGCCATGGACCCGCGCTTCCCGCCTCCGGCGCCGTCCTCCGCTGGAGGGGGTGGGGTCCCGCCGCGCGGCCACCGGCGAGCCCACTCCGAGACCTTCATCCGGTTCCCCGACACGGACCTGCTGCTCGACCCGGACAGCGACTTCTCCTTCTCCGACATCGACTTCCCCTCTCTCTCCGATGACTCACCCGCCGTCTCTTCCAACCATACCTCGCACCCCCCGCCGCTGCCGCCGCCAGGGGCTGGCGCGTCCGCGTCACCGGCGCCGCGGCCGCCTGGCGGGGGCGGTGCGCACATGAGGAGCCTATCGCTCGACGCCGCCTTCTTCGACGGCCTCACGCTGCAGGGAGGAGGAGGAGGCGGGGCTGGGCATAAGAGGAGCGGGTCGATGGATGGAGCGAGCTCGCCGTCCGAGGGCGAGTCCGCGCTCTCTGCGGGGCTGCCGGACTACGCCAAGAAGGCCATTCCCGCCGAGAGGCTCGCCGAGCTCGCGCTCCTCGACCCCAAGCGCGCAAAGAGGTGAGGTCCTCTTCAGCTTTTCCCCTTCACTTTATCCTTATTGCTAAGCTTGATAGATCCAAAGGCAGCTCGCTGCTAGTTCAACTGCCCTGCGGCTGCGGGATCTGACTCCTTGCTAGTGCTGCCTAATTTTGCGTTCTAGGGTTTCCTCTGGTTCAATCGAGTTATACTTTAGGTGTGGTTTCATCATTCTTGGTGGTCTCTGGTGTGCAGGATTCTGGCGAACAGGGTGTCGGCGGCGAGGTCGAAGGAGAGGAAGATCAAGTACACCGGCGAGCTGGAGAGGAAGGTGCAGACACTGCAGACAGAGGCGACCACACTCTCGGCACAGCTCACGCTTCTTCAGGTGTATATAATTACTTCGTGTTTTCTGTACTCGGAGTCGGTGGTAGTAGTATGATTGTTTGAGCCAGCCATAATTATTTGACTTTGTTTAACTGCAAGAAAGGTGAACCTGATATTCTATCGGATTGATATTCTATCTGATTAGTCTACATTAGTTGGTTGCTTTGTTGTGTTAGACAGGTGTGACAACTGCATTGGTAACTTGTACGAACCTGACTAACTCAAAGCTTGCGTCCTGACATAAGCAACCAGGATAAACAGATGATTGCTTTTACTTACAACTTCTTGTGACCCGTTATAGTATTATATATATCTTGCAAATAATATATTTCATTAGCTTAGCTTATCTGTTCCCCTCATGTAACTTGGCCTTTTAAACCGTTCTCATCAGTAGAGTTGTTGACATTGCTATGAACATTTCTTTAAAGTCAGCAGCCAACTTATCTCCTGTTGATACGGTATTCCCTTTCTTTATTCCATCAATGGAAATTTGTAAAATTACACTTTTTTTAATACTATTCTCGTCCATTTTCTGATATTTTTGGGTCACAAAATATCTCGGGTTACATACTTTTTTGGTAAGATCACGATGCAGAGGCTGGGGCTATGCTCCCATTTTGAAAAAAAAAACTTTTTGGTAAGATAGAATGCATTACCTTCTGTTTTATCAGTCCCATCTGACATTCTGTGACAATTGCGTTCTATGTTTTGTACCACTGAGCTATTTTCTAGGTACTTCTCGTTGTTTCCGCGAGCGTTGATTCTGTATTTAGCTTTATGTTTAATGGAACGCGGTTACTTCTCTAAAAAAGTTGTTAGTGCTTTTGATAAATGATAATTGCTTGTTCAAGCATAGCGGATGACATGGTCCTAATGGGATTAAGTCTCCGTTTGGTAGAAGCTACTTTTCACATGCCGCTGTTTGTCATTTTGAGATTGCAAATTTCACTTCCTGAGGACTCATCATGAAGTTATCAACTTCAATTTATTTGCTCGTCCCACTTTTGCTTGTTATGGTGAATAGCTCTTTGGATGGATCCACCCACCTTTAATGAATCTGTAGTGTGTCATATCGAATCATGACTACGTTATAAAACTCTTGTGTGCTAAGCTGAACCTACAAATAACCTGAGTATTTGGAGAAAACTTCCTTGGAGTAGGTTAACTTTCCAAGTTTGATTTGCTGTTTAATGAAAATGTATAAAAAACATGATGAATCAAATAGTTTCCTACCTGTAAATCCAGCGCATTTTACATGAGCTTGTAATGGATCTCTTGTATAGCCCTTGAATAGCTAACTGCCAATTCCTAGTTACACAAGGATAGCAGTTCATAGTATTAAGGTGAACCTTAGAACATATGTACGTCCAAATGAGTGCTCTGGAGCAAATAATCTGATCATGTAGTTGATGTGACTACTACATTAATTGCACCCAAAAGTAGGTGTGACAATGCAGGCGCCTCTCTACTTGATTGGTCAGTCATGTCAAAAACAGGGGTAGCGATGCTTTACTTGAAAGATGGTTTGATTGAAGATGTTGGAACCAAATGGCTGGTGTTAGGGTGAAGCTTTGGCGTGGTGGGTGGGATAGTAAGAGTCTTGGACAGTGCTGAATGTCTAATTTACGCTGGAAAAAGGAATAAGGAAGCGAAAGAAATTTATTAAAACCTCATCCAGATTCAATATTAGAATTTTCTAGGGAAGTTGGTTGATTTTGTACTTCTTGGTAACACTATTTTCTTGTTAGGGTGAATTCAAAACTATACTCCACTGACTAGCGCTTGTGATTGCTCATCAGTTGATTGAGTTTTATCGCATTTATCTTATCTGTTTCTGGTATTGGATTTTTTTTGTAATCCAGAGGGACACTTCTGGTTTAACTGTCGAGAACAGAGAGCTCAAACTCCGGTTGCAGTCCATGGAAGAACAAGCCAAACTTCGAGATGGTATGTGCTAGTCTTGTTTTTGAAGTATGTTACAGTTGACGTAATGTAGGTTCAGAACAAAAATTCTCCTGTACTGTAAACATTTAACATTTAAGGCTCCGAGGTCAACTGATGACCAACAAGTCACCTCATGACAATAAATCTGTTTCATGCAGCTCTGAATGACGCCCTGAGAGAAGAAGTCCAGCGGCTTAAGATAGCGGCAGGTCAAGTTCCAAGCATGAACGGTAACCCCTTCAATGGAGGACTACAGCATCAGCAGCAAATGTCGAACTATTTCTCGCAACAGCAGCAGCAGCAGCAGCAGCAGCAGCAGATGCATTACCTAGGTGGTCAGCAAGGTCGTCATCAGCAGCAGCAGCAACAACAACAAAACCATCCCCAGAATTCTTCAATTGGAGGCCAGTCGTTGAGCGGTCAGTCCCTAAGCGATTCCATGGATTTCATGTGAGGAGATCCTAGGCACTCAAAGCCTCGTACCGACCACAACTTGGTAGCTGTAAAGATAACTGATGTATATCGTATGCACATGAATCATTCGTAGGGTAGCTAGCTGTTCTTTGTACCATTAATCAAGAAAATTCATCCGTGTGTTGTGGTCGATCATCTCTTTGGTTTTTCTTTTTGGGGTCATGCATGCCTTAGCCTGAAGTCTGACCAACAATGCTTAACATGTTGCATGTAGTTGTCACCCTGTGTAAAGGTGTTATGGTGAATGAAATGGTTTCTGGTTGGAAGTTTGGAACTCTTCGGGTTTCATTCACGGAATAGAAGGCCTCGTGGTGGATACTACCATGGTTTTAGCTACGGATTTGCAAAAAATAGCACCATGAGCCTGTAGATTGTTGGAGTGGTTGCTTTCAGTTGCTGACATGTGCTGAAAGTTAATATTCGTTGTATTTGCGTGAATTCCAAGCTGTTGGCTCTCTCAGTCGCTCGACGCGCCCTATGCCGGAAGTTGATGTGATGTATGATGTGCGTTCACTCATCCGCTCGAGAATGTGGCACCATCCTCCCATTTACCCCCCTTTCTCACGTCTATGGAGTGGAAAATAATACTGCTTGGAGATGCCATGTCGTTTTCGTCGAACCATATTATTGTCGTGCTTAAAGTTCGTCGCAACAAGAAGGTTCTAGCTTTGGTCTCAACACGATCACATTTTTTTTGCAAGTATGTAAGTTCTCAACTTAAGATTGTACCCTCTCCCCTCTAAAAAAAAATCTGTATTCTAAACTACAAACCTGATTGATCTTACAAAAAAAAAAGGATATGTACTTATCTACCTTGTTTGATTCATCACCCTCCAACTATTTTTTTTTGGTAATGCGCTAGAAGAAGCTTCAATCCAAATTAATTAAATTTATAACTTTTTTCTAAGTCAAACTTTTCTAAGTTTAACCAAATCTATAAAAAAAAGCTAGTATCTACAATATCAAGTACATATAGTGCGCACATATATTTTATGATGAACAAAATGAAACTAATTCTATTTTATAAATATTGCAATACTTTATATAGTGTTAGTTAAATTTTACATGTTTAATTTAAGATAATAAATCTATAAATATTTTTGAAATCAATAAATCTTTTTGAGTGGTGTGCGGCGGCTTGGGCCGGGCGAGAAATAGGTCAGACCTTTTTTTGACATGGAAAAATAGGTCAGATTTTTCTAACACAAGCAGAGCCCAACTGATTTGTTTTTTTCTAATGTTCAACAGACCCCAACTGATATCATATCATTCTGACTTTGCCCCTGCTAACTTTTCCCTAGATACCTTTTCGTCCTTGTCTCGCTCTCGCGAAAAGGGAGGCGACTAGGGTTTCCTTACCGATGGAGCTCGACGATCTCCGACGACAGATCTCTCTCCTCTCACTGTACGACTGATCTATCTCCTCAATCTTAGAAGCTGCTCGGGCTGATAAAGGGTCGACTCGATCGTCTGCCCGGCCTTGGTAGCGCCTGGATTAGGGTTTGAGGTTAGGTTCGGTCATGGCGGCGGCGGGGGAAAACGGTGCAGCGAGCGGTCATGCAGAGAAGGGGTTGGGTGAAGCACCCCCTGGATGAACTGCTACGTAGCCTCAATCTCAAGGGGGAGGACATAACAGAAATTTTTGTGCCTAAGGAAGAAGTTGAAAATCTAAGGGAAGGAACAAAGTGGATGGAAGTAATGCGACTCTTATCTCCAAAACCCTTTAGCGCGGCATCGCTGAAGAAGAAGATGCGTTTTTCCTAGGCTCCTGCCCAAGATGTGACTTTCCGTGATCTGGAAGACAACAAATTCATCGTTCAAGCCAGTTGCCTTGGGGATTGGCAAAGAATCACAGAACATGGTCCATGGATCTTTAGGGACCATGGACTATTGATTGAAAAATACGATGGGAGTTGCAAAGCTTCGTCGGTTGAACTGAACCGCATCCATGCATGGGTGCAGATCCACGACATCCCCGAGCTGTACCGCAAGAAGCCGACCATCTCCGCTTTATCAACCAATATTGGGGAAGTCATTACTGTGGATATGAGAAGTTCTAAGGTAGGCGGAGGAGACTTTGTCCGTGTCCGTGTGTGGCTGGATTCAAGGAAGGATCTTACTCGCTTTGTCACAATTAGACCGGAAGGTCAGGCTCCGGTGATCACAAGGGTGAAATATGAGAAAGTGCCTCGCTATTGGGCTGTCTGCGGCATCATGGGGCATGTGCAGGAAGAATGTGGCACTGGTGTTCACCCTGTGGGTGCGGAAGTATTTGGGAAGTGGATGCTGGCAGATACAACTTGGAACCGTGCACAACTCCGAGGTGGCGACGTCCAGAACCAAAACGATGGGCCACCGAGATGTGCACCCAACAATGATGGGAGGCGCGGAACTAGTTACCGGGGTCGTGGTGGTCCGGGCAGAGGAGGAGGACGCACTGGGGGGCGAGGCCGTGAGGGAGCCCAACCAGTTGCAGAGAACCGCAAGCGTAACTCCGCTGATGCTAGCCTCTATGATGGCAGCCCGACCAAAGGCGGACAGACTACTACCCCAGCACCTCTCATGCTTGAGTAGAAGCAACCATGAGTCATTGGCCCTAGTGAGGAGGAGAAGGGGGCACATAAACAACCGAACTTTGGTGATACGACGGGAACAAAGAGCTACATGCTGATGTCGGGCACTCCACCCCTACCACCATCAGCCAGGGAGCTGAAACGGCCCAAGAAACATACAACCCCAAAGAAAGACAAACATTCTTGAGGATCGGCGGGCTCTTCTACGGAGCTCCTCCGGGAGCAATGAGTACCTACCTCTGGAACTGTCGTGGGCACAGCAACGCCGCGACAGTTCACGAGCTTCACGATTTCGCGAGGGAGTTTGCTCCCTCTATTCTATGTGTTGTGGAGACGCAAGTCCACAATCCTAGGGTGGAATGCTAAGCTGGAACATTGGGTATGACAATGTGTTTGCTGTTAGTAGTACAGGTCGTAGTGGCGGCCTGGCAATTTTTTGGAATAATGAAATAAAGCTGGATATTTTACCTTACCCTCAGTATCATATCGATGCAGCTATGTTTCCTTCCGAGGGGGGGCCATGCCGACTTACATGTGTGTACGGAGAGGCACATGTCCGCGAACGCCACAAGACGTGGGATATGTTCCAATTCATAAAGGAATCATCCCCGTTACCGTGGCTTTGCATTGGAGACTTTAATAAAGTACTCCTTAGGAAGGAGCACATGGGGGTTCATGAGAGAAGTAATTCTCAGATTCAAGCTTTCAGGGACACTGTTGACACGTGCGAGCTAATGGATCTCGGTTTCACGGGAACACCTTGGAACTTCGAGAACAGGGTGACCGGCGGATCATATTGCAGAGTGAGACTCGACTGTGCACTGGCTACGGCAAGCTGGAGTGCGAGGTTTCCCTTGGCATCCCTTCAGCACTTGACGGTAGGGGCATCTGACCATTCCGCTATCCTACTACGACATGAACCAAAGGAGCATCAGTCCCCTCACACTCGACTTTTTCGCTATGAATCGATGTGGGAGTCGCATGGAGAATTTGCGCCTATGCTCAAACAGGCGTGCAAAGCGGATACGTGCATTTCCATGCATGGCTTAGAGGAGAAGCTGAAGGGTCTTTCGGGCTCCCTTTCATCATGGGGTCGCGACACTTTCGGCCATGTCCGGAAGGAACTGAAGCTTTTGAGGAGAGAGCTTGCTGAAATGCGAGCTCAACCTGATAGGGTTGACCCAACTCACCAAGAGCTGAAAACGGTGGAGTGAATTGTAGAACTCCAGCACAGGGAGGAAATGATGTGGTGACAACGGTCACGCATACAATGGCTGGCGGAGGGTGACCGCGACACGAGATTTTTTCACCTAAGAGCTAGCAAGCAGAAGAAGAGAAATCGTATATCTCGCTTGCGCTGGGCGGATGGCTCATTCACGGAAGACCTGGATGAACTCAGCCATATGACTAAGGAATTTTACAGTGTACTTTATACTTCGGAGGCAACAACGGGAATTGATGAGGTGTTGTCTTCGGTTCCGGTTTCTGTCACGCATGCAAGGAATGATGGTCTGATGGCACCGTACAAGGAGGAAGAGGTGAAACATGCGTTGTTTCAGATGTTTCCTCTAAAGGCTCCAGGACCAGATGGCTATGCCGCTCAATTCTTCTAGAAACACTCGGAGTTATGTGGTGAAGAAGTGACAAGGGCAGTACTACGCATTTTACACGGATATGAAAGTGCGGAAGGGATCAACAAAACCTTCATCGTGTTGATCCCAAAAATTGCCTCTCCGGAGGAGCTCGGCCAGTTCCGACCCATATCCCTTTGCAATGTCATTTACAAAATTGCATCTAAGGTTATTGCCAATAGATTGAAGGTTATCTTACCATATATCATATCGAAAGAACAATCTGCCTTTGTTCCGGGTAGACTCATTACGGACAACATTATCACAGCTTTTGAGTGTCTTCATTTTATGAAGAGAAACAACGCCAAGAAGCACCAGCATTGCGCCTTAAAGATGGATATGCGAAAGGCATACGACCGCGTGGAGTGGACGTACTTAAAGGCAATAATGGAGCGCATGGGTTTCCATCGCAGATGGGTGGATCTTATTATGTGGCTTGTCTCATCGGTGTCCTTCTCGATCTTATTTAACGTAACACCACTTGATGAGTTTCAACCATCAAGGGGGTTGATATGTCCCTCGACGGGAGGCTAACATTTGTAAACCCCAAGAGAAAGGTTATGAAGTGTGTAGCGGTAAGTTTTCCCTCAGAAAAGAAACCAAGGTTGAATCGATCAGTAGGAGGACAAGCAATCTCTGAAGGTTGATGCAGCTGAGGTGGCAGGGCGCACTACCGGTTCAGCAACAACGTGGAACCTACACAACACAATCAAATCACTTTGCCCCAACGGAGTAGTGAGGTTGTCAATCTCACCGGTTTTGCTGAACACAGAGAGGTTAAACATATGGTGTGGAAAACAATATGAGAACAATATGAAAGCAGGAACAACAATGTGAAAACAGTGAAAGCAGTGTGTGTATTATCAGTATGAAAAAATGGACCAGGGTCCACAGTTCACTAGTGGTGTCTCTCCGTGAAAGATAAATAACATGTGTGGTGAACAAATTACAGCTGGGCAATTGACAGAAATGAAGGCTGCACCGTAGTGCATATGCAAGACATAAATATTACTATGTGATTCATGCAGGCATTACAACAAAATACATAGACCGCCATCCAACTGCATCTATGACTAATAATCCACTCTCCGAATATCATCCGAACAAACGTTGGGTATTAAGTTGCAAGCAACAGATTACCGCAGTAAGCAAAGTGTGCAATGTAAACAATATAAACTAAGTAAACACCGATGTTTTCTCCCTAATGGCAACAACACATCCTCCATCCTTCACGTTTCCGTCACTCGAGCACAGATGCAAAGGAGGCATGAACCCACTATCGAGCATAAATACTCCCTCTTGGAGTTAGTAGCATCCACTTGGCCAAAGCATTTACTGATAACGGAGAGCATGCAAAATCATAAATAACATGTCCATGAAGATAACATGATAGATTGATAATTAGAAGACATAACATTCAACATTCATCAGATCCCAGCAAACACAACATGTAGCATTACATAAAGATGATCTCGATCATGTAGGGCAGCTCACGAGATCTAAACATGAGGTACAAAGTGGAGAAGACAACCATATAGCTACTGCTATGGACCCGTAGTCCATGGATGAACTACTCACGCATCACTTCGGAGGAGGGCATGGTGGTGTAGACCCCTCCATAACCCTCCCGATCTCGGGATGACGATGACGACAGCCTTAGGTGTTTCTCGGGAAAAAGTGATATATTTCAGGGGTTGATGTATCGGGGGTATAAATAGGCGAAAGGGCGATGGCGGTGGACGCCCGAGGGGCCCACACCACCCCCAGGCGCGGCTGGGGAGAAGGGGGGGGGGGCGCCCTATGGTGTGGCCCCCCTCCGGGCCTCTCCAGGACTTCGTGGAACCATCAGGATTTCTAAGACTTCCGAGCTTCAAATTTTTCAATTCCGAGAATATTTCCAGAACAACTTTTCTGAAATAAAAAACAGCAGAAAACAGGGAACTGACTCTGTGGCATCTTGTCAATAGGTTTGTCCCGAAAATCGATAAAAATGACATAAAGCGTATAACAAACGTGTAGTAAATAACATGAAAACAACATGGAACATCATAAATTAAGGATACGTTTATGACATATCAGGGGTTTCGGCAAGGTGACCCTATTTCACCATATTTATTTCTACTTGCAGTAGAGGGCCTTTCTGGCCTCCTCAAACAAAGTCGTCGATCGTCGCAACTACAAGGGATCAAGGTAGCTCCCACGGCTCCTGCTGTGAACCACCTCCTTTTTGCCGACGATAGCCTGCTGTTCGTGTAAGCTAGTGATGAAGGTGCAACGTAGGTGAATGATATACAGGAGAAATATTGTAACGCTTCAGCACAACGAGTCAATCTCGACAAGTCTTCAGTCTTTTTCAGCAAAGGTTGCCCTGAGAGTAGCCGCCAATCCGTGAAGAACATCTTGAATGTTCCTAATGAGACGCTGAATGAGAAGTATTTGGGTATGCCCTCTGATGTTGGTAGGTCCAAGAATGGGGCATTTAAATATCTAAAGGATCGTATTTGGAAGAAAATCCAAGGTTGATTAGATCAAGTCCTATCAGCTGGGGGGAAGAAGGTGTTAATCAAGGTCGTAGCCACGACAATTCCTACCTTCTCTATGTACTGTTTCAAGCTACCAAGAGGCCCGTGTTCCGCGATTAATTCCATGCTCGGAAGCTTCTGGTGGGGATGCAAGGAAGGGAAAAGAAGGACCAACTGGGTATCGTGGGAGAAGATGGGTACTCCGAAGTTTGTTGGAGGTCTGGGTTTTCGTGATATCGAACTTTTTAACATTGCTATGTTGGCTAAACATGCATGAAGGATCTTGCAGAATGCCGGGTCTCTCAGCGCTAGGATATTGAAAGCAACATACTACCCCCAAGAAGATTTTCTCGAGGCCACACTCGGGTCTTCTCCCTCGCAGGTGTGGAGAGCTATCATGGAGGGGAGGGATGCCGTGAAACAGGGTCTTATAAGGCGCATTGGGTCAGGGGAACATACGCACACATGGAATCAGAACTGGTTGCCATGCGACTACATGCTACGACCTCTGGCCTGCCTGGCGGACAACCCACCATTGAAAGTGGCTGGTTTCATCGACTCGTCAAATGCCGGTTGGAGAACAGATAGATTTCTGGAGTTCTTTCTTCCAATGGATGTGGAAATAATCCGAAACATACCACTGACAACACGACGCATACAGGACATCTGGGCATGGCACTACGAGAAGAATGGGCTGCTGGCTGTAAGGAGTGTTTATGGCCTCCTTGTTCATACAAAAAGGAGGAGAGATGATTGGTTGGATGGGCGCGTTGCAACCTCAAATACGGATGGAGATGGCAAGACCTGGCAACGACTTTGGAAGTTCCAGGTCCCATCCAAAATCCGAGTGTTTCTGTGGCGACTCGCTCAACAATCGTTACCGACAGGGGATGTGAGACACCACCGCCACATGGCTGAGTCCATCGCATGCTCCATTTGTGGAGCAGAGGATTCGTGGAGGCACTCGCTGATCAGCTGCACAAATGCGAGATATGTGTGGGCCTTGGCTGATGAGGAATTGACGGAACACATACACCTCAATGAAGAACCATCAGCAAAACAATGGCTCTTTGCTATGTTGGAGACTTTATCGAGGGATGACTTTGCGAGACTGACTGTAACTCTCTAGGCCATTTGGTTCGCTAGACGCAAAATCATTTTCAAGGAAGAATTTCAAAGCCCCCTCTCCACATACCTATTTGTGGAGAGCTACTTTCGTGACCTCTCTGTTGCCGGTTCAGGAAGGCGGGAGGGAGTTGCAGCGGCAAGACCCTCACATCCAAGATGGATCCCTCCACGAATTGGGTGTGCAAAATTAAACACCGATGCGGCCACAGTTAGGGATGGACCAGGTGGTGCAGTGGCGGTGGTTTGTCGCAGCGAGACGAGCGCATTCATGGGCGCGTCGTCGCTAATGGTGGAAGGAATAAGTGAACCGACGACCCTCGAAGCTCTGGCTTGTAGAGAAACACTTGCACTTGCACAAGATCTGAATCTTCGCCAAATAACAGTGGCCACGGATTGCCTGGCGGTGATCAATGCATTGTCTCGCCCGTATGCAGGCAGCTATGCAGTGATCCTGGAGGAAGTTAAAGCTGATGCGGCTCGGTTAGCAGAAGCTTCTTTCGAGCATGAAAATAGAGCCTCTAATTCAGAGCCTCATAGATTAGCTCGATTTGCCGTTTCTAGTAGTATTGGATGACAAGGTTTGGCTCCTCCAGCCTCCTTGATGGTTTTTATCCCAGACAATGTCTTATTTCAATAAAATGCTATGACTCTAAAAAAAAAAAACTTTTGCCTGACTCACTGGAAACATGGGTCGGAACCTACCTGTCAATTGCCCAAAGTCAGAGAATCCCATCCTCGCCTGTCCCAGCTCAGCGACGCGTCGGCGCGTGTCACCCTCTCCGTCTCCGGCGTATGGCGGACCCGGCTGTCTCCGTCCGTCGCGGCGGCGCTGAAGCCGAAACCGGAGCCGGAGCAGCGGAGCGATCTACCGAGGATATCCCATCCAACCCCGCGCGCGTCCCTCTCCGAGCCCCCCGCTCTCTCCGACGAGCCGACGAGGCGCCGAGTCAGCCGACCACCAACCATTCCGGAGGTAGGTGAGGCAGGTACCCACCAGCTACCTCACCCTGACCCTGCCGCTCCCACTGACACGTGCGCACGAACCCTCCTCCCGTCCTCCGCGCGAAGGCTCGCGTCACATGGTGGTGCGGTGCGCACATGGAAGGTGCACATATTCCTGTGCACTTCCCGTATCAGCGCTCGATTCTCCGTGCAATCGCATGTGCAAATTATGCCAATTTCGCGCACACAAGACCCCGAGGCAAAGATTACTTCACAATTTTTTGGATTCTGTTCACATTATACGCTGACATCTCAGATGCACTATGTCGGAATTTTGGGCTCTAGCGATTCCCTTGCTTATTTGCGTTGGTATGTTAGGACTTAGGACAAGTAAACCATGGCAATTAGCATGTGATAATCATGGAGTTCTTCTCAGTTCTGGCTAGAGTGTTTTATTTTAGTTACTTCAGAATAACCATGGCAGGACAACTGCTCACCCCCACGGCATTGCGGCGTTACTGTACAAGGGATTCTGTTCACATAAGGTGGTGATATGCACTAGGCTTTGAAATAATCTCCTAACATATCTCTAATTTTGGGTTCTTGCGTTTAAGATTTCAGGAAAAACATGCACATTGCCATGTGATAGTCATGAACTCTTAACTTCGTGTTCTGTCGGTTTTGTCCTTCTATCAACATTTTGTTATGCTAATGGTGGTGGAGAAGGAACACGAGCAAGTATATTGCCCTGAGAAATCATATTATCGGTTTTATTCAATGCAAACATCTGATGCTCAGCAAAGCCAGGGCAAGCTTGCTCCATAATAGGGCCCATATGATGTGTGTTCCCTAATATTTTTTCCTGGTCGGAGTCGTGAGTCATGAGGTCCACATTAACTGAAGCTAATCACATATTTTATCTGTACATTTTTGACTTTTGAGCATGGCTTGGACCGTAGCTCCAAGCTTGTTTAACAGAAATCGATACGCACTTGCAGCAGCTTGCCAGTCCTTTTGTTTTCTGTAGTCAGGCAGCTTAGATTATGCAGGTGATTGCGACAAGTTTTCTATAGGTCGCTGTTATCTTCCCATTTCAAAATTGAATGTCCTCTTGCATAATTTTGAAATTTTTCGGCCGTCTAGCTAGGCTCATATATCAGAAATGTCTCAGTCTTCTGAAAGAGAGATCAGTTGACCATGCACTTTCCAACCTTGGACTGTGATGTATTGCTAGCTTACTCAAATCTGAATTTATGGCGGTCTATGTGATAGGATGTAAATGAATATTGACCTCAGTTGAAAGTGAATTTTACTTTAATGTACACAAGCCTCAAACTGAACTTTACCTAGAAGATCGATATTGTCTTGTACTGTGACTTTGTGATTCTATCTTGAGGATACGGCATATTGCAAAAAAAAAAGAATGTTTTTGTACTGCATTCTGTCATTGATGGGGCCGTGCTGTAATATTTTTCCCTACTTGGAAAATTGTTCCGACAGAACCAGAATTGTAATTCTTAGTAAGTTGATAGACTAGCAAGTGATGCAGCAAAACAGAAATTAGCATATTAGCGCGTGAAAAAAAAAGCGCGTGCTAATCTGAATTCTACTCTTGCCTAGAAGGTAGTCTAGCTTCTTGTACTAGATGCCCTTTACAGGAGGACAGCAAACAGCTACAGAGGCAAACCACATTGCTTTAACATTGTTGCGTAATTGCGGGCATTGGGCCTTCTGTCCGCCTCTCGTTCAGATAAAGAATAAAATCTATACAGTGTTAGCGTGTCTTCGTTTGTACTTCCCTTTGTCATTCATCTCAGTAGTGTATCGTTTATCTATAGCTATTGTTAGGAAAATATACTGATAGGCGAAGGATGGTACTTTAATTGACTTGCTAACTAGCTGGGGATTAGGAGACCACCAAGCTGATGCTACAGAACAAACAACATGTTATTTTGCTGCTCTTGTCTTTATTCATTGCTGTGAGATGCTCCTCTCACCTACCGAACTTCGTTAGGCCTTTGATTGGTGGAATTCTTATTCATTTTTGTCCACCGTTCTTCCTTCACTTATTTGACGGAAGTTAGGCTGCATCACATTAATGAAATGTTGACAAATGCTTTTGAGAAGCTCTCTATTGTCAGTATGATAATTGGATATTCGGATTCCCCGCTCAGGAATAGTTCAAGAGAAAGAAAAATGAATATGTTATTTATGTTTAGGCAAATACTGATTCCGTCAATGTGTTTTCATACATTACGTTTTAAATTATTTTTCTTTCCTTCTCCAGTCACAAGTGCTTGCCAACTATGATTATGATGATAATTAGGTATCCACCTGCCGTCCTTAACTCATCTGATGTCATGATAGAGAGCATGTTTCCTTTTCATGGTAACGTCTCACACCGATGGTTGACAAAATGGACCTTACAGCCACTCCTGTCAGTCTAACTCTCAAAGAATTAATTGGAGCCCTCTATGACCAAACCTTGTTGGGGTTGAGTGGGGGCATATGATACTTAAATGCTCTAATGATTCAGATTAGCGAGTTCTCCTTCCTTCTGTGAAAACAGGTTTTATTACCCTTGATATATCCAGTTTTGAAGCCAGTTGTACTGCTAATTGTGCTAAAAAATATCATGCTGTCAAGATCCCTTTTAAAGTAATTACAGTTTTTACTTCACATTGTCTACACTCTTACAGTTGTACTCTGATACTGGCTTGTCCTGGTTGTACATGACAACTTTCCATGACTGTGCTGAGTGAATTCACACTGTTGCTCTTTATAATGTGCAGATGGCACCAGCCTTGCCCTGTAAAAATAAACACATCTTAGCATTGTGCAGGACAAAATTTATTTACCTCAGTGGAATCATCTTACTGTCTCCCGATAAAAAGAATCATACAATGCTGAAAGCTCACCAGAACACACCATTTGTCCACCTGTATCTAAAGTTCTGAAATAGTCAGTATAAAAGCTGTATGTACATCGTTGGATTCCATCCAGAATCTGCTGATGTTGCTGCTTTCTGGAAATGATCATTTTGGAATCACCAGGCGGGAAGCCAAGAGAAATGTTCAGATTAGTAGCAAGAGACAGCCTGGAACCAAGAAATCCGCGTGGCCCACATTTATGTTCTGTAAGTTCCACTTTGCAACAGCTCTACTCCTTGAGACAAGCAGCTTTGTCCTTTTTCAGTTTCACTCTATTGTCTACATCTAATAACCCCATAAGAATCCACAATAATATTTATCAAATTTTCAACAAGGGGCTATATTTTGATACCTGATTGGTGTCAAATAAAGAATGGAGTCTGGGAGCAAGTTGGTTCATGATTTTTTTACACTGCCAAATATTTGGACACACATTAGCATGCCAAAATTGACCTGGTTTGGGCCGGTCAATGATCATATATATTATTTTTTCGGGAGGGTCATAAGTAGAGTTGAAGTATTGAACTTCAACATTTATTTTAGATCAGACTGAATGAAGTGGTACTTGCATTTGTAAAGAGATATATAGTATAGGAGACCATTTCTCGAGCACAAAAAATTAAGATTAAACTTATGATTTGTTTCTAGGGCTGCATTCTTTTCGCCTTTCTGCATTGCCATTGGCGCATGAGTGCAGGCCATAGGAACTTTGAAGTAGCAACGGCACATAGTCCAATAATTGACTAGATGATGACACGTAGCAAAAGCATTCTTGGAATATGCCATCAGCGTATTCTCAGTTCCTTCAGCTTCATTCGGCCAGGCCAGCAAAATGATACCCTGCAGACGTGTTTTTTTTTTTTTTAAATTTTATTTGATGTTTGGGGGGACATATATGTATGCTGTTAAGTTGGTGGATAGCTACACAAGAGCCAATCACTTCTAGTTTGTCCATGATGCATGAGGCTCCAACATCAGGA
The DNA here is from genome assembly GCA_028641055.1 of Alopecurus myosuroides. NCBI lineage: Eukaryota > Viridiplantae > Streptophyta > Magnoliopsida > Poales > Poaceae > Alopecurus > Alopecurus myosuroides. Next base: position 313,848,494 of record CM054057.1, on the reverse strand, counting down.
CAGTTTAGCGTGTATCGGCCATAAAGGTAGGGCCTACACATTCTCTTTCCTCCGCTGCTAATCTCTTGCCCCTCTGGCTCTGCCTCCTCATGGTGTGTATATAAGACATAGTGTGAAGCATACGAATCAATGCAATTCTTGTCATAGATAGCAACTAAAATGGAGACCATGTCTTATCCTTGTTCCCCTCTTCTCTCTTTTCCCACACATGAAGAGAGTAGTTTTTTCCTATGGTCTCCTCAAGTAGCTCTCCAGGAGAAAGCCACTGTCCATCTTGATCATTCCACTGACCAGCAACAGGACAATGAGTTCCTGGACACTATGGCCCAAGATTATGTTGGCGGTTGGCATCATCAAGATGCTTCTGATGTTGGTGTGTTCATCGATTGTGATGAGAGGCTTCTGGGCCAAGAGAGTGGCAATTTGGCGGCCATCCAAGAGGAGCTAATGGAGGAGAACAGTTTAACTGATCTCCTCCTCACTGGTGCGGAGGCGGCTGAGGCGGGAGATTCAGCACTTGCCTCGGCAGTGTTCTGGAGGCTTGATGGCCTCCTCCCTGGCATCCATGACAATGCCTCAGCCGGCTCTTTTGATCGCCTGGCCGACCACTTTGCCCAAGGTCTGCGGTCCCGGATCTCCAGTGCAAGCGTCAGGTGCTCTCCACTGGAGCCACTGCCGTCTGATCGAATGTCGGCACAGCAGATTATACAAGAGCTATCGCCATTCTCCAAGTTTGCTCACTTCACTGCCAATCAGGCTATTCTGGACGCCACCAAGGGGGACAAGGATGTGCACGTTGTCGACCTGAACATAGGTGAGGGCGTCCAGTGGCCATCACTCATGTCAGATCTTGCCCGTCAAGGTGGCATATCATTCCACCTCACGGTGATCATAACAGATGCTGACTACAGAGACGACGTTCATCGTGCATCTGCGCGGCGGCTCTCGGAGTTTGCGGACTCCTTGAACCTTCCCTTCCAGTACAGCTCTTTCTGTGTACACAGTGATGAAGACCTGCATGCCTTCTCCAAGAGCTGCAAAGATTCGGTGATCTTCTCGTGCGACACAACAAACATGCCTTACAAATCTCTGAACAAGTTACGGACACTCCTACCGGCTTGTGTTAAAATGTTACGGCCCAAGTTAATGGTCATCGTAGATGAGGAGCTGGTTAGAATCAGGAAGGAGGCGCTTCTATGTAACACCTCCTTTGTCGACTTCTTCTTCGAGGCATTGCACCACTTCACCACGGTGTTCGAGTCACTGGCGAGCTGCTTCGCTGGTGGTAACCAGGGGCTGTGCCTGAGACTTGTGGAGAGGGAGATGGTGGGGCCACGGATACAGGACTTCGTGGGTCAGTATGGGTCTGTGACAGTTGAGTCCAATGCTCCTGGGATTTTGGAAAGGTACAGGGCTTGTGAGCTGAGTGGCTCTAATGTTGCTCAGGCCAGGATGCTGGTTGGGTTGTTCAATAGGGGGTTTGGGGTTGTGCACGAGAAGGGTAGACTTGCGTTGTGCTGGAAGTCCAGGCCGTTGACCTCCGTGTCTGTTTGGGCTCCAATCTGAAAAGAAAAGAGCTTCTGATGTTGTTCTTAGTTTTTGTTGTAAGAGTTTGCAGTAATGAGTTTCGGGGAAAACTTATTTGGTTGGTGAGCCAGCTTATCTATCTCAGTTCTTAATTCGTTTTGTTCTTGTCGGCTTCTCGTATATCTCGTAGGAAAACTTACAGTGACAAATGGAGTCAAGTAGCCAGGGGCCTAATGATTTTTTCTCTTGTCGACCATATGTGATGTGTGGATTTTACTGCAAAAGTTATTGAAATTTATCTTGGTGTTCGTTTTCCTGTAATGAACCAGGTGTCAACCTGTGCAAATAGAGAGAAAGACGGAGAGAGGCCGGCTGATGCAGAAGTTTCATGAAGACCATGGTTTTTAGCTCACCCCAAAATGATTTTAGTCTAGTTGTCATTATTTTATTTGCAGCATCTAACATACTTTTTCGCCGATCTGCACAAAATAGAGAAACATCAAAATACTCTGAAAGTGACACCCCTGGAAACATGATATTGGTTGGGCTATTGTAGTTGCTCCATTTGTGGAGTTAGGATTAATTGGAGAATTTCTTATATCTACAAGCCGCACAATGTTTTTGCAGTTATATTTATGAAAAGGTAAAAATAAGAAAAATGATCTCGTTGAATAAGAAAAATTCAACTGTGTGAACTGCTTTCAGTCACTACTGTCCTAGTGTCACATGTTTCTGGAAGACTGCAGCCTTTATTAATCTCGTTATTATGTCACCTCTGGAATTGTGCTCTTTGTGAGTTATCTTCCATATTTGATCATCTCTCCCAGAGAGTTCCCATCTCAGCTCAGCATGGAGGTTCTGATTTCTGCAGTCTTGGATTATCTTGTCAGTTATCTCATTCCTGGCTCAAAGATATGGCATTCGAACCTGTACTACCAGGAGGTGATATACGAAATGGAGAATTTGCAGTAAACTGCAAGGCAGTTCCAGGAAACTACCTACTTGTTGTTGATTTCAACTTGTGGATAAGGTGGTATGGAGAAACTTCCATACCACCTACATGGACAGGTAGGGCAGAGCAAGTTGCAAGACTGCTCAGCTCAATCTATCAGGATGAAGAGTCTGTCTCAATAAGAGTACGGGTAGCACTTCAGGGCATTTGGAGGCATGGATCCCGATGAACATCTGAAACTGGTAGCTCTTGGCATGCAACTAGCCGCACTCCTACATGGATCATTTCTTGGCGCAAATATATACTCACGAGCTATTCAGAGAGAATCGAAAACGCAGTGCTGGCAGGGCATGTTATCTAGCATAAGGCCTTGTTCGGTTTCCAAAATTTTGGAGGGGATTCGTGGGGATTAGGGTGGATTAAATCCCACCTAAGCCAAATTCCCCTCCAATACTCCCCAATCCACTCCAATCCACCTATGTAGGGGTGTAACCGAACAAGGCCTAAGAGGGCTAGTTCGCGAGGACGCGAGCACTTATTTTCCTTTGGCACACACCCATAGGATCTTCTTGGGCGGAATTTTCTTATCGATTTCGCCAATGTGGCCTTGGTGGGTGGTCAAGCTCAAGGATACCTGATGTATGATCTTAGGGATGCTGGCCCTGCACAAAGTGAGCTACCAAAATTGACATCGCAGGAGCTACTGACGGTTCGTTATATTCCTGTTGAACACAAGTTTGAGGTGTTGGTATGGAGATGTCGGATGAGAAACAGAAGCATCGTCACGGCGTCAGCAAGAAGAATCCTCTGACGCTGAGAAAACTACTACACGCTTCTGACAAATGTGCTGTGTGTGTGGCCGATTCCACTTAACCCAGTATCTGTTTATGACGATTTTTCAACCAATTGACTTTAGCCACACCGATTTCAGGCTCCTGGCAGTTGCCGTTCTTGACTGAACTTTTAGCCACCTTAGTCCTATGTTGCTTTCCAATAGGAAAACCGTATGGGAATTGCTTCCTCATCTCTGCAGTTGCAAGTGACATCCAGACCCCCGTCGAGGAGATGGAGGGGTAACAGGCCGAGAAATGTTCCTCCAGCACAAGTCAAATTACAAAAAAAGTCTTGCTTTTGGTCGTGTCCACACATTTCTGGTAGGTTGCAGTCTTTATGGACCTCATTTTCTCATCTCTGAAATCTCGTCTCTCTTTAAAAACAAACATCCGACCACTTGTTCCTGGTGAGGGCAGAGCTCGGATTGGCATGGAGGTTCTAATTTCAGCAGTGGCAAGCCATCTTGCAAGCCGGTTCATCTCTTTCCTGGCATAAAATTTGGGCGCTCGCACATGTGAGGAGCATAATCGTAGAAGTCTGGAACGCATCTTGCTAAGGACGAACACCATTGTTGGGGAAGCAGAAGGGCGGCACAATGTCTTGTAACGATAATAAAACTATATCCTCTTATGTTTTGGGAAACTGTGATTTTTATGATGTGGAACAAATTAAAGAATTTATTGCTTCGAATTTCAAAAAAAGAAAAGAATTTATTGCTTGGATGGGTGCTATTGAAATTGATTCTTTACTTAAAAAAATAAAATGATGCTCTTTACAAAACTGAAATTTGTGCTATACTTAAATATTTCCATGACAATTATGAGCACAATGGCTATATTATTAAATATCTTAGTAAACATCTTAATAATCTCTCCTCCGAAGGAAGAGACTAATGCCTTGTAGGAGAAGAAGAAATTGCTGAAACTGAAAACTCGTTGGATGAAAAGAGCAGGAGAGTGACGAACAAAAGGAGGAAAAATGGAGTAGCTACCCATGCCTACCTTCTAATGAGAGTAACTCTTTAACTCATAAATTATTTGATTGCCCTCCACGCTTACAAAAGGAGGATGAGTGCCATATTGATGAATGTGATAATCCTATTGCTTCTTTTGAAATATTGCCCGAGAGGCAATAATAAAGTGGTCATTATCTTATTCCATGTTTATGTTAAATGTTTATTTCTCATGCTACAATTGTATTATCCGGAAACGTTGATACATGTGTGTCTAATAAACAAACAAGAGTTCCTAGTAACGCCTCTCGTCTAACTAGCTTGTTGATTAACTAATGATCAAGGTTTCCCGATCATGAACATTGTATGTTGTTACTAACAGTGTCATGTCATTAGTAAATTATGTGATGAACATAGACCCAAAGTGAATATAGCAATGCAATCAAATCATTAAGTTTACATTGTTATATCAAACATACGAAGTAACTCTAATCCTTAGACTATGAGATCATGTCAATCACTAACACCAAAAGAGTGTTTTGATGTCATCAACCGTCACACCGTAACAGAGTGACTATAAAGGTGTCATTGGGTATTCGGAAAGTATTAGTTGAGGCTCATGGATCAAGAGTGAGATTTGTCCATCCAAATGACGGAGAGATATACTTTGGGCCCTCTCAGCGATATCACACCGACACCGCTTGCAAGCACGTGACTAGGTCACAAGGATGACATATTACGGAACGAGTAAAAGAGTACTTGTCAATAACGAGATTGGACTAGGTATGGTTGATACCAATGATCAAATCTCGGACAAGTAAAATATCGCGAGACAAAGGGAATTAGTTACGTTCACACGATCACTAGATTCATCGTTGAATGTGTAGGAGTCATTACGGGAGTACTTGTCGATAACGAGATTGAACTAGATATGGTTGATACCAATGATCAAATCTCGGACAAGTAAAATATCGCGAGACAAAGGGAATTGGTTACGACGTTTATGGTTCACACGATCACTAGATTCATTGTTGAATGTGTAGGAGTCATTACGGATCTCCAGATACCACTGCTGGCTATTGATCGGAGAGGTGTCTCGATCATGTCTACATTACTCACAAACCGTAAGGTGACACACTTAAGGTTCGATGGCGCATTTGAGTGGATATGGAATATTGGAGAAAAGTTTGGACACCACCGAAATTATTTCAGGTAATTTTGAAATAGTTCAAGGGGATTTTCATCAAATGGTTGTTAATAGATTTAACAATTAGCTCAAGTTGTTATGTGTTAATGTTTGTTAATGGCATTAACAAATATTAAAATAAAAACATGAAATTGTTTTATTTATTTATTATAGAAAATCATTGGGATTTTGAGTGGGAATTAATGGAAGAATGAGTGGGTTGAGTGGAGACTCCACTCGCATGATGAGGGAGAGGTGGAGACACCCAAAAATTCGTGGCTGCCTTCCCCACCTGTATAAGGAGGGGTGGGAGCTCCCTCTCCCACACACATACACTTGTGTCATCTCTTCCTCCCTCCTCCCACTGCTCTACCACTTGTTCATGCGCTTGGTGAAGCCCTGAGCAATGTTTTCTTCACCACACCACGTCGTCGTGCTGTTGGAGATTCCGATGGATCCTCTACTTCCGCTGCCCTGTTGGATCGAGGGAACGGAGGTCGTCATCAAGCCGTACATGTGACCGATCACGAAGGTGTTGCCGGATTGCAGCGCACATCTTCACGTTCTTGAGATCGATGTGAGTACGACTACATCACCAGCGAGATTCGATCTCGTAATGCTTGTGTCTTCGAGGGTATGTTATTCTTAAGACTCTCTTTCTCCTTGTTGCTTACATATCCTAGATTAGATCTTGGCCCTACGGGTGTCCTTTGCGTAGTTTTTGTTTTGTTTTCTATGCTACGAACCCATCAGTGGTATCAGAGCCAGATCTATGCGTAGATGATTTGTACGGGTAGAACACATAGGTGTACGTGGGCGTCGATGATCATGTTATTGCCTCCTTGAGTATTTCTGATCTTAGTAGCATAGTGGGATGAAGTGGCCCTAGACTAACTTTACGCGTACTTGTACGCGAGACCTGTCTCATGATGTGGCTGAGAGGGTGTCAAGTCTCTCCTATTATAGTTAAGATCTAATCTACAACGGGTTGTTAATAATTTATTTATCAACATTATGGTTCATGTTCGTAGGTATGAATGGTTCTATCTTCGAAAGCCCCAAGCCACGTAAAATATGCAAAAATAAATTAGAGACGTCTAACTTGTTTTTGCAGGCCATGTGATGTGTGATGGTCAATGTTACAAATTTGATATATGAGATGATCTCTTTTGTAAATTATTGACATACCGGAAGGAGCCATATAGTTGTCTTATTATTTATGGCTTGTGTGTTGTATATCATATCCATGTGATATGTTGTAATTTTGATGGAAATCAAGATGGAGGCGCCACAGACCTTGGTGCCATGCCGGTGGGATGATGGAGATCATACCATGATGCACAAGATGGAGATCAAGTGCAATAAGGACCATATCATATCACATTATCCATGCATGTGATGTTAATCCTTTTTATGCATCTTATTTTGCTTAAATCACGACGGTAGCATTATAAGATGACCTCTCTCACTTAATATCAAGATAAGAATGTGTTCTTACTTAGTATGCACCGTTAAGAAAGTTCGTCGTTCCGAGGCACCACATGATGATCGGGTATGACAGACTCAACATTCGCATACAACAGGTGCTGACGAGCCTAGTATGTATAGACATGACCTCGAAACACACGCAATACTACGGTTCTACTTGAAGAGTCTAGCATGTACAGAGATGAACTTGGAACACGTAACCAAAGGTAAAGCATGAGTAATATGGATGATATGATGAACATGTTGATGTTCGTCTTTGCAGTTACATCATCTCACGTGATGATCGGTTTTGGTGTAGTGAATTTGGTTTGTGCAATCACTAAAACGACTAGAGGGATGTTGTTTTTGAGTGGGAGTTCACGTAGTAATTTTGAATTAACTTGAACTTATTTTATCATGAACAACTAATCAAAGTGAATTTGCATAAATTGTAGTATTCATTGGCATCCACGAACTACCTTACACTTAGATTGTTAATTGAGATATAACTGTTATGATCTGGTAACACCATTTTAGAGTGGTACCTATTAGTGAAATTTAAAATTGAGTCCTATTGTATGTTTTTGCTATAACCTACCTAGCTCCATATGATTAATGGTTTATTGATCTAGAGAGTAAGTTATTCCTACTTAGAATCCAGTGTCATGCTTGCTTCCATAATAATTTATCTTCAAAATAATGTTTTGTTGATCAAGGTGATTTAGGAACTGAAAAGAATTGTTTTCAGAAACAACCAAGTGAAAGATATATTGATATATAGAAACTTATTTGTGGCAACATGACCGAGTATAATTTAGCGTGACACTGTGTGCTTATATTATCTGAATATATGCAATGATTGAAGGTTCTAGGTGTCGCGTGTCGAAGTGCGGATACCAGGAGTGACCGACGTCCAGCTCCCTGATTTGTTCGGCAGCGGGGCGGAGGCACCCCTGGTCATAGCGGCCGTATTACTCCGAAGGAAAGATATTTGGGGTGTTCTAGACCTTGATGATGATCCAAGAAGGTAAAATACACGGACACGAGCTTTTACCCCAGGTCCAGGCTATCGTGAGATGGATCTTACGTCCTGCATGTCTGGTCTAGAATTATAAGTTGGTACAACTAGCTACATTGGAGAACTTGTGTTCTAGCTCTCTGGTTAACTCTCTCCCTCTGCCCCCTCACCTTTCTCCTTCCTTTGGTCCTTTTGAATTGTCGCCCCTCCTCTCCGTGAGGCTGCCGTATGGTCTCCACTTGTCCCTCTCCTCATGGTATGCGCTGGGGGCCACGTAAAGAGGACAACACACTGCTCCCCTCCCACGCGTCACCAAGGTCACGCCCAGGGCCGGCCCTGGGGGTGGTCCATGGGGGCGGCCGCACGGGGCCCAAAATTTTGGGGGGGCCCCTACGTACATAGGTGCACTAAGAATTGTATATAGATTTTTTTTTGAAACCAGGTCCTATTCGGCTATTCAACGCCACGTTACTACATGGGCTAACAGATAAATGGGTCAAAGCTCTCATCACCACAAGGATATATAGATCGATCCAGGGGCAAGCTTTCATGTTGGCTTCGCGAGTCACTGCACACACGCCAGTTGCCGCGATCGCTAACTGCTGCACGCGCCGACAAACACGATTAGTCGATTCCTCTCTGACTCTTGCGTCTCGCTGCACGCGCCTCGCCTGCTGCGCACTGCGCACACCGCCGTCTGACGTTGGTCTCCTCTGCTGATTCGCGTTCACAACTTTACGGTCGTCCAAGACCGAGATCCGCCGGCCACGCCGTCATACTGGTATTAATTACTTTTAGTGATTCCTTATTACTTTTTGGGTAGATTATGCCCTAATCTTGATTCGTATTTATTTATTTTCAGCATTTGTATGAAGGCTGAATCAGGTGCCGCTAAAAGAAAAAGGAGAAAAGCAGATAAAAAACGGGTAGATTCACAAAGAGGATTTCTTCGTATGTTTTTCAAAATGGTTAGTTTATTCAAGACAGGTTGGTAAAGTGTTTTGTTTTTCCCGTAAGTAGTTTGGCGCATGATGGGTATAGAGATTGGAAGCATATTAGTGACAGTCTAAAATAACATGAAGGAAGTGTGGAGCATATTACGAGCATGATTTCTTGGAACGAACTTAAAAATAGATTGGGCAAACATGAAACAATTGATAAGGAGTTGCAGCATCAAATCACAAAAGAAAAGGAGCGCTTAAGGCGAGTTTTTCTAAGAATGTGTCTCGTTTTTTTGCTATCTATTTCGCTAACCTACACTATACTAAGGGGCCCTAAATATTAGTTTCGCCCTGGGCGCCCAAAATCCCAGGACCGGCCCTGGTCACGCCACGGGGCGACTTCCACATACAGGGTGACGACCCCCATACAACAGGTGTCCTGCTTTTTCGGGGGGAGACTGGCTCCTCCTCCCGGGGCTTCGCTGATCTCCTGCCGGGTGAACGCCATTCTTTGATATGCGGTCGGTCGCTCATGTGCCGGGAATGGGTACCCCCTCTGTGACCAAGGGAAAGAAGACAATCAAGATGACGGACCGTGAGCGCCTTTGGGAATAGCTAAAGGACAAGGAAACCTTCTCCCCCCAAGGTGAAACCTTAGGTCCTTGGAGAGTCTGATTGGGGCCGTTGCGTCGGATGACAACAAGCACAGAGCGTCCCTCTTGCAATATGATGATGCCCCGCCCAGTGACCTGGACGGCCTGGACATCCGCGTCTTCTCCTGCTTCCTGACTTTGGGGTTGGTTCCCCCGATGTCACACTTCTTCTAGGCAGCGATGGCCGCATTCTCCCTTCGTCTGGCCCAGCTTCATCCCAATTCCTTGCTAGGGCTGGCCATCTTCTAGTACTTCTGCAAAACCTTCATGGGAGTCCTTCCTTCGGTGGCCTTGTTCGGCCATTACTTCTATCCTCGGGTGGAGCTAGGAAACCATGTGGCGGGAGCGGTCTCCTTCTGCCGCCGGGCGAACCAAGCGGACCAGTTCATCCCCACCACGAGGAACAAGAAATGGGACGAGTGGCGCCACCAGTGGGTCTTCGTCCGTTTGCTAGCGGCGGATGATTGCCTGCAAGAGCCAGATGGCCCATGTGAACGCCAGACGCAGTGGGACGAAAAGAGCGCCGCGACACCGATCTCAGCCCGATATGCGCCCGGATCTCTCAGTTAGTGGATTTTGGACTAAGGGGTGAACATATCATAGTTCACTTCATCGACCACTGCATCGCCCCCCTCTAGGAGAGCTCTCATCCCATGTGGGAGTACCAAGGGATCAACGATCGAACCTGCCTCTTTACGGGGCAGAAATCGCATGTATCCCAAACAGTCCTGGAGGGTTTGGTGATGGAGTTGGTTGGGGGCCCGACAGAGCTAGAACCGCTCCCTGCGGGAGTGGTACCCCTCTACCAGGATCCACAACAGGAGTCCATCATAGCAGGCTTGCCTGCCTGTGACGAGTGGGGAATCAGAGGCCGAACGCCTCTGGCTACGTCATCAGCGGCCTCATTCCTGTCCCGTCAACTCAGGCCGTGCGCCACGGTGGTGGGTCTTATGCTGCCCCTTCCGTCTGCATCAATGGGGTCTTCTAGGGACCCGACAGCCGGGTGCGGTCCCACGTTGGGAGCACACGCCGCCAAGGCCCGGTTTCCCCTCCCCGTGTTTCAGGTCCGGCGCCAAGGGCGACCCAGCTCCAAACTCTAGTGACTGCAACATCGGTGGAGGACTCAACGGGGGACAAAGATGATGACGACGTCCCTCTGATCGTCCGCCGCTGTTGTCACCAAGAAGACCTCCCTCGTCAGGTAGTGATCCGCACTCTCCACGGGCGTCCGCTCGAGCGAGTGACCTCCCCTAGAACTCCCAGGGGTCAGCCAAACTAGGGGTACCCAACGCGGAGTGGAGCATCTCGCTACGCCGTCCAAGGTATGGACCCTCGCTTTCTCGGTTCCTTTATCTTCCGTATTTCTGTTACTGACCCGACTTGTTCCCCATGCAGTCTGTCTCCGTCCCGGGTCCTAGAGAAGAGGACATGCGATGAAGGAGATGTCTCCATCCGGCCATCAAAGAGGAACCAGCGATCCGGCTTGAGGGATGGAGGAGACCCTCTCCGGAGGATCCCCCGAGCACCAGAGGGCCCTGAGGCCTTTCTGACTCCCCGGCGAAGCTCTCTGGGTGAGCGTTCTGCTGCCACCGGTACCCTTTTTCTTTTATTGAGTTCTCCCACAAGTTGCCCCTAACAGCGGCGTCAACAACTTTCCAGGGCGATTACCTCCCCGAGCTGATGGCGCGCGGGAGATTGTACCAGCCCAAGATCGTGTGCAAGCACCGCCCTGCCTCCCCGGAGGAGGCATTAGGGTTCCAGCTGACGCCCTGGCCCTGGTGGTGCATGGCCTGGTGGTCGACCCCCTGAATCACACCAGGTGATATACAGTTGGGTTGACCAGCAGTGTTGCACCGTCGAGGCTATCTTGGCTGCGTGCGCGCAGAACGAGGCCTCAGTAAGGTCACTCGCTCAAGAACGCGCAAGCCTAGAATCAGAGTGCCAGCTCCTTGCACGAGACAAGGTGGAACTGGTGGCCCTGAGCGCAGACCTTCTCAAGCGCAAAGAACGGTTGCAACCAGGGAGAGCTACCACCGAAGAAGTCGCTGCCCAGGAAGAAGCGACCGTGGATGACGTGCGCGCCAACCAAGGGATCTTACAGGGAATCATGGTTTTTGCCTTGGCGGCGACAATCCTTGGTCACTGTTCCCGAGGTGGGGGATCTCCAACGTCAGTTTGCCGCCCTCCAAGAGGCGAGGCAACGGGATCACAGCCAGTTCGCCGCAGAGCGGGAAGCCTGGGCTAGTTCCATGGAACAGGCCCAAGGCGCATCATATGTACGAATCAAGGAGCTAGAGGATACTGTGTCATCTCTAACCTAGTGCTCCTCAGAATTCGAGAGATCCATCCTGGAAGGAGTCCGCCAGAGGGAGGCCGTAGCCCAAGAAGCTCAGAATCGCGAGGTGGTTCTTCAAGAGAAACTTCAGGCTACATGATCCCAGCTGGAAGAAGCCCGCCAGCAACTCCAGGCTGCCCAACAGACCTCAGGGGAGACGGAGGCCGTCAGGGCGCAAGTCCAGCAGCTGAAGGTCGAGGTGCTTCAGCAAGACAACATGGTGAACACCTTGCGCCAAGTTGCCGACGACATGCGAGAAGCCCTCCTTAATCTAGGCCTTCCCCCTTCCGCGCCCACTGGGAGCGGGTCGGAACCTTTGCTCGAGTTCTTTGTCGAAACTGCAAGGAAGCTTCATCTCCTTCCGGAGTTGGTGGAAAGTAAACTTCGTAAGGCGGCGGAGCAGTCCGCCTCCTCGGTGGGCTCGGTAATCCTTCCGTGTGTTGCTTTGTTGGCCCCGGGGTTTCCCTTTGGCCGGCTCCTTTATCCCTATGAAGAGGGAGACGGCGAGGAGGGAGAGAAATGAGCCGCCGCCTCCGCCGTCCAGAGCCTGAAGGACCATATGCAACGCTCTTAGTTTTTTTAGTACCTGCAATTTTTGGGCTATTTCCGCCCATGTGCTATTTACTCAGTTAAACCCCGTACTTTGCTTGTAAGGATTTTTCTTTAAGTACTCGTAGTTCGCCCGAAGTGCTCAAAGTTCAGAGTCAGACACCCCCGTATGAGCATTGCTCTACGTCTTTGGGGGACCAGCCGAGCGCGCGCGCACACCAGACTGATCCGCGATAGACTGGATCCAGAGCACCGTTGCACGGGGTGTGCGGCCGGTCGGGGTTCACTCCAGTATCGGGAGGTGGGTTCCAAGCGCGGAGCCCCCGGGTCACACCAACAAGAACCACCCCCTCTGTCAACCGCCCACTCAACGCTCGAGCCAAATGGGGTGAGTTCGGCCCGACACATATGAGGACTTAGGTAGTTTGTAAAAGAAGAGATTTCAGGGATACTTATCTTTCCGGGTCTTGCTCTGGTTCTTAGCCGGGAGCGGGCCTCCGAAAATGGACACCCACCCACGCTTCACGCCATCCACGGGTGAGGCACCAAAATTCTTTTCCCATCCGCTGGAGGACGAGAACAATGCACCCATTTGGTGGGAGCAGACGGACGAGTGTCCCTTTCTCTCAGTCTCAGTCGCCTCGATAGGGCGGTCTCTCGCCCTTGCGGCGACCGAGGTGCTCAGCTCAGGCGATCTCGGCCAATGACTCGCCCCCCGTCCCGGGAGCGTTCTCGTTCCTCCTCATGGCCTAGAAACAAGATGGCACGATTCCCCTGTCCCGGGAGTCGCAACAGGCTGTTTCAGGTACCTTTTCTCTGCTCAAGCGACACTTTCCCACTGGATGCTCTACTCGGATAAGGCAAGCGCCAGGGTCCCCACCCTCCTTGCGCCTTTATTCATCTCATCAGTAACTATCTTGGGTGTCTTCTTGGCGTTGGTTCAGCGAGCGTGCTCGCCTACTCCAACCATCGTACATGAGATGCCGCCGCGACAGGGCGCCTTCGTCTCTGTCGTGCCGACCCGATTGCCGATGTCGGGGGGCGACTGCGGGCATATGGGGTTCTTAGGCCAGCCCTGTTGTGGAAACACCACACATGCTCGGCCATGGCGCCAGATAGACCAGCCATGCCGGGGTATGAGGGTCTCCGACCGCCAGGAGGCGGGGATCCCCCCAAGGGAGGTGCAACGCCGCCATTGTGCTGCCTCCGCCAAGGTTAGTGATGGTTGACCTCGAATCGGGCTCCCCGGTAGCCCGAGTAGCTTCATATAATCCGGGCGCGCGATGCGCCAGGAAAAACGCTAATCGCTGGAGAGCGTGCGCCCCCTACCTGGTGCACCAGATGTCGCATGTCGAAACGCGGACACCGGGAGTGACCGACGTCCAGCTCCCTGATTTTTTTGACAGCGGGGCGGAGGCACCCCTGGTCATAGCATTCGTATTGATTCGAAGGAAAGCGAGTCAGTGCATTCTGGACCTCGATGATGATCTAAGAAGTTAAAATACACGGACATGAGCTTTTTACCCAGGTTTAGGCCCGCGAGATGGATCCGTACGTCTTACATGTCTGGTCCAGAATTATATGTTGGTACAAGTAGGTGCATTGGAGAACTTGTGTTCTAGCTCTCTGGTTACCTCTCTCCCTCTGACCCCTCTCCTTTCTCCTTTCTTTGGTCCTTTTGAACTGTCACCCTGATACGTCATAAACGTATCCTTAATTTCTGATGTTCCATGTTGTTTTCTTATTATTTCCCACATGCTTGCTATAAACTTTATGCCATTTTATCGATTTTCCGTACTAACTTATTGACAAGATGCCATAGAGCCAGTTTCCTGTTTTCTGCTGTTTTTAGTTTCAGAAAAGTTGTTTTGGAAATATTCTCGAAATTGGAAAATTCGAAGCCCGGAAGTCTTAGAATTCCCGAAGGTTCCACGGAGTCCCAAAGAGACCCGGAGGCTGGCCTCAGGGGGCCCACTCCATAGGGCGCCGCGCCCCTGGCCGCGCCATGGGGTGGTGTGCCCCCCTGGAATCCACCGCCTTTGCCCTTTCGCCTATTTATACCCCCTGAGACGTAAACCCTCAATATATCCCACTTCGTCCCAAAAAACACCCGAGGCCGCCGTCATCGTCATCTCGAGATCGGGAGGGTTCTGGAGCTCTCCCCGGCACCCTGCCGGGAGGGGAATTCATCACCAGAGGGGTCTACACCACCATGCCATCCTCTGAAGTGATGGGTGAGTAGTTCATCCCTGGACTACGGGTCCATAGCAGTAGCTAGATTGTTGTTCTCTCCACTTTGTACCTCATGTTTAGATCTTGTGAGCTGCCTAACATGATCAAGATCATCTTTATGTAATGCTACATGTTGTGTTTTCTGGGGTCTGATAAATGTTGAATGCTAAGTCTTCTGATTATCAATCTATCAATGTTATCTTCATGTGTATGTTATTTATGATCTTGCATGCTCTTCGTTATTAGTAGATGCTCTAGCCAAGTAGATGCCAGTAACTCCAAGAGGGAGTATTTATGCTCGATAGTGGGTTCATGCCTCCTTTGCATATGTGCTCGAGTGACAAAAACGTGACGGATGGAGGATGTGATGTTGCCATTAGGGAGAAAACAACGGTGTTTACCTAGTTTACATTACACACTTTGCTTACAACGATAATCTGTTGCTTGAAACTTAATACCCAACGTTTGTTCGGATGATATTCAGAGGGATGACGTTCTATGTATTTTGTTGTAATGCCCGCATGAATCACATAGTAATATTTATGTCTTGCATATGCACTACGGTGCAACCTTCATTTCTATCAATTTCCTAGCAGTAATTTGTTCGCCACACATGTTATTTATCTTTCACGGAGAGACACCACTAGTGAACTGTGGACCTCGGTCCATTTTCCTCATACTGATAAAACACCTACTGCTTTCATACTGCTGCTACTGCTTTCATACTGTTTTCCTAGTGTTTTCCACACCATACGTTTAGCCTCTTTGTGTTCAGCAAAATCGGTGAGATTGACAACCTCACTACTACGTTGGGACAAAGTAATTTGATTGTGTTGTGTAGGTTCCACGTTGCTGCTGAACCGGTAGTGCGCCTGCTATGCCTTGATGGTGCCTTGACAGGGAGACTTCTTGATGATGATGGATTTTAAGTCCCCGACAACGGCGCCAGAAATTCTTGATGCTTGTGATAGCGTGTTGGGAACCCCAAGAGGAGGGTGTGATGAGTACAACAGTAAGAATTTCCCTCAATTAAGAACCAAGGTTATCAATCCAGTAGGAGAGAGAGGATCTTCGGAAGGTTGATGCCACTGACGGTGGTGATGGCGCCTCACCGGTGTCAGCAACAACGCCGAACCTGCACACAATACAACCAAAATACTTTGTCCCAACTGTACAGTGAGGTTGTCAATCTCATCGGTCTTGCTGAAAACAAAGATTAGAAGTATAGTGTGGAAAATGGTGTATGCTTGCAGTAAGTAAAGAAAACAGGGAATTGTGGTGGTTTGTTTAACAGTGTAGAAAAATGGACCGGGGTTCATAGGTTCACTAGTGGTGTCTCTCTATAAAATATAACATGCTGGGTGAACAAATTACAGCTGGGCAATTGACAAATAGAGGTTGCACCGTAGTGCACATTCATGACATGATGACTACTATGATATTTAGTGCGGGCATTACAACTATATACATAGACCATAATCCAACTCCATCTATGACTAATAATCCACCCTCAGGTTATCATCCGAACCCCCTTAGGAATTAAGTTGCAAGCAACAGATAACCCCATTAAGAAATGTGTGTAATGTAAGCAATGATTGTGCACAAGGACACTCACACCGCTGTTTTCTCCCTAGTGGCAACAACACATCCTCCCCCGTCACGTTTCTATCACTTGAGCACAGACGAAAAGGAGGCATGGACCCAACTATCGAGCATAAATACCCCCTCTTGGAGTCACTAGCAACTACTTGGCCAAAGCAACCACTAGCAACGAAAAGCATGCAAGATCAAATATTACATATACAATAAAGACTATAATCAACTTGGCATAAGTTCAATAATCATCGGATCCCAACAAACACATCACATGGAATTACATAAGTGTCGCACCCTGACTTCTAGGGGATACTCACCGTACGAACTGGATAGCAGATGCTTGGATTATGGGGCATAACTGCTCCCACGTCCCAGCTTCCTGGTAGGCCTGTGCTTATGCGCGACAACACAAGCCCTGCTATTCCATCATCGATGTAAACTATCCACTAGAGATCAAAGGCACTTCCGTCGACGTACTTCAAAACATACACACATGGTACGTCAACGGCGTTGAACAACTGATATCACAACAGATCTCTACGACACAAAAGATTGAAATAAGTTGCAAATGGCTCTCATTAGAGCAGAGATAGCAAATACAATCATTCAGAGGGCACATGCCCCAACAATACATCATTACAATATAGAGGAAGCATTCAACATGTCTGAGTACAGACAAGAACCAAATAGGCCTAAGAGGCCGGAAACAAACAGACGGAGCCCATCCACGAAGTCTCGGATCCTGCCCGGGTCCGCTATCTACTCGTCAGCAGTCTCGTCAAACTCCACGTAGTAACCACCATGTAGATCCTCGGAAACGTAGGTCTGCGGAAACCACAGCCCCAAAGGGGCCAGTACATAAACGTGCTGGCAAGCAAGACTCACAGTTCACCAAAGTGTAACCCGTCAACACCAAGCACAGATGCTTTGGGTTCAACGGAAGGAAGGGGAAAATGAAGATGCTGCAACTGGCTGCTCTAACCAACTACAGAGATTCTACCACTTCCGGCTAACAGAAAGGAGATAAGATCGAGTATTGTAACCAACTGAAAGATAACTTCAAACAAACCCATCCTGGATCTCGCCCCTTATCCCAAGAAGCAATCCGAGGATAACTCACACAGTTGTAATAAAGGTGAATCAAGTTATTGTGTCATCAACCTATTACTAGTCAAGTTATTAATCATTGGGTGTAACATGTTTGATCATTATGTTTGAGTTGTCCTGAGTACTTGTTAGCCAGTACTTTCACCAAGTAATCCATAACCGCGGAAAACACGGCTTCTCGAGAAGATTATCCCTGCAGGGTTGCACCAATTTGGCCGTACACGCATGAATAACCCGCCAGATGGAAAGACCCTTCCACCAAGCGGGGCACTCAACACAACTCAACTCTTCTCCGCATCAAGCCCAAAGAACCTTGGGCGCACGGCTAATCGAGCCCAGAAGAAAATGGACCCTCATAGCACTCTAAGAACGTGTCCCCCTATATGCCGACTACAAAAGTTCCACCCTGGCCTGGGCTCGCAAAAACATGCATGCGGCAAATAGAACACACGAACTAAATGAGGCGATTTGGACGAGATGCGAATCGAATCAAATTGAGGGGGGCGCCCATACTCGCTTCCCACATGCGGTTAGTGCGCTCATCATGGATCAGTAGACAAGACCCTTTTCCTATTAGGGTCGACACTAGCAGGCCTCAAAACCACACAGGGCCTCCTGCCGGTGCCTTATCATCAAATTATTATTATTACCATTAGCATTGACAGGATTGATTGATTAACATCGAGCCCCCAGAACATAAATAAGTAGTAACAGAAAGTAACGGGTAACAGACTCGAGCAAAACAACCCTAAGCATGCTAGTAAGACACTGGCTCAACCAAAGGGGTGATAGGAGTGGAGGTGAGGCAATATCAAGGTTAAGAGATTCATGTGATGGGTTCGTAACAGAAACAACTACTACTAGGGCTAGCAGAAAAGGAACAACGGAAAGTATCGGTAACCAATGTTGAAAGGAACACAGTGGTTCATGTGAGTGATAACTTGCCTGCAAAACCCAGTAGCCTGGTACTGAGCTAACTCCTTAGAAGGGGTGTCGTAAGGATCGTCGGTCTCAACGTCGTCGTTTATCCGAGAAGAAGCAAACAGACAATGCAGAAAAGGTAGACAATCAATAACATGGCATAGTGCACAAACATGGGATGATGCATGTCATGTTAATAGATGCATCAGAATAAACTACTTGACAAGATAACACAATTTAATTGGACCCATATGCAATTGGATTGCATATGGAAAAGATCCATTGAAATAAGTGGAAACAAATGATTTACCATTAATTATTATGTGAAAGTTGTTATCATGATGCATGCATGATGATAACAACAAAATAACAACAAAAGATGCAAGTGGGAAAGGAATTTAACAAGGTTTGGAAATCATTTATTAAGTTTGGAAAGTTTGGTTACTTAAACATGTCACACAAGTATTTGTTGTTTTCATCAAGTTAAATTGTTCAAAACAGATAACAAAGTTCATATTTGATAAGAACACACAATTTTAGGTGGAATACATGTTTCACTTGTTGAAAAAGGATTTCAAATTAATTATTTATGAATTAAACAAGTTTAAGCAAGAATTAAATGAATTTAATTCAAACATGAACTTATTTGAATTTTTATTTGTTCAAAACATTAAGTGAGATTCATACTTGAAAAGTTTATGCTTTTATGGTTTGAAAACATATTTTACATGTCCCAAAAGAATTTGTTTTGATCAAGTTATAAATTTAGCAATATTAAATGATTTAAACAAGGTTTAAATCATTCAACCAATTTTAATTATTCAAAACATGAAACAAATTTTATATTTGGAAAGGTGGTTTAATTTTTCATGGAAAACATATTTCATTTGTGGAAATTGGATTTAAAATGAGCAAGTTATTATTTTGGCAATTTTAAATGCAATAAACAAGAAACAGTTGTTTTCAGCAATTTAAACTATTCAAAACAGCAAACAAAATTTATATTTGGAAAGTACATGAAAAGTTGATTGGAAAACATATTTGGTTTGTGGAATTTGGAATTTTTATGAACAAGTTATGAATTTTGCAAGTTTAAGTGAATTTGACAAGTTTTCAAATATTGCACCAATTTAAAATATTCAAAACAGTAAACAAATTTTATATTTGGATAGAACATTTAATTTGGGACAGAAAACATATTTAAAAAGTTAAAATTGGAATTGGGATGAATTTCTTATGCAATTTACAAGATTTGGGGTGAATCTGCCATTTTTAATAGCTGAGGACTAGAAAAAAATATTTGCAGGGGTCTAGAAATAATTGCCAGGGGCCTAGGTGTGATTACTGAGAATGTGCTGTGACCAAACATGGAAAAATAAAAAGTTTGGTTTTTTTTTGGGGCGCAGGGGGATCGAACCCTGCACCTCACTGTGAGCACAAGGGGGACAGAACCACTAGGCTGGTGATGTGTTTGTGATAGCAAGGGGGGCTCGGGGGGGGGGGGGGGATATGTTCAGTTAACAGGAATCGAACCAAAAATTCAGAAAAGAATGTGCGTCCGCGGGGGTTCGACCTCGGGACGGCTGGGAGCAGGGCGAGGGAGCCAGCCGCTGGGCTAGATGTGTTTGGTGATAGGTCTGTGCTGCGGCATGTTTTTGAGGTGCGCTGCCACCGTTAACTGAACCATTGACGAACAAGATCCAATCTTAAGACTGGTGTCCGACGTAGGCGAAGATCGGCGTCCCTCCGCTGGTTCCTGGCGAGCATATGCGAGTGCGGTGGTGTGTAGGTGTGTGGCAGGGGGTTCCAGGGTGCATGGGAGGGCATCCACGGAAGGAGAGGACCGCGTCCAGTAGCAGCAGCTCGACCACGAGCTTGCAGCCATGGAGTCCATGGCGGACAGCAACGTGCACGGAAGGTAATCGACAGGTACAGCAAGAAAATCGAGGCGAGAAGGGCGGGAATCGGACGGAGTGCTCACCCAGAGGCTGCTGCTGTAGTCAATCGGTTGCGAGGAAGTCCGTGGTCGGCGAATTTCGCCGGAGCAGGTGGTCTGCTCTCTCTCTCGGGTCCGAAAAAAAACGATACAGTGAAGGGGGGCAGAGGAGGGAGAAGGGGGAGGCGGCGCAGGAGGAAGGAGAGGGCTGAGGAGGGCCTAGGGTTCGCAGGGAGCTCGTGGTGGAGAGTTTTAAGGGGGGGGGAGGCAGCTGCTGTCCGTTCATCACCGCCTCTGTCGACGTGTTCCCCTCCGATGAGGAGCCGTACGAAGAAGAAGGGAGGCTGGGCCTACGCTGGTTTGGTGGGCTGGGGTTTAGGTGGGCTTAGGTGGTTCTTTTTTATTATTTTTGGTTCTCCTGTTTTTTTTTGTAGCCAAGAGAAAATGGAAGAAATAGGTGCTTTGGAGTTTGCCAAAAATTACAGAAAAATTTGGGTAGCCTCTTTAGGTCAAACACAACCAGAAACCAAGTTTGGAGATCAAAACATTTATATTTTTGGGGCTGTTTGGATTTGGATGGTGTTTGAGTAAATTTTATTATTAAATGTTTATTGCACAATATTATTAGAAATAGGGTGATCAAAAGAATGTAATTGGAAATAAATAGCACAACAAGGTTTTGGTTAGTTTTAATTTCAAAGAGGTGCTATTTAGTGATTTGGTTTGAATTTGAAAGCAGTTTGGGAATTAATTGATTAATATGGAAAACAAGGATTGTAATAGGGTAACCCCTATAATTTAATTTGATTAAATTAGTTGATTAAATTCATAAGTTCAAATTGATCCTGCTTAATGCATTTGATTTGAACTTGAAGGTGATTTGGAAATTATTTGTTTGACTAAAACCCACAATTTTAATAAGTGATCAACATAGAATAAAAAGAAAACAATTTGGTTGTTTTTATTTCAAAGGTTGTAACAGAACAAGTATGAAAACAAAGTATTTGAAATTGTTTGAGTTTCATTGTGAGAGCAAATAAGAACAGATGCAAAACAAATAGTAAACAAGGCAAACAACAGAAATAGATATGATGCCATGATGCAATACTTAAATAAACAAGAAATCAAACATTCTAAATGGTAGGTTTTCATACTTGGGCTGTTACAAAAAGAACAATCTCGATCATGTTAGGCGGCTCACGAGATCTAAACATTGAGGTATAGGAGGAGAAGACAACCATCTAGCTATTTCTATGGACCCGTAGTCCAAGGATAAACTACTCACACATCACTCCGGAGGCAGGCATGGTGATGAAGAGGCCTCCGATGATGATCTCCTCTCCAGCAGGGTGCCTGGAGACAGCTTCAGAACCCCCCTGATCTAGGGTTGACGACGATGGCGGCTGCGGAACTTTTCGGGGATTTTTGATCAGGTGCCTAGGGTTTTCCTTCGGAGGGGAACAATTAGGCGAAAGGGCGACGTCGGTGGGCCACCAGGGTGGCTGTAACATCCCAAGTATGAAAATATCCCATAGAATGTTTGATTTCATGTTTAATTAAAGTATTGCATCATGTCATCATGTTTAATTATTTGTTTGCATTTGTTTACTATTTGTTTTGCATCTGTTTTATCTTGTTTTCATAATGAAACTCAAACAAATTCAAATGGTTATTTCATACTTGCTCTGTTACAACATTGAAATAAAAATCACAAATAAAAACAAACAATTGTTGTCATATTATTTCATAAGGAATCAACTAATAAGATGGTGCTTTTATTCCAATTAATTATTTTCCAAATTGGTTTCAAATTCAAAGCAAATCATCAACATCACCTCATTTGGAAATTATGAAAATCTCCAAACCAATCAACTCACTTTAATCACATTAACCATAGGTTTCACCCTATTAAAACCTTGTTTTCAATAATGTTACTTAATATTCAAAAATCACTCAAATTTGGTTTATTTTCCAAACAGCAGTTTATTTTCAAACTTTTTGAAAACAAATCTTGGAAATTGTTTTCTTTTAACCTAAATAACTTAACCTAATTTTCCTAGAATTTTTACTAAACTAAAACCTATCTTTTTCTTCCAATTCTCATTGCTACAAAAAAAACAGAAAACAGAAAAAGCAAAATAGAAAAAAAAGGAAATGCGCGCGGCAGCTAGCCTAGCACCGCCAGCCCACCTCTTTAGCGCGGCCCAGCCCGTTACCGCGCCGCGTACCGGTTCGATTAGAACCTCATCTTCGTCCTCCGCGGTACGGCAGTCCATCGGGACATGCCACGGCGGCAGAGGGCTCCGTCGACGGCGATCCGAGCTCCCGAGACCCTATAAGTACCCCCTAGGGCACAACGCTCTACCGTAGGTCCCTGTTCCCTCGCCTCCGCCGCCAATTCCACCTCTCGACCACCGTTCCCTCTCTGCTGTCACCTCGCCGGAGGCCACCCGCTCTGATCTCCGACCACCGCGACAACCTCGTTGCTCCTCCACCCTATCTGATTGCTGGAAACAAACCACCTATCCACCCTCTGCCTGTTGAACACCGGAGGGAGCATGGGGTTCCACTGCAGCTGCGCCGTCGTCCTCGCCCTTGCCGCAGCTGCCGTCGTCACGCCATCGTCACCGATCTCTGCTACGTCGACGCACGCTGGTGAGCTCGCCGTGCTTCTCCTCCCTCCCTCTCTGTCTTGACCGCAAACACGCACGCTTCCCGCACTGCTTAGAGCACAGCATCCACGCGCACAACGGTGATCACCGCCGGCGTCCTCCTCTGTCAGTCGCGGATGTTTCTGTTCGTCAGAAAAGTTCAGATCCGCGATGGTAACCTCAACTTGGCTGCGCATCTGTTAACTGACAAGAAACGCGCACAGCCCAGCTGGTTCAGTAAACGCGCAGCGAGCGAGAAGTGCAGGGTTCGAGCCCCTGCCCTCGCGGGATAAAAATCCCTCTTTTTTCCACCGCCGTGCTGACAGGGAGGGCCCCCTGTCAGCCGCACAGTGGCCACGCCAGCACAATGAGCCCAAGGGCCCCCCTGGCAGTGTCTGGGTAGGGAATCTGTGCGTATAAAAAGTTTAACACGATTTCTGTTTTCAAATTTAGGCCCTTTGTTTTAGCAGATTGGTCCCTCAAATTATTTTGGCAATAACTTTAGTTTTATAACTCCAATAAATGAAAATAAAATATGCACACTAATCTAAATTTAATTGTCTATCCATTGGTATCATTTGTTTCCTGTTTTGAAATTTCAAAATGCAATTCAAATTTGAATTCAAATAATTCAAATGCAATTTGCTAAATTCAATAACTAATTCATTATTAATCCAATAAATGCAAATAAAATATGTTTTCCATACCATTTTGAATAACCTATTCAAATATAAATTTTGTTTCATGGTTTGAATAATTAAAATTGCCTAAATATTTTAATCCTTGTTTAATTCATTTAAAGTTGATAAAATCATATCTTGCTCAAAATAAAATATTTTTGAACATGCAAAATATGTTTTCAAACCATCAAAGTGTGAACTTTTCAAATGTGAATTTGAATTTATGTTTTGAACAAATAAAATTCAAATAAAATTCCAACTTGTTTTAAATTCATTTAAAACTTGTTTAATATTGTTTAAGTCATAATAAATTCATCCTAACTCCTATTTCAAAATTTGAAACATGTAATTCAACTAAAATTTGATGATCTTTTCAAATATAAATTCTGTTAGTTGTTTTGCACACTTTAACTTCATGAAAACAACAATTGTTTGTGTGACATGTTTAAGTAACCAATCTTTCCAAACTTAATAAATAATTTCCAAACTTGTTAAAATTCTTTTCCACTTGCATCTATTGTTGTTATTTTGTTGTTATCATCATGCATGAATCATGCTAACAACTTTCACATAATAATTAATTGTAAATCATTTGTTCCACTTAATTCATGGACCCTTTCCCATATGCAACTCAAAATTGCATAGGGGTCCATCTTAATTGTGTTACCATGTCACTTAGTTTATTTTGATGCAACCATTAACTTGTCATGCATCATCTTTGATTGTGCACTATGCCATGATAATGATTGTTTATATTCCTGTCTTGTTTGTTTGCTTCTTCTCGAATAGACGACGACGTTGAGACAGACGATCTTTACAACACCCCTTCTGAGGATCTAGCTCAGTACCCGGCTGCTGAGTTTGCAGGCAAGTTATCACTCACATGAACCACTGTGTTCCTTTCAACCCTGGTTACCGATACTTTCCGTTGTCTATTTCTGCTAGCCTTAGTGGTAGTTGTTTCTGTTACGAACCTATCACATGAATCCCCTAACCCTGATATTGCCTCACCACCACTCCTACACCTTTTGTTTGAGCCAGTGTCTTACTAGCATGCTTAGGTTGTTTTGCTCGAGTCTGTTACCCGTTACTTTCAGTTACTACCTTTATTATGTTCTGGGGGCTCGATGTTTAACCAATCAACCATGCTAATGTTATTGTTAAATAATAATTTGACGATAAGACACCGGCAAGAGGCCCTGTGTGGTTTTGAGGCCTGCTAGTGTCGACCCTAATAGGAAAAGGGTCTTGTCTACTGATCCATGATGAGCGCACTACCCGCATGTGGGAAGCGAGTATGGGCGCCCCCTCAATTTGATTCGATTCGCATCTCGTCCAAATCATCTCATTTAGTTCGTGTTTTCCATTTGCCGCATGCATGTTTTTGCGAGCCCAACGCATCGGCATATAGGGGGACACGGTCTTAGAGTGCTATGAGGGTCCCTTTTCTTCGGGGCTTGATTAGCCGTGTGCCCAAGGTGCTTTGGGCTTGATGCGAAGAAGAGTTGAGTTGTGTTGAGTGCCCCGCTTGGTGGGAGGCATCCCATCTGGCGGGTTATTCATACGTGTACGGCCAAATTGGTGCAACCCTGCAGGGATAATCTTCTCGAGAAGCCGTGTTTTCCGCGGTTATGGTTAACTTGGTGAAAGTACTGGCTAACAAGTACTCAGGACAACTTAAACCTAATGATTCACAATCTCACACCCCATGGTTAACAACTTGACTAGTAATAGGATTATTGACACAACAACTTGATTCATCTTTAATCCAACCGTGTGAGTTATCCTCGGATTGCTTCTTTGGATAAGGGGCGAGATCCAGGATGGGTTTGTTTGAAGTTATCTTTCAGTTGGTTACAATACTCGATCTTACCTCCTTTCTGTTAGTTGGAAGTGGTAGAATCTCTGTAGTTGGTTAGCGCAGCCAGTTGCAGCATCTTTTATATACTCTTCCTTCCGTTGAACCCAATGCATCTGTACTTGGTGTTGACGGGTTACACTTTGGTGAACTGTGAGTCTTGCTTGCCAGTACGTCTATGTACTGACCCCTTTGGGGCTGTGGTTTTCGCAGACTACGCTTACGAGGATCCAGTTGACGGCTACTACGTGGAGTTTGACGAGGCTGCTGACGAGTAGTTAGCGGACCCGGGCAGGATCCGAGACATCGTGGATGGGCTCCGTCTTCATTTCAGTTTCCGGCTTCTTAAGCCTATTTG
Source organism: Alopecurus myosuroides (assembly GCA_028641055.1). NCBI lineage: Eukaryota > Viridiplantae > Streptophyta > Magnoliopsida > Poales > Poaceae > Alopecurus > Alopecurus myosuroides. The sequence goes on along the minus strand of CM054057.1, from coordinate 313,822,741 downwards.
GATTTGTCTGTACTCAGACCCTTGAATGCTTCCGCTGAGATGTAATGATGTTATGTTGGGACATGTGTCCTCTGGATGATTGTATTTGCTATCTCTGCCCTAGTGAGGGCCATTTGTAACTTATTTCAATCTTTTGTGTCTTAGAGATATGTTGTGCTATCATTCTGTTTCCAACCGTTGACGTACCATGTGTGTATGGTATGAAGTACGTCAATGGTAGTGTCCTGATTTCTATGGGATAGTTTACATCGACGGTGAATAGTAACGATTGGTTGTCACACATAAGTGTTGGCCTACTCGTAAGAGGACGCGGGTGCCGGTAAGCCCCGTAATCCAATCAAAATACTGTTCAGTCCGTACGGTGAGTATCCTCTAGAAGTCCGGGTGCGACAAATGGTATCAGAGCCAGGTTGTACGTTGTAGCAAAAATCTTTGACACAAAAGAATGCGATGCTCCGGTATCAAACAACACTTTAGCTGGAATAGAGTTTACGGGTAATATACCGAGAACGACGTCAGCAGCTTCCTCAGCTTTGTCGGCCTTGATATGATTCACCCTCGCGGTCCTCCCGACAGGCCTGTTGTTGGAGTTGAAGGCTTTAGCCGGGGGAGCACGAACCATTGCCTGGTTGGTGTTGGGGCAAGGAGGTGGAGGTAGCTGCCTCTGAGTGCACTTATCAGCATAGTGTCCAGTATCCTTGCACTTGTAGCAAGTGACGACACGAGAAGGGCCTGGCCTTGGCTGCCCCATTGGAACCCTCTGACTCTGCATCTGAGCTGGGTTGGGTGGGCGGGGAGCAAAGCCTGGATAAGCTTGGGCATATGGAGCCCTAGTGACAGCAGCATTTGGCACCCAGATGCGGCGCTTCTGCGGAGGGGTGTTCATGTTGGAGGAGGAACCACCCTCACGCGAGTGCTTGCGGGACTCTTCGAACGCCTTGCGCCCATTCTCCTCATGGAGCGCGGTGTTCACGAGCTCCTCGAAGTCCTTGCACTTGATGTTGGTGAGAGCGTACTTCAGTTCCGGGTTAAAACCTCGGCGGAACCTTGCCATCTTCTTGGCTTCAGTGGACACCTCATCACCAGCGTATCGAGCGAGACGATTGAACTCGTTCTGGTAGCCAATGACGTCCAGCTTGCCCTGCTTGAGAGAGCAAAATTCCTCACGCATCCTTTCCATGAGACCATCTGGGATGTGGTGCTTCAGGAAGGCATCCTTGAAACATCCCCAGGTGATAGGATAGCCAGCTCTCATGGTCTGGTAGTTCTCCCACCAGGTAGCTGCCTGACCCTTCAGTAGGTAGGTGGCATACTTGACTTTATCCTCCTCAGCAACGTGAGCAATGTCCAGAGCCCTGGTCATCTCCCTGATCCAGTCATCAGCATCCAGAGGCTCACGTGTTGCCACGAAAGCTCTCGGCCCCATACTCAGAAACTCCTTGATGCTGACTCGCGGAGCATTCTGGTTGTTGTGCTGGTTAGCCTGGATCTGGGCCATCTGAGCCACGACCTGGGTCATCTGAGTCAACAGCTCCGTGAGCGGAGGTGGTTCAGGCGGGTTGCTCCTTGTTGGCGGCATCCTGAATAGACATGCATTTTAGCACAACAACAGAAAAGGATAGACTTGGTAACCGAAAGATAGATTATTCCGACGCATGAATAGATAACCAACAGGTACATCATCACATGTTCAAATACATCAGAATATCCAACACACCAATACATGGTTCGAAAGACAAAGGATAACTAAACATAGCTAGAATGGATACATCGGTACTCCCATGCTCATCACGCAGGACGGCGGTGAGTAGTACGACGAGAGATACTGTGAGGAGGAATCCCCCGGAAGTAGGTAGAACGACGATCCACGTAGATCGGGACTGCTCTGAGAGCAACTCTCGGTGTGGTGAAGTAGAAAGCGTCGTCTCCCTGTGCTCCAAAGCGTGGAATCCCAGTGTAACCAGCTCCGAGGTTTTCTCATTTCTGGAAGAGTTTTCAAGAAGCATTGGGCACCAAACTTCTGTTCAGCACAGCTTATCACCCTCAGTCTCAGGGGCAAGTCGAAAGAGTCAATCAGATTCTCGAGGATATGCTCAGAGCATGTGGTCTCTCCTTTGGCATGAAATGGGAGGATTGCCTTCCATATGCTGAATTCTCCTACAACAACAGCTACCAGGCAAGCCTAGGCATGGCACCATTTGAAGCACTCTATGGCCGCAGATGCAGGAGTCCAATCAATTGGTTTGGAGCCGGTGAACGTTCACTCTTAGGCCCTGACATTGTTAAGGAAGCCGAGGAGAAAGTTCGTATCATTCGTGACAATCTCAAGATTGCTCAGTCTCGTCAGAAGAGCTATTATGATAGCAAGCACAGGGATATGATCTATGCACCTGGTGACAAGGCATATCTCCGTGTAACTCCCCTAAGAGGCACTCATCGTTTTGGTGTGAAAGGAAAGCTTGCACCAAGATACATTGGTCCTTTCAACATTCTCTCAAGGCGGGCAGAAAATGCTTATCGTCTTGAACTTCCAGAAAAACTATCCAAGGTGCACGATGTGTTCCACGTGTCCCAGCTCAAGAAGTGTTTCAAAGATCCAGATCGTGCAGTTGATCATGATTCCATTGAACTGCAAGATGATCTATCTTATGAGGAGCACCCTGTTCGTATTCTCGATGAGACCGAGCGTAAGACTCGCAACAAGAGCACCAAGTTCTTGAAAGTGCAGTGGTCGCATCATTCCGATAAAGAGGCAACGTGGGAGACCGAAGAGGATCTTCGTAAGAAGTATCCGGACCTTTTCACTTCTCAGTAAGGAATCTCGGGGCGCGATTCCGTCAAGGGGGGGCGTTTTGTAACATCCCAAGTATGAAAATATCCCATAGAATGTTTGATTTCATGTTTAATTAAAGTATTGCATCATGTCATCATGTTTAATTATTTGTTTGCATTTGTTTACTATTTGTTTTGCATCTGTTTTATCTTGTTTTCATAATGAAACTCAAACAAATTCAAATGGTTATTTCATACTTGCTCTGTTACAACATTGAAATAAAAATCACAAATAAAAACAAACAATTGTTGTCATATTATTTCATAAGGAATCAACTAATAAGATGGTGCTTTTATTCCAATTAATTATTTTCCAAATTGGTTTCAAATTCAAAGCAAATCATCAACAACACCTCATTTGGAAATTATGAAAATATCCAAACCAATCAACTCACTTTAATCACATTAACCATAGGGTTCACCCTATTAAAACCTTGTTTTCAATAATGTTACTTAATATTCAAAAATCACTCAAATTTGGTTTATTTTCCAAACAACAGTTTATTTTCAAACTTTTTGAAAACAAATCTTGGAAATTGTTTTCTTTTAACCTAAATAACTTAACCTAATTTTCCTAGAATTTTTACTAAACTAAAACCTATCTTTTTCTTCCAATTCTCATTGCTACAAAAAAAAAACAGAAAACAGAAAAAGCAAAATAGAAAAAAAAGGAAACGCGCGCGGCAGCTAGCCTAGCACCACCAGCCCACCTCTTTAGCGCGGCCCAGCCCGTTACCGCGCCGCGTACCGGTTCGATTAGAACCTCATCTTCGTCCTCCGCGGTACGGCAGTCCATCGGGACATGCCACGGCGGCAGAGGGCTCCGTCGACGGCGATCCGAGCTCCCGAGACCCTATAAGTACCCCCTAGGGCACAGCGCTCTACCCTAGGTCCCTGTTCCCTCGCCTCCGCCGCCAATTCCACCTCTCGACCACCGTTCCCTCTCTGCTGTCACCTCGCCGGAGGCCACCCGCTCTGATCTCCGACCACCGCGACCACCTCGTTGCTCCTCCACCCTATCTGATTGCTGGAAACAAACCACCTATCCACCCTCTGCCTGTTGAACACCGGAGGGAGCACGGGGTTCCACTGCAGCTGCGCCGTCGTCCTCGCCCTCGCCGCAGCTGCCGTCGTCACGCCATCGTCACCGATCTCTGCTACGTCGTCGCACGCTGGTGAGCTCTCCGTGCTTCTCCTCCCTCCCTCTCTGTCTTGACCGCAAGCACGCACGCTTCCCGCACTGCTTAGAGCACAGCATCCACGCGCACAACGGTGATCACCGCCGGCGTCCTCCTCTGTCAGTCGCGGATGTTTCTGTTCGTCAGAAAAGTTCAGATCCGCGATGGTAACCTCAACTTGGCTGCGCATCTGTTAACTGACAAGAAACGCGCACAGCCCAGCTGGTTCAGTAAACGCGCAGCGAGCGAGAGGTGCAGGGTTCGAGCCCCTGCCCTCGCGGGATAAAAATCCCTCTTTTTTCCACCGCCGTGCTGACAGGGAGGGCCCCCTGTCAGCCGCACAGTGGCCACGCCAGCACAGTGAGCCCAAGGCCCCCCCTGGCATTGTCTGGGTAGGGAATCTGTGCGTATAAAAAGTTTAACACGATTTCTGTTTTCAAATTTAGGCCCTTTGTTTTAGCAGATTGGTCCCTCAAATTATTTTGGCAATAACTTTAGTTTTATAACTCCAATAAATGAAAATAAAATATGCACACTAATCTAAATTTAATTGTCTATCCATTGGTATCATTTGTTTCCTGTTTTGAAATTTCAAAATGCAATTCAAATTTGAATTCAAATAATTCAAATGCAATTTGCTAAATTCAATAACTAATTCATTAGTAATCCAATAAATGCAAATAAAATATGTTTTCCATACCATTTTGAATAACCTATTCAAATATAAATTTTGTTTCATGGTTTGAATAATTTAATTTGCCTAAATATTTTAATCCTTGTTTAATTCATTTAAATTTGATAAAATCATATCTTGCTCAAAATAAAATATTTTTGAACATGCAAAATATGTTTTCAAACCATCAAAGTGTGAACTTTTCAAATGTGAATTTGAATTTATGTTTTGAACAAATAAAATTCAAATAAAATTCCAACTTGTTTTAAATTCATTTAAAACTTGTTTAATATTGTTTAAGTCATAATAAATTCATCCTAACTCCTATTTCAAAATTTGAAACATGTAATTCGACTAAAATTTGATGATCTTTTCAAATATAAATTCTGTTAGTTGTTTTGCACACTTTAACTTCATGAAAACAACAATTGTTTGTGTGACATGTTTAAGTAACCAAACTTTCCAAACTTAATAAATAATTTCCAAACTTGTTAAAATTCTTTTCCACTTGCATCTATTGTTGTTATTTTGTTGTTATCATCATGCATGCATCATGCTAACAACTTTCACATAATAATTAATTGTAAATCATTTGTTCCACTTAATTCATGGACCCTTTCCCATATGCAACTCAAAATTGCATAGGGGTCCATCTTAATTGTGTTACCATGTCACTTAGTTTATTTTGATGCAACCATTAACTTGTCATGCATCATCTTTGATTGTGCACTATGCCATGATAATGATTGTTTATATTTCTGTCTTGTTTGTTTGCTTCTTCTCGAATAGACGACGACGTTGAGACAGACGATCTTTACAGCACCCCTTTTGAGGATCTAGCTCAGTACCCGGCTGCTGAGTTTGCAGGCAAGTTATCACTCACATGAACCACTGTGTTCCTTTCAACCCTGGTTACCGATACTTTCCGTTGTCTATTTCTGCTAGCCTTAGTGGTAGTTGTTTCTGTTACAAACCTATCACATGAATCCCCTAACCCTGATATTGCCTCACCACCACTCCTACACCTTTTGTTTGAGCCAGTGTCTTACTAGCATGCTTAGGTTGTTTTGCTCGAGTCTGTTACCCGTTACTTTCAGTTACTACCTTTATTATGTTCTGGGGGCTCGATGTTTAACCAATCAACCATGCTAATGTTATTGTTAAATAATAATTTGATGATAAGGCACCGGCAGGAGGCCCTGTGTGGTTTTGAGGCCTGCTAGTGTCGACCCTAATAGGAAAAGGGTCTTGTCTACTGATCCATGATGAGCGCACTACCCGCATGTGGGAAGCGAGTATGGGCGCCCCCCTCAATTTGATTCGATTCGCATCTCGTCCAAATCATCTCATTTAGTTCGTGTTTTCCATTTGCCGCATGCATGTTTTTGCGAGCCCAGCGCAGGGTGGAACTTTCGTAGTCGGCATATAGGGGGACACGGTCTTAGAGTGCTATGAGGGTCCCTTTTCTTCGGGGCTTGATTAGCCGTGCGCCCAAGGTGCTTTGGGCTTGATGCGAAGAAGAGTTGAGTTGTGTTGAGTGCCCCGCTTGGTGGGAGGCATCCCATCTGGCGGGTTATTCATACGTGTACGGCCAAATTGGTGCAACCCTGCAGGGATAATCTTCTCGAGAAGCCGTGTTTTCCGCGGTTATGGTTAACTTGGTGAAAGTACTGGCTAACAAGTACTCAGGACAACTTAAACCTAATGATTCACAATCTCACACCCCATGGTTAACAACTTGACTAGTAATAGGATTATTGACACAACAACTTGATTCATCTTTAATCCAACCGTGTGAGTTATCCTCGGATTGCTTCTTTGGATAAGGGGCGAGATCCAGGATGGGTTTGTTTGAAGTTATCTTTCAGTTGGTTACAATACTCGATCTTACCTCCTTTCTGTTAGTTGGAAGTGGTAGAATCTCTGTAGTTGGTTAGCGCAGCCAGTTGCAGCATCTTTTATATACTCTTCCTTCCGTTGAACCCAATGCATCTGTACTTGGTGTTGACGGGTTACACTTTGGTGAACTGTGAGTCTTGCTTGCCAGTACGTCTATGTACTGACCCCTTTGGGGCTGTGGTTTCCGCAGACTACGCTTACGAGGATCCAGTTGACGGCTACTACGTGGAGTTTGACAAGGCTGCTGACGAGTAGTTAGCGGACCCGGGCAGGATCCGAGACATCGTGGATGGGCTCCGTCTTCATTTCAGTTTCCGGCTTCTTAAGCCTATTTGGATTTGTCTGTACTCAGACCCTTGAATGCTTCCGCTGAGATGTAATGATGTTATGTTGGGACATGTGTCCTCTGGATGATTGTATTTGCTATCTCTGCCCTAGTGAGGGCCATTTGCAACTTATTTCAATCTTTTGTGTCTTAGAGATATGTTGTGCTATCATTCTGTTTCCAACCGTTGACGTACCATGTGTGTATGGTATGAAGTACGTCAATGGTAGTGTCCTGATTTCTATGGGATAGTTTACATCGACGGTGAACAGTAACGATTGATTGTCACACATAAGTGTTGGCCTACTCGTAAGAGGACGCGGGTGCCGGTAAGCCCCGTAATCCAATCAAAATACTGTTCAGTTCGTACGGTGAGTATCCTCTAGAAGTCCGGGTGCGACAGTGGCCTCACCACCCCAAGGCGCGGCCAAGGGGGGCCGCGCTTGAATATGGTGAGCCCCCTGGTGCCCGTCTTCGACTCCTCTTCAGACTTTTGGATGCTTCCGAGGGAAATAGGAACTTCGGGATTCGTTGGGTCCAATTTTGAGAATATTTCTAAAACAACTTTTCTGAAATAAAAAACAGCAGAAAACAAGGAACTGACACTTGGCATCTTGTTAATAGGTTAGTCCCGGAAAACGTGTAAAAATGCTATAAAGAAAGGAGAAAACATGTAGCAATTGGCATAATATCAACATGGAACATAAGAAATTATAGATACGTTGGAGACGTATCAAGCATCCCCAAGCTTAGTTCCTACTCGTCCTCGAGTAGTTAAACGATAAAACAAAATAATTTCTGAGGTGACATGCTACCACACAATCTTGATCATAATAGGTAAAACAGATCATGTAAACTAGGATCAAATGAACTAAAGCTGTGATCTATATTTGATATCAACAAGTAATGCATAAACAAAGAAGAAAGAAGTAAAACTTTTAATGAACCAATACGAAAAGACTATCAACCGTGCAAAGTTTATTAGAGATGATTTAAGCTTTCAAGAACAACAATATCATGCACGTCAAACGATCTTCACAACCCCTGTTAGGATCAAGTCAAGCTTTCCACACGATGCAATGCTTAAACTATTTGCGCACTAAAAACAAGCAAGTGTTCTGCGTTGGTCCCTGGCACCAAGATGTTATGGCAAAGAGAACATTATGGGGGGTTTGGAAGGTCAATGGAAGAAAGGCTCACAAAGCTGAAAGTGGTCATTAGACAAGAGAAAGTCTTACAAACGAAGCTATGAAAGGAGTAGGGATTACCACACAAAGGATGCACATATAGCTATAAGTGTATGAAATCTCTCCAATGGAACTAGTGGGGGTGCATCCAACTTGCTCGCTCACGAAGACCTAGATCTCATTTGAGGAGGCTCATCATTGGAATATACAAGCCAAGTTCTATAATGTAAAGTTCCCCACATAGTTATGAATGAATGATAATATGAAAACTTTCTCCAAAATGAAGCATTGGTGCTAAACATGAAGCACAAGTGTGGTATAAAGGATAGTGATGCGCCCCCTCTCTCTTTATTCTCTCTTTGGCCCCCTTTTTTTCCTCTCTTTTTGGGCTTTTTCATTTTATTTTATTTTTTTATTTTATATATCCTCACCGGTAGGGGCAACATCCTATATTACAATGAATCATCACACTTTTAGTACTCATAACTCATAATGGAATATCTCTGATGTATCCAACTGCATGCTCCTGCCAGTGTAGCAGTATGCATAAATAACCATGAAGCTCATCATGAAGTAACATAATGGAGGTGGATGTTGTGTAGAAATATATCTCGGAATGGCTATGGAAATTCCATGATAGGTAGGTATGGTGGCTGTTTGGAGGAAGAATATATGGTCTTATGTGTAGGAGAATAAAGTCCTCCCACGGGATTTGGATGCACTGGCGGAGTTTGCACCAACTCTCAATGTGAGAAAGGGCAATGCACAGTACCGAAGAGGCTATCAAATATGCATGGTGGAAGTGCCAGGAACCGCAACATAGAATCACAAGTTAAAATATTCCAGCAAGCAAATCATCTTACAAGGAAAAGTGCAAATCACTCCAAGAGGGTCCATGGCAGTGACAAGTCACTGTTAGCTACCCCGACCGTAGCGCGTAACAAAAGGTCGATCAGAAATGTATCACTCGTAGCAATCATATACCATTGTTTCTATCAGCTGGTAATTTAAGTGTGGCACAGTTTAAGTTTCTTAGACCAACCATTAAAAGGTTATACTTACTAGTCCTTCCTGTTTATCCATTCAGCAAATTAATATCTCAAAACAACAGCAGTGATTCAAGTGAAGCAGTTTAGTGATCTACAAGACCATGCACAATTTTCCACTACACCAACTACCACATAAGCATTTCTATTCTCAACCAAGCACATATATATGACAACAAAAACTCTCTCTAAGCATATAGCAATGAAAACTAGAGAGTACTAACAACTCTAAATAAGAGATGAATGCAAAACAAGAGCTAAATAAATGCAACAGCCAGACAAAGATTAAGAATACAAAGTATTCCCATGAAAAAGCGGATCATGTCACTCTCCAATATAAAAGAATGCTGGGGTCCAACCAAGCTTATTGCAAAAATAAAAATAAACTGAAAGCAAAAATAAAAGACGCTCCAAGTAAAGCACATAAGATGTGACCGAATAAAAATATAGTTTCACTAGAAGTGACCTGATAAACTGTTGATGAAAAAGGGGATGCCTTGGGCATCCCCAAGCTTAGACGCTTGAGTCTTCTTGGAATTTTCTGGGATGTACCACCGGGGCATCCCCAAGGTTAGGCTCTCCACTCTTCTTTATCACGTCATATCATCCTCTTCTCTTGACCCTTGAAAACTTCCTTCACACCAAACTTCTCACAATCTTCATTAGCAACGTTAGTGCAGTAAAAATAATAAATTCACATGGTTCAGTTTCAACACAAGACTAACACTCATAAACACATTAGCTACTGTCACAACTTCTTTTAAAACTATTTTTCTCAAAAGAACACCAAAAGAAAGAGATTACGATGCAAATGCAATTATTGGCAGAAATCTGTCAAAACAGGACAACAGGTAAAAATGATTTTTTTTCGAAAATTCTCTGTTGCTCAAATCAAAAAGTGGTCTACTAAGAAAAGTTGCGTATGTAACCCTGGATTATGTAGCAATTGGCATAATATCAACCTGGAACATCAGATATTATAGATACGTTGGAGACGTATCCGTACATTCTTTTAAATTGTTTATAACTATTCATTACTTGCTTGCTGGTTCGTTTTACTTGCATCAATATTCTCCAAATGAGATGTTTAATCTTTTTTTTGCAAGATGGGAAGATTGACAACCTTCCAGAATCGTTGGGGAAAAGTGAGCTTGTGTGTTGCGTGTAAGTCCACCCTTGTAAAGCGCCAGTTGATGAGCACCATGCTGGAGTCTCTAAGTCGTGTTGGTAGATAAATCTCGGTCTCACAACTGTGGGAAAACTTCATGATACACTACATCACCTTCCTCTTTGGGTTCCAGCGGGTGGTGATAATACAATGTATCAAGGATATTTTTTGCCACCATTGCAGGGGACTTCAGAGCTTCAGCAAGGGGAGTTACACACTTAAATTTTCTTTACTGTGTTTTTTCTTGCTTGGTTACCTATTTTTTGTCCTGTATTGCTTGTTTTCTTTATCTCAAAAGCAAAAAACACATATTTTTTTTAGAATTTCATCTTTTAGTCTTTTACCTATTTTGTTAGCTTGTGATATTTTTGTTTTGTTACTATTTCTTGCTCTACTCTTTTTTTATGTCACATGAGGCTGAAATTATAACCTTCAAACAAAGAGGTGGAGAAATTTTGAAAGATGCCTGGGATAGGATTTGGAAGGGACATAAAAATATACAACATGTACATGCTATAAGTGTTTTTCTTAGATGTTTTCACTTTGCTATCTTTGGTTGGTGTAAGCATGCGTTGGATACTATAGTAGAAGGAAATTTTTTGGAATATGGGAAAACAAAATCTCATAATGTTATGAATGGATTAGTTAATTTTATTATGAATGATAATGAAAAATTGATGGAATAACTAACAATCTGGATAAAATAGAAAATACTTTAAGCAACCTAAATCAAAATGGAGTGGAAAATACTTTAAAAGTGACCAAGTCCTTGCTGAAATATTATATGATTGGGATCCCTTCATTAAAATTGAGATTGATAATCAAAATTTGTTTTTCTTATTATGATATGGTTCAATGATGTCATTTATCCCAAAATGGTGTGTGATGCTCTAAGTTATAAGAATACAATTGATTACCCATTCTATCATTCCCATGTTGATGGTGGTACTTCAAATATTATAGGAAGGGTAAATGATGTTTAAATTACTATTCGAAATAAAATTGCTCCAATAGATTTCATAATTTTAGAATAAAAAAACTCAAGAAAACATATGTTTGTTAGATCTTTCTTTAAATACGTGGGATGCTTCATTAATGTTAAGTATGGTTTTATAAAACTTAATGCCCCTATTAGTCGTAGGTTATTCTTCCCAAATAAGAAAAATGATGATATTATTGAAGTGTTTGATGATCTTGATGTTGAAGATGGTGAAAATACTTGATTTTATAGTATGTCTAGCTAAAGGACATAAAGAAACAACTTATGGGGGGCAACCCATGTTATTTTGTTTTTTTATTTTGGTTTTTTGTTGATTCTTGAGTGTTTTTCCCCTGCAACAACCTCTTTGTATCCATTTATTTTTGTCTTTTCCAAGAGTAGCCTCTGCTGTTTTGAAAGTATTAAGTTTTCTTTTGCTATCCACCAAAGATTTCGTGCGCTGCACTGTAGAAATTTTTATAATTACCAGATCGTAATCTTGATCTAATTTTTTTATGCAAAACCCATCTTACTATATTTCTTTCATTATTTTAAGTTTTATATAGACGTACCTCGTTAAATTCAATATTTATAGGTTGTTGTGTTTTTTATATTTATGTCTTTATTTGCATTGTCTTATTTACGGGTGATGGGTGTTGTTCTCTAGGGGTGGAGAGCCACAAATACGTCTTAGTAACAATAGCTAATGTTAAATTGAGTATTTTGAATATGTCTCTATAGTACCAAAGTGAGCTTGATTTAATAAGTACTAACCCCTCTAATAAGTTTACGAGAAGTTTGGTGTGAAGAAAGTTTTTTAAGTTTCACAAGATAGGATGATGAAAGAAGATAAAGAAAGGATAAAATCTCAATCTTTGGGATTCCCAAGGGATTCCTATGATATATTCAAGAAGACTCAAGTGTCTAAACTTGGGGATGCCCAAGGTGTCCTTTTCTTCATCAATAATTATCAGGTCATCTCCGTTGAAACTATATTTTTATTTCTTTACATGTTATATGATGTACTTGGAGCGTATTTTTGTTTGGTTTCAGTTTTTTGTTTTTGTGATGGTCATTACAATCGGAATCTAGCATTCTTGTTTGGGAGAGAGACACGCTACACTTTTTCACTCTTGATTTTCACTTATCTTGTTGAGTATTCATCTATTGTTTTGTTTAGATCTTGTTGCTCACTTATATCTTATTAAGAGTTGTTAGTTTAGTTTATAGAAATTTCATTAGAACTATCTTTATCCACTTATATTTGTTTGGTGAGTTGAATTGGAATTCATTTGGTGCTTGGTTAATATGTTGGAACTGGGGAAATGCTGATTGTGGTAGAGGTATGATGAAAACTTGCATAATCTTGTAGATCATTAAATTGCGTCACTTTAATATTTTCAATGGTTTTGAGGTATTAATATGCTTAATGGTTAAACTTACTGGTATAATAAACTATAAATAATTAATGGATGGTCTAAAAGTTTGAAATTGTGCCACACTTTGAAAGAGCATAGTGCCCCCATGTGTGGTTTTGGTAGTTCATGACAATCCTTATGGACTAGTGGTTGTATTGAGATATTCTTATAGGTTTTTCCATAGGTGTCACTTGAACTCCATGTGTTGGATTCAAGGGTTGGATGCCATCAATATCATTTCTTATAATGAATATATTGGATATAATCAAGAAAAAGAATGGTCAAGATAGTATTGAACATATTTCAAGTATGTCTTGAAGGAGTTTGTATGAGCATTCATGTTTTCCTTGAAGATATCATCATTATGAAGAACGAGTAAAGATACATGTGCTAGCTGCTTAAGAAACCGTAAGTACCGGGTTCTGAGCCGGTAGTACCGCTGCTCCTACGGGGCGGCAGTACGTGCTCAGTTTTGGGGTCGAGCAACTTCAGCCGGACATGGGATAAATGTTCCATGGCGACCTCCGGAATTAGGTCGTCAGTGAGCCGGTAGTACCGACCCGTCGATACTTGTGGGGATGTAGAGAAAACTTCCAGATGGCCAGGGTTGAAGAAATAGATCCGTTGGCATGGCCAACCCTACGTACCGGTAATACTGCCTCTTAGTCTGGTACTACCAAACCTACAGGTTCATATGATATCGTGGTACAGTTACTACAGTAAGCACTTGTCAATATACCTTTGTTAATTAACCCATGATATATATGCGCGTGGAGTTTCTGTATGTGGCTAGGTATATTCTCATGGGCATGCATCAAAAGGAATATTTCATAAATACCATGGAGGATGAAGTCAAGTGGTGATCTTAATCAAGATAATGGTCAAGTGAAGATGTGGCTGAGAGAGGCTTTCCTATATTGGCTTATGGGGGGCAATATATGAGTCTTCAACAAGCGAAGCACAATCAATAAAGATGGTTCTACTTGAGCCGATTAAGATCGTCATCATCTAGCTGAAGTGGAATACACAATGAAAATGTATGAACTTGATGGAGTTTCTATTTTACCAGTCTCGGTATGTTACTTAGGAGACTGGGTTATAGGATAGATAACCGTTCTATCAAGAGGGCCTCGAATGAGTAACTTGATCGTATCGTACATAGCGATCTCAAACCTTTGCATCCTAGACATCATCTTTCTTTGTTCTTATGTTACCTTTATATATGTGTAGTTTTGGTTTTTCTCGTGTTATATTCATGACAATTTCAAGTACATGAAAAAAAAATTTCGTATGAGAAACTTGTTGGATTTTCTATGTTTAAGGTTTTGTCTGTTCCTCTCTTATAGAGAGGTCCAAACTTTCCTCCTTTGGTTTATGTTCACTTTTTTTGAAAGTTATGTTTTTATGCATGATCTTGTAGAGCTTGTAGTTGCAAATACAACGGGCCAAAGATCATAAAAACGGAGTCCGGATGCAAAAGATATGGCCATTTTGTTATCGATGTTTCTGCAATTATACATGGAGCTATATTACCGTCCTACTACCGACCCTCGCTCTATTTTGGTGGCCAAGACGCAGAGAACTTGTTTTTGGGACCCGGTAGTACTGCCTTAAAGTCCGGTATTACCGGTTCGTCGGTGAACCTATTTAAGGGGCCTTCTTACTCAATGGTTCCCCAACACCTCTAGCAAATTTTGCACTCCATTGTTGAGCTCGACAAGCTTCAATCTCTCAATCTCTCCAATTATTCTTGCTTCCGTTAAAAGGAAAAGAGAGAGGATATCTAGATCTACTACTACACCAATCCTCCTATTAGTGAGGGGAACCTATTAGATCGAGATCTAAGAATTCATTTGGTGTTTTCCTTGTTCTTTTTCCCATCTTCCTCCATAGAATTAGTTATTTTGGTGTGATTTGAGAGTGGAGGACTTTGACCACTTTGAGTGTTCTTGCCATTTCATTAGGTTCATCGATTTGAGTTCCCAACGAGATTCATGCAAGTGAAGTTTGAGAAGTTTGTTACTCTTGGGTGCTTGTGTACCCTAGACGGTTAGTGCTTGGAGCTTTCATCTTGTTGCAAAAAGCTTCGAAATATTATTGGGAGCCTCCAATTAAGTTGTGGAGAAATTTCCCAACCTTATGTAAAGGTTTGGTCAACACCTTCAATTCGACCTCATAGTGGAAACGAGCATCTCCCTCATTAGAGAATCTCAAGGAGAATAGGGTGAGCACAACCATGCATTGCAGTGGCTTGGTGCCTCCACACCTCTCCAAATAATACGTACTTTCCTTGGGAAGAAACTTCGAAAATCACATCGGTGCCCTTTGTGCTTATCTATACCCGAGTTTGTTATTTATGCATTTAACTTTGTGATAGCCATCGTGCTTGAAGTTTTCTATCTTTCTATCACATAGCTGTGTCTTTTGCTTAACATAAGTTGTCGGTCCACATAGGTGAACCTAACTTGTTTAGGTTTTGTGCTTGATAAATTAAACACTAGTTTTATTCTGTATTTATTTAAGCCTAAACCGTAATTATTTTAAAGCACATGTTCATCCCCTTCTAGGCGACATCCTTGTACTTTCAATTGGTATCAGAGCAAGGTATCTCTTTGTTAGGATTCACCTTCTTAAGATCAAAGATATCGTTTAGTGAATTAGTGCACAATTCCACTTTTATATTCGATGGCACAAATTATGATGTTTGGAAAATTCTCATGCTTAATATTTTTTAGGTCATGGACCAGCATATGGATATAATTGTAGAGATGGGTTTGTCTCCTCCAAAGGATACCCAAAATCCACCTTTAGAGGAAGAGAAAAAAGTATCTCTCGATGCTCTTGCTGCTAATGTATTTTTCAAATTTGTGAGCCGTGTATTTATTAAGTCAATCATGCCTCTTAGGAATGCTCACGATTTATGGACAAAGCTTCAAGATAAATATGGTGTGTCCAATATTGTTGAGAATGATTGTTCGCCCACCACCTTCTGTCATGATGAGTTTTCGATTTTTTTTCTATTTCACCAAAATATGGTAAGCCACAAACTAATGAGATGGTGGGTATTTATTGGTTTTGAAATAATGATAGTGAGATTCTTATTGATTATCATTCATCTTTATCTTATTGTAATACATCATTTATGTACCTAAACACAACTAGAACCAAATATGATTTACATGCTTGTGTTGATAGTCCTTGCATAACATGTAAAATTTGCTTGTCTAAATTTAATAATGATATGCTTCCTTTTCTTGTTGTCATGATAAAATGCTTATGTTTTCTCTAGTCCTTGTGTTACTAACAATGTAGAGTAAAAACAACTCTTTATGAAACAATTTGTGGAGTTGAGTGGGTTACTCAACACATGGTTCATCATCATCTACCATCTTTTGACTTATAGCTAAGGATTCAAAGGTACTCCTAATTTAAACCCTAATATATCTCATGATGATACTAATGATGGTGACGATAATTACAAGGATGATAGTGTTGCTTCTATAAAGTTGAAATTGTCTATCAAGATATTCATAAGAATAAAAATTCTTGTTCTAACTTCATAGAAATCATGACTATTTCTATTGAGAGAAAGAGGGTTATTGATGAGTCGATAGCAAGAGAATTATTGATGAGAATGAGGACATTATTGGGAAAATGGAAAATCTTGAGGTTGATTACTCTAATGAGATTGCGGATATTTCTCAAACTATTGAGGAATAGCAAGATCTTATAAGCGGTCTTGAAGAAACTCATTTGAGTCGTGAGGAATCTTATAGTTTAATTGTTTCTAAATTACTAGTACGTCTCCACGTGCACACATCTTTATTGATAAAAAAAATCATTTGTGCTTTCAGCGAGGAATTATAGAAAATGCAACTTGTACACATTAATGAAAAAATGCAGCAATAGTTATAGATATAAAATTGTGTAAAATATGCAAATAAGAGTGTAAATGTAAATTTGAAGGATTTCTAGTATGGATTTTCCGGTGCCTGCATACGAACATGAAACCCTGTTGGCCTCTGCATTCACAATTTTCCCATCACCCACCTACTTTCTTTGGTTCAACCCTAGTACAGATTTCAAATCGTGCTACATCCAGGCATAATCTATGGCGTAAGACATGGATGACAGAAGTATATACACCGAGGAGGAGTGATTAATGCCATAAATGGCTATAGTACAGATGCTTCTGGCATCCTCCAAAGTCCAAACCACCAGTCAATCGGTCCGTATATATACTCTCGGTTGAAAATCAATCATATGAATTATCAACTAATTGAACCAACATTGATAAAAGGAGGATATCAATAGCTATCTCTAGTTCATCATGAACTAACACAGTAGCAGCTGATAGACACTATTCTGTCATGACATTGGATGTGCCACCAACTTCTTTTTACAAGCAGGAAGCCTGCTCATTGCATCCTCTTATTCATTGTTTACTTATGGGAATCTACTCCCTCCGTATCAAAATGTAAGATGTTTTAGCATTTTCTAGATAAAATGTACCTAGACATGATTTAGTGTAAGATGCATATAAATCTACACACTAAAACATGTCTAGATACGTTTTGTCTAGAAAATGCTAAAACATCTTATATTTTAATACAGAGGGGGTATCTATTTGAAAGGAATAATATGTAAGAACAAAAATAACCTGAAAAAGGAGAAGTTGACGCCTACAATTGACGTATTATGTGCTCTAACATAAGGCGCTCTGCGGATTCTGGTAGCTTGGATTTTCTCACAAAAAAATCATAAAAAAGAATCTATAGTTTGTTTGTTCTGGCTAATTCTCCTAGAATAAATATAAGAGTTACCAAAATGGATATCTTGATTTACAGGAGGACACATCCTACTCCTTCAAACAAATGAGAGAACACAACCTGAAATCTGTCTGCACTTGCATTAAAAAAATGAGATATCTCCAAAGAGGCCTTTTCCTGTTGAAAAACACCAACAAAACCAGTTGTGAGGAACCAGCTCCAAAACTCACCTTCAGCCTGAATGATAGAAGAAGAAGTTCAGGTTGCTGCAATGTACTAAATATCTTGGCGTTGCCTTTTCTTAAATTCGTGCATGCTCTACCGCGACCCTGAAAAATCAGTAGTACATAAACAGGTATCCTTCCAAACAGCATATGTAAATACGCTTCAGATCTTAACTTATCCATGCTTACTTCTTCCTCGTAGGCATGTACAAGTGCACAGAAAACTGAGTGTGGCCGGCGCCGCATCCTCTTCCCTTAGTACCGCCGCTGCCTCTCACTTCTCACAAACAGAATGAACATGAAAGCAATGGTGGGCATCGGCGGAAACTCCCCTCCCCTGCCTCTCCTCTGTCGGCGGCCTGCAGAGTCGTGCCTCCCTGGCAGCCGGAGTCGCCGTTGGAGGAGGACTGCGCTGCCCGCTATCTGGTTAGTCTCCCCCGCGGCAGCTTTGCCTCTCCAATTCATGTTCGTGCGTCACACGAACAGGACTGAGACGACCTGGAGGAACATCCCAAACTGACAGAATGCGCGTTTCGAGCCCGGATGATTTCACAGGCGCGCCGTGCATAGGAGAGGAGAGATGATGGATTGGTGGGATGGTTTGCGTCCGTGATTTCTGCGAGGGCCTTGCATATAGGCAAAGTATCTGGCGTCATTTTAGGAATGGGATGGTGGGCTTGGAAAATCCCGGGGAACGGGTAGCAATACGAACGATGGCCTCAGTGCGGACGCTGGCAGAGTTTTTGTCCGCTCATGGAAATTGTAAACGCACTTCTATGACATCTAGTTTCTATCTCGAGGGTCAGAGCTAATACGGTGGACCTAAGCGTGAGGTTGTAATTGAGCTGTATTGTTCTGTGTATGTCTGGTGGGGTGGGTTTAGCAAAGAATATTATCTGGCGTCATTTTAGGAATGGAATCGTAGGCTTGGAAAATCCCGGGGACGGGTAGCAGTACGAATGATGGCCTCTGTGCGAATGCTGTGTTAGGGTAACGCTATCAAGAAGTGGAAACTAGAGATAATCACGGCGGTGGCCGTTCCGCCCCTCCTCCCTCAGCCACCATTGCCGTGTTCGAGTTCATGTCCGATTCGTTTCTTTCCTCCTAGCCAAGGAAACTCGCTACAGGCCAGCGAGTAATTATAGCCACTCACGCCTAACGCGCCCACACGGGATCAGCTAAACGGGCCGGTAACTGCTTGCGTCTTGTGGGCCTGGTTGTCGGCCCGTCCTTCACTTGGCCTTCATCTATCTCTTCGTTGTCACTGCCTGTAGGAACCGGAGCGCTGACAATCCCTCCCCGATTTGAAACGGCTTGCCCCCAAGCCGGAGCATGAGGAAACTGTTGCTTGAGCGATATGAGATCCTCCCAAGTGGCCAGTTCAGCAGGCGCATCACTCCACTGCACGAGAACTTGATCCACAGACGCATCCCCCGCTTGGTACTCCGCTGTTCCGCAGGAGCGACGAACGGTTTGAGTTGCGAGACATGAAACACAGGATGAATGCGACTTGTTTCAGGCAGCTGCAACTGATATGCCACCGTGCCAATCTTCTTCAGAATCTCATAAGGCCCAAAGTATTTGAACGCCAGTTTATGAGAAGCGCGTCTGATCACTGAAGTTTGGGCATAAGGTTGTAACTTCAGAAAAACCTTGTCCCCGACTGAAAAGCTGCGCTCAGTACGGTGTTTATCAGCTTGGGTCTTCATCCGTTGCTTAGCTCTCAATAGGTGTTGTCGAACCGAATCCTGAATGAGAGCACGCTGATTCAGCCACTGTTGAGCGTCAGTGACTGGCAAGGAGTCATCAGCAGACAGACCAAAGTATCTTGGTTTGTGCCCATACACAGCTTCAAATGGTGTGGTGCCCAAAGCAGTGTGCCAATTAGTGTTATACCAGAATTCGCAAAGAGGTAACCAAGAATTCCACTTCTTAGGATTAGCACTAATGAAACAACGAAGAAAGCATTCAATTTGCTGATTGACTCGTTCGGTTTGACCGTCAGACTGTGGGTGGTAAGCAGTGCTCATCTGCAATGACGTCCCAGTACGGCTAAATACCTCCCGCCAGAAACGACTAGTGAAAATCTTATCACGATCAGAAACCAAGCTGATTGGCATACTATGAAGCTTGTATACGGTGCTCACAAACACGTCAGCCACATGATCAGCAGTGTACGGATGTCGCAAGGAGACGAAATGGGCATATTTAGTGAATGCATCCACAAACACTATGATTGAGTTGAATTTACCCGATATCGGAAGTCCTTCTATAAAATCCATAGTCACCATTTGCCAGGCACCTTCAGGAACAGGAAGTGGCTGCAGTAACCCGGGGTAACGGAGCCGTTCTGGTTTAGCTTGCTGACAAGTCACACACGACTGAACCCTGCTTCTAATAAATCCCTTCATACCAGTCCAACGAAAAAGAGAATGAATGCGCCTGTAAGTGACAGGAAATCCCGAATGACCCCCAATTGCAGTGGCATGAAAAGCATGAAAAATTCTTTCATGAAGTTCAGGAGAGGATCCAATCCAGATAGCCCCACGCATTCTGATTAAACCTGCTGCCAAGGAGAATGGTCCCGAGCTCATGCCAGGAGAAACGGCTAGCTGCTGCAACAATGACTGGGCCTTGGGATCATGACTATAGGAATCAACCACGTCTTGTAACCAGACAGGCTGTACTGACGAAACTGCACACAAATGGACATGATCGTGAGGCATTCTTGAAAGGGCATCTGCTGCACCATTTTCCACCCCTTTTCTGTAGACAATTTTGTACTGCAGCCCCATAAGCTTGGTTAGTGCTTTGTGCTGCCAATTGGTGTGCAGACGTTGCTCATTCAGATTGGTGAGACTCTTATGATCAGTAGTGATGACAAACTCCTTAAGTTGCAGGTAAGGTCTCCATTGCTCCACAGCCAACAAAATGGCTAAATATTCTTTTTCATAGACAGACAGGGTACTTGTTTTAGGACCCAATGCCTTGCTAACGTAAGCCAATGGGTGACCTTCTTGTAACAGGATGGCTCCAATCCCCTTGTCACTAGCATCCGTTTCGAGCACGAAGGTCTTTGAAAAATCTGGCAAGGCAAGCACTGGTGCAGTGATCAAAGCTGTTTTTAAAGTCTGGAATGCTTCCTCTTCCACACTAGTCCAAATGAACAGGTTACCCTTGCGTAGCAGGTTAGACAATGGCTTGCTAATCAGACCATAGTGACAGATGAATTTTCTGTAATACCCCGTGATGCCCAAAAAACTTCTCACATCTTTGACTGTTAGTGGTACAGGCCATTTCTGAATTGCTGCTATCTTGCTGCCATCAGTTGCCACGCCATTTTTACTGATCACATGCCCCAAATAAGCAATACTCTCTTGTCCAAAAGCACATTTGGAGAGTTTCACCTGCCACTGTGCTGTGCTTAAGAGTTGCAACACCAACTTCAAATGTTGCAAATGATCTTCCCACGTTTTGCTATATATTAATATATCATCGAAGAAAACAAGAGCACATCTTCTTAGTACCGGTGCCAGTGTTTCATTCATAGCTCCCTGGAACGTCCCTGGAGCTCCTGTGAGGCCGAAGGCCATAACACGAAACTCAAAATGGCCATTATGTGTCTGAAATGCAGTTTTGTATTCTTCACCCGGTGCCAAACGTATTTGGTGGTAACCAGCCTTGAGATCCAACTTAGAAAAGAAGCAGGCACCAGCCAATTCATCCAGTAATTCATCGATAATCGGTAGTGGATACTTGCCTTTTACTGTCAAAGCATTCAAATGACGATAGTCCACAACCATTCGCCAGGTGAGATCCTTCTTTTTGACCAGCAGTACTGGAGAAGAAAAGGGACTGCTGCTATACTGAATCACGCCTTGCTCCAGCAATTCTGCAATCTGTTTCTCAATCTCTGTTTTTAACTCAGGCACCACCCTGTAAGGGCGAACGGCAATAGGTCTTGCACCAGGAACAAGTGGAATGTGATGGTCACAACGACGACGAGGAGGTAAACCTGTGGGATTTTCGAAAACTCTCGCATAGTCATCCAGTACTTGTTGAATTTGTGGATGGACAGGCATTTCTTCCTGGGATAAGATTACTGACAGTTCTAACAAGGTGTACGCTACAGAGCCTTGACAATTGCCTGTTAAGGTGACCTTGCCCCCATTGTGAGATACTGACATCCATTTCTGTGCCCAATCCACCTCCATGGGGCTGTGCTGTCTCAGCCAATCCAATCCAATGATTCCGTCATAAGCACCCAAAGGAAGGAAACGAAAGGTGGTGTGAAAGACGTGCTCATTAGCAGTCCATGCACAATCAGTGACTTGAGAAGTACACTGTAGAAGAGATCCATCAGCCACCCGAACTGGCATTGTTTTAATTTGAGTGACACCTGAAAACTGCTGCAGCAATGATAAATTCAGAAATGAATGGGTACTCCCCGAGTCGACGAGTACAGACAAAGTATGCCCCTGCACTTCAATGAATAGTTGCATTGTTTGTTCCACATCAGCCTTCCCAATCGCAGCAGCAGATATCATGCAACAGTCAGCTTGCTTTGGTGTAGAATTATCTTCACACTCAAAGTATTGAGATTCTTCGGTTTGCAAATATTCGATCATCTCCTGAACAACATGCAACTGTACAGAACCCTTACACACATGATCTCTTCCCCACTTCTCCCCGCAGGTGAAACACAGTCCCTTAGCCTTTCGATACTCACGAAGCTGCGTCCATCGATCCTCAGTACTAGTAGTTTTACTAGTATCCACAAACTTCTTGCCTGTTGCCGGACGTGCTACAGAAGGCCGGATTGGAGCTACTGGCAATTGCTGCGAAAAACGAAATGGCACCGCACTTGTCTCCACTGGGGAGGATGGAGCTGACGAAAATTGAGGCTCATCTTCCAATTCCTCAAACAACAACGCCAACTCCACTGCCTTATCTAAATCAACCGGTTGCTGAATGGCCACTGCAAGACGAATCGCAGGTTTCAGACCTTCAATGAAACGTGTGGTATAATGCACTGAATCCGGAGATACTTCATAAGCAGAAAGCTGATCGAACAATTCGCAGAATCGGTCAACATATTCAACAACTGTAGTGATTTGCCGGAGCTGAATGAGCTTGCGAACCAAGGATCTGTGTTGATTGCGACCAAAACGTGTCTGAATATGCTGAAAGAATTCAGACCAAGTAGCTTTTGGGATACGGCGACGAGCAGATTCCAACCAGCGCGCTGCAGCTCCATCAAATTTGGATGATGCAAACTGAATCCAGAGATGATCGGGAGTGTTCCAAACTTGGAAATAATCTTCACAACGATCCTGCCACAAACGGGGATTCATCCCATCGAACCGAGGTAATTCCACCTGAGGGCCAACCCCGTATACATCAGCAGTATCCGAACAAACTCCATCATCTGGGCAAGGAGCAGTGCGAGAATTTGGGTCGGAACGCGTACCTCTCGCCGGAGGAGGGATGTATGCATCATATCCCTTCCCCCGGTGCAATTTATCCAAGCAGGGCTCAGACGGGCTTTTCTCGGCAGTCGTGACTGCCGGTTTCGACGGAGCTAGTTGCTCCCCCGTAGCCGCGATCAAGGGAGGGGCAACTGGTCCCTGAGTCGATGTAGTCGAACGCGCCCGCGAATCCAGCGCCTTCGGTGAACCGCCGCCCGCGCCGAAGCTGATCTCGTCGCGGAGCTCATCGAATTGGGCAGCGACCGATTCGAACTTGGTGTTGATCGATTTGTTCAGCTTGTCGACGAAGGAATCGAGCTTGCGGTCAAGGAGCTCCTCAATTTATCCTTGAAGCAGATCATAGACCACGCGCGATTCCGGAGGAAGATCTGCCATGACCTGCTCCCTCCTCAACTGCTTGAATCGTGTCGCGAATCGGTGGGTGGGAAGCGCCAGGATCAATGAATCTGATACCAATTGTTAGGGTAACGCTATCAAGAAGTGGAAACTAGAGATAATCACGGCGGTGGCCGTTCCGCCCCTCCTCCCTCAGCCACCATTGCCGTGTTCGAGCTCATGTCCGATTCGTTTCTTTCCTCCTAGCCAAGGAAACTCGCTACAGGCCAGCGAGTAATTATAGCCACTCACGCCTAACGCGCCCACACGGGATCAGCTAAACGGGCCGGTAACTGCTTGCGTCTTGTGGGCCTGGTTGTCGGCCCGTCCTTCACTTGGCCTTCATCTATCTCTTCGTTGTCACTGCCTGTAGGAACCGGAGCGCTGACATGCTGCTAGAGTTTTCGTCCGCTCATGGAAATTGCTAAAGCTACTTCTATGACGGCTAGTTTCTATCCAGACGGTCAATTCTAATAAGGTGGTCCTAAATCGTGAGGTTGTAATTGATCTGTATTGTTCTGTGTACATCTGGTGGGGTGCGTTTCGCAAAGAATGTGTTTGCTCTTTTATTAGTAGTAGAGAAGTAGAGATAGAGATGAAAAGATTTTGATCTTGCTCTTGCTGATGACCTCAAATCTAAAAATGATGACGCTTTTACTCCAAATGTTATATTGCTTTGTGCTAGTCCTAATAATGCATCCGCTCATAATGCTTCTACATCTTGTGATGAATTGCTTTACATGTCTTGTTGTTTTAGTAATGATGCATCCACTTCCTCTAACTCTTGTCTCAATACTATCCATGTAGAGGGAATAAAAGAGATCAACTGCCAATCCACTTCTTTGAAAAAAATATGTGGAGAAGTATTAACAAGGGAAGACCACACTTCATAATATGTTGAGAGTGCCAAAATCCCCCAACGACAAGAGAGTACTTGGATTCATTCCCAATCACAACAACAAGTACAACATCAACAACAACAAGAAGGGTCACGAATAAATCTTGGACAAGATTGTTTGCTTCAAGTGTAATATTGAAGGACATCATGTTAGATCTTGTCATGTGAAAAAGAAGTCTCTTAGTGAGATGCAATCAGGGAAGCGGCCACAAGTTCTAACCTCAACCTTGTCTTCAAGTTGAAGAAAGATATCTTTCAAGGAAAAATCAAGTCATTGTTCTTCAAGTTCAGCCTCAAGTTGTGAAAGGAACTAATAAGAAATGAGGAAGTAGATGTTGCTACCTATGCCATGAGAAGACCTTTCTTCTTTATGCACTAATGGTAGCTTATCCAAACCTATCATAATTGATGACATTTATCCTCTTCAGAAGGATATGTTCGGCAATGCGTTTGCCAAGCATGTTGGTACTCAAAGCGATGTGTAGAAAAGAACCATCTGGTTTTTCAAGCCTATTATGACAAAACTCTTAGGACTCAACTTGGTTGGAGACTAAAAAGCTCAAACTTGATTAATAGGTTTTAGTGGAGGAAATTATAGACTTGGCTATATCGTGAAAAAATTAGGATTTTCATCGATCATATTTCCTCAAGCCAAGCCATTTGGATTATCACGCGTCTATCTTATATCGAATGTGGCTCCTTACGGTAACTTCCCCTTTGCATGTGTTGGCTTTGTACTTTGCTTGTGTTTGTATATGTTATGCTTACTACTTATTTATCTTGAGTAATCTAGTATATGTATGTTGATATGCACGCCATATACGTGTGAGTTTGTGTTGAGACTTATTGCATCTTGTTTGTATCCTATTTAGCTCATTTTGTATCAAAACGTGTTTTCCTTTGAGAAATTGTGTGATGTGTTACTTTCAAGTTTTTCAATATTTTATCATTAATTAGATCATGGCTTCAAGATGATCTATCATTTTTCACGTTGGTAGTACTAAATTTCCTATGTAATCAAAAGGTCGCCCAAATCGAATATATTGACTTCATTAAATGTAAACTTCTTTTTGGGATGCCACCTAATTCATCTAACAATATTACGAAATTGGAAACTATAAATGTTTCCAAATACACAAATTAGAATTTACTCCACTATTTTCATACAGATTCCTGCAGAGGCGTCCTATATCCTATATAACTAAGTAGATCTTCTCCACTATCATATTTCTCTCAACATGTAGCTATGCCACATAAACAATCTTCCACGTCATTTTTTTTAAGCAATGTTTCGTGCAGTTTTTTTTAAAGCCTCTCACGTGGCAAGCCAAGTCCTTTCAGTTTCCGTTACATATGTTTGACCAGAGCATGCCAAGCCGTAATCTGAGGCCTTCTGTAATGGTGGTATCTTGACACGGTATCATAGGCATATTGCTGATGTGACACTATATTAATTGAAGAAAGAGAGTGATGTTGTATCTTATTTAGCATATGGCTCTTGCACGAGATCATAGGCAAAAAAATGACTAGACCAATCACATGCAAGTATGAGGCTAAATTTATTAAATACTAGTCTTGTTAGATACTCCCTCCGTCCACGAATAAGTGTACATCTAGCTTTTGCACTAGTCAAACTTTTTAAATTTTTACCAACTTTATATAAAATAGTAGCAACATATATGAAATAAAAATGATATAATTTGAAACTTCATGTCAAGACAAATCTATTGATGCTAATTTGATGTCATAAATGCCGGTGATTTTTCCAATAAAGTTAGTCAAACTTCAATAAATTTGACTTCCAAAAAAGGTAAACGTACAGTTATTCGCGGACGAAGGGAGTACACCAACTAGATGCATTAGCGTGGTTGTTTGTTGGTTAACTTGTTGGTAAAATTGGACATGTCATCAACCAACAACACATCTTACAACCACTCCAATGGTTGTATGTAGTTTGACCAATAGGAGGTGAGAGAATATGCAAGACCTCTCTCTATTCTACCTCGGAGCTTGTGCAAGGGTTGTTGGTTAAGAGCAAGTATAATAAGCCCATGTAAGCGGGCTATAAGGAATTAAATAATATATTTGTGCTTAGTTGGATGAGAGAGAAGAGGAGAGAGAAGAGAAGCGGGCTACAAGATAGTAGCCAGCTCTTGCACGTGCTCATAGGTACTTTGTGAGAGTGTAAGGTGGGCCATGCGTTGATAAAATAGTGCATGCATATAGTATACTATTGTACATGTTGACTATAAGCTGGCTATAAGATGACATGGCAATGCCTTATAGCCAGCAGTCGGCTCTATTATTAACCATGCTCTAATCTACATACAACCTCACTCTCTCACCTCATTTATTTTATGCCACGTCATCAAAAATCCTATGTGGCAAAATCTACCAACATCTATCTTACAACTATTGGAGATGCCCTAATACAATAGTACATAGAATACTGCGCTAAGAAGACTACCACATTTTCTGTTCACCATCTATCTGCAGCATCGAAGAACCATTCCTCTAAGGCTTTAAGCCTGGTGCCCAAGGAGGGCTCTTAGCGATTTGCCGCGTTCAGTGTCCCTGGTGTGTGGGTCCTCGTTTGGATACAAGTTAATGACAAACATTCACGCTGCGAGGACGCTTTCTCTTCCACTCCTTCATATCACTGTATGCGAGTACGTGAGAAACAATTCAATGGGGAAACTGATAGAGGGATGTGAGAAGTTTCCGCCGACATTTTTTCCTCTGAGATCTCTCGGCCAAGTTATTAATGGATGCAATAGCAGAACTCGCCTCCACCGGGCTCCAATTCACCATCCGACAATAACAATAGCTGCTGCTTTCTCTCTTCTTACGAATCAACAGCGCATCACAAGTGAATACTTCATTCTGCTCCACCACCACTCCTCGCCCTCGAACACTTTTGGGCTTTTGGCCACTAAATGTTTTGACTAATGTTTACGGTAAGAACAGGGCACTTATTTCTTGAGTCCTCTTCCCATCCAGCCTTCGCCATGCCCAATCAGGACAAGCTTGGTTTCTCGACCACAGCCATGGGTAGCATCGGTGCCATATCAGTTCTTTAGATTTCCAGTTTCCACTCCCTCTTGATTATATCTACTGTATGGATCGATATAGGATCCAACTTAACTCTTTCAGATTGGAACTTTGGAGCATGGACATGCAGGTACGATCATCGCTCTATTTCACAAGACATTGACAAATAGGCTTGCCTGTATTCATCTATCTTCTGCAGCCTGCAGGAAGTAAACCATTACAGTTACCCGCTTTTGGCCTTATCCCTCCACCATGGTGGTATCAATCGTTTCTGATTCCTCAACAGATTTCCATCTTCTGTTTCTTCTCCATCAACGTCGATGTATGTCCATAAGATGAATTTTATATTCAATTTTTCTTTTATGACTTTATTCCCTGTGCATTTTGCTAAGTATGCAGATCAGGCAACACCAACAATCATCCTGATGACCTACATGAGATGTTTCCATAATTTTGGCAACTGTTTTTTTTTATGTAGTAAATAATGGTTGGACACCATTGTATCCAGCCTGCTATAATTCCTAAGGAAAGCTCACGAACATATAATTGTAAAACTCAAAAGTTGTAATGCCGTGAAAGAACTGATTGCATGAGAAATGAAATGACACGTGCTTGTCCAATCCTTTTACAGAAGAGGGATATGGCCACAACCACGATGCTTAGCTATGTTAAAAGATGTCGTTATCCAAACATAGCAGTTCAGACCTAATTACAATATGTAAATTTTATCTTGCAGCTATAATATTATAAGTCTAACTACACTTCCTCATTACATGAATGTTCATCGTGTTCGAACACTCCAGCAGCAACACTCGGGGAATCATCTAGTTCTTCTAGTTTTACCAGTCCACGACATTCTATTAGGGACAACATTCATATCACCTATCTGCCATCTTACGGGCTTTAGTAAAACATTCTTTAATCTTTGAAAATTATCAAGGTGCAGAGGTAAACCCGTTTATAATTACAATGTTAAATTGCTTCCGATACGGATAACGACAATAACAAATTTATAGTCAAAAATACCAAACATGTATGATCATTGCATGACAAACTTCAATCTACCAACACATATTAAAGCAGTATAAAATATGCAAGAGGTAGTACATTCCAAACATGTATGATCATTGCATTTCAAATAGCACAACACAATTCTAGAAATTCCCCATATTCTGTGCATATATAAAAGCTTCATGGAGAGGGTATTTACACAATGCAGATCTTCAGGTTTCCATCTCCCTCCAAAAAGACAAGGTACCTGCAATGCGCGAGAGAGGGTATTTTCAAGCCATCTGTCGCTGCTAGTGACCAACAGAGAGACAAGCTGACTAAGAGATCTTGGCTGCAAAGCAATGATGAGATTTAAGTTCGGAATGTATGACCAAGAGATCTGGCTGCAAAACGTGTTTTCCTTTGAGAAATTATGTGATGTGTTACTTTCAAATTTGCCAATATTTTATCATTAATTAGATCGCCGCTTCAAGATGATCTATCATATTTCACGTTGGAAGTACTAAAGTTCCTATGTAATTAAAGGGTTGCCCAAATCGAATATATTGACTTCAATTAACGTAAACTATTCTTTTTGGGATGCCACCTAATTCATCTAACAATGATATTTCCATTCTCTTCATTCTTTTGGCAAGAGAATATCACAAGATATATATAGACGAAATTGGAAACTATACATGTTCCAAATACACAAATTAGAATTTACTTCACTATTTTCATACAAATTCCTGCTGGGGATTCTTCTAGTTTTACCAGCCCACAACATTCTATTAGGGACAACATTCGTATCACCTACTCCCTCCGTTCCAAAATAGATGACTTTCATTTGTCCAAACATGCATGCATGTAGACATGTTTTAGTGTCTACATACATTCATGTTTGGACAAATGGAAGTTATCTATTTTGGAACGGAGGGAGTAGCTGCCATCTTACGGGCTTTAGTAAAACATAATCTTTGAAAATTATCAAGGTGCGGAGGTAGACCCGTTTAGAATTACAATGTTAAATTGCTTCCAATATGAATAACAACAATAACAAATTTATAGTCAAAAATACCAAACATGTATGATCATTGCATGACAAACTTCAATCTACCAACACATATTAAAGCAGTAAAAATATGCAAAAGGTAGTACATTCCAAGCATGTATGATCATTGCATTTCATATAGCACAACACAATTCTAAAAATTCCCCATATTTGTAAACAATATTGTAAATTCAAGTTGAGCATGTTAATGCAACCGCACAAACTTTACTGGAGCAAAGAAAATCACTAAAAACTCCATGGAAGCATGAACAATCGAATCCAGTCTGTGGACCAACTATACCAACACAATGTCTCTGCCAGAGGACATTCTAGTAGCAGGGTGAAATAATTCAATGCTGAATTCCAGTACCTCCTACATGCGCGTACAGGACCTGTCGAAGTCATCAGGTGCCACCCTCGTAATCCAGTCAGCGAGGGTTCGCTTGACCTCGCCGTGGTTGACGTACGCAAGCTCGTACATGCTGCACAAGTTGACCACCACCGTCTCATTAAGCGCCGCTGTGGGCATGCTCTCCAGCGCACTCTCGAGCACCTTGATGGCATCGCCGAGGTCCCGCGAGTACATGAGGCACAGTGCCTTATTGTTCACCGCGATGGCGTCTGTAGGGTCAGCCTCGATGCAGTGCTCGTACTCCCGCACCGCAGCGGCGTAGTCCTTAGCCACGATGCACTCGAGCGCGCGGTTGCGAGCCAGGAGGTTGGCGTGAGAGGAGTCGTCGACCGCGACGGATTCCACATGTCTGAAGACGGCGGAGGCAGCGGAGAGGTTTCCGATTTGGAGGTGGGCATAGGCGAGGCGGGAGAGTAGGACCGGGTTGTCTGGCTCGCGGGCGGCGAGTTCACCGACGAGGGCGATAGCGACGTCGAACTCGCGGTGGGCGAGGTGATCGGAGGCGAGGATGGACGCGACGAGGGCGTCGCGACGGCGCCACTCTGGATGCTGGGCGTCGGGGCGGGCACGGACGGATGAGAGGAGGGTGTAGAGGCGGTCGAGCGCAAGGGGGCGGTCGGGGAAAAAGAGCGGGAGGAGAGCGTGGAGGAGGCGGAGCAGAAAGGGCGGCGCCGGGCAGCCGGGGTCGGGGTGTAGCGAGGCGAGGAGAGCAGCGGCGTCGGGGAAGCGGCGAAGCTTGGCGAGGGAAAGCGCCGATAGCGCAGATAGGAGGAGGCGGTGGTGCGGGTGGTGCGCGTGGGAGGGGTGGGTGAGGTGGGACAGCAGTGCTTGCCACTGTCCACGGTTGGCTAGGTCATGGGGGACGGAGAGGTCGGGTAGGGCGGCGGCGGAGGTCGCCGGAGACCGAGGGGGGAGCGGGGCGGAAGTCGCGGACATGGTGGGATCGAGATCTCGGGACGGAGATGGAAGAGGAGCTCTTTTGTTTTTTGGTTTTGATATATTCTTGTAGAAGATCGATCGAATGGGCTGGAAAATTCTCTTGTACACGGCATGTCCCGCCACCCTCCAATAGTCCTATTGCCCTGAAGGCCCAGCACCGGCCCAAGTGTCCGGCTCAATTCTTTTTCCCGGGACCAAAAAGACACTTCAAACTTTGCCGGACAAGGTAAACATTGCCTTCGACAGGTGGGACAGGTCGGGTCCAGCCGTCATAGACATTACACTCGGTCCGCACGATTAATGGCGATATCTAGGAGGCTGTTCCGTCCTGCCTAATGTCTTGCCGTCGCCGGCCGTCTCCTAGGTGACGCGACGGGATGGCTAGCATTAACGTTGGTGCATGTGCCAGCGGAGGCGACGCAACGGTTCTCCAGGCCACGCGCTGGCGTTGTGACTTTCCCATGTGTAGCATTAACACATGTGCAGCGTCTCTTGGCATGTCCTGGCAGATAAAAGACTAGAGAGGCACGTCGTCGGTCCATTTCACTCGCCATCGCCCTCCTCTACGCACCTCGCCATCGTTCGCGCCAATGGCGAACATCTAGGAAGCCTTTGTCTCATCCTTCTGCGGCGACCGCACCATCAACGCGGAGTACGTGTGGGAGCTCCATTGGTAAGGGCACCTTGCCCCTCCTGAATGTCGTCACCTCAAGGGGTGGAGGGTATCCACTAATGGCCACCCCCGCTTGCAATTCCCGGGGACTTCGGTCGAGATCAAGCGCGGCATCGCCCGCCGCCGTGGCTGGATGTCGCCGCAGGAGTGCACCCACCCTGACAACAACGAGGAGAACTCGCACGCCTGGCTTGGGCAGTTCAAGCGCGAGCGAAAGTCCACCGTTGGCGGCAACCAACTCGATTACCACAATGCATAAGAACAACGTCAAGAGGTGGTCGGGTCATCCGCGACGCACCACGTGGTGGCTCGGTCATCCGCGACTTCGGGCTACTTCGCCGCTCCCCATCGAGCAAATGCTCGTTCCTCCAACGGCGCCGCCCAGAGCAGCATTAACGCGTCGTCATGAAGGAGCCGCGTGAAGTGACCCCGGCGGACTACGGCGTATCGTCTCCGCAGTGGAACGAGCACGGCGGCGACTCCCTCGGCTTCATGGCAGTGATCGCCGACTCGATGGTGACACTCAAGACGGACACACCGGGCCTCAGGAGATCGTGGCACACTCAGCGCAGATGGTGGCGGCTTCTTCTTGTCCGGTCGTGCGTCCAGTAGTCGTGCGCCTTGCGACGGCGCCTCCAACAGTCATGTCGTCTCCTCCTCGACCCTCGTACTCATAGATGATGACGAAGATGAAATCAAATGGGCCGAGTTCGATGTCCACGCCGGCGACGAGGAGTATGCTAGGGTTATAGGGTCACCTGGTTGTAATTCCATTCAAACTTCGTAAAATATCTCTGACGTATGGGTACTCGAAATACCCCCCACAGTGGGCCTACCGGGTGCAACCCATCAGGGAGTACCTCGGGAGAGTTGATGCTAACTTGATCACACGCTCGTTGGGAGACCCCAGGCGGAAGGTTTGATGTATTCTAGCGGAAATTTTCCCCTAGTGTGGAAGCAGAGTTTATCGTACCAGTAGAACTTCGTAGTCTTGAAGAAGGTTGTCTTATCAACGGCGTCGTTTATCGATGTTGAGCAAGCGTGGAACATGCACACAAGCACAAACTCTCTCTTGCCCCAACTTTCCGAAGTTTGTCAATCTTCCGGTCATCTAAAAATAGGAGAATTAAACGTATAGAGTCTTGTAGAGTAATAAAAGTAAAAACGGAACAACATAGAAACAATAATGAAAAGTGTTTAAAAGAATGTTACAATATGAGGAAAGTAGGACCGGGGGCCATAGTTTTAGTAGTGGTGTCTCTCCAAAGAAAACAAACATGTTGGGTGAACAATTTATAGCTGGGAATTTGACAAATCATGAATGTATAACGAAATGATTGCTTTGTCTGCAACAGACAAATGCATTAAGAACAATACTTATTGTAAACAGTGATCGTCGTCCGTAAACAAGAGCACAGTTGTTTTCTCCCTAGTGGCAACAGCTTATTGATACGTTGCAAACGTATCTATAATTTTTTATGCTTCTTGCTTATTTTCTACCCAATACCTTTTGTTTTCCACATGTTTTCTATTGTTTTCCGGATGTTTTCATAGACTAACCTATTAACAAGATGCCCCCAGGCTAGTTGTTGTTTTCTCATGTTTTTCTATTTCAGAAAAGTTCTCAAGGAAATATTCTTGGAAAGGGCTGAAAATCCACGAAGATCATTTTTTACCTGGAACAAAGACGAAGTCCAAAGGAGAGACGGAGGGGGCAAGGGAGCCACAAGGTGGGCACCAAGCGCGGCCTCCCCCTTGGCCGCGCCCAGCGGGCCCCTGGGAGCCCTGGCCACCGCCTCACGTCCCCTCTTCGCCCATAAATTGCCTTCAACCCTAAAATATCGGGGACGGGGTTATTTTCCATGAAACATACAGAGAGGCGCCGTCACCTCGAAAATCCAATCTAGATCTTCTGGAGTCCTGCTCTGGCACCCTGCCGGAGAGGGGGGACGTCACCGGAGGCCTCTACATCGCCATGATCGTCTCCGAACAGATGTGTGAGTAGTTCATCTTGGGACTGCGGGTCCATAGCAGTAGCTAGATGGTTGTTCACTCCCCTATGCCTCCATGTTTAGAGTCTCGTGAGCTGCCTCACATGATCAAGACCACCGTTATGTAATTGTGAATGTTGTGTTTGCTGGGATCCAATGAACCATGATATTATGATTATATTGTTCATGTCAATCTGAGATGCTTCACTTATATTTGTAGAGAGTTTTAATCTTGTCTTACAATGCTCTCCGGTGTTTATGACTACCTTGGCCACGTAGTTGTTTTCACCTCCAAGAGAGGGTTTATATGCTAGATAGTGGGTTCATGCCTCCTTGTTTCCTGCGCTCGAGTGACAGAAACATGCGGGGCGAGGATGTGTTGTTGCCACTAGGGAGAAAACTGCGGTGCTCTTGTCTATGGATGAGAAACACTCATTACATTACGTATTGATCTTAATGTATTTGTATGTTGCACACATAGCAATGACTTTGTTGATGCAACTTAATACCAAGGTATTTGCTGGATAGCTTTCTTGAGGTGGACTTTTAGATATGGATGCATGCTGGATAGCGGTCCATGTGCCTTGATGTAATGCCTACAATGTTAGAACTCGTGAACTTTATCTCGTCATAATAGTATTGTTATACGTTCATGATTTGTCAATTTCCCAGCAATAATTTGTTCACCCATCATGTTTGTTTTCTTTGGAGAGACACCACTAGTGTACCTATGGACCCGTTCCTATTTCCTCATATTGCAAACCTTCTTTTAAGAACATTTAATCATTGTGTCCTCGTTGTTCCATTTTTACCTTCATTGTTTTCCAAGACTCTATACGTTTAATTCTCCTGTTTTCAGCAAGACCGGAAGATTGACAACCTTCCGGAAAGTTGGGGCAAGAGAGAGTGTGTGTTTGTGTGCAGTTTCCACGCTCTCGTCAACTACACACCAATACTTTTTCTAGCGTTGTTGATAAAGCGACCTTCTTTAAGACTACGAAATCCTACTGGTTCGATAACGCTGGTTCCATACTAGGGAAAACTTACTCTAGACTACATCATAACTTCTGCTTGGGGTCACCCAACGAGCGTCTGATCACGTCAGCATCACACATCCTCCCTCCGCATGTTTATTTCACTCAAGCGCGGGAAATAAGGAGGCATGAACCCACTATCTAGCATATAAACCCTCTCTTGGAGGTGAAAACAACTACATGGCCAAGGTAATCATAAACACCAGAGAGCATTGCAAGACAAGATCAAAACTCTCTAGAAATATAATTGAAGCATCTCGGATTGACATGAACAAAATAATCATAATCTCATGGTTCATCGGATCCCAGCAAAAAAAACATGCATAATTACATAACGTCGGTCTCGATCATGTGAGGCAGCTCACGAGACTCTAAATATGAAGGCATAGGGGAGTGAACGACCATCTAGCTAGTGCTATGGACCCGTAGTCCTAAGATGAACTACTCAAGCATCTGTCCAGATGCGATCATGGCGATGTAGAGGCCTCCGGTGATGATCCCCCTCTCCGGCAGGGTATCGAAGCAGGACTCCAGAAGCCCTAGATTGGACTTTCGAGGTGACTGTGCCTCTCTCTATATGTTTCATGGAAAATAACTCCATCCCCGTAATTTTTAGGGTTAAGGGAAATTTATGGGTGAAGAGGCGGCGTGAGGCGGTGGCCAGGGCCACTAGGGGACCACGAGGCGCGACCTAGGGGGACCCGTGCCTGGCACCCTCCTGGTTGCCCCTTGACCCCCTGCGGATCTTCTTTGGACTTTGTCTTCGTTCTGGTTAAAAAATGATCTCCGTGAATTTTCAGCCCTTTTCGAGAATATTCCCTTAAGAACTTTTTTGAAATAGAAAAACAGCAGAAAACAGCAACTAGCCTGGGACATCTCGTTAATAGGTTAGTCAGTGAAAACATCCGGAACACGAAGGAAAACGGTAGAAAACATGTAAAAACATAAGGGCATTGGATAGGAAACAAGCATGAAGCATCAAAAATTATAAATACGTTT
Organism: Alopecurus myosuroides; assembly: GCA_028641055.1. Taxonomy (NCBI): domain Eukaryota; kingdom Viridiplantae; phylum Streptophyta; class Magnoliopsida; order Poales; family Poaceae; genus Alopecurus; species Alopecurus myosuroides. The sequence goes on along the minus strand of CM054057.1, from coordinate 313,787,141 downwards.
GCAACGTATCAAAATCCCCAAGCTTAACTCTTGCTCGTCCTCACGTAGGTAAGTGATAACAAAATAATTTTTTAGGTGACATGAAGCCAACACAAATATTGATCAAAGTTATTTAAAAGCATTGCGAGCCGAGATCAAAGTACTTTAACAAAGTAATGATAAATATTATTTGAACTAATGTAAACTTAGCAACAATGTTGCACGTGAAATGGAACACAAACAAAAGAAATGAACAATGAAAAGTTGAAAGTGATACGTTTTTTTCAATCATAAAGAAAAACATAATGAACTGGTATCCAACTAGTCCTTCGTGTGGTGGCAAAAAATAAATGCCAGGAAACCTTCAAAGTTTAAATGGTGACTAGAAACAAATAATTTGAGAGCAATTAGTACCAAAATCATGAATCAATCAATAATAAATTTTGGGACAATGCACATTATACTCAGAATGACAACTATGCTCTCTTAGCTGGTGCATAAAGTAAGAAGATGAAGACTTGGCATAAAAGTAAAAGAAAGGCCCTTAGTAGAGGGAAGCAGGTATTACTCATGTGCTAGAGATTTTTATTTGATAAACAGATGTATTGAAAACAATTTTGAGAGAGGTGTATGTCTATGTCAACGAATGGCAATGAAAAACTTATCATAATCCATGTCAAGCAAAGTGTCTAGACTTTTGAGAGTTGTTTCCGTTAGCTTTATTGGTTGGAAATTGCCCCCACCTTTCTTTCACAAACCATGGATAACCGTATCCACAGGTACCCACCAGCTTTCATCAAATCATGGGGAAGTGCCTTTTTAATTGTATTATTTGGCAGTAGCTCTCTGCAAATTTAGATGAGCATAGATTCCATACTCATCGGGTGAAATAAGGAAGAAGAACTTTGCTTGACATAAACCATAATAAACTTTAAACTACTTCCTCATGAGCTAAAACAAGAACACAAAACAGGTTAATAATTTTTAATGTTTAAAGGTAGCACACGAGAAATTTACTCGAGTGGAGGTTAAATACCACATATAAGTAGATATGGTGGACACATTTGGCAAAATTTGGTTTGTGGGAGTTGGATGCACGAGTAGAGCTCATACTCAGTACATGTGAAGGCTAGCAAAAGACTGGGAGCGACCAACTAAGAGAGCAATAACGACCATAATCATGCATAGCGACAAAACATCATTAATCAAAGCATTAAGTGATATTACAAGTCAAAAACTAAATGATCATCAAGGCTAGAGGTGACTTTGTTTGTAGTTATAACATGGTGTGAGCATGCGCCAAGTCAATCCATATAAATCATTCAAAGGAGAAATACCACAATACAATGGTTCAATATGAAAAAACAACACATGCTTAATTTCAATGGCACATTAAGCACTCTTAGCTATTTTAGACTAGTCATGATACATCATAAACAACTAAGCACACGATCAAAATAACATCTAACATATCATGCCAAACTCTATGCCACAGTCAAATCAAGCTTCCTATTACACCACTATAAGCTTTCCCCCCACATTTGTTAATGTGCCATTGAATTTAATCATGTGTTGTTCTCTCATATTGAAGCATGGTATTGTGGTATTTCTCCTTTGAATTCTTAATCTCAATTGACTTGGTGCATTCTCACACCATGTTATGACTACAAACAAAGTCACTTCTAGCCTTGATGATCATTTAGTTTTTGACTTGTAATATCACTTCATGCTTTGATTAATGATATTTTGTCGGTATATATGATTATGGCCGTTATTGATCTCTTAGTTGGTCGCTCCCAATATTTTGCTAGCCTACACATGTACCGAGTATGAGCTCCAAATCCCAAAAACCAAGGTATGCCAAATGTGTCCACCATATCTACCTATACGTGGTATTTAACCGCCACTCCAAGTAAATTTCTCGTGTGCTACCTTTAAAACCTTCAAAATTATAACATGTTTTGTGTTCTTGTTTTAGCTCATGGGGAAGTACTTTAAAGTTTATTACGGTTTTTGTCAAGCAAAGTTCGTCTTCCTTGATTCACCCGATGAGTATGGAATTTGTGCTCATCTAAATTTGTAGAGTCGGTGCCAATTAATAACAAAAAGGCACTTCCCCATGGTTTGATGAAAGCTGGTGGGTACCCATGAACACGGCTAGCCATGGTTTGTGAAAGAAAGGTGGGGGAAGTGCCAAACTAATAAAATAACGGAAACCTCTCTCAAAAGTCTAAACACTTTGCTTGACATGGATTATGATAAGTTTTTCATTACCATTTATTGACATAGACATGCACCTCTCTCAAAATTGTTTTCAATATTTATTTTATGAAATAAAAAGCTCTAGAACATGAGTAATCTGCTTCCCTCTGCGAAGGACCTTTCTTTTACTTTTATGTTGAGTCTTCATCTTCTTACTTTATGCACCAGCTAAGAGAGCATAGTTGTCATTCTGAGTATAATGTGTATAGTCCCATAATTTATTATTGATTCAATTGTGATTGTGGTATTTCTTGCTCTCAAATTATTTGCATTTAGCCACCATTTAAACTAAGGTTTCCTGGCATTTATATTTTGCTACCACACGAAGGACTATCTGGATACCACTTTATTATGTTTTTCTTTATGATTGAAATAAACATATCACTTTCAACGTTTCATTATTCATTTTATTTTGTTTGTGTTTCTTTTTATGTGCAAGATGGTTACTAAGTTTACATTATTTGAGAAATATTTATCATGCGTTTGTTAAAGTACTTTGATCTTAGCTTGCAATGCTTTTACATAACGTTGATCAAGATTTGGGTAGGCTTCTTGTCACCTCAAAAATTATTTTGTTATCACTTACCTACTCGAGGACGAGCAAGAGTTAAGCTTGGGGATGCTGATACGTTGCAAACATATCTACAACTTTTGATGCTCCATGCTTGTTTTCAATACAATACCTTTTGTTTTCCATTGTTTTCCTTCATTTTCTGGATGTTTTCGCATACTAACCTCGTAACAAGATGCCCCAGGCCAGTTGTTGTTTCTGTTGTTTTTCTATTTCAAAAAAGTTCTTAAGGAAATATTCTCGGAAGGGGCTGAAAATCCACGGTGATAAATTTTTACCCGGAACAAAGACAGAGGCCAAAGGAGAGATGGAGGGAAGCCAGGGGCAACCAGGAGGGTGCCAGGCACGACCCCCTAGCCCGCGCCTGGTGGGCCATCGGGAGCCTCGGGCACTGCCTCACATCCCCTCTTCGCCCATAAATTGCCTTCAACCCTAAAAGTCACAGGAGCGGAGTTATTTTCCACGAGGCATACAGAGAGGAATTGTCACCTCAAAAGTCCAATCTAGAGCTTCTGGAGTCCTGCTCTGGCACCCTGCTGGAGAGGAGGATCGTCACCGGAGCCCTCTACATCGCCATGATCGCCTTCGGACAGATGCGCGAGTAGTTCATCTCGGGACTACGGGTCCATAGTAGTAGCTAGATGTTTTTTCTCTCCCATATGCCTCCGTGTTTAGGGTCTCGTGAGCTGCCTCGCATGATCGAGACCACCGTTATGTAATTGTGCATGCTGTTTTTTCTGGGATCCGATGAACCATGAGATTATGATTATTTTGTTCATGTCAATCTAAGATGCTTCACTTATATTGGTAGAGAGTTTTAATCTTGTCTTGCATTGCTCTCCAGTGTTTATGATTACCTTGGCCACGCAGTTATTTTAACCTCCAAGAGAGGGTTTACATGCTAGATAGTGGGTTCATGCCTCCTTGTTGCATGCGCTCGAGTGACAGAAACATGCGGCAGGGGGGAGGGATCTACTGTTGCCACTAGGGAGAAAACAGCAATGCTCTTGTCTACGGATGTGAACCACTGCTTACATTACATATTGTTATTAATGTATTTGTCTATTGCACACATAGCAATCACTTCGTTGCTGCAACTTAATACCAAGGGATTTGCTGGATAGCTTTCTTGAGGTGGACTTTTTGATATGGATGCATGCTGGATAGCGATCCATATGCCTTGACATAATGCCTATAATGTTAGAACTCATGAACTTTATCTCGTCGTAATAGTATTGTTATACGTTCATTATTTTTTAATTGCCCAGTTGTATTTTGTTCACCCAGCATGTTTGTTTTCTTTGGAGAGACACCGCTAGTAAACCTATGGCCCCCAGTCCTATTTTTCTCATATTGCAAATCTTCTTTTAAGAACTTTTAATCATTGTTTCCTCGTTGTTCCTCTTTTACTTTTATATTTTTTCCAAAACTCTATGCGTTAGTTCTCTTGTTTTCAGCAAGACCGAAAGACTGACAACCTTCCGGAAAGTTGGGGCAAGGGAGAGTTTGTGTTTGTGTGCAGGTTTCGCGCTCCCGTGAACTACACACCAGTACTTTTATGGCGTTGTTGATAAAGCAACCGTTTTCAAGACTACGAAGTCCTTTTGGTTTGATAACCCTGGTTCTATACTAGGGGAAAACTTGATCTAGACTACATCATCTGAGAAAGAAGAAAGTGAATCGGACACTAATGATAAAATCCAGGAACAATAGTGAAAAGGCGAGCCAAAATTCCCGAGAGTTGAAGGAGAATGTAACCTAACTTTTCTGGCAACTCTCTTAGCAAAAGAGGCAAAAAGAACACTTCGAGAAATCTACGCGGTTGTTCCTCCGACACCAAAGTACTTGAAGTATTCAAATACGCCAATTATCTGGGATCAGTCAGATCATCCCGGAAACATCCCAGAACCCGGCACGCACGCTTTGGTCGTAAGCCCTATTGTTCAAAACACTAGGCTCAAAAGAGTGCCGATGGATCGAGGATCTAGTATCAACATCATGTACTTGAGTACATTGAAGCAGCTACACATTTCTGAGACCCAGCTCAGGCACAGTAACATACGTTTTCATGGTATTATTCCTGGCATACAAGCACAATCCCTAGGAGAAATTTCCCTATACGTAACCTTCGGAAAAAGAGAACACTTCCGCCAAGAAAAGATCTCATTCGAGGTGGTGCCGTTCGAAAGTGTTTATCACACAATACTCGGGCGTCCGGCTTTCGCCAAATTCATGGCAATATCATGCTATATCTATAACAAGCTAAAGATGCCAGGGCCAAAAGGAGGAGTAATCACCATACCTGGAGATTACAAATTGGCGAACGATCTAAAGAAAGGAAACACCATTTGCACCGAACAGGTGATTCGGAAGGAATAATTGAAGGAGCTAGCTAAATAAGTATCACTGACAGAAATGCCGGCAGGAAAAGAAAGTCGTAAGCCGGCAGATAGTTTCAAAGCCTCGGAGAATACAAGACAGGTTATCCTAGATCCCAAAGATCCGACAAAATTTGTCATAGTGGGAACTGGGATGACTAACAAATAGGAAGACGCGCTCATCAAGTTCCTACGTGAGAACTGGGGAATTTTCGCCTGGTGTCCTGCTGATATGCTAGGTGTGCCCAAGGAACTTGCTGAGCACCAACTCAAAGTAATCCCAGGATCAAAACCCTTCAAGAAAGGTCTCCGTCGTTTCAATGGAAGAAGACTGAAGGCTATTGGCAAGGAAATTATCCGGCTTTTAGCAGCTGATTTTATCCGGGAAGTTATACATACTGATTGGTCTGTGAACCCAGTATTAGTCCCGAAGAACGATAGTATTGTTCTTAGGATGTGTATAGATTATGCTGGCTTGAACAAATTATGTCCAAAAGATAGGTTCGCGTTACCACGAATTGATCAAATAATAGATGTCACTGCTGGCTCTGAGCTTTTATGCTGTTTGGATGCTTATTCCGGGTACCATCAAATACGTATGAAGGAGGAAGACTAAATAAAAACTTCCTTCATAACCCCGTATGAAACATACTATTACATAACCATGCCTTTTGGCTTGAAGAACGCTGACGCAACTTACGGGCGTTGCATGCAAAAATGCTTGCATAGTCAAATCGGCAAAAATGTTCATGTTTACGTGGATGACATTGTCGTAGTTTCCAAGGAAAAAGATACACTCCTTGAAGATCTACGAGCAACTTTCGAAAATTTGCGCACTTATAAAATGAAGTTGAATCCATTAAAGTGCGTATTCGGGGTTCCCTCATGAAAACATATGAGTTTTATCGTTTCTCACAGAGGAATAGAAGTAAACTCAGAAAAGATCAAGGCAATCTTGAACATCACACGACCCACATGCCTGAAAGATGTCCAAAGACTAACGGGTTCTGCAGCCGCAGTTAGCAGGTTTATAAGCCGGCTAGGTGACAAAGCTCTACCATTATACAAATTGTTGAAGAAATCCGATAAATTTGAATGGACAGAAGAAGCGGATGAAGCATTAACCTAGCTAAAAGAAACCTTGATGAAGGCTCCGATTTTGGCATCCCCAAAAGACGAAGAACCCATGTTACTATATCTTACAGCAACAAATAGGGTTATCAGCGCGGTGACAATCGTGGAAAGACGGAAATATGAACAAAGTGTACCAGATCAGCATCCGGTGTATTATGTCAGCGAGGTATTCTCCGAGTCAAAACGAAGGTATCCACATTATCAAAAACTGGCATATGGCGTGTTTTTTGCATCTCAAAAACTCTGTCATTATTTCCATGGACATTTCATAACAGTGGTAAGCAAAGCACCACTAGGGGATATTATCAACAATGTGAACGCAACTGGCCGAGTCGCCAAATGGGGCATTGAGCTCGCTGTGTTCGACATTAAGTACCAACCCCGAATGGTAATTAAATCCCGGGTGTTGGCAGATTTTATCGCTTATTGGACAGAAGCAATGGGAAACACACCAATGCCGGAGTCGAAATATTGGATCATGCATTTTGACGGATCCAAAATGAAAGACGGCGTGTGAGCTGGTGTAGTGCTTAAATCTCCAAAGGGAGACATAATGGAGTATGTATTACAAATACACTTCAACGCCAACAACAACATGGCAGAATACGAAGCTTTGCTTCATGGCTTGCATATTCCAAAGGAGATAGGGGTCAAGCGTATACTTTGTTATGGTGACTCGGATTTGGTGCAGCATCAGCTAAACCAAACATGGGATGTAAAAAGCTCCATTATGGCCGAATATCGGAGAACTGTGCACGAGTTCGCCATCTGCTTCCTAGGATTTGAAGTACTTCATATCAAAAGGAAAGATAATTGGAATGCATTAGCCCGCATGGGCTAGAAAAGAGTGAAAACCCTACCGCCTGGTGTGTTTGTCCAACATTTGCATGAACCATCGATCAAAGGCGGAGATATTGATTATCCTCTCGTTTCCGAGTCAATAGAAGTTTTGCTTGTTAACCCGGATTGGAAAATTCCATACTGAAACTTCTTAGTTAATCAGAAGTTCCCGGATGGAGCAGACGAAGTCTTGCAAAGGCAGATACAACACCAATGCAAAGGATACATGGTAATCAATGGTTGCCTGTATAAACGCAGTACTATTAGAATTTTTCAGCGGTGTATTTCACCAGAAGAAGGACGAGAAATTCTGCAAGAAATCCACGCAGGAGATTGTGGACACCATGCTCAGTCAAAAAGCATAGTTAAAAAAGCATTCTGTGCAGGGTTTTCTGGCTTATAGCCAAGGCAGACGCAGAACACATAACGAATACATGTGCCGGATGTCAGTATTACGCAAAGCAGACGAATATGCCAGTTCAAGCACTCAAAACTATCCCTATAACATGGCCATTTGCGGTCTGGGGGCTAGATATGATGGGACCATTCAAAACTGCAAGAGGCGGACTTACACATCTACTTGTTGCAGTAGATAAGTATACCAAGTGGGTGGAGGCGAAACCCATCAAAAAACTTGACGGTGTGACTGCCAGAAATTTCGTCATTGACATAGTCATGAGATACGGCGTTCCACACAGCATAATCACCGATAACGGGACAAATTTCTCTGTTGGAGAGTTGGAAAAATATTGCCGATAAACGGGAATTCGCCTAGATCTTGTATCTGTGGCACACCCACAATCCAATGGACAGTTTGAACGAATGAATAGTTCAATCCTGTAGGGAATACGCCCAAGACTCGAATCTCCTCTTCATAGAGCAGCTGGAGCATGGGTAGAATAATTACCTTCTGTGCTTTGGAGTATTCGAACAACGCCAAATAGATCAATAGGGCAAACTCCGTTTTTCCTGGTTTATGGTACAGAAGCAGTGCTTCCTACGGACATGCTCCATGATAGCCCAAGAGTGCTAGCATGCGAAGACTCGGATGCCAAACACGCACGCCAGGATGCCGTCGATCTCTTAGAAGAAGAACAAGAGCTCGTGCTACAAATATCCGCCATTTATCAGCAAGGATTGTGACGTTATCATAGTCGGAAAATCAAACACCGTTCTTTTAAAGAAGCTGACTTGGTGCTAAGATTGGTGCGGGAAAGGAAGCACAAATTAGTCCCAGTTTGGGAAGGAATGGATCTTATTACCTTGTAGATATTCGAGATACGGAAGATGATCCAAAAAACCCGAATCGCAAGAGAAAGAGAAAGATAGATGTGGAAATGGGAGAGACAAAGAGACCCTGGAGGATCCAGCAGTTACGTCCCTTTTACACTTAGTTCAAATTCTATGTAAACATCTTTAAGACCATGAAATAAAATTGTCGAAATTCATGCATTTTCTGTCTGTTTTATCATTATTGCATAGTACCGTCTTATCTATTTACCAATGATCATTCAAATTGGTTCAATGTTAACCCGAATTTTGCCTGCATGCTCGGAGTTATAAAACTGAATGCTTTTATAAGCCTAAGGAGTCTTAAGGAAACCCAGGCTGTGCCTGCGTACCTGAGTTTCATACTTTTCAAAATTCCTTACTTTTTCCTAAGTATTATCTGATTATTTGTGTGTTGGGTTACTGGAATTAGTAAATAAAAATGCCTAAGTACAATCCATGATTCAGAGTTTCGACTGATAGTCTTAAACCCAGTCACTTGGCATGAAGATTCAGTACTTTTGAGCCATTTCAGCACTAAGAACGGTTAAAACATATAAGCCAAAGAACTTAGAAGGAAAAGAAATTATAACCAAGAAAAACTTGCAAAGACTTAAATTTTACTGCAAAAGGGGGATACTTGTTTATACAAATGTTAGACAACATTACAATTGATATTACATTTGAAGAATAGTAATGCGTATATTTGTTCGCGAACAGCTACTCAGGAATTAGGAGGCCTCCTCAGAATCCGAGTCTCCTCGTCGTTGTCGCTAGGGTTCTCAGGAGTTCCCGGAATCTCTTCCTCCGGGTAGAAGGTCGAGATTGACACCATTTGAGCTATCTTGGTGGCATGCCCCTTGACAGACTCAAAAATGTCGGCTCTCTGCGCTTCCGTGTACCCTTGAGGGATACCGGTCGCAACACGTCAGGATTTCGCAGTGGTATAATGCATACGCATCAGCCCAAGGGCCATGCGCGCACTACCGCGAGCAGCAGAGCGGAACCATGATTCTTTCTGGTTTGCCACCTCTTCAATTGCCTCCGAAGCTTGCTTACTTTCGAGAATTCTTCTGCTTTGTCGGGAATGTACTTGTTCACAAGCAACATCCCCGCATTTTTCAAGGCGGAGAAGATTTAATCCCGTATTCTATCAATCCGAGTAAGCAAGGGGTTCCCTTCTGTTTAAAATAACAAGAAAAAGTTAGAAAAACAAAAAGGAAGAAAAGAAACATACTGTAAAAAATGTAAGGAGAAAACTCAGTAAAAGGAGCTTAAACTTACCGAGAATCTTGTCCATCTCAATGCCTTCTTCAAGGCTTTGGTTGAGAGCATTCTCCAGGCCCCGGATGGTCGCTGCATCTTTCTCAGCTTGAGAGGAAGCTTGGGACTAGGCAATTCCAACAGCCAGTTGGCTGGCCTCCAAGTCCTTCTAAGCTTTACATTGATCTTGTAAAGCTCCGAGTTTCCTTACGGAGGTTCTCGGCGTTTCCAGCATCTTCAGCAATTTATTTGGCCTTCGCCAAAGAAGCTGAAAAGCAGGGAAAATGAAGAGTTTGAAACTTGGAAAATGACTTAGAAAAATTTCATAAAAACAACAACGCGAATAGAAAAAATATTTACCTGCTAAATCCTTCAGCTTTTGCTGAACAGAATCCAATTCCGAGTCTTTATCATCAAGAATACTAAGAAGAGTTTTAACCTCCTTGTTCTTGATGGTAAACTTGTTGAAAACTTCCATGTTTATAGTCTCGACAGTTTGCTGAAATGTAGATGAGGGAAAAGTTGCTTAAGTCAAAAAAACAAGCAGGCACAAGTGAAAAGTATTAAGTAAAAAGAATACATTTGTCTAAATGCTTGGGGGCTAGAGGTATTTACCTGGCTCATTTTCTGCAAGCTCGCCAGATTCTCGGAAAATTTCTGGGCATACTCTGCGAACGTAATTCCGACATGACAAAGGTCATCTTGTATGACCTGGCGAGGCGAGAACACGTAATTATTCCTAACTATAAGTCCGCCTTGCGGCCAAGGACAGATTAAGGGAGTACGAGCAAAGTGTTTTTTCGCCCACGGATGAATATATCCGTGTTCGTCAAAACAGTCTTCTTGCTTTACCTTGAACTCGCTGTCAAAATTTGGGATGGGCTCCTCCTTTGGGAAGTTTGAAGGTCCACCCTCATCCGGCACTGCCCTTTCCCTCGCATCCGAGTCGGATGCAATGGGCTGGCTAGACTGCAAGGGATATTCTTCTTCCCTGGCAGCCGAGTTTTCTTCCCCAGCCGTTGTTGGAGTGTCTGGCGCAGCGGCGGGAGACGGCTTTACTCCCCTTTGAGCAGCAGCCTTGTGCTTCTCCCGGCCTTTCCCCTTCAAAGTAGTAGGGGCAAGGCTAGAAAGGAAAATAAAAAGAAAATCTGAGAAATGAGATTCCGAGAAACAAAAAACATGCAATAAAAAGCATAGAAATGAAAAAACCCGGGTTTTTGCCTGAAAGTAGCGACGGCAACGCCGTCAAGATCGATGACATCTGGGGTGGTGGATGGCTTCTTTAGCTTCCGTCCCCCAGATTGGAAGTTGGCACGAAGTGCATCCAGCTCTTTATCGGTGGCAAGTTCAGCCTCAGGAAGATCGATAAGTTGTGGAAAGAAACAAAGTCCGTATAATAAAACATCCGAGAAAAAAGAAGAAAAGAGGATTCGAGAAAAAATTCCCAAAGAGACAGAATCATACCTTTGGAGCAGGGTTTCCGGCGTGGTACATTTGCCGGCTCTCCTCGTACTGATCACGAGTACAAACCAACTGGTTTACACGCTTCTTGAAGTCCTTTTTCAACAAAGCCTTGTTTGTCGCCCTCATCGCGTCGTCCGGGCCCGTGTATTCACACATAAGACGTTTTCCGCGGTAAGCCAAAGGTTGGATCTGCCTTCCGAGCCAGCATAGGACGGTATCCATTCCAGTCAGTGGAGGAGTGGCGGAAACAAGTTTGGCAATTCGCCTCTTGATCCTCATCAGATCTGGAGGTAGAGTCTGGACCGCGTCCACCGCCCAATTGTCTTGGGGAGTGGCCGCAGAATTGACAAAAGGCGGAATTCCCGTTTCCTTTCCAGGAAACGGTACATCCACATGGTAAAATAACGAGCCCGTCCAGAACTTGACGGACTCGGAAGTCTTGATCTTGGGAAACAATCCTCCCTAAACCTACAGAGGGTAAAGGAAATGGTTCCGCAAGTCGGAAGGACGCCCTCTGAAGGGTTGCGTTTTACCCCGAAACAATACTGTCCGAAATCCAGGCGGGGTTCTATCCCTAAGTAACCCTTGAAAAGGGCCTGGAAGCCGGCTAAGTAAAGTATGGAGTTTGGTGGTAGGTTGTGTGGCTGGATCCTATAGTGATCTAGGATTTGAAGGAAAAAGGTGGAGGGCGGACACCCCATACCTCGATTGATGTGAGAGGCTAGGAGAACCCGTTCGCCGGGTTCCGGAGATGGCTCGGTGTTGTCCTTGTTATACCGCCATTTTTCTTTTACCATGAACCCCTCCTTCTCCAATGCCAGAAGAAGGGAAGGAACCACGTTACAGTGGCTCCAATTCCCGGCGTTTTCCTCCCGTCTTCACCTCCGGCGGCGGCGGAAGCGGTGACCTCCTCGCCGCCGTGAGTAGAGTGTTCCTTCGTGAGCTCGGAGAAGGGAGGCGGAGGAGGACCAGTGGATGTTAACGGCGGCGCGTTTCCGGCCACGGGAGGCAGATCCCCGCAGGCCGGCTCGCTGGCGGCCCCCTCCGGCGCGGTCGCCGCAGTGCAGACCGGGAGTCGAGGAGAGGGTCCATGTCGTTGATGATGCTCTCAATGTCCACGACGGCGCTTGCCACGTCAGAGGCACGGGATAATCTCCGTCGACCATTTTTGGCAGCGTAGACGCGAACTTGAACCTCCGATGGTTTTTTCCGAGGAAGGGCTCGGGGGCTGGGCTCTCTGCGCTCACTCTCGTGCTCGGGCTCTAGTTGCTAGTGCTACGGCGCTGAGAGCTTGAGGAAGGAGAAGATGCAGAAGGAAATCCGGAGGCCCAGAGACGGCTATTTATAGTCAGGTGCGCGGAGATTGGCTCCAACGGCTATTTTAGCCGTTGGATACCCGACGCGTGTTACGCCCGAAATTTCCGGGAAATGAGGGGACGGGGTGATAATTGCTATCTCCTCGTTTCCCGCGAGAATCTGTCAGAGGGTACGTTTCAGGGTTTTGACTGAAGCCAAATGTCTGTGACGTCAGCAGGATTTCATCGCTGATGTCACGAGGTTCCTTCTCCGCGAAGGCTCATGGAAGAAAAGCCGAACTTTGATAAAATCCGTGTTTTGAGTTAAAAGATTTTGGGAAAAAGAAGAATCAAGACAAAAACACCGACATTTCTCCGAAAGAATTCTAATAGACAAAGAGCGGCAGAGTGAAGTCTTAATCCTTCTTGGGGGCTACTGTCCGATATATACCGATTAGGGGTATGTCCGGCATTGGCCTAAGAGCCAGATTACTAGGGTGGCCTGTTGGTAATGGATCATAATCCATTGGGCGGCCCAGTAAGATGATGCGCAGGAAGACGGATTTTAGAAGAACCCGGACCACGGCCCAAAATAGTGCGGCTTGGAGGAGAAGACGGATTCCTTACTTTCCAAGTTAGATACTTTCCCTAGTCTTCTAGGTTTCCTTTCTGTAAGCCCTAATCCAACTATCTATATAAAGCCGGACGAGAGAGAAGAGAAACAACAATTAGCTAGAAGCCAACTCGCCGAGAAGTAGATCCTCGCCGAGTTAGCGAAACCATACTCACATTGTACTTTGTATACTTCAGGCTTCAGCCCTAATTTAGTGAGATTGCAGGAGTAGGAACGCCGCCAAGTTGCGTCGTACCGAACCTGGGTAAACTTGGTATTCTCATTTTTCATACTACCACGCCCCCCCGCGGTTCTACCAGTAGGATCATGGCACCCCCGTCTATGAACTCTACTACAATGTCTCGACAGAGAGTGTGTTTCCCAAACGCCAACAAGGACTCACAAGGAGAGAAAGATGTCAAATAAAATCCAAATAAGACTCAAGTCTTCAAGAGAAGAGGTTGGTGGCCTAAGAAACCATGTAAGAGATCATGGTATGACACCACGAAGATATATCTTGGGTGCATTGCCAATTCTCGACATTGAAGCTCACAATTTAACATTAGAAATTGAGAGATAACAATGAATTTTTGCTTTGGGCATAATGGGGGGAGGGAGAACACAATGTGTTAGTATAACACTCCCCCTATGTCCATGCCTACACCTAAACCCAAACACGCATCAACTATAGGGGTGTGTGCAAGATCTTCAAGTCAAACTCCTAGAATATATGATATTTAGCTCATTCCTCAAGAACGTGAATCTTGCATCATCAAGTGGCTTCGTGAAGATGTCCGCGAGATTATCCTTGGTGGGGACATATGCTAGCTCAATATCACCTCTTGCCACATGATCCCGGATGAAATGATGACGAATCTCAATATGCTTCATCCTTGTGTGTTGCACGGGCTTGTAGGCAATCTTGATGGCACTTTCATTGTCACACATGAGAGACACCTTATCCAAGTGAACATCATACTCTTTGAGGGTTTGCCTCATCCATAGAAATTGGGTGCAAGCACTAACGGCCTCCACATACTCGGCTTCAGCTGTGGATAGAGATATACAATTTTGCTTCTTGGAAGACCAACTCACCAAGAACCTACCAAGAAATTGGCAAGCCCCGTAAGTAGACTTCCTATCATCTTGATCACCGGCCCAATCCGAGTCCGTGTAGCCCTTGAGAGAAAATTGTGCCCCCTTTGGGTACCACAAACCAAACCTTGAGGTATGAACCAAATACCGAAAGATCCTATGGACCGCCACCAAGTGGCTTTCCTTAGGATCCGCTTGATACCTTGCACACACACCTACACTCAAAACGATATCTGGCCTAGATGCACAAAGTTAAAGCAAAGAACCAATCATAGAATGATACAACTTTTGGTCTACATCTTTACCATGTGAATTGCGCTTGAGGTGGCATTTGACTTGCATAGAAGATGGCCTCTCTTTTGCACCTTGGAAATTAAACCTCTTGAGCATGTCTTGGGTGTACTTGGCTTGAGAAATGAAAGTCTCACGAGCCAACTGCTTGATATAAAATCCAAGGAAGAATTTAAGCTCTCCCATCATGGACATCTCAAACCTGTCAGTCATAAGCTTTGATAACTCATTATTAAAAGCTTGGTTAGTTGAGCCAAAGATAATATCGTCCACATAGAGTTGTCATATGAAAATCTCTCCCTTTACCCTCTTTGTGAAAAGGGTGGGCTCGATCTTCCCAACTTCAAACCCACGGTCTTCCAACAACTCTCTAAGATGCTCATACCACACATGTGGTGCTTGTTTAAGTCCATAGAGTGCTTTATCGAGCTTGTAGACATGGTTAGGGAAGTTGGGGTTCTCAACCCCCGGAGGTTGCTTAACATATACCTCCTCTTTTAGTGGACCATTTAGAAAAGCACTTTTGACATCCATTTGTTGCAATTTGAAATTATGCGAAGATGCATATGCAAGAAGGATACAGATGGACTCAAGGCGAGCCACAGGAGCATAGGTTTCATCAAAGTCAATGCCTTCCACTTGAGTGTAGCCTTGAGCCACCAATCTTGCCTTGTTCCTTATGACAATACCATGCTCATCTTTCTTGTTCGTGAAAATCCACTTAGTGCCAATAACATTGTGGAAATCCTTGGGCTTCTCAACTAGCTTCCAAACTTTATAGCTTGTATCGGAGTCCTCAAGAGTTTCAAACACCTTCTTTGGTTCCACCATGGATATGTGATCTTGATGCTCACTAAAGTTTGCCAATTGCCTTCTTGTGTATCTTCTAGCTTGAACATCTTCCAACACTTTGTTGTCGGATGCATCAGTACGCTTCAATGCTCTTCTAGTCTTTTTAGCACGACGGGCTTCGATCTCCTCATTATTGCGAGGAGGGATCACTTGATCATTTGGGTCCCCGTCTTGACTGAATTGTTGGCCTTGATAATCATCATTATCATCCTCAACACTTGCTTCAAATTGAGGAGAGGAGGATGAAGACGTTTGATCTTGGCCTTGACCTTGACTAGCTTGAATGATAGGAGTGGTTGCATCTTGCATAGTAACTTGGTCAATAGGAGGAGGGTCTTGAATATGCTCTTGGGTAGGTGAATCACTTGGCTCTTTGGCTTGTTCTTCTATTGTAGAGGAGGTCTCCACTTGAGTAGAGCATAGTTCTTCTTGAGTTGCCATAAGGTGTCCCTCAATGGGGCGGAAAAATCCCACATCCATCCTTCCTATGGCTTCTTGAGGCATTTCAACATCTACATTAGAAACATGAAATTGCGCCACTTGGGAGCCATCATTTTCGTTCAAAACCACACTACAAGATTCTATGACTATCTGTGAGGTTTTTTCAAAGACGCTATAAGTGTTGGATTCGGCACCGTAAATAACAAATATACCCTCGATAGTTTTAGATTGGAATTTATACAACCGAATACCCTTTATCAAATATAAACACTTACAACTGAAGACACGGAAGTAGGATATGTTGGGTTTATTGCCGGTAAGAATTTCATATGGAGTCTTCTCTAAGCCCTTGCAAATGTAGAGGCGATTAGAGGAGTGGCATGCGGTAGATATGGCTTCGGCCCATAAATATTGGGGATAAGAATACTCCGCAAACATGGTCCTTGCCATACCCAATAGAGTTCGATTCTTCCTTTCGGCTACACCATTTTGTTGAGGGGTATATGCAGCGGAATATTGATGACGAATACCCTCTTCACTAAGGAATTCATTCAAAGTGTAGTTCTTGAACTCGGAGCCATTGTCACTCCTAATAGCCATGATTTGAACATTGTGTTGACGTTGCACTTGGTTGGAGAAGTCGATGATAGTTTGTTGAGTCTCACTCTTGTGCTTGAAGAAATAAACCTAAGTGTATCTTGAATAGTCATTGACAATTACCAAGCAATACTTCTTGCCCCGAAGACTTGCCTCGGGCACGGCACCAAAGAGATCAACATGGAGAAGCTCCAAGATCCTCTTTGATGAGATAATGGTCTTGCTCTTTCCTTCAACACACTACCTACAAACACGATCTTTGGAAAAGAAAACAGTTTCTTATACTTCGAGGATAAGGCCACCTTTGTGAAGACTTTGCAAAGTTCTCATGTTGAGATGGGATAAGCGGCAATGCCACAACCACCCCACGTCCGCCTTTCCGAAAAGACACATCGATTGAGAGTTGGTAGACTTGAAAAAGTTCACCACAAACAACTCATTTTTGACATGTTCCCACGTATGCGACGTCAAGAGTCTTTCTCCTCAAAAGGACCACAATATCAGGATCAAAGAAGACGGTGAAACCCATATTCCCTAATGAACAAACTGAAAGTGAATTGTAACCAAGGGATTCAACAAGCATTACATCCACAATAGTGATAGCAGGAGCGATCACAACCTTGCCAAACCCCGATACCTCAGACTTGGACTTGTCCTCATAAGTGACGGTTGCATCAATTGTATTTGGGCGCAACTCCGTCACAAGTTCTTTGCTTCCGGTCATATGACTAGTGCATCCAATATCAATTATCCATTTAGACCCACCGGAAGCATAGTCCTGCATGAGATCATTGACTAGAGTTAGGAACCGAGGAGGGTCCCCTAATGTTAGCAACAAGGGTCTTTGGAACCCAAATGGTATAGTCAATGAAACCTTCAATAGGACCAACATATTTATCTTGCACAACACCATAATAATCAACATATAAGAAATGGTGTGGATTGTTAGTTCCCGCGGGAATGCTACGATTAGTGTTGTCCCTCATGACACTACCACTCGAAGCAACATTGTTGGCTTGTGTGTGAATGCTACGAGTAGTGTTGTCCCTAATGACAATACCACTCGAAGCAACATTGTTGTCCTTGTTCTTGTTCTTCTTCTTGTTCTTGTTCTTCTTCTTGGCAACATATCCAAGACCTTGCTTGCCAACTTGTGGCCTAGGAGCACTCACTTGTGGTATAGAAGCAAGGAACCACTTGTGGGCTTGAGGCCACAACATTCTCAACTTGACGACTCTTGCCCTTGAGCCTTGCTAGCTCATCCTTCAATCTAGCATTTTCCCCAATAATATTTGCATGATCACAAGAAGAATTAGAGGTGCTAGGGGTGTTTAATTGATTAAGTTGAGTTTGAAGTTGTTCATGTAACTCTTTGAGAGTAGAGTGTTGACTCTCCAGGGCCTTGTGAGCCTTGGTGAGATTTTCAAACTCCTCGGTTAGTTTATCATGACCAACCCAAAAATCAACCTTATCCTTTTTAGCCTTTTTATATTTATCAATTGCATGGTCATGTTCTTTAGTGATATTAGCAACAAGTTCATTATGTGACTCTTCAATAGATTCAAGTTCCTCCTCAAGAGAAACTTGACCCTCATGCTCTTCCTCAAGGGTCATAGAGAGAGATGCATTTTCATCTGCATCTCTTCTTTCAATCTTACCTTTCTTCTCAATAGCTTCATGGGACTCTCCCAATTGGCTCATGAGGAGATCAAAGTACTTCTTGGTCTATCTTTACACGTTAGACATAAAACGATCCAAAGAGGCAATTTCATCTTCTACTCTAAGACTAGCATGGTTAACCAGTTCACTTGGAGTCTTAGAGTTGGTAGAAGGTGATACCTCCGAGGCCTTAGCCATGAAGCACTTGGCATTGGGTTGACAAAGATTCTCATTGGGGGATTCAAAGAGTGATGAATATGATGGAGTTGTAGCAATAGAAAGAGCGCCTACTTCACTTATGGTTTCTTCTTCTTCATCACTTTCGTAATCATACTCCTCTTGAGTCACTAGCACAAACTTGGTGGGAGACTTATTGTTGAATGGTTTCCTCTTGAAATGAGGCTTCTTGTACTCAAACTTGGACTTGTCCTTGCGAATGAGTTTGCCACCATGATGTTCCCTATGCTCAAATAGGCACTCCGCAACGAAATGGTGATTGTCTTGACAATTGTAACAAGTCCTCACTCTTTGAGTCCCTTCTTTCCATAGCTAGACTTGGTCTTCCCCTGAACATATGCCTTGTCCTTGGATGGATTCTTCAAAAACTTTTCCACGGCTAGAGCAATGACATATTTGAGCACGAGTTCATATTCTTGATCCTTCAAAGGAGCCAAGTCCTCAACACAAGATTCTTGCTAATCATCCTCCCTTCACACTACCTTGGCCTTCAACGCAACCGATGCTCCTTTGTGCATTCCTATGGCTCTAGCACAGTTGTCAAGCGCATTTTTTTGTTTGCACTTGATAGGAGCACATTTATTGCATCACTTGGGTTGAGGTTAAAGAAGCAAAGTCATGTCTTCCTTGAATGCTCTTCAAGTCCGTGGGATCAAAAGGCATAAGAGCAATCATGTACTTCCTCTTGATCATCAATATACTTGGAACCAACATTGTTGAATGCGGTGGAAAGAGTCTTGAGCCTTAGGTACATGTCTTCATGATTCTCACCATCATGCATATAGAATCCTTCGGCCTCATTGCTCAAAGCATCATACCTATTCTTTTGCATGCTCTCATTTCCCACAAACATGAAGACAAGAGTGTCCCATGTTTCCTTGGCGGTGGAATATTGTTGAAGAGGAGGCATGTGGTTTGGACCCATGGCTTGTTGAATGATGGACAAGGCGGTGTAGTTGAGTTGACAATCTACAGCTTCTCTTCTTGTAAAGTTCTTGGGGATCATGTGTCTTGTATCCATCTCGAGTGACCCTCCAAAGTTCAATACAAGAAGAGTTCAAGTGAGTTTCCATGTAATATTGCCACTCACCAAAAGAATGTGCTTCAATTTCAGGAGGTTCTCCTCTAGGTATTATATGAGGATGTGGGACGGGAGGATCAGGAGAATATTGTCCTTCAACAGAGTGGAAATCTCCTTTTCCTTTCGTACCCTTATCGGTGGAGGTCTTAGCGGAATCATCTTTAGGTGGTTCACCATTAGCCCCATTCTTGGCACCCTCTGGAATTTCATCCGAAGGAGATGAAGTTGAGGTCTTCGGTTCCTTGGCTTTCATGAATTGCAACATGAGTGTTCTCAACTCATCCATTTTCCCTCCATGGATGAGGTCAAGGATTTTTTCAACTCCTTGAGATCATCCATAGTGACATGCACCACGGAACCGGTGACATTCGGATCATCGTCCATACTAAACTCTTAGGCGGTTAAGCCCGATAAAAGAGCCAATGCTCCGATACCAATTGAACGGATAGTATGGGCACCTGGAGGGGGGGAGTGAATAGGTGCTACGACCAATTTTAATTTTTTCTTCAAGATTAGGCTTGACACAAAGGTAAATTCTCTAGATAATGCAACAAGAACGACAACAAATACAATACAAGTAAGGTAAAGGATAGGGAACGAGGTAACCGAAGTCGGAAGCACACAGAGACACGATGTATTCCTGAGTTCCTCCTTGTTAAGGCAGCACATATCGTTGGAGGGGTGTGAGCTTCGCCACAAAGGCCTACTCAACGTCACAAAGGCCTCACCCTATTCTCCTATGAACCCTCGCCACAAAGGCCTAGTCCACCATCCACTTTTGATCCCCTTTGAGGCGGGAGTCGAATCCTGTACAAACAAGCTTGGGGCACACACCCACAACCAAATTGGGGGCTCCCAACAATCACCAATCACCAACAAGTGTAGCAATATAGTCTAGGTTTTCCACAAGAAACCCTAGACTAAAATACCTCAAGAGAATGAGGGGGAAATCAAGAACGGCTTGGTGAAGATGTAGATCGGGGCCTTCTCCTTCAATCCTCCATGATCAGGATATAATAGGGGTCCATGGTGAATGTACATGCTTGAGTTGGAAGGAAATATTGAGCCTCACTGATGATTATTATACGGTGAATTCTTTCCTATTAATAAATATTGTTTGTGATTATAAGAATGTTATACTACCTAAGATATTGCATTATGTATCAGTAGGGTTATTGTTAACACAAACATGGATGGAAGAAGACCTCAAGACTTGTTGGAAAACAACATGGAGATGATGGAAAACAAACTTACAAGTGTTTAAAACAAATGTGCAAGTGTGGAAAACAACTACATGAATGTTCTTCCACACTAAGGAATGGTGAAAACAAGAGGAGGGCGCCCCATTGAAGATCAATGCGCCATATAAGAAAGTCCTAATTCAATTAGGCATGGCCTGTATGCCATAATGGCCGAACCCCCTAAAGTTGGGTCGGTTTGTATCCCTTCCTAGTCCAAGTAGGAGTCCTAGTAGAGTCCTCTTAGTCCAAGTAGGAGTCCTAGTTGAGTCCTAGTCCTAGTAGGAGAGGTGCTTGTCAAGGAGCCCTCCACCTATATATACTCCCCACCTGCGTGTGGAAGAGGGGGAACCAGTTTAAACCAAAACCAACAAACCCTAGCCTCTAGATTGTATTGCTTTGTAAGCATTCATCTTGAAGTTTACCAATTGCAAAGTTGTGTGATATCTTGTTATTCCATCTGGGAATAGAGGGATACAGGACCACTTGTGATCTTTGATTACTTGTGCAAGAGTGTGTAGTTGAGAATATCCAAAGAGCTTGATTGTTGTTGCATTGGCAACAGGGGTCAGCTGAGTGAGAGGTCTCAGTGTAGCACTAGTTATCCACATATCAGAAAATTACAAAAAGAGAGAGAAGCTCAACGAGAAGATCGGGCCACCCCATATCATCTTGGTATCAGATTCTCAGGTTTACTCGGTGAGCAAATTTATCCCTAGTTTCAGTTGTTTTCATTCCTATCCAGAAAAAGCCCCACAAAAATATTAGGTTTTAGTTTTGCCAGAGCCTAGATCAACACCAATTTGCATCTACTAGTTGCTGTTTCTTGTTGATTTGCGTTCCTGTTTTTCTTTTTCATCTTTTTAGGCTTCATTGTGTTCCTCTTTTGTTTCCATCTGTACCGAATAATTTCCAACAAAAATAGTCGCCAGTGCTGCCGCGCACGTTTCCTTGCCACTGTCGGAGTCCGAGCGTCACACGCCCCACCGTTCCGAGCGCTGACAACCACTCCCAGCCAAAACACGTCCTCTCGAGTTATCCTATACGTGCGAGCCCACATCCACTTCCGACCGCTACCAAAAACGCGTCTGTTTCCATACCACCAACCGAGCCTCCACTTGCGAGCCGCCGACAAACGCGTGGTGAAACGCGCCCTCGCCAAACGCGCCGATCCACTGCCCGCCAAAAAAAAACGCCTCGCGCGCCCCACACACCGGATCCTACCGGCCACGATCACTTGTTTCTGTTCCGTATCGAAGTCCACCACCGATCCACCCGCTGGCCAATCACAACCGCCACCACGCGCTGCTCGCAAACAAATCACACGCATCCCTGTGCCATCGAACTCGGAGCGCGACCAGTGCCAGCAAAACAGTCGCTAACCGCCAAAACTGTCAGGCGACACGCATCTAAACCGCATGTTCCCTGATTCAAATCCACCGCACACACTGTTACTTGCGCATCAAAAGCCACACCACACACTACAGCAAGTCCACACAACCGCGTGCACAAAATCTCCAGCAATTTTCTTTAGTTTTTATTTTTCTTTTATTCCCTGTTTTATCTCTAGCTGATCTTTGATAAACCCTAGCTACAGCCATTCTAAAGGTACCCAAAACCCAAAGACTAGCTGTTTTATTGCTCTAACAGGCTGCTCAATTTGATCAATTCTTGTCCATATTTTTTGCTCCTAGTTGATTCAAAGGCCATTGAAAAAGTACCAAAAAAATAGAAAGAGAGAAAAAGCAAAAAGAGGCCGAGCCATACTATCACTAGTGGAAGCCTATAGTCTTGGATATTTTTGTGGATATTTGAGCAATCTTGTGCCTGTTTTCATAGAGTATTTGCTAGTGTCTTCCAGTGCTTGCAATAACTCTTCCATATAATTGCTAAGCCACATTTGTCTCCCAGAGTGAGTGTGTTTCTTTAGTATTTTTTATCACATTAAGCAGTGCATTGGAGTTGTTATTTTGGTGTTGTTAGGAATTCCAACCAAGCCCCACCAAAAACCCTGTTTGCATTGTGATACTTGATAGCTCGGATTATTATCTTCTCACACTAAAGCACATTATTCATTGCTCCTTGTTGGTAAGTTGATCCTTTTCTCCCTTGGAACAATAAGTGAAGCCATCTTTGCTGGTTTTAAGTGAGTTGTGAGAGAACACCACAACCCATTGTTATTTTGTACTAACAAGTTAATCAATGGAGCTTTGTAGTTTCTCTATGTGCAGTGATGCTTTCTGGGAGGAGGATTCTAGTGGAATGCCTGCAGCAAATTTGTTCCACTTCATTGCAGACATCAAGGAAAGCAAGGTTGCTATTACCCTTGATAAAGGTACACGGTATAATTTTGTTAGTCCTGAGGTTGTTGAAGAATTGCAGCTGGTTCCACACACATGTGATCCATTTAGGTTACCTACATATGATGATGAACTTATTATTACTCACATAGTTTTTGTTCCTTTAACCATTCATGGCCATAAGGAGAAAATTTTATGTCATGTGATGTCTAGAGATATTATTTGTTCTCATCTTTTGTTGGGACAACAATGGTGCACTAAATATAGAGTTAATTTTGATAGCCATTATCCTGATTTACAATTCTTTTGGAACAATAAGAAAAATTGGATAATACATGCATGGCTTACAAAATTTCAAAGAATTAGACATCAACCCTTAATTTCTGCTCAAATGCTTGAAAAGCAAAGACTTGAAAAACTTGAGATGCAAAGACTTGAGCGTCTAGTTATGGGATTTGTCGAGGATGAGAAGGCATGTGAGATTGTTTCTACTAATGTAATCATGTCTACTCCTAGTGTTGTTTCTTGTGATATGCAGGTTACTTTTGAAGAAAGGGAGCCACATCAAGTACAACCTGCATCACCACTTGAGATAGATGAATTGGTACCTACTAAATCTGAGGAGGATGTCATTGATAAAGGTGCTGATTTCGAGCTACAAACTTCAAGTGCTGAATTTTGTGAGTCTACTAATTTGCTAGTTGATTCTTGTGAGTTAACAAGCATATATAGTTCACCACCATGTGATAATTTGATAATTTCGAATTTTGAGAATGTGGTATTGATTACACATAAGGAAGTACTTGCTAAAATACCACCTAATAATATTGTGTATTCCATGATGTTAAATGAACCAATTAATGTGCAATGTGCTATGAATAGGATTGCTGAAATTTCATATGTCAATTCTAGCACCTATGCTACTTGTTTCACCTTTAATTTGGTTGGTGACTATAACATGAATGAAATTTTTGTGGGGGATCAAATATGTATTACTTGTGATAAAATGGCCGAATTGAACATTGTGTTACCTTGGTTAGATGGTTTACAATTTCCTACATGTGAGCATGATTTTACACATATGTTTGGTTTGCCACAAAACTTGTTAAGTACATGTGCTAATAAATTATACTTCACTTATATTTGCAAATTGAGTTGCAACTTTTATAATGAGAATAATAAACTTGTTAACACCTTTGAGTGTACTACTAAAAATAAATTTGATCATAGATCTTCTGTGAGAACACTTGATTTGATACTAAACAATAAAAATTTATACATATATGTCTCTCCTTTTGATCATGATTTTATGAGCTTCACTTATATTTGCAATTATGATTGCTATTTTATGAGATGCTATGAAAATTATGTGATATTTACATACAAATTTCGTGGTCACATGTCATATGGACAATTTTATGATATGATAACAACTAATGCACCTCAATATAGATATATGTATTGTGCATACACGTTGTTCTTTTTGTTTATTCCACTTTTAGCATACAACAAGCCGAGGACGTCTTGTCTTGAAGAAAGGGAGGATGATCAGGATATAATAGGGGTCCATGGTGAATGTACATGCTTGAGTTGGAAGGAAATATTGAGCCTCACTGATGATTATTATAAGGTGAATTCTTTCCTATTAATAAATATTGTTTGTGATTATAAGAATGTTAAACTACCTAAGCTATTGCATTATGTATTAGCAGGGTTATTGTTAACACAAACATGGATGGAAGAAGACCTCAAGACTTGCTGGAAAACAACATGGAGATGATGGAAAACAAACTTACAAGTGCTGAAAACAAATGTGCAAGTGTGGAAAACAACTACAGGAATGTTCTTCCACACTAAGGAATGGTGAAAACAAGAGGAGGGCGCCCCATTGAAGATCAATGCGCCATATAAGAAAGTCCTAATTCAATTAGGCATGGCCTGTATGCCATAATGGCCGAACCCCCTAAAGTTGGGTCGGTTTGTATCCCTTCCTAGTCCAAGTAGGAGTCCTAGTAGAGTCCTCCTAGTCCAAGTAGGAGTCCTAGTTGAGTCCTAGTCCTAGTAGGAGAGGTGCTTGTCAAGGAGCCCTCCACCTATATATAATCCCCACCTGCGTGTGGAAGAGGGGGAACCAGTTTAAACCAAAACCAACAAACCCTAGCCTCTAGATTGTATTGCTTTGTAAGCATTCATCTTGAAGTTTACCAATTGCAAAGTTGCGTGATATCTTGTTATTCCATCTGGGAATAGGGGGATACAGGACCACTTGTGATCTTTGATTACTTGTGCAAGAGTGTGTAGTTGAGAATATCCAAAGAGCTTGATTGTTGTTGCATTGACAACAGGGGTCAGCTGAGTGAGAGGTCTCAGTGTAGCACTAGTTATCCACATATCAGAAAATTACAAAAGGAGAGAGAAGCTCAACGAGAAGATCGGGCCACCCCATATCACTCCAAGTATCAACAAGTTTGGGTGGAGGAATTAGGAGAGATCTAGCTTTTGGAGGCTCAATAAATGCTGGACTTTAATGCTTTTCGAGCTGCCCCTCGGGGAAGAAGGGGATGGGGTATTTATACCCCCCCTCCTCACAAATATCCGTTTGACCCTTTTTACGCCTGGTGCCAAGCCATTGGACACGGACGGTACAACCGTGGAAGTACTGCAGTACTTCCAACAGCGATACTACCGCTAGGCCCACCGGTACTACCGCTAGCCACGAACTCGATATAAAATTGATGTGGCTGGCGATAGTACTAGGGCACTACCGCTCTAGTACCGTAATGGTTACCATGAGCAAACTTCTCTTGCGGTACTTTGACTGGTACTGCCAGCGGTACTTCCGCTTCCTGGAAGGAGAGGTACTACCGCCGTGGGAAGTGTTGCTCCGAAATCTTCTAAGTACCAGCAGTACTACTGGACTAGTACCGCTGAAGTACCGCTGATTGCAGTAGCCAAATTCATGCTGGCGTCACTTCTGGCAGTACTACCATCGGTACTACCGCTCGCTGGAGGGAGCGCTACTACCGCTGACTTGCCTGGTACTACCGCTGGACAAAGTCGATTTCTGAGGCTTTAGCATTCTGCACTCTTCCTTTTTGCGTCGAAACGATGTTTCCTGGAATGACTAAGACACACGGTTAGAAACTTAATCGTGTTGTTATCAACTCCAAACCATATGAGAGATCAAATGCAAAGATGCACTTTCAGTTAGGTGCATTACTTGGCTCCTTGGATTGTTCTTCCATTGTAGAGGAGGGCTCCACTTGGGTAGAGCATAGTTCTTCTCGAGTTGCCATAAGGTATCCCTCAATGGGGCGGAACAATCCCACGCCCATCTGATACGTCTTAAACGTATCTATAATTTCTGATGTTCCATGTTGTTTTCATGCCATATGCTACATGTTTCCCATACACTTTATGTCATTTTATGGATTTCCTGGGACTAACCTATTGACAAGATGCCACAGAGCAAGTTCATGTTTTCTGTTGTTTTTGGTTTCAGAAAAGTTGTTCTGGAAATATTCTCAGAATTGGACGACAAAAAAATCCTAGGGTCTTATAAATCCGTCACGTACACGGAGTCCGGAGGGGACCCGGAGGGGGTCCCACACCATAGGGCGACGCCCCCCCTTGGCCGCGCCACCAGGCGGTGTGCCCTCCTGGACACCCACCAACGTTGCCCTCTCGCCTACTTAAGCTCCTCCACGGGTTAAACCTAATGACCCGAGCCTTTTTCCATCAAAAGTTCTATAGCCACCGTCATTGTCAACCCTAGTCCGGGAGGGTTCCGAAGCTCTCCCCGGCACCCTGCCGGGAGGGGGGATCATCATCGGAGGGCTCTTCATCACCATGCCTGCCTCCGGAGTGATGCGTGAGTAGTTCATCCTTAGACTACGGGTCCATAGTAGTAGCTAGATGGTTGTTCTATCCTCTTTATGCCTCATGTTTAGATCTTGTGAGCTTCCTAACATGATCAAGATCATCTTATTGTAATGCTATATGTTGTGTTTGCTGGGATCCGATGAATATAGAATGCTATGTCCAATGATTATTAATCTATCTTGTTTATGTTATTTATGATCTTGCATGCTCTCCGTTACTAGTAGATTCTTTGGCCAAGTTGATGCTTGTAACTCCAAGGGGGAGTATTTATGCTCGATAGTGGGTTCATGCCTCCCTTTCACTCACGCTCGAGTCAAAAAAAATGTAACGGGTGGGGGATGTGTTCTTGCCATTACGGAGAAAACAACGATGTTTACATTGTTTACATTACACACTTTTCTTAATGCAATTATCTGTTGCTTGCAACTTAATACCCGAGGTTTGATTGGATGAGGCTCCGAGGGTGGATTATTAGTCATAGATGCAGTTGTATAACGGTCTATAAATTATGGTGTAATGCCCGCATGAATCACATAGTAATCATCATGTCATGCATATGCACTATGGTGCAGCCTTTATATCTGTTAATTGCCCAGCTTTAATTGGTTTACCCAACATGTTATCTACCTGTTTTGGAGAGACACCTCTAGTGAAATGTGGACCCTGGTCCATTTCTTTACACTGATAATACAACCACTATTTTATCTACTGCAATTACCGTTTTCCTCTCATTCATTGGCATCAGTGTTCTCTTTCATTTACTACAAATAAGTACTATTTTCCACACTATACATCTAATCCTTTGTTTTCAGAAAAACCAGTGAGATTGACAACCACACTGCTTCATTGGGGCAAAGTAATTTTATTGTATTGTGTAGATTCCACGTTGCTGCTGAACCGGTAGTGCGCCCTGCCAACATCAGTTGTCTTCAACCTTCAAAAGTGATTTCTTTATCCTACTGGTCGATTTAACCTTGGTTTCTTTCTGAGGAAAACTTGCTGCTGTGCTCTTCATACCTTCCTCTTGGGGTTTCCCAGCGAGTGCAACTCCTGCACCATCAAGAATTTTTCAGTCCACCATTTAATTCGCCATAATTTCCAGAAAAATCGAAACATCCTGAAAAAATTTGTGCATGATCTTTATATATTTATGCAACTTCTCTTAGTTCGGAGTTTTCTGATCTGAGCAACGTAAGTGCCTCGAAAAAAATCTTCTTTACAGACTGTTCTGGTTTTGACAGATTCTGCATTTTACTTTGCATTCTCTCCTTTACTATGTTGAGTGGATTTATTTGCTCCACAAAACATCAGTGGTTGTAACTAATGTTTAGAAAGTATTAATAATTCTTGTGTCAATGGAGAACATGTCAGTTTTTTATTATGCACTAACCCTCTAATGAGAATTACTTTGAGTTTAATATGAAGGAAGTTTTCAAGGGTCGAGAGAAGAGGATGATATAATGTGATCAAGAAGAGTGAAAAGCCTAAGCTTGGGGATGCCCCCGTGGATCATCCCAGCAAATTCCAAGAAGACTCAAGCGTCTAATATTGGGTATGCCCAAGGCATCCCCTTCTTCATCAGCAACTTATCAGGTCACTTCTAGTGAAACTATATTTTTATTCGGTCACATCATATGCACTTTACTTGGAGCATCTTTTTTTTCCTTGCTGCAATAAACATAGTTGGAACCCAGAATTCTTGTGTGGAACAGAGACACACTCCTCTTTTTCATATGAATACTCGTTTTCTCTCATGCTAGTATTCTTAGTTTTTCTTCTAGGTGCTGCAAATCCTTTTAGCTCATGTTTTTCATGCATCTCTTATTCAGAGCTGTTAGTTCTAGTAGAGTAGTATTAGTACTTACTTGTTTCATTGCTATATCTCTTGGAGAGTTTTTTGTTTAATATAAAATGATTGGTGTTGGAAAACATTAGTACAATTTTCGTGCTTATAACGGTGCAAAAAGAAGCTCGTATAGACCGTGGCTAGACTTTTCCATGTCATGTTGGATGTTATTTTAATTCTATGCTTAGTAGTTATTGTTGTGGCATGACTTGTCTCAAATAGATGAGAGTGCCTAATGTGCCATTGAAAGAATCATGAGTTGTTTTTATCACATTGAAGCATAGTTTTGTGGTATTCTCCTTCGAATGCTTTATTTGGTTGACTTGGCGCATGCTTACACCATGTTTATGACTACAAATCAGTCACCTATAGCCTCTATTATCATTTAGTTTTTTACTTTTAATACCATTGATGCTTTTATTAATAATGTTTTGTCGCTATGCATGATTATGTCCATTATTGCTCTCTTAATTTGTCGCTCCCTGTCTTTTGCTAGCCTCCACCTGTACTAAGTATGAGTTATACTCGTTCATCCAACTCCCCAAAACCAAAGTTTGCCAAATGTATCCACCATACCTATCTACATGTGGTATTTAAATTCCACTCCAAGTAAATTTCTCATGTGCTATCTTTAAAGCTCTCAAAATTATTTCTGTTTTGTGCCCCTATTTTAGCTCATGAGGACGTGAATAGAGAATCTTTATTTCACTTATTGATTGGACTTTACACACCTAGACTAGTGACACATCCGCTTATCCAAATTGATAGAAGAGCTGGCAGCAGGGTGCCCAACCCCAAAATTGGTTACTATAAATTCTCTTCACTATCCCCCCCCCCCTGATTTATCAGTCAAATCATAATTGTGTAAACAAAAGAGAAGAGGGATGACCTTCTGACCCGAGTTCCATCCTTCAATGGGAGCCACTCTTGTGAAGTCTAGTTGGCTTGTGACGTACTGTATTTTATGTTTACCATTCGTTGACATAAGCATACACCTCTCTAAAAAAATTCAATACCTATGTTTAATAAAATAAAAAGCTCTAGCACATGAGTTAATCACTGCTTCCCTTTGCGCAGGGCCTTTCCTTTACTTTTATGCTGAGTCTCCATCTTCTAACTTTATGCACAATTAAGAGAGCGTAGTTGCCATTCTGAGTTTAATGTGCATCGGTCCCAAAGATTATTATTGATTTATTCATGATGTGTTATTATTTGCTCTCAAATTATTTGTTCTAGTCATCCACTTGAACTTTTAAGGTGTCCTGGCATTTATGTTTTTCCCCACTCTTAAGAACAAGCGATATATCAGTTTGATATGTTTTCTTTATGCTCGAAACAAACGTATAACTTTCAAGTGCATTATTATTCATGATCTTTTATTTGTGTTAATTTTCATGATGCAAAGTGATTTCTAAGTTTCATTGTTAGAATTATATCTATCATGCATGTGTTTAAAGTACTATGATCTCAGCTTTACAAATGCTTTTACAATTTAGATGATCAAGTTTATGTTGGTAGCATGTCACCTCAGAAATTATTTGTTTTTATCGTTTTACCTACTCTAGGACGAGTAGGAACTAAGCTTGGGGATGGGATGCTTGATACGTCTCAAACATATCTATAATTTCTGATGTTCCATGTTGTTTTCGTGCCCTATGCTACATATTTCCTGTACACTTTATGTCATTTTTATTGATTTCCTGGGACTAATCTATTGACAGGATGCCACAGAGCCAGTTCCTGTTTTCTGCCATTTTTGGTTTCAGTAAAGTTGTTATGGAAATATTCTCGGAATTGGACGAAACAAAATCCCAGGGTCTTAGAAATCTGTCATGTACACGGAGTTCGAAGGGGACCCAGAGAGGAGCCCTGGAGGGCCCACACCATAGGGCGGTACGACCCCCTTGGCCGCGCCACCAGATGGTGTGGCCCCCCTTGCCACCCACCGACGTTGCCCTCTCGCCTATTTAAGCTCCTCCATGGGTTAACCCTAAAGACCCGAGCCTTTTTTCCACCAAAAGTTCCGTAGCAGTCGTCATCGTCAACCCTAGTTCGGGAGGGTTCTAAAGCTCTCCCCGGCGTCCTGCCGGGAGGGGGAATCATCACCGGAGGGCTCTTCATCACAATGCCCGCCTCTGGAGTGATGCGTGAGTAGTTAATCCTTGGACTACGGGTCCATAGAAGTAGCTAGATGGTTGTTCTCTCCTCTTTATGCCTCATGTTTAAATCTTGTGAGATGTCTAATATGATCAAGATCATCTTATTGTAACGCTACATGTTGTGTTTGTTGGGATCCGATGAATATTGAATGCTATATCCATTTATTATCAATCTATCAAGTTTATGTTATTTATGATCTTGCATGCTCTCTATTACTAGTAGATGTTTTGGCCAAGTTGATGCTTGTAACTCCAAGAGGAAGTATTTATGCTTGATAGTGGATTCATGCCTCCCTTTCACTCACGCTCGAGTGACAAAAACGTAATGGTGGGGGCATGTGATGTTGCCATTAGGGAGAAAACAACGATGTTTACATTGTTTACATTACACACTTTGCTTAAGGCAATTATCTGTTGCTTGCAACTTAATACCCGAGGTTTGATTGGATGACGCTCCGAAGGTGGATTATTAGTCATAGATGCAGTTGGATAACAGTCTATGAATTATGTTGTAATGACCGCATGAATCACATTGTAATATTATGTCATGCATATGCACTACGGTGTAGCCTTTATATCTGTCAATTTCCCAGCTGTAATTTGTTTACCCAACATCTTATCAACATGTTTTGGAGAGACACCTCTAGTGAACTGTGGACTCGGCCTATTTCTTTACACTGATAATACAACCACTACAACCACGGTTTTCTCTACTACAATTACTGTTTTTCTCTCACTCACTGCCATCACTGTTCTCTTTCATTTACTGCAAACAGGTACTATTTTCCACACTATACGTCAAATCCTTTGTTTTCAGCAAAACCGGTGAGATTGACAACCTCACTGCTTCGTTGGGGCAAAGTAATTTGATTGTGTTGTGTAGATTCCACGTTGTTGCTGAACCGGTAGTGCGCCCTGCCAACATCAGTTGTCTTCAACCTTCAAAAGTGATTTATTTCTCCTACTGGTCAATTCAACCTTGGTTTCTTTCTGAGGGAAACTTGCTGTTGCGTTCTTCATACCTTCCTCTTGGGGTTTCCCAACGAGTGCAACTCCTGCAACATCACCATCCTTCCTATGGCTTCTTAAGGCATTTCAACATCTACATTAGAAACATGAAATTGCGCCACTTGGGAGTCATCATTTTCCTTGAAAACCACACTACAAGATTATATGACTATCCGTGAGGTTTTGTCAAAGACTCTATAAGTGTGGGATTCGGGACCGTAAACAACAAATATACCCTCAATAGTTTTAGATTGGAATTTAGACAACTGAATACCCTTTATCAAATAGAAAAACTTACAACTGAAGACATGGAAGTAGGATATGGTGGGTTTGTTGCCGGTGAGGATTTCATATGGAGTGTTCTCTAAGACCTTGCGAATGTAGAGGCAATTGGAGGAGTGGCATGCGGTAGATATGGCTTCGGCCCATAAATATTGGGGATAAGAATACTCCGCAAACATGGTCCTTGCCATATCCAATAGTTTGATTCTTCCTTTCGGCTACACCATTTTGTTGAGGGGTATATGCAGCAGAATATTGATGACGAATACCCTCTTCACTAAAGAATTCACTCAAAGTGTAGTTCTTGAACTAGGTGCCATTGTCACTCCTAATAGCCATGATGGGGACTCTGTGTTTACATTGCACTTGATTGGAGAAGTCGATGATGGTTTGTTCGGTCTCACTCTTCAACTTGAAGAAATAAACCCAAGTGTATCTTGAATAGTCATCGACAATCACCAAGAAATACTTCTTGCCTCCAAGACTTGCCTCGGACACGGCACCAAAGAGATCAACATGGACAAGCTCCCAGATCTTATTTGATGAGATAATTGTCTTGGACTTATGGGAGGCATCATGCATCTTTCCTTCAACACACGACCTACAAACGCGATCTATGGAAAAGGAAACATTTTCTTTTAGTCTGAGGATTAGGACACATTTGTGAAGACTTTGCAAAGTTCTCATGTTGACATGGGATAGGCGGTGATGCCACAACCATCCCACATCCGCCTTTACGAAAAGACACATCTCTTGAGAGTTGGTGGACTTCGAAAAGTCCACCACAAACAACTCATTTTTGACATGGCCCACGTAAGGGACGTAAAGAGTCTTGCTCCTCAAAAGGACCATAATATCAGGATCAAAGAAGACAGAGAAACCCATCTTCCCTAATGAAGAAACTGGAAGTAAATTGTAACCAAGGAATTCAAAAAGCATGACGCCCACGATAGTGATATCAGGAGCAATCACAACCTTGCCAAACCCCGTTACCTTAGACTTGGACTTGTCCCCGTAAGTGACGGTTGCATCATTTGTATTTGGACGCAACTCTGTCACAAGTTCTTTGCTTCCGGTCATATGACTAGTGCATCCACTACCAATTATCCATTTAGACCCATCGAAAGCATAGTCCTTCAAGAAATCATTGACTAGAGTTAGGACCCGAGGAGGGACCCCTCGTGTTAGAAACAAGGGTCTTTAGAACCCAAATAGTATAGTCAATGAAACCCTC
Organism: Alopecurus myosuroides; assembly: GCA_028641055.1. NCBI lineage: Eukaryota > Viridiplantae > Streptophyta > Magnoliopsida > Poales > Poaceae > Alopecurus > Alopecurus myosuroides. Next base: position 313,753,871 of record CM054057.1, on the reverse strand, counting down.
AATTGGAACAACATATTTATCTTGCACGACACCATAATAATCAACATATAAGAAATGGTGTGGATTGTTCATTCCCGCGGGGTTACCACGAGTAGTGCCGTCCCTAATGACAATACCACTCGAAGCAGCATTCTTCTTAGCTTGTGCGGGCTTGGCCTTGTTCTTGTTCTTCTTCTTGGAAACATATCCAAGACCTTGCTTGCCCACTTTTGGTTTAGGATCAACCACTCGTGGCTTGGGAGCACCTTGTGGCTTAGAAACTACAACCTTCTCAACACACGAGCTCTTGCCCTTGAGACTTACTAGCTCTTCCTTCAACCTAGCATTATCCTCAATAATATTTGCAAGATCACAAGAAGTAGAGGTACTAGGCACATTTAATTGATTGAGTTGAGTTTGAAGTTGTTCATGTTACTCTTTGAGGGTAGAGTGTTCATTCTCCAAGGCTTTGTGGGCTTTGGTAAGCTTCTCAAACTCCTCGGTTAGTTTATCATGACCAACACCAAACTCAACCTTATCCTTTTTAGCTTTTTTATATTTAGAAATAGCAAGGTCACGTTCTTTAGTAATATTAGTAATAAGTTCATTATTTGACTCTTCAATAGTTTCAAGTTCCTCCTCGAGAGAAACTCGACCGTCATGCTCTTCCTCAAGAGTCATAGAGAGATGCCTTTTCATCCGCATATCTCCTTCCAATATCACATTTGCTCTCAAGAGCTTCATGGGCCTCTCCCAATTGGCTCATGAGGAGATCAAAGTATCTCTTGGTCTCACCTTGCACGTTAGACATAAAGTGTTCCAAATAGGCAATTTCATCTTCTACACTAGGACTAGCAATGTTATTCATTTCATTTGGAGTCTTAGAGATGATAGAAGATGCTACCTCCGAGGCCTTATCCATGAAGCAATTGGCGTTGGGTTGAGGAAGATTCTCATTGGGGGATTCTAAGAGAGATGAGGAAGATGAAATTGTTGCAATAGCAAGAGCGGCCACTTCACTTGTGGATTCTTATTCTCCATCACTTCCGGAATCATACTCCTCTTGAGTCACTAGCACAAACTTGGTGGGAGTCTTGTTGTTGAAAGGTTTCTTCTTGAAACGAGTTTTGTTGTAAGCAACCTTTGATTTGTCCTTACGGATGAGATTGCCTCCATGATGTTCTCTATTCTCATAAGGGCACTCCGGAATGGAATGGTGCTTGTCTTGACAATTGAAGCAAGACTTCACTTTTTGAGTCCCTTCCTTGCCATAGCTAGACTTGGTCTTCTCCTCAACATATGCCTTGGCCTTGGAAGAGTTCTTCCAAAACTTTTGCACGGCAAGAGCAATTACATCCTTGAGCACGGGGTCATATTCTTGATCCTTCAAAGGGGACAAGTCCTCAATGCATGCTTCTTGATGTTCAACCTCCCTTGACACCACCTTGGCCTTCAAAGCAACGAAAGCTCCTTTGTGCATTCCCATGGCTCTAGCACGGTTGTCAAGAGAATTCTTTGTTTGCACTTGGAAGGAGCTAATTTCTTACATCACTTGGGTTGAGGTCAAAGATGCAAAGTCATGTCTTCCTTGAAGACTCTTCAAGTCCGTGGACTCAAAAGGCATGAGAGAACTTATGTATTTCCTCTTGATCCAAGCATCATCAATATACTTGGCACCAACATTATTGAATGTGGTGGCAATAGTCTTGAGCCTCCGGTACATGTCTTCATGGTTCTCACCATCATTCATATAGAATCCTTCAGATTCATTGCTCAAGGTATCATACCTATTCCTCTTCATGCTTTCATTGCCCACAAACATGACAACAAGAGCATCCCATGTTTCTTTGGCGATGGAATATTGTTGAAGATAATGCATGTGGTTTGGACCCACGGCTTGTTGAATAATGGACAAGGCGGTGTAGTTGAGTTGACAATCTATGACTTCTCTTATTGTCAAGTTCTTGGGGTCATGAGGCTTGTATCCATCACGAGTGACCCTCTAAAGTTCCATATAAGAAGAGTTTAAGTGAGTTTCCATATAATAATGCCAATCACCAAAAGAATGTGCATCAAGTTTAGGAGGTTCTCCTCTAGGAATTATATGAGGATGTGGGACGGGAGGATCGGGAGAGTAGTGTACTTCAACGGAGTGGTAATGTCCTTTCCCTTCCATGCCCTTATCAGTGGACTTGTTAAGGGGATCACTTTTAGGTTTTTCACAATTAACCCCATCTTTAGCACCCCCTGGAATTTCTTCCGGAGGAGATGATGTGGAAGTCTCCGGTTCCTTGGCTTTCATGAATTGCACAAGAGAGTTTGCAACTCGTCGATTTTACCATCCATGGATGAGGTCAAGGGCTTTTGCAAATCCTTGAGATCATCCATAGTGACTTGTGCCACGGAATTAGTGACTACCACATTATCATACATACTAAAACTCTTAGGCGGTTAAGCCCAAAATAAGAGCCGAGGCTCTAATACGAGCTGAACGGATAGTATGGGCACCTAGAGGGGGGAGGTGTGAATAGGTGCTACAATCAATTTTAAATTTTCTTCAAATTAAGGCTTAACACAAAGGTAAATTCTCTAGGTAATGCAACTAAGGTGAATTTACCTATATGACAAGGACAACGATAAACACAATACAAGTACGGTAAAGGAGAGGGAATGAGGTAACCGATAAGGAATCACGCGGAGACACGATGTAATCCCGAGTTCCTCCTTGTTAAGGGAGTATGTCTCGTTGGAGGGGTATGAGTTTCGCCACAAAGGCCTACTCAACGCCACAAAGAGCTCACCCTATTCTCCGATGAACAACGCCACAAAGGCCTAGTCCACCTTCTACTATTGATCCCCTTTGAGTCGGGAATCGAATCCTTTACAACAAGCTTGGGGCACACACCGACAACCAAATTGGGGGCTCCCAACACCAAGAACCACAAAGAGTAGCAAGAGGTCTAAGTTCTCCAAACAATGGAAACCCTAGACTCAAATCCCTCAAGTGAATGAGGGGGAAATGAAGAACGGCTTGGTGAAGAGGTAGATCCGGACCTTCTCCTTCATTCCTCCAAAGATCAACGAGTTTGGGTGGAGGAGTAGGGAGAGATCTAAGATTTTGTGAGCTCAATAAATGCACATCAATGGCTTGAACGAACTAGAGCTCAAGGAGGAAGAGTAGGGGTATTTATACCGCCTCCATAAATGTGGTCGTTGGAGCTGGAAACTTGAACCGGAATTTCCGGTTAGGCAAAATTCCTCCAGATCTAAGATTTCGAGCAGCAGTTGACTCCAACCGAAATTTACGGTTTCACGAAAATATCCGGTTGAAATTTCCGGTTGGTACCAGGACGTGGAGAGTTTCTGACTTAGCCAAATTTTGGCATTTCTTCTTCCAACCGGAATTTCCGGTTTGACCAAAAAATCCGGTTGAAATTTCCGGTTACCACGAGGAGCTAGAGAAATCCATACTTAACCATTTTCTTCGTGAAAAACTTCCCAACCGGAGTATCCGGTTGAACTGAAAATTTCCAGTTGAAATTTCCGGCTACCTCCAGTGCCCAAAATGGTTTGGTCCTTAGCCGATTTCGGAGAAATCCATCCTTCACTAGAAATTTCCGGTTAACATCAGGAACACCAGAAGTTAATCTACCTACACATTTTATGGTGTTCGATGCGAGAGAGTACTTAAACACCTGCACCACTTAACATCTTTGTAAATAATATCGTTAGTATTTTTAACTAACACACAAAACTCTAGGGATCATGAAATGCACTTTCAGGGGGCGAACGACGACCGAGGGTGGCCAAATCGGGGCGGAGACGGTGAGGAGGTGGAACGAGGTGGGCGAGGTGCGAGAGGGAGACTGTGAAAGTGCATGGTGCCCCATATGTGGTTTTGGTAATTAATAAGAATCCTTATGGACTAATGTTTGCATCGAGATATCCTTATAGATATTGTCCATGGGAAATTAGTGGTGTTCATGTGTTGGACTCTAGAAGTTTTCATCATGACCATTGTAATATTCAAGGATTTATATGAATAATGGTCTTGTATAGAGTTTGTGCATATTGGAAGTATGTCTTGAATAAAAGGATTAGGTGGACTTTCACGATTATCTTCAAGACAGCATCAAATGAACAAAGAAGAAAAGATACAAGGTTGATCAAGCTTGTGATCAACACACAAAGCTACAAGATGTACCAAGTGGGATTATGTATCTCATGGTATGGTAATAAAATGTCCATATAGCTTTGTGAATTAACCCATGATATGTGTGTGTGGCATTTCTATGTGTGGTTAGGTATCTTTCCATGGTCTTGCATCAAAAGAAAGATCTCATATAGTCCATGGTGGATGACGCCAAGTGGTGATCGTCATCAAGGTTGTGATGTTCAAGTTCAAGAGGAGCATCTCGGTGAGATCACATACCTTGAATCTTGCTAACATTTTGGAGTTTATGGCCAAGTGAAGATTGACTTAAGAGAGCCTCTCCCATAGTGACATATGGGGAGCAATCTATGTGTATTCATCGAGACAAGCAATATCAAGAAAGATGTTCCAACTTGAGATAGACAAGATCGTCATCATCTAGCCCAAGTGGAATGCTCAAGGCAAAGGTATGATCTTGATAGGTTTTCTATTTTACCGGTCTCATGGGAGACCGGGTTATAGGATCGATAGTCGTACTATCAAGAGGGGCTCTCAAATGAGTAACTTGATAGAATCCTTGTAAAGAGCTCAAACCTTTGCATGCTTGGTATATAATCTTTCTTGGCTCTTATTTGTTTTTTCTCTTTGTGGGGTTTTGGTGCTTGTCGTGATCTTCATGACAAGCCAAGGTTTACCGAAAACGGATTTCGTAAGAAAAACTTGTTGCATTTTTGGTCTTGGAGGTTTTACCGGTTAGTCTTTATTAAGAGGTTAGACCTTTCCCCATTTGGTTTTAATTTCCATTGATGGTCAATGACGTTTCTCTGCATATTCTCGTAGTGCTCGTCGTTGCGATTTCAACTAGACCAAGAACATTAAAAACATAGTCCGTATGAAAAAGTTATTGCAATTTTCGTATTGCTGCAGAGTCTGTCTGGTGGGGGGGGGCGGATAGGGGGGCTATTCTGGCCCTGGAAGTCATTTTCGCTAAGGAAAAGTGCCGATGCCGACTGGAGTATTGGTCCTAAGGGGCCGGATATTCCGGCGGGGCGGATATTCCGCCCCAAGATTTCAGGCAATGACTCTATTTCGTGGGGACCTATATAAGGCCCCTTTCTTCCCCAAAGACTCAAGATTTGAAAATCACGTTTTCCATCTCTCTCTCACCATTGTTGACCTTGGAAAACTTGCCCCTCTCTCAATTCCTCCCTTAATTCTTGCATATCTTTGAACGAATTTAGAGAGGAGATTTAGATCTACATTTCCACCAATCCATCTCTCTTCTAAGTGAAGGGAACCTAGTAGATCTTGATGTAACATCCCAAGTATGAAAATACCCTTAGAATGTTTTGTTTCTTGTTTTAATTCAAGTATTGCATCATGTCATCATGTTTAATTATTTGTTTGCATTTGTTTACTATTTGTTTTGCATCTGTTTTGTCTTGTTTTCATAATGAAACTCAAACAAATTCAAATGGTTATTTCATACTTGCTCTGTTACAACTTTTGGAATAAAAATCACAAATGAAAACAACCAATTTGTTCCATTTTATTCCATGTTGATCACTTATTAAATTGTTGGTTTTAATCAAACCATTAATTCAATCAAATAATTCTAAATCACTTTCAAATTCAAACCAACTCTTCAAATCAGTACCCATTTAAATCTATGAATTTCACCAAACAATTTTAGTCTTTGATCACCTTAAATCATAGGGGTCACCCTATTTAAAAAGTGTGTTTTTATTAATATTCATCTAATAAAGAAACTCTTTCAATTTTGGTTTATTTTCCAAACAGCACAAAAATTTAAATATGTTTGAAGTTCAAACTTGATAATTGGTTGTATTTAACACCATGAGTTCACCCTAATTTTTCCTAGAATTTTTCCTAACCTAAAAACCATCAATTCCTTCCAATTCCTATTGCTACAAAAAAAATCAGAAAGCAAAAAATAAAAGAAGAAAACTGCAGCGCGCGCGCGGCAGTTAGGCAGCCCAACCCACCTAAGCCCTACCAGCGCGCGGCCCAGCCCGTTTCACCCCGCGTACCGATTCGTTTTAGCCGCCATCGTCGTCTCCCCGTACGGCAGTCCATCGGGACATGCCACGGCGGCAGACGGGCGCGTCGACGGCCGTGCGCGCTCCCTAGCCCCTATATATCCCCCCGAGACCACGCAGCCCTAGCCCAGAACCCTAGGAACCTCTGTCCCCTCGCGCCGCCGCGGTTCCCTCTCTCTCCCGTCGACGCTCGCCATCTGAACCTCACTGTTATCTCGCCGGAGAGCGAGCTCTCTGAACCCCCGTCGATCGCCACCGCCGTAGCCACAATTTCCCCTCGCTAAGCCCTGGAACCGACTCGCCACCGTCTCCTCTTCCTTTTGGACACCGGAGCAGCCACGGGGAGCCACCAGGACGTCGCCGCCGTCCACGACACCGCCGCTGCTGCCGTCGTCAGCCGTCATCACCAACCTCTGCGTCAACTTCAAACGGTGGTGAGCACCACCGTATCCTCCTCTCTCCCTCTGTTGCTCCAGCATCTGCACCACCAGATCTGCACACGAACACATCCAGCCGCAGTCGAGCACGAACCTCACGGTTGATCGCCGGCGGCCACTGCCTGTTACTGTCCAAGTTTCAGTCTGTTTCGTCAGTAAGGTTCAGTATTCTCTTAGTAACGTTATCTTCACCGCGCAACTGTTAGCTGACAACGAAACGCAGCAGCGCAGCTGGTTCAGGCACAGCGCACGCGAGGGCGAGGTGCTGGGTTCGATCCCTGGCACCCTGGGATAAAAATCCCACACTTTTTTTCCACCCACGCTGACGGGGAGGGCCCCCTGTCAGCCTCTCGCTTGCCACGCAAGCACAGCGAGCCCCAGGCCCACGCTGCAGTGGCAGTGGCTAAGTGCCTGTGCGGTGAAAAAATGTTTAACACCTTTCTGTTTTAAATCTAATTCTTTTAATTGCAGAATTAAACACTAAAACTAAAACATGAATAACTTTTAATCTATAATTCCAATTAATAAAAGTTATATATGTTTGCTGATCCAAATTTAATGCTCTTTCCAAATATTCCAATTGTGTACTGTTTTGAAATTCCCAAATGCATTTAAAATTCAAATTTGAATAATTCAAATGCAATTTGCTAAATTCAATAACTAATTCATTATTAATCCAATAAATGCAAATAAAATATGTTTTCCATACCATTTTGAATAACCTATTCAAATATAAATTTTGTTTCATTGTTTGAACAATTTAAATTGCCTAAATAATTTAATCCTTATTTAATTCATTTAAATTTGATAAAATCATAACTTGCTCAATCTAAAATATTTTTGAACATGCAAATTATGTTTTCAAACCATCAAAGTGTGAACTTTTCAAATATGAGTTTGAAATTATGTTTGAATAAATAAAAAATTCAAATAATATTCAAACTTGTTTTAAATTCATTTAAAACTTGTTTAATATTGTTTAAGTCATAATAAATTCATCCTAACTCCTATTTCAAAATTTGAAACATGTAATCCAACTAAAATTTGGTGTTCTTTTCAAATATAAATTTTGTTAATTGTTTTGCACACTTTAACTTGATGAAAACAATAATTGTTTTTGTGACATGTTTAAGTAACCCAAAATTTCTAAACTTAATAAATGATTTCCAAAACTTGTTACATCCTTTACCACTTGCATCTATTATTGTTACTTGTTGTTATTTTGTTGTTACCATCATGCATACATCATGCTAACAACTTTCAAATAATAATTAAATTGTAAATCATTTGTTCCACTTAATTCATGGACCCTTTCCCATATGCAACTCAAAATTTGCATAGGGGTCCATCTTAATTGTGTTACCATGTCACTTAGTTTATTTTGATGCATCTATCAAATTGACATGCATCCTCCCATGATTGTGCACTATGCCATGATAATGATTGTTTATATTTCTGTCTTGTTTGTTTGCTTCTTCTCGAATAGACGACGACGTTGAGACAGACGATCTTTACAGCACCCCTTCTGAGGATCTAGCTCAGTACCCGGCTGCTGAGTTTGCAGGCAAGTTATCACTCACATGAACCATTGTGTTCCTTTCAACCCTGGTTATCGATACTTTCCGTTGTCCATTTCTGCTAGCCTTAGTGGTAGTTGATTCTGTTACGAACCTATCACATGAATCCCTTAACCCTGATATTGCCTCACCACCACTCCTACAACCCTATTGTTTGAGCCAGTGTCCTACTAGCATGCTTAGGTTGTTTTGCTCGAGTCTGTTACCCGTTACTTTCAGTTACTATATTTTATTATGTTCTGGGGGCTCGATGTTTAATCAATCAATCAATCATGCTAATGGTATTGTTAAAATAATAATTTGATGATAAGGCACCGGTAGGAGGCCCTGTGTGGTTTTGAGGCCTGCTAGTGTCGACCCTAATAGGAAAAGGGTCTTGTCTACTGATCCATGATGAGCGCACTACCCGCATGTGGGAAGCGAGTATGGGCGCCCCCCTCAATTTGATTCGATTCGCATCTCGTCGAAATCATCTCATTTAGTTCGTGTTTTCCATTTGCCGCATGCATGTTTTTGCGAGCCCAGCGCAGGGTGGAACTTTTGTAGTCGGCATATAGGGGGACACGTTCTTAGAGTGCTATGAGGGTCCATTTTCTTCTGGGCTCAATTAGCCGTGCGCCCAAGGTGCTTTGGGCTTGATGCGAAGAAGAGTTGAGTTGTGTTGAGTGCCCCGCTTGGTGGGAGGCATCCCATCTGGCGGGTTATTCATACGTGTACGGCCAAATTGGTGCAACCCTGCAGGGATAATCTTCTCGAGAAGCCGTGTTTTCCGCTGTTATGGTTAACTTGGTGAAAGTACTGGCTAACAAGTACTCAGGACAACTTAAACCTAATGATTCACAATCTCACACCCCATGATTAACAACTTGACTAGTAATAGGATTATTGTCACAACAACTTGATTCATCTTTAATCCAATTGTGTGAGTTATCCTCGGATTGCTTCTTTGGATAAGGGGCGAGATCCAGGATGGGTTTGTTTGAAGTTATCTTCCAGTTGATTACGATACTCGATCTTATCTCCTTTCTGTTAGCTGGAAGTGATAGAATCTCTGTAGTGGGTTAGCGCAGCCAGTTGCAGCATCTTTTATATCCCCTTCCTTCCGTTGAACCCAAGGCATCTGTACTTGGTGTTGACGGGTTACACTTTGGTGAACTGTGAGTCTTGCTTGCCAGTACGTCTATGTACTGACCCCTTTGGGGCTGTGGTTTCCGCAGACTACGCTTACGAGGATCCAGGTGACGGCTACTACGTGGAGTTTGACGAGGCTGCTGACGAGTAGTTAGCGGACCCGGGCAGGATCCGAGACATCGTGGATGGGCTCCGTCTGTATTTCAGTTTCCGGCTTCTTAAGCCTATTTGAATTTGTCTGTACTCAGACCCCTTTGAATGCTTCCGCTGAGATGTAATGATGTTATGTTGGGACATGTGTCCTCTGGATGATTGTATTTGCTATCTCTGCCCTAGTGAGGGCCAGTTGCAACTTATTTCAATCTTTTGTGTCTTAGAGATATGTTGTGCTACCATTCTGTTTCCAGCCGTTGACGTACCATGTGTGTATGGTATGAAGTACGTCAATGGTAGTGTCCTGATTTCTATGGGATAGTTTACATCGACGGTGAACAGTAGCGATGGGTTGTCACACATAAGTGTTGGCCTACTCGTAAGAGGACGCGGGTGCCGGTAAGCCCTGTAATCCCATCAGAATACTGTTCAGTTCGTACGGTGAGTATCCTCTAGAAGTCTGGGTGCGACAAATGGTATCAGAGCCTGTCTGCCTGTAGGATCCCTTTTTACTGGTCGCAGTTGAGTCTAGAAACTATTTTGTAGCTATATAGGAAAAATGAAACGTGAGAGTAGGAATTCTGCCATTTTTCTTCTTTCCCCACCCACCCACCCTTTTCTGGTAAGGAAGTGCAACGTTGTTTTCTGTTCTCACCTAAACTTTCAAGTTAGGATTTCACGTGTTTTGGGTTCTCCGTAGTACCTCAGGAGTTTTGGTCTCGTGTTTCCCGATGTTGCTTCAATATCCTGTTCTTTTCAACATCCTTTTCGTCCGTTGAACCTTGTTGTTGCTTTCCACATCAGTTCTCTACCGGCGTCTAATTAAAACCTCCCAAATCATCTGCAGATGGATCTCAGGTTCTACCCGCAGGTGGTTCGGATGACTCGTTGTGAGAGCACCGCCGGTTATCCGGAGATGCTGAGAGACATGGTCACTTATCTGGGGTTCCATTGGGCACCAGAGTACCAGGTCTACGAGCAGCAGCGAGAGTTTGACCAGACCTACTACCAGGCTATCGTCTACATTCTGTCAGATGATGGCATGAGCGTTGTCCACCGCTACGAGGCAGTAGGTTCCACAGTGGATATGGCCGTGCAGCAGGCAGCTTACGTGAGTCTCACCGTCCTCCGTGCCGACTACTGGGGATTTGACGATTCTATCTATCGCCACATCCCCCGTGGTTACATCACTTCAGCGGGAGCTCACTTCACCCTCTACGACAACCTGGATGTCTACGAGCATGATAACACCAGGCTGCACACCACCGCTCAGTTTGTGAGGCACAGTGACGCTGTTGCCACCACACTTTCTCAGGAGTTGGCCTCAGTCAGGGAGCAGCTCTATCTTGCTTTGACTCGTATGGCTACGTACACCACAGACTTCGTTGAAGATGAGCGCTTTGCACGTTTCCATCAGACAGTTGGACGTAGCTTGCCAGATGCTGGAGGTTACGAGCCGATCAGAGGTCCACTCCTCAACCTCGGAGCTGGTTACACTGGGATTCCTCGCTTTGGAGCACAGGGAGACGACGCTTTCTACTTCACCACACCGAGAGTTGCTCTCAGAGCAGTCCTGATCTACGTGGATCGTCGTTCTACCTACTTCCGGGGGATTCCTCCTCACCGTATCTCTCGTCGTACTACTCACCGCCGTCCTGCGTGATGAGCATGGGAGTACCGATGTATCCATTCCTAGCTATGTTTAGTTATCCTTTGGCTTTCGAACCATGTATTGGTGTGTTGGATATTCTGATGTATTTGAACATGTGATGATGTACCTGTTGGTTATCTATTCATGCGTTGGAATAATCTATCTTTCGGTTACCAAGTCTATCCTTTTCTGTTGTTGTGCTAAAATGCATGTCTATTCAGGATGCCGCCAACAAGGAGCAACCCGCCTGAACCACCTCCGCTCACGGAGCTGTTGACTCAGATGACTCAGGTCGTGGCTCAGATGGCCCAGATCCAGGCTAACCAGCACAACAACCAGAATGCTCCGCGAGTCAGCATCAAGGAGTTTCTGAGTATGGGGCCGAGAGCTTTCGTGGCAACACGTGAGCCTCTGGATGCTGATGACTGGATCAGGGAGATGAACAGGGCTCTGGAGATAGCTCATGTTGCTGAGGAAGATAAGGTCAAGTATGCCACCTACCTACTGAAGGGTCAGGCAGCTACTTGGTGGGAGAACTACCAGACCATGAGAGCTGGCTATCCTATCACCTGGGGATGTTTCAAGGATGCCTTCCTGAAGCACCACATCCCAGATGGTCTCATGGAAAGGATGCGTGAGGAATTTTGCTCTCTCAAACAGGGCAAGCTGGACGTCATTGGCTACCAGAACGAGTTCAATCGTCTCGCTCGATACGCTGGTGATGAGGTGTCCACTGAAGCCAAGAAGATGGCAAGGTTCCGCCGAGGTTTTAACCCGGAACTGAAGTACGCTCTCACCAACATCAGGTGCAAGGACTTCGAGGAGCTCGTGAACACCGCGCTCAATGAGGAGAATGGGCGCAAGGCGTTCGAAGAGTCCCGCAAGAACTCGCGTGAGGGTGGTTCCTCCTCCAACATGACCACCCCTCCGCAGAAGCGCCGCATCTGGGTGCCAAATGCTGCTGTTACTAGGGCTCCTTATGCCCAAGCTTCTCCAGGCTTTGCTCCCCGCCCACCCAACCCAGCTCAGATGCAGAGTCAGAGGGTTCCAATGGGGCAGCCAAGGCCAGGTCCTTCTCGTGTCGTCACTTGCTACAAGTGCAAGGATACTGGACACTATGCTGATAAGTGCACTCAGAGGCAGCTACCTCCACCTCCTCGCCCCAACACCAACCAGGCAATGGTTCGTGCTCCCCCGGCTAAAGCCTTCAACTCCAACAACAGGCCTGTCGGGAGGACCGCGAGGGTGAATCATATCAAGGCCGACAAAGCTGAGGAAGCTGCTGACGTCGTTCTCGGTATATTACCCGTAAACTCTTTTCCAGCTAAAGTGTTGTTTGATACTGGAGCATCGCATTCTTTTGTATCAAAGATTTTTGCAAAAGCATACAACCTAGTTCTGGTTCCGCTAAGCAATCAAATGACTGTTCACTCTCCAGGACCGCAAATGTTGACTTCCAAGATAAGCTTGGACAATCAAATCCTAATTGGAGGTCGCATATTCCTTGCTTCACTCATGTTGCTGGGAAATTCTGACATTGATGTCATTCTGGGTATGGATTGGTTGAAGACCCACAAAGCTAAAATTGACTGTGCTCAAAAGTCAATAACTCTCTCTCACCCTTCAGGCCAGATAGTCTATTCTCCATATGGATCAAGTTCTGTTCAGCTGTTCAACCTCGATGCTAAACCTCTTCCTGCAATTGAAAATGTTCCGGTGGTTTGTGAATTCCCTGACGTCTTTCCAGAAGAATTGCCAGGGATGCCTCCGGACAGAGCAGTTGAGTTCGTGATCGAGCTTGAGCCAGGTACTGCTCCAATCTCTAAGCATCCATACAAGATAGCTCCTCCTGAACTGAAATTGTTGAAGGAGCAAATCGATATGTACATGGAGAAAGGTTACATTCAGCCTAGTTCCTCCGCTTGGGGTTGCCCAACTCTGTTTGTTGCCAAGAAGGATCAAACAAAAAGACTCGTGGTTGACTATCGTCCTCTCAACGAGAAAACCATCAAGAACAAGTATCCAATTCCTCGTATCGATGATCTTTTTGATCAACTTGCTGGAGCCTCAATATTCTCAAAGTTGGACTTGAGGATGGGTTACCATCAGATAAAGATCAGAAAGGAAGATATTCCAAAAACAGCTTTCACCACTCGTTACGGTCTATATGAATACACCGTCATGTCCTTTGGTCTCACCAATGCACCGGCAACGTTCTCAAGACTCATGAATTCTGTCTTCCATGAATACCTCGACAAGTTCGTTGTGGTATATCTTGATGATATTCTAGTCTACTCAAAATCCGAGGAAGAGCATGGAGAACACCTTCGTCTCACTCTCATGAAACTTCGCGAGCATCGTCTGTATGCCAAGTTCTCCAAATGTGAGTTCTGGATTCCAGAAGTTGCTTACCTTGGTCATATCATCTCTGCCAAAGGCATAGCCATTGACCCGGAAAAGGTTAAGGCAATTGTTGATTGGAAACCCCCTAAGACGGTGAAGCAAGTCAGAAGTTTTCTTGGCTTGGCTAGCTATTGCTGTCGTTTCGTCCAAAACTTTTCCAAGATTTCCAAACCTCTCACTGATCTCACAAAGAAGGACAAAAAGTTCGTTTGGACTCCACAATGTGATGAAAGTTTTAATCTCTTGAAGGCTAAACTCACTTCTACACCTGTTCTGGTTGGCCCAGATACTACCAAACCTTTCCAGATATTCTGCAATGCATCTCTCCAAGGTCTAGGTGCAGTTCTTATGCAAGAACGTCAAGTTGTGGCTTATGCTTCACGTCAGTTGAACCCACATGAGCAAAACTATCCCACACATGATCTTGAACTTGCAGCAGTTGTGTTTGCCCTCAAGAAATGGAGACAATACTTGTTGGGTAACAAAACTGAAATCTTTTCCGATCATAAGAGTCTGAAATACATCTTCACTCAGCCAGATCTAAACCTCAGGCAAAGGAGATGGATTGAGAAGATTAAAGACTTTGATCTCACCATTTCTTACACTCCAGGCAAGGCTAATGTTATGGCCGACGCTCTCGGTCGCAAATCCTATTGCAATAATCTCATGATCATGGAAAGCCAACCTCCACTTCATGGAGAATTCCAGAAGCTGAACCTTGGTCTTGTTCCTCAAGGTTACCTTGATAGCTTGACAGCCAGTCCAACTCTCGAGGACAAGATTCGTTCTGAACAACTTCGTGATACTGAAATCAAGAAGATTGTAGAGCACATCAAGGAAGGCAATGATAAATTCAAATCCTTCTCAATTGATGACAAGGGAACTGTGTTCTTCGAAGGACACATTGCAGTTCCTCAGATTCAAAGTCTCAAAGATGTCATTCTCAAGGAGCCTCATGAAACTCCTCTTTCCATTCACCCTGGAAGTACAAAGATGTACCAGGATCTCAAGACTCTGTATTGGTGGCCTGGCATGAAACGTGAAATTGCTCAATACGTTTCTGAATGCGACGTTTGTCAACGTGTTAAGGCAGTCCATCAGAAAACAGCAGGTCTACTCCAACCTCTGAAAATTCCTGAGTGGAAGTGGGACATGATTGAAATGGACTTCGTTACTGGGTTTCCAAAGTCCAAAAGGGCAACGATGCAATCTTTGTTGTAATTGATCGTCTCACTAAAGTAGCTCACTTCTTTGCTGTCAAGGAAACAATCTCAGCTAGCCAGTTAGCAGAGCTCTACACAGCAAGGATTGTTCCTCTTCATGGTGTTCCATTGGAAATAAGCTCAGACCGTGGAAGCATATTCACTTCTCATTTCTGGAAGAGTTTTCAAGAAGCATTGGGCACCAAACTTCTGTTCAGCACAGCTTATCACCCTCAGTCTCAGGGGCAAGTCGAAAGAGTCAATCAGATTCTCGAGGATATGCTCAGAGCATGTGGTCTCTCCTTTGGCATGAAATGGGAGGATTGCCTTCCATATGCTGAATTCTCCTACAACAACAGTTTCCAGGCAAGCCTAGGCATGGCACCATTTGAGGCACTGTATGGTCGCAGATGCAGGAGTCCAATCAATTGGTCTGGAGCTGGTGAACGTTCACTCTTAGGCCCTGACATTGTTAAGGAAGCCGAGGAGAAAGTTCGTATCATTCGTGACAACCTCAGGATTGCTCAGTCACGTCAGAAGAGCTATTATGATAGCAAGCACAGGGATATGATCTATGCACCTGGTGACAAGGCATATCTCCGTGTAACTCCCCTAAGAGGCACTCATCGTTTTGGTGTGAAAGGAAAGCTTGCACCAAGATACATTGGTCCTTTCAACATTCTCTCAAGGCGGGCAGAAAATGCTTATCGTCTTGAACTTCCAGAAAAACTATCCAAGGTGCACGATGTGTTCCACATGTCCCAGCTCAAGAAGTGTTTCAAAGATCCAGATCGTGCAGTTGATCATGATTCCATTGAACTGCAAGATGATCTATCTTATGAGGAGCACCCTATTCGTATTCTCGATGAGACCGAGCGTAAGAATCGCAACAAGAGCACCAAGTTCTTGAAAGTGCAATGGTCGCATCATTCCGATAAAGAGGCAACGTGGGAGACCGAAGAGGATCTTCGCAAGAAGTATCCGGACCTTTTCACTTCTCAGTAAGGAATCTCGGGGCGCGATTCCTTCAAGGGGGGCGTTTTGTAACATCCCAAGTATGAAAATACCCTTAGAATGTTTTGTTTCTTGTTTTAATTCAAGTATTGCATCATGTCATCATGTTTAATTATTTGTTTGCATTTGTTTACTATTTGTTTTGCATCTGTTTTGTCTTGTTTTCATAATGAAACTCAAACAAATTCAAATGGTTATTTCATACTTGCTCTGTTACAACTTTTGGAATAAAAATCACAAATGAAAACAACCAATTTGTTCCATTTTATTCCATGTTGATCACTTATTAAATTGTTGGTTTTAATCAAACCATTAATTCAATCAAATAATTCTAAATCACTTTCAAATTCAAACCAACTCTTCAAATCAGTACCCATTTGAATCTATGAATTTCACCAAACAATTTTAGTCTTTGATCACCTTAAATCATAGGGGTCACCCTATTTAAAAAGTGTGTTTTTATTAATATTCATCTAATAAAGAAACTCTTTCAATTTTGGTTTATTTTCCAAACAGCACAAAAATTTAAATATGTTTGAAGTTCAAACTTGATAATTGGTTGTATTTAACACCATGAGTTCACCCTAATTTTTCCTAGAATTTTTCCTAACCTAAAAACCATCAATTCCTTCCAATTCCTATTGCTACAAAAAAATCAGAAAGCAAAAAATAAAAGAAGAAAACTGCAGCGCGCGCGCGGCAGTTAGGCAGCCCAACCCACCTAAGCCCTACCAGCGCGCGGCCCAGCCCGTTTCACCCCGCGTACCGATTCGTTTTAGCCGCCATCGTCGTCTCCCCGTACGGCAGTCCATCGGGACATGCCACGGCGGCAGACGGGCGCGTCGACGGCCGTGCGCGCTCCCTAGCCCCTATATATCCCCCCGAGACCATGCAACCCTAGCCCAGAACCCTAGGAACCTCTGTCCCCTCGCGCCGCCGCGGTTCCCTCTCTCTCCCGTCGACGCTCGCCATCTGAACCTCACTGTTATCTCGCCGGAGAGCGAGCTCTCTGAACCCCCGTCGATCGCCACCGCCGTAGCCACAATTTCCCCTCGCTAAGCCCTGGAACCGACTCGCCACCGTCTCCTCTTCCTTTTGGACACCGGAGCAGCCACGGGGAGCCACCAGGACGTCGCCGCCGTCCACGACACCGCCGCTGCTGCCGTCGTCAGCCGTCGTCACCAACCTCTGCGTCAACTTCAAACGGTGGTGAGCACCACCGTCTCCTCCTCTCTCCCTCTGTTGCTCCAGCATCTGCACCACCAGATCTGCACACGCACACATCCAGCCGCAGTCGAGCACGAACCTCACGGTTGATCGCCGGCGGCCACTGCCTGTTACTGTCCAAGTTTCAGTCTGTTTCGTCAGTAAGGTTCAGTATTCGCTTAGTAACGTTATCTTCACCGTGCAACTGTTAGCTGACAAAGAAACGCAGCAGCGCAGCTGGTTCAGGCACAACGCACGCGAGGGCGAGGTGCTGGGTTCGATCCCTGGCACCCTGGGATAAAAATCCCACACTTTTTTTCCACCCACGCTGACGGGGAGGGCCCCCTGTCAGCCTCTCGCTTGCCACGCAAGCACAGCGAGCCCCAGGCCCACGCTGCAGTGGCAGTGGCTAAGTGCCTGTGCGGTGAAAAAATGTTTAACACCTTTCTGTTTTAAATCTAATTCTTTTAATTGCAGAATTAAACACTAAAACTAAAACATGAATAACTTTTAATCTATAATTCCAATTAATAAAAGTTATATATGTTTGCTGATCCAAATTTAATGCTCTTTCCAAATATTCCAATTGTGTACTGTTTTGAAATTCCCAAATGCATTTAAAATTCAAATTTGAATAATTCAAATGCAATTTGCTAAATTCAATAACTAATTCATTATTAATCCAATAAATGCAAATAAAATATGTTTTCCATACCATTTTGAATAACCTATTCAAATATAAATTTTGTTTCATTGTTTGAACAATTTAAATTGCCTAAATAATTTAATCCTTATTTAATTCATTTAAATTTGATAAAATCATAACTTGGTCAATCTAAAATATTTTTGAACATGCAAATTATGTTTTCAAACCATCAAAGTGTGAACTTTTCAAATATGAGTTTGAAATTATGTTTGAATAAATAAAAAATTCAAATAATATTCAAACTTGTTTTAAATTCATTTAAAACTTGTTTAATATTGTTTAAGTCATAATAAATTCATCCTAACTCCTATTTCAAAATTTGAAACGTGTAATCCAACTAAAATTTGGTGTTCTTTTCAAATATAAATTTTGTTAATTGTTTTGCACACTTTAACTTGATGAAAATAATAATTGTTTGTGTGACATGTTTAAGTAACCCAAAATTTCTAAACTTAATAAATGATTTCCAAAACTTGTTACATCCTTTACCACTTGCATCTATTATTGTTACTTGTTGTTATTTTGTTGTTACCATCATGCATGCATCATGCTAACAACTTTCAAATAATAATTAAATTGTAAATCATTTGTTCCACTTAATTCATGGACCCTTTCCCATATGCAACTCAAAATTTGCATAGGGGTCCATCTTAATTGTGTTACCATGTCACTTAGTTTATTTTGATGCATCTATCAAATTGACATACATCATCCCATGATTGTGCACTATGCCATGATAATGATTGTTTATATTTCTGTCTTGTTTGTTTGCTTCTTCTCGAATAGACGACGACGTTGAGACAGACGATCTTTACAGCACCCCTTCTGAGGATCTAGCTCAGTACCCGGCTGCTGAGTTTGCAGGCAAGTTATCACTCACATGAACCATTGTGTTCCTTTCAACCCTGGTTATCGATACTTTCCGTTGTCCATTTCTGCTAGCCTTAGTGGTAGTTGATTCTGTTACGAACCTATCACATGAATCCCTTAACCCTGATATTGCCTCACCACCACTCCTACAACCCTATTGTTTGAGCCAGTGTCCTACTAGCATGCTTAGGTTATTTTGCTCGAGTCTGTTACCCGTTACTTTCAGTTACTATATTTTATTATGTTCTGGGGGCTCGATGTTTAATCAATCAATCAATCATGCTAATGGTATTGTTAAAATAATAATTTGATGATAAGGCACCAGCAGGAGGCCCTATGTGGTTTTGAGGCCTGCTAGTGTCGACCCTAATAGGAAAAGGGTCTTGTCTACTGATCCATGATGAGCGCACTACCCGCATGTGGGAAGCGAGTATGGGCGCCCCCCTCAATTTGATTCGATTCGCATCTCGTCCAAATCATCTCATTTAGTTCGTGTTTTCCATTTGCCGCATGCATGTTTTTGTGAGCCCAGCGCAGGGTGGAACTTTTGTAGTCGGCATATAGGGGGACACGTTCTTAGAGTGCTATGAGGGTCCATTTTCTTCTGGGCTCAATTAGCCGTGCGCCCAAGGTGCTTTGGGCTTGATGCGAAGAAGAGTTGAGTTGTGTTGAGTGCCCCGCTTGGTGGGAGGCATCCCATCTGGCGGGTTATTCATACGTGTACGGCCAAATTGGTGCAACCCTGCAGGGATAATCTTCTCGAGAAGCCGTGTTTTTCGCGGTTATGGTTAACTTGGTGAAAGTACTGGCTAACAAGTACTCAGGACAACTTAAACCTAATGATTCACAATCTCACACCCCATGATTAACAACTTGACTAGTAATAGGATTATTGTCACAACAACTTGATTCATCTTTAATCCAACTGTGTGAGTTATCCTCGGATTGCTTCTTTGGATAAGGGGCGAGATCCAGGATGGGTTTGTTTGAAGTTATCTTCCAGTTGATTACGATACTCGATCTTATCTCCTTTCTGTTAGCTGGAAGTGATAGAATCTCTGTAGTGGGTTAGCGCAGCCAGTTGCAGCATCTTTTATATCCCCTTCCTTCCGTTGAACCCAAGGCATCTGTACTTGGTGTTGACGGGTTACACTTTGGTGAACTGTGAGTCTTGCTTGCCAGTACGTCTATGTACTGACCCCTTTGGGGCTGTGGTTTCCGCAGACTACGCTTATGAGGATCCAGGTGACGGCTACTACGTGGAGTTTGACGAGGCTGCTGACGAGTAGTTAGCGGACCCGGGCAGGATCCGAGACATCGTGGATGGGCTCCGTCTGTATTTCAGTTTCCGGCTTCCTAAGCCTATTTGAATTTGTCTGTACTCAGACCCCTTTGAATGCTTCCGCTGAGATGTAATGATGTTATGTTGGGACATGTGTCCTCTGGATGATTGTATTTGCTATCTCTGCCCTAGTGAGGGCCAGTTGCAACTTATTTAAATCTTTTGTGTCTTAGAGATATGTTGTGCTACCATTCTGTTTCCAGCCGTTGACGTACCATGTGTGTATGGTATGAAGTACGTCAATGGTAGTGTCCTGATTTCTATGGGATAGTTTACATCGACGGTGAACAGTAGCGGTGGGTTGTCACACATAAGTGTTGGCCTACTCGTAAGAGGACGCGGGTGCCGGTAAGCCCCGTAATCCCATCAGAATACTGTTCAGTTCGTACGGTGAGTATCCTCTAGAAGTCCGGGTGCGACACTTGATCTTGGAGTTCTTGGTGTTTCTCCTCCTTTGTTATTACTCTTTTATTCCCCCATAAGCATTTGCTGCTTTGTTGGAATTTGAGAGTGAAGGATTTGAGCACTTGTGCTCTTGCCATTTGCATTGGTTGCATCAATTTGATCTATCCACGAGGATTCGTGGAAGTGAACGTTTGTGAACTTGTTACTCTTGGGTCTTGGACCCTAGACGACTTTTGGTGTTCTTGGGAGCCTCCAATTGAGTGGTGGATGCGTGCCCCAAGATTGTTGTGACATCAAGAGGCTCCAATTAAGTTGTGGATGCGTGCCTCGATTGAATGTTGCCAATAGTGGAAGGTAAATTAGGGTTTTGTGGCGAGATTCATCGGAGAATAGGGTGAGGCCTTTGTGGCATTGAGTAGGCCTGTTATGGCGAGCTCACACCCCTCTAACGATACGTACTCCCCTCAAAAGGAGGAACTCAGGAATACATCATCGTCTCCATGTGGCTCGATATTTCTATACCCGACCTATTTACTTATGCACTTTACATTGTCATATGCTTCGTGCTTGAAGTCATATATCTTGCTATCACCTTGTTGGTGTACATATATGTGTCTATATTATTTAGGTTGTGTGCTTGTTAATTTAAACACCTAGTTTATTTCCGCATTTAGTAAGACTTAACCGGAAAAGTTTAATCGCCTATTCACCCCTCTCTAGGTGACATCGTTGTCCGTTCAGACTATGCTATGAGTGGGCCAAACGTGTCTAGGCGGGTGGAAAAACATGACATAAGCGTGTTCGGGCGCTGCTCAAAATTGGACCAAATTTGATCCAAGAATGAGCATCCACGGATAAAAAAGGACTACAGTCCATTTAGACAGCACTCTAGGGTCCTGATTTTCGACCGAGCTGCTCACATTGGACCTGTCAGCGCAAAGTGAGGAGCCGTAGAAGATTTCCTAAACCAAAGGAGTTGAATTACCATCCTGTAAAATTCATCATGCCTTTATAATAGTGAATCCTGCCATTTTCACATCGAAGTAAGAGCAAGTTCAGTAGTATAGCCAACAGTTGCCTATAAGTATTTGCCACATCATCTATAGTCAATCATATAACCAACAAGTAGAATAGTTAGATTATTAACACATGACTCACCTGTCACCCTCACAAGGTGTTTAGGACTGCAGCTGACTTGTATAAGAGCATGTCTAACAGACCCCCTAAATGGCCCAAACCCGTATAATAACCGCTGATATACGGGTTTGGGCTCTACCCGGCCATCTAGCAGACCCCCTAAATGGACCACCCCCGACGAATTTTTACAAGTTTCGGTAGGGGGCGGCCCGTCGACCCCTACATGTGCGGGTCGGGAGGAGATGTAGAGGGCCAACCCCTCACCTTTTCCCCAACTGCGCGCGAACCTCCCAACCGCCGCCGCCGCCGCCGGAACTCCGCCTCCTCGCCCTCCCCGGCCACCGCGTCGCCAGATCTCGCCGCCATGGACTCCTCTTAAGCCCCTCCGACCACCGTCGACGTCGTGGGTGGTCAGACGACCTCCGCCGATGTCGCGGCCATCATCTCCGCCACCATGCCGATGAAGAGGAAGAGGATCCCGAAGCTCTTCTTCGACACACCGCCGGGGCCTGCGGTAGCGACGGCGGCGACGACCACTACTGCTCCCGCCAAAGGGGGCCGTGTGAAGTCATTCGCGACGAGGGGGCGGCCGCCAAAGGTGAAGAAGGCCGCGACGCCTGCAGCAGACGTTCCGCCCACGCAGGTGCTCGGCGAGGTTCCGTCGCCGGCCGTTCCGCCTGCTCCCACGCAGGTGCCCACGCCGCCGCCGGCTGGTGCCCGCGAGGTGCTCGACGAAGTGCCCGCGCCGGCCGCTGCGACATCCTACATGGACATGCTCAATGATTCTGCGGTGGATTTGGATGCGGGCATTGGTGCGTTCGACGACGAGTACGCTGACTATGCCGAGGATGAAGAGGCCGACGAAGAGGTGGACGACGACGTGGTTGAGGTGGACGCGGCAACTGCGCGGCGGAGCAGACCGGGGAAGCAGCCCAACTACACCGAGATTGAAGATGTCACATTGGTCCGTGCGTGGGGCAAAGTGTCCATGGATGCGGCCACCAGCACCGATCAAACCGGCAAGCGCTATTGGCAACGCATTGAGGATCTTTACCACAAGCTCAAGCCTCGCACGAAGAGTTCGGCGGATCGATCCTACCGCTCCCTTGAAGGCCGGTGGAACACGATCAAGCCAGCTTGTTCTCGTTGGAGCGCTGCCATGGACCAAGTGGCGGATAATCCACCAAGTGGATGTGTGGCATCGGACTACGTAAGTTTTGTAACAGATTTCTTGTGCAAACTATGTGTTCTTGTGTAAACATCACACTACATTGTTGTTGTGCAGCCCAAGTATGCTCAATTGCGGTACAAAGACATGGCCGCCTCCAAGAACAAGGAATTTCAGTTTGAGCATTGCTTCAACTTGCTCCAACACCTTCCCAAGTGGAAGTTGAGGGACGAAGAACCAAAGTGCAAGAAGGAGGCAATGCTCAACATGGATGATGAAGAGGAAGACATGAGTGGTCGCAACGTAGGCAATCCCGAGGGCACCAAGAAGGCGAAGGAGAGGCAGAGGCTAGAAGCCGAGGCAGCTAGCTTCAAGGACAAGATGGATCAGCACATTAGGGCAAAGGAGGAAATAGCATTCAAGACATTGGAGACCAAGGTCCTCATCACCGAGAAGAAAAAGGAGGTCAAGCTTGCCAAGGTGGCTGCAAAAAGAGAGGAGGCTATGCGCAAGGCCGAGTTGGATGCCCAGATGTTGGCTCTCAAACAAACCAAAGCCATGAAGGAGCTCTTGGCCGAGGAGAAGGAGATCATGATGATGAACACCAAGGACATGGACGACGATCAGCTGCTGTGGTGGAAAGAGAGCAAGGCCGAGATCATGGCGAGGAAGTTGCAGGCGCGTCAAGCTCGCGAGGCAACCAACCTTGGTGCTTCAACTTCGGTCAGTGGTGGTGCCGACGGTGGGCTCCGAGATTGATGTGGATCGCGTTGGTGGTGGCAGTACTTTTGGGAACCTCTATGCCTAGAACATGACCTATGAACTTGTTGATCTATTTGTGATGTAAAACTATGGATTATGTATCGCATATCTTGAATCTGCCATGTTTGATATGCTTGTGTAATTGTGCAAAACCCTGTTTTTGGGGGGGCCGAAAACTAGTTTACGGGGTGGGGGTACGGGGTCTGCTAGCTCGCACTAGTTTTTGGCCGGCGAAAAGTGCATACAGGGCCCTCTACACGCGTTTTAGGGGGCGAAAACATAAGGGGGTCTGTTAGACACGCTCTAAGAGCCCACTCTCTTTCTCTCTTCTCCTTATCATAAAAATACTATTTTAAGCTTTATAACGACGTAAACTTATTACTCCTTCTGTCTTATGTTAATTGTCTTTAAGTTGGATAAAATTGTATGTATGTAACACTAAAATATATCCAGATACATCCTTGTGTCTAACTTTGAGACAAATAATATGGGAGAGAGGGAGGGATCTAAAGAGAAAAGAAAGCCGTTCTACAAGGTAGCCAACGCTTGCCCGCCACGCACAGCCGACGTTGACACGCGCACCTCGCTTGTCAGCGTCTCCCTTCCCCCACCTAATCTCGCGGGAGACCTCACAAGGTAAAGCAAACCCCTCCCCCACCTTCCCCCAATCCCATGCCCACCTGAGCAGCCCAATTCCCCTGCCAAGCCGATGATTAGCTGAGGAGTCGTCGTGCTCCACCCACCCCGGCTACGGCGCCAACAAGCCCCCGCCGCGGCGGCGGCCGCCGCGCCGTCGGCGGCGATGGAGGATGCGGCGGCGTGGACGACGCCGCCCTCTGCGACGACCTGCTGCAGGAGGTGTTCCGCTTGCTCCCGCCTGCCACCGCGCCGGCCGTATCCCTCGTCTCCCGCCGCTGGCTCGCGCTTCTCCGGGCGTCCACTTCCCGGCTGACGCTCCGCCTGCCGCCGTCCACCACCGGAGCCTCGCTCCCGGCAGCTCTGGCTGACCTGCTCTCGCGCTACCCGTATCTATCCGTCCTGGCCGTGGTCTCTGCCGCCGCTCACGACGCCGACGCTGTCCTGCTCGCGGTGGCCGCGTCTCCCTCGGCCGCCCGGCTCACCGCGCTGCGCTTCTCGCTCGGTTCGCCGGTCTCGCCCGCCACGCTGAGCGCCGTCTCCCTCACCTTCTCCGGCCTCACCTCGCTCCACCTCACCGCCCTCAGCCCCCTGTCGTTCCGCTGGCTCGCCTGCCTGCCCTGCCTCAAGTCCTTCGCCCTCGTCAACTCCGCCGCTGCCGCCGCTGACTCGGCCGGTTCCAACTCCGATGACGCCTCCTGTGGCGAGGGCGACGCCGTGGTAGCGTTGCCGCTGGAGAGGCTGTCGCTTTGCGGCGTCCGCTCCGGCCACCGTGGGCTCGGGTGGCTATGGCAGCACTGCGGGGGCCTCCAGTGGCTGCAGCTGCGTGCCTGCGACGGCATCGGGGATGGGCCCGCGTCGACTGCCTTCCCAAGATGCCTCGATGGCCTGCTCGCGCTTGAGCTTCGTGCCTGCCGCTCAGTCGCTGACCGTGTGCTCCTCCTGGCAGCAGACCGGTGCCAGGCGCTAACCTCTCTCCTGGTCTATGACGGTGGCAGCAGGGAGGCCCTCCTCCACTTCATCCATCAGCGTGGCGCAGGGCTGCACACCTTGGACCTCCGCCTACCTCTGGACCTGCACAACGACCACCTCCTTGCATTTGGTGCAGAGCAAGGTCACCACAGCCAGAGCAGTCTTGCCGTGCTTCGCCTTCAAAGCTGCGTGCTAATCACCGGGGATGGTCTCCGTTCTCTCGCACGCACGGCCATTGGGTCAGGTATTGAAGAGGTCGCTCTAGTAAGCTGCGACGTGCTTGAACGCGAGCCTGGATTGCTCACATTCCTCAGCCAGAGCATGCGCCACCTCCGCCGGCTTGATTTGTCTTACAACGAGACG
This sequence comes from Alopecurus myosuroides, assembly GCA_028641055.1. Classification (NCBI taxonomy): domain Eukaryota; kingdom Viridiplantae; phylum Streptophyta; class Magnoliopsida; order Poales; family Poaceae; genus Alopecurus; species Alopecurus myosuroides. The sequence continues at coordinate 313,728,544 of CM054057.1, read as the reverse complement.
CTCAAGGATAAGGAGATTGGTGCTATGCTATCGTCTTGCCGGAATCTAAAAGACATAAGGTTTAGGGGTTGCCGCTGCCTTACTGGAGAATCACTAGTCTCCCTGCTTAGGCATTGTGGGCGGTCAGTGGAGGTCGTGGACATCTCCCGCTGCCCTGGCATTAAAGGAGCCAGTGTCGAATTCTTTGCCCAGCGAGCCACCCGTTTGAATCATTTGATCATCGAGGAGAGCTCGGTATCAGTGGAATTGAAGGCAATTGCGGAGACGAAAGGCATGAAGGTTGGCCCATTGCCTTGTGAAGCATCATTCTGACGACGGTAATCTTATACAGAATGAAACTCATCGATGCTGGAAATTAAGGAATCGCTTACTGAATATTGAATAAGGGGTTAGTGCTTACTGTCTTCTGTTTATAAAACTATAGTGCAAATGTGTGTATGTATGTCTTGTTGACTGTAAACCTGTCATAAAGAAGCCCCTCTTGCTGCCTGACATGTAAATTGAGCAGCAAGAATTGTGCTATTGTATATGTGTCAATCAATAAAACTGAAACTATTTCATGGAATTCGAGTTTCTGTTTATTTTTTATCAGTAATGTATATCTTATGCATCAGCTGCAAATAATTTGATGCCATTTCTGTACTGCAAGTCCTTTTTGGGGTGACAAATCTGGTCTGTGAGATGTGTGGAGTAGTGAAACTGAAAACAGATAAAATGCTGAGCATGTTCTCAAACTACATTCAAACCCGTATTATTTCAGAATATTGGTTCAAACATGAACTCTGGATAAGCATAAATTCCTATACGGATGGGAACGATATTGGATTTAGATTCAAGTCAGTAGATCTGCATTTAACTTAATTTCTGTGTGTCTTAGTTTCTGCGTGTAGATGCAGATCCATGACATATGCCTCAAGAGTTTGGGGTAAGTGACCTTTTGGTGTGGCAATCGGCAAAGGAAATTATTTATTTTCTGATCTCAGTTGGTACGGCAGCTGTGTTCATGTTTGTTAGGCTTTTGAGGGGGAAGAGGCCTATAGAGTTGACCCACCTGACTCGTTCAGGGGAATGAAACATCTTAAACCATCTAAGCAAGCCAGCTGCCAGTTGTGATGTTGATCAGCCAATCTGTTGGAAGGTCAACATCCTAAACCATCTAAACATACTAGCGGCCTGTTCCGCTCAACGCGAGATCAGCATGTCTTGGCTAACGGAGGTAAGTCGGATTTCTTGTTCCGAGCTTAACCTCTTCTGCTCTACATGATGCTAACCTCTTTTTAGTTAGTAAATGGAGGCTACCTTGAAGCCTAGAATATACTCACTCTGGCGATCAAATACACTAAAATTACCTTCATTGCATCAGTCATCTTCGATTAGTGTGTGTCTCCCTGGGCTGCTATTAGGTCCACCCCCTTTTCGCCGGAGGCTCCAGCAAATAGTTTGGTCTCCTGTGTTCTACTCCCTCTGTTCCTAATCAGTTGAAGTTCTAGCTTTGTCCTACTTGATCTACGGCATTACTCTGTTTCATCAACTTCTCTTTATCAAAGGTATAATTTATTTTAAATCTATCTTGATCTACGGCATTACTTAGGTTGTTTCCAAGATAATATTCCCAGTTAGAAGCACATGATTCTTCAGATTGAGCTTGGGGCTCCTGATGATTTGATTTTTCTTTACTCTGCCCTCATAATTAGGCTCAAGTGACCTAGATGACTGCTAGCAGTATGTTTTCTTTCAGATAATCTTCGCTTATGTAGCTGAGTGGCCTAAAATGATGTTTTGTGCCTTGAAAGACCAAATTTTAATTTTAGGTAGCACATCATTATGGATCTTCATGGTTCTTCCACAGAATAGATAAAATGTTTTACTTCCTACAGATTTTCACCTAAAAATAATTTCAGTAAAATAAATGTTGGCTAGTGTTCTCTGAAATGAGCTTTAGGGAACCAGTGAAAGAAACTACTTGAGGCTTCTGACTGATGTGCCCAATGTGCGGTAACGGCTAGCGGGTTCCATTCACTTTCACAACTTCTACCATAGTCCTGAGTTCCTGGCAGTTTCATTTATAGACTTAACTTTCAGCCACCTACTGCTATGTCTCTTTCCAAATTGTTTGCTTGGGTTCATGTCTCCTGGTGGAGGTTCGCAATGGACATGCACATCTCTTCGAAAAAAAAATTGTCCTCCAGCTCATGATCCGTAGCAAAGTCCTACTACCAAGCACACATTAAGCACTAGTACTTTTTTTTTTTGAATTTAAGCACTAGTACTTGAATGTTCTATCACAAAGCATCCCACCGCCGCTGGGTTCTAGTACCACTTCAAATTGTTAAGTCTTTCATGCGAATTGAACTACAGTAATCATCCTGCTAGAGATTTAAAGCAACATCAGATACACCATCTCAACAAGCAAACTACTAATCGAGTATCTAATCACGGAAAGCTCTATACAAGCTGCAGAAGTCCAGATCGAATTGGGCGCTTAGTCATATTGTTTCATCTTGTCCAGTAGATCCCTCCTTCTGGCCTTACTCTTCAAGTCCTTCCTGAGCTGCTTCTTCTCATGGACCTCTTTCTCGGCGCCAGCCCTGGTGAGTCCCAACGAGTCCCGGAAGAGCGGCTGGTTGAGGCGGAAGTGGGTGTAGAAGCCGTCGCCGATGTAGTACTTGAGGAAGTTGAGCTGGACCAGCTTGGCCCACATGGAGACCTTGACGACAACCCCACCCGACGACCATGATTCCTCCGGGCGCTGCTTCTTCTTCGGGAGCTGCTCTTCGTTCTTCTTGAGGAAGTCGTCGATCTGCCGGAACAGGTTCATCTCCCCGGCGGGCGCCTTCTTCCTGCGTGCGTCTTGCCCGAAGGCGAGCTCGGAAACTCTGCTCTCCAGCGCCGGCCTTTCCTCGGGTTCAGGTTCTGGTAGCTTGCTGTTGTAGTAGTAGTCGTAGTACGAGGGAATCTTGGGACGACGAGGCAGGATGTCGAGCTCGATGCACACGGCCAGCGCCTCGCCCGCCGCCATCCGCAGGTCGGGTTCGTTGGCCCTGAGGAGCTTGGCGATGAGGACGAACGGGGTCATGCCCTCCTCGATGTAGCCGCGGGCGGGGAGGACCACCGTCCACGCGGACACGGCGGCGGCCAGGACCTGCGGGATGGCGGCTGTTCCTGTCTGTTGGATCACTTCCCAGATAGCCGTCAGGCTCCGCTCGGCCTCCCACGACCGCGCGCAGGCGAGGGTGGTGGCGGCGAGGCAGTCGATGGCCGCGACCGCTCTGTCCGCGTCGGAGAGCGACGACGGGACCATCCCCGCGAGGCGGTCGAGGTCGAACAGCCTGTCGAGGAGGTTGTGCTCGGCCTTGGCGCCGACGGTGAGCGCGTAGAGGCCGATGGCGTGGTAGGCGTCCTTGCGCTCCTTGGCGGATCCGTTCTGGAGGAAGTAGAAGCAGCGGTCCAGGGCCTGCTCGTAGCGGTGGTCGTCGGTGCACACGAAGCCCTCGAGCGCCTCGATGAGATCCTTGAGGCCTTCCTCGCGAGCGACGCGCTTGTTCTGATTGAGCATGCCGACGCAGCTCTGGATCGAGAACGCGCGCGCGGAAAGCTCGCCGGAGTTGGAATCGACGCGCCCCATCGTGGCCCGAGTGCTTAGTGCTAGAGGATCTAACCGCTTTGGTGTGGTGTGGAGGTGGGCGAGGACGGCGAGGTACATATATAACGGCCGGAGGGAAAGGAGATCTCTGGGATGGCGGTGGTAGGAGGGACGTTTCGTAACGGGAACGCACCTACGGCCGGAATATGAAAGCAAGCGGCCCGTTTGCTTGGGCCCGCGCGCGCACGACGCCGAGTGGTTAATCGGGTGGTCCTATACACCGTTTGGTGCGGCGCAAAAGACTCGCGGCCCATGACGCTTCGCAAGCTCGCGGACAAATAGAAAAATGAACTGTATAAAAAAAAAAGTCGGCTGTAGGCCTAGCTAACTTTGTTCGATTTCTTCGGTTGCAGGTGGAATAGAATTGGCGGGAGTATGTTAGAGCAATTCTAGCAGATCCTGAAATAATGAATCCCGGAAAACACCTTTAGGGGATGACGGAAAACTGATTCCAGTACCGTGCCAGCTCGCGACGGAAAAATTGTATCTTGTAAATTTCCGGTACGATTTTATAGGGTCTGTTCTTCCGAGCTGGCGCGGTACAGGAAGCAGTTTTCTGGTCGCACGATTTGTATACAATAAAATCATCACACTATGGTCAATATCTTTATCATAGTAACTATTAACAGAGCATAATATAAGGTCTAGTAGATTAATTACACATCCAGAATCATGCGATATATATATCAATTAAATTGTTTAAAATATAACGTGCAATCAATTTCGGTGATCAAGAAGATCATCTCAATCAACACTAACCGAGGCATGACCATCAACGACGGAACCATTGGGTGAAGCATGACCATCACCATCACCAGCACCACCTCCAACATTGGCCGAAGCATCACCACCACCGTCAACATCGTTACCACATTCACCTCCAAAGCCGGCTCCAACCATGAGCTCATGAAGCGCTTCCTTCCTCCGGTACGTGATCTCCATTCTTGTCACACCCCAAAACTCTCTTGTGGTAGGGGTCATTCCATTGAGATCCATCATTATGAGATGGTTCTCTTCGGCTATCTTGTCGTCCTTCCTCCTTTCCTCCTCAAAAGTGAGCTTCGTCTCCTCAAAACTACATCTCTTCTCCCATTTCTTCTCCTTTTGATGACTCTTCTTGGTCTTCGTCATGGCTGCAATTTGGTCCCTCAAAGTAGAGACCCGGGCCCATCTCTTTGCTTGATCTTTAGCCATCATTCTTCCATCCGGCTTGTACTTGTTTCTTCCTCCCTTTGGTGCATCATCACTATCATCATCATCCTCTTCAAGCTTGGACCCTTTCTTCGGTGGAGCCTCTTGATCCCTCAACTTCCACTTGTCAAAATGCTCAAGTACTTTCCAACAATGTTGGAACGCAAAAGACTTGTGGTTGGATGCCGGTATTTGTGTTGGGGGTTTGTAGATTTAGACCTACCGTTGGGTGCCATGTCCCGACTGAACATGTAGGGGAGGGACGTCGAGAGATTTTTGCCGGAGGCGGGGGACACGAGTTTACCCAGGTTCAGGTTAGCCGGAGGCGGCTCCCTACTTCCTGCAAGATTCACTATGAGGGTAAAAAATCGTGTACATAGTACAATGGGGTTGATTTTGGTCGTCTGTCGTGGGATGGTACACAGCAGATGCCAAGGGGATGGCTTATCGAGTGGTTCCGGCTATGCGGCGATGGCGTTCCGGCGAGATTGTGCACGAGCACGGCAGACGCGAGACATACCCAGGTTCGGGGCCCTCGTGGGGAGGTAAAACCCCTACTCCTGCATCTGTGGTGTATACGGTGGAATATAGCTGGTGTTACATGGTTGCTTCTAGAGATGTATTTGCTATCTGCAAGAGTTGAGCTACGTGAGAGTGAGAGGCAAGAGCCTAGCTCCAAGTGAGGCTACATACGTGAGTTCCATGAGGCTTATGGCTTGTCCCTCTCCCTAGAGAAGGCACCCTTGTGCCCCTTTTATATTGGTGCCAAGGGGTTCCTTCATGGCTAAGGCACCTTGGGGGTGGTCCACAAGGTACATGTGGGCATTATTCGGAGTACATGTGAACAATGCTCTCGGGTACGGTTGACTGCATCATGTACTACGCGCGGTACGGTGCGTGGTACGACGGTCTTGTCGTGTTGTGTCCGATGGGACGCGGTAGTGGACTTCGCGAGGCAGGCGATCCGGCTGGCAGACGGCCAGCCGACCCGAGAAGCAGCCGGTCGCACACATGGGGCAGTCGGCCAGCCGCTTGGCCTGGCAGCCGGCCCACTGCTTGATCTTCGTCTTCTTTCGTAGAGTCCCGGGCTTTGGTATACCGGGGTCATCCCCCCGATACTAGCCCCCGAGCACGCTGGAGCCTTGTGGTCGGCGACGGGCTAAAAGGCTTCTGCGTGCTTCTTCTGTCTTGGATAGTTGGAGCGGATCGGCCGGCTGAGGGGGACATTCCCTTTGAGCGCCCCGCTCGGCCGGCTGAGGACGCGACTTCTCGGAGAGTCAATGTAGGGATCTTTGTTGTTGTTGTTGTTGTTGTTGTAGATGGCGTGATGTCTTCTTCACGCGGGGGCACTTAGCCCTCGGGTTTCGTGCCGGCGAGGTGCAAGTCATGCAAAAACAGACACATAAAGATAGTTTGCATATTAGATTCATCATGCCGAGTGTAGATATATAAACCATCTATTTTTGGTAGTGCGAGTCTATGCGGCGGGTAGCCGGCTCGGTTTCGTCCGAGCTCTCTTAAATCATTTTCGTGTCCACCCTCCTCTTTGACCCCAGCCCTTGCCAACGGAACAGCCGGAGGTGCGGTCTGCCGTTGGAACCGAAGAGTAGGTCGCGAGAGAGAACGCACAACACTTTGACCTCGGAGAGGGGATTCAAACGAGCGAACAACAGACGACCGGGTCGCTCGAGCGGTTTTCTCCACGGGCGTTTTTCATGTGAGGCGACCTCCGGCTTTTGCTCTGGCCGACTGAACTGCCGGGTTGCGGTCTGCAGCCGGATCCGCAGAGTGGGTCATTGGCGCGCTCACACTACTAAGCCGTCTACGGGGAAGAACAAATCAAGCCAGTAGGTCTGGCGGCACGGCGAAATAACTGGGAAATAATACGGAGAGGGGTCGTGTGTCACACAGGGTAATACTTACAGCGCGTTGTTGACGTAGACGGAAAATGATGTCCCAGGCGGGATGGATCCAGCCGGCCAGGCAACCAAACGGAGATGTAGATGGAGGCGGATGCAGCGGTCCTGATCCCAGCTGGCCAGGCAGCCAAACGGGCTCAGCCGGATCGGCCCCCAGCCAGCCAGGCCACCAAACGGGACGCAGCGGTCCAAGATCCAGTCGGGGTCTGAACTACTCCATACGAGCAACCAAACGGAACTTTGGGACACATGCTAATGCACTTTGTTGGGAAACCCAAGAGGAGGGTATGATGAGCACAACGGTAGAAGTTTTCCCCTTAGTTAAGAACCAGTGTTAGCAATCCAGTAGGAGAAAAGAGGACCTTCGGAAGGTTGATGCCACTGACGGTCGTGATGGCGCTTCACCGGTGTCAGCAACAACGTGGAACCTACACACAACACAACCAAAATACTTTGCCCCAACGGTACAGTGAGGTTGTCAATCTTACCTGTCTTGCTGAAAACAAAGATTAGACGTATAGTGTGGAAAACAGTGTATGCTTGCAGTAAGTAAAGAGAGCACGAAATTATTGTGGTTTGTTTAACAGTGTGGAAAATGGACCAGGGTTCATAGTTTCACTAGTGGTGTCTCTCCATAAAAGGTAGCATGCTGGGTGAACAAATAACAGTTGGGCAATTGATAAATAGAGGTTGCACCGTAGTGCACAATATGACATGAAGATTACTATGATATCTAGGGCGGGCATTACAACAAGATACATATACCGACATCCATCTACATCTATGACTAATAATCGACCCTCAGGTTATCATCCGAACCCCCTTAGGTATTAAGTTGCAAGCAACAAATAATTGCATTAAACAAAGTATGTAATGTAAGCAATGATTATGCACGCGGGCACTCTCACCGTTGTTTTCTCCCTAATGGCAACAACACATCCTCCCCCTTCACGTTTCTGTCACTCGAGCGAGGCGAAAAGGAGGCATGAACCCACTATCGAGCATAAATACTCCCTCTTGGAGTCACTAGCAACTACTTGGCCAGAGTAACCACTAGCAACGGAAAGCATGCAAGATCACAAATAGCATAAGCAAATAAAGACTATAATCAACTTGGCATGAGTTCAATATTCATTGGATCCCAGCAAACACAGCATATAGAGTTACATAAGATCAATCTCGATCATGATAGGCAGCTCACGAGATCTAAACATGGAGGCATATGAGGAGAAGACAACCATATAGCTACAGCTACGAACCTGTAGTCCAAGGATGAACTACTCACGCATCACTCCGGAGGCAGGCATGGTGATGTAGAAGCCTCCGGTGATGATATCCTCTCCGTCAGGGTGCCGGAAACAGCTTCAGAACCCCCTGATCTAGGGTTGACGGTGACGACAGCTGCGGAACTTTTCGGGGATTTTTGATCATGTCTTTAGGGTTTTCCATCCGGGGGGTTTAAATAGGCGAAATGGCAAAGGCGGTGGAGCTCCAGGGGCCCCACACCTATAGGTGGTGCGGCCAGGGGGACCCGCGCCACCCTATGGTGTGCCCCCCCCCCCCCGTTGCCCCTCTTCGACTCCTCTTCGGTGTTCTGGATGCTTCCGGAGAAAATAGGAACATCGGGCTTTGTGGGGTCCAATTCCGAGAATGTTTGCAGACCAACTTTTCTGAAACCAAAAACAACAGAAAACAGGGAACCGGCATTTGGCATCTTGTTAATAGGTTAGTCCCGGAAAACGTATAAAAATGTTATAAATAAGGGAGAAAACAAGTAGCAATTGGCAAAATATGATCATGGAGCATCACAAATTATAGATACGTTGGAGACGTATCAAGCATCCCAAGCTTAGTTCCTACTCGTCCTCGAGTAGGTAAACGATAAAACAATAATTTCTGAGGTGATATGCTACTAACATAAACTTGATCAATCTAATGTAAAAGCATATGCACGCTGAGATCATAAAACTTTAAACACATGCATGATAAATAAAACTTTAATAATAAAGCATAGCAATTACTTTGCATCACGAAGAGTAACTCAAATAAAGGATTATGAATAATAATGCAAAGAAAGATAAACGTTTGTTTCAGGTATAGAGAAAGCATGGAAAAGTGATATTTCGATAGTCCTTAAGAGTGGGGCAAAACATAAATGCCAGGACACCTTCAAAGTTCATGAGGAAGACTAGAACAAATAATTTAAGAATAAATAATATCACATCATGAAGTAATTATTGATGATTATGAGACAAATGCACATAGAACTCAGAATGGCAAAAATGCTCTCTCAACTGTGCATAAAGTTACAAGATGGAGACTCAACATAAAAGTAAAAGAAAGGCCCTCCGCGGAGGGAAGCATGGATCACTCATGTGCTAGAGCTTTTATTTTATTAAACAAAGGTATTAAAAGTTTGACACTCCTCCCATCCATCTTTCACAAACCATGGCTAACCGAATCCTCGGGTGCCTGCCAACAATCACATACCGTGGAAGAGTGTCTATATTTTGGGAGATGTATGCTAATGTCAACGAATGGTAAACAGAAAATACAGTACGTCACAAGCCAACTGGATTCACGAGAGCGGCTCCCATGGTGATGGACGCAACTGGTGTAGAAGGTCATCCCTCTTTCTCTTTTGTTTACAAAATTATGCTTTGACTGATAAATCAGGGGTAAAATAGTGAAGAGAATTTGTTTGCATTAATTTGGGGCTGGGCACCCCGCTACCAGCTCTTCTATAATTTGGATAAGCGGATGAAGCCACTAGTCCAGGGTGTGAAATCCAATCAACAAGTGAGATAACGATTCTCTATTTACGTCCTCATGAGCAAAAACAGGAACATAAAGCAGGAGTAATTTTGAAGGTTTTAAAGGTAACACATGAGCAATTTACTTTGGAGTGGCAGTTAAATACCACATGTAGGTAGGTATGGTGGACACAATAGGAAAAAGTTTGGTTCAAGGTAGTTTGGATGCACGAGTAGAGCTCATACTCATTACAGGTGGAGGCTAGCAAAAGACTGGGAGCGACAAATCAAGAGAGCATAGGAGCCATAATCATGCATAGCGACATAAGCATCATTAATTAAAACATAAGCAACGTCACAAATTAAAAAACTAAGTGGTCATGGAGGCTATTCGTGACTGGTTTGTAGTCATAAACATGGTGTGAGCATGCGCCAAGTCAACCAAACAAAACATTCGAAAGAGAGTACCATATATTGATGCTTTACTATGACAAGAACAACTCATGAATTTTTCAAGACATATTAAACACTCTCAGCTATTTGAGGCTAATCATGCTACTCAATAACCACAAGGCTTTAAAACTAAAATAACATTTAGCATGGCATGAAAAGGTTCTAGCCACATTCTACTAGTACTGTTATAAACTCTACTTCAAGTAGCAGTTTTCTTTCTCCCAACAAGCACCATACAAAACATGCTTTTAATAAAAAATACTCTTTATGATATAGCAAGAAAACATGAGAGTACTCACATAACACTACTAAAACTAACAACTCTAATAAGACATGCATGCAAAATAGGAGCTAAATAAATGCAGCAGCCAGACAGAGATTAAGAATACAACGTATTCTCATGAAAAAGCGGAGCGTGTCACTCTCCAATAAAAGAATGCTGGGGTCCAACCAAGCTTATTGAAAAAGTAAAAACAAAATGAAAGCAAAAGCAAACTCAAAACAAAAATAAAATACGCTCCAAGTAAAGCACATAAGATGCGACCGAATAAAAATATAGTTTCACTAGAAGTGACCTGATAATTTGTTGATGAAGAAGGGGATGCCTTGGGAATCCCCAAGCTTAGACGCTTGAGTATTCTTGGAATTTTCTTGGATGTACCATCGGGGCATCTCCAAGCTTAGGCTTTTCACTCTTCTTGATCACATCATATCATCCTCTTCTCTTGACCCTTGAAAACTTCCTTCACATCAAAATTCTCACAATCTTCACTAGCAACGTTAGTGCAATTGAAATAATAAATTCACATGGTCCAGTTTCAACACAAGTTTAACACTCAAAAACACATTAGCTACTGTCACAACTTCTTCTAAAACTCTTTTTCTCAAAAGAACACCAAAAGAAAGAGATTAAGATGCAAATGCGATAAATGGCAGAAATCTGTCAAAACTGAACAACAGGTAAAGATTGATTTTTTCAAAAATCTTCTGTTGATCAAATAAAAAAGTGGTCTTATAAGAAAAGTTGCTTATATAACTCAGGATTAATCACAAAAAAGCTCAGTTCGTTTCGAATTTTCTGTGATTTTTAACGGAATTAACAGTGGACAGAAGAAATCTGTTTCCTGCGCAGAAATCCGAAATATAGGCTCAACTTTCCACTAGAGCCTTTACTTGGCTCAACAAAAAATCAAAATAAAAGATACAGCGGAGTTTCTAAGGAAATATACAGCATCCAGGTGCAAAGCACACCAAAGAAAACGAAGGAAAACGGGTTGAAAACAGCAAAATAAAACATGTTGTCTCCGAGTAGCACTTTTCTTTAACGCCTTTCAGCTAGGCATAAAAGGGGAAATATGCTCACATAAGAAATATGAATTAAGAAAAAGAGAGCGTCAAGAAGGAAGTATAAAACAAATTCAAGTCTAACTCACTTCCTATGCATAGGAATCTTGTAAAGAAACAAATTAAAGAAGCTCAAACTAGAAATCATTGGAAGGTAGAACAAGAGCAACTTCAAAACTTTCAACAAAAAGAGAGGTATTTTAGTAACATGAAAATTCCTACAACCATATTTTCCTATATCATAATAATTTTCAGTAGCATCATGAACAAACTCAACAACATAATTATCACATAAATCATGTTTGTCATGGTCTAAAAGCACACAATTCATATTAAGCTCAAAAACAGTGGGGTCAAAATTAAAAGTAAAGACCTCTTCTATCCCACTTTTAGCTATAGCAAAACAAAATGATTCGTCACTCTTAAAAGGTATAGGACACATTATAGCAATCCTATTTTGAGTAGCATTATAAGTTATAACATCAAGTAATGTAGGACCATCATCAAGAGCATTATCATAAGATTTATCCAAGTAGCATAGATTATCACACATAATAGTAGCAATATCATTCACACAAGTTCCATTCATAGTAGTATCAAGGTCAAAAGTATAGAAAGTATCAATTTCATCAAATAATGTATGAGTTAAAGGGTAACTATCATTGGGAGGTTGACATGGGTTCCATTCTTCCTCCTGTTGATCATCACTCTCCTCCTCTTTTTCACCCAATGAGCTTCCAGATTCAGCATTTTCTTCTTCCATAGGCTCCTGCAACGCATCAGTTACTTCCTTAGGTTGAGAGAATTTATTAAGATATTCCATTATGTAGTAATTACAATCCTTATAATTATCAAAGAAATATTCAAGTATAGCATAAATCTCATATTTATAAGGTGCATCATCAATAATTTCAAGCAAATAGGCAATTTCGAATGCACCCTTCCAAGCAATAAATTCTTCAATTTGTTCCACATCATATAATTCATAATTTCCCTTAACATCAGAAGATATGGTAACATTATCATTATAATCACATTGAAAAGGGGGGGTGTTTATACCTCCTACAGCAGCAAGATTTATCAAAGCAATAGGCAACATTATAGGTGCAGCAAAAGTTTTTAGCATAGTCATGCAATTTATTAATTTGCTCCCATAAGTGTATCCCTTTTTGTGACAAGCGGTGTTCCTTATAATGTTTTTGTTGTTAATCCATGAACCCACCTTGCATAAAAGATCTAGTTTCAAAGACATCAAACATTGATAGAAAGCATGATAAAGCAAAAAAAAATAGCAAGTGAATGCTTCACTTGAAAATACTTGAGTTGCCCTTTTATGCCATAAAGTAAACTACTTTTTTTTGATATAGAGAAGAAAAACAAGACAAAAATAAAAACAAGACAATAAACAAAATAAAGAGGTTGAGAGTGAGAGACTCCCCTTGCCAGAAGACTTCTTCCTCCCTGGCAACGGCGCTAGAAAAATCCTTGATGCACTTTGTTGGGAACCCCAAGAGGAGGGTATGATGACCACAGCGGTAGGAGTTTTCCCCTTAGTTAAGAACCAAGGTTATCAATCCAGTAGGAGAAAGAGGACCTTCGGAAGGTTGATGCCACTGACGGTCGTGTTGGCGCTTCACCGGTGTCAGCAACAACGTGGAACCTGCACACAACACAACCAAAATACTTTGCCCCAACGGTACGGTGAGGTTGTCAATCACACCGGTCTTGCTGAAAACAAAGATTCGACGTCTAGTGTGGAAAACAGTGTCTGCTTGCAATAAGTAAAGAGAGCAGGAAATTGTTGTGGTTTGTTTAACAGTGTGGAAAATGGACTGGGGTTCATAGTTTCACTAGTGGTGTCTCTCCATAAAATATAGCATGCTGGGTGAACAAATTACAGCTGGGAAATTTACAAATAAAGGTTGCACCGTAGTGCACAATATTACATGAAGATTACTATGATATTTAGTGTCAGCATTTCAACAAGATACAGAGACCGACATCCATCTGCATCTATGACTAATAATCCACCCTCAGGTTATCATCCGAACCCCCTTAGGTATTAAGTTGCAAGCAACAAAAAATTGCATTGAACAAAGTGTGTAATGTAAGCAATGATTATGCACGCGGGCACTCTCACCGATGTTTTCTCCCTAATGGCAACAACATATCCTCCCCCTTCACGTTTCTGTCACTCGAGCAAGGCGAAAAGGAGGCATGAACCCACTATCGATCATAAATACTCCCTCTTGGAGTCACTAGCAACTACTTGGCCAGAGTAACCACTAGCAACGGAAAGCATGCAAGTTCACAAATAGCATAAGCAAATAAAGACTATAATCAACTTGGCATAAGTTCAATATTCATCGGATCCAAGCAAACACAGCATATAGAATTACATAAGATCAATCTCGATCATGATAGACAGCTCACGAGATCTAAACATGGAGGCATATGAGGAGAAGACAACCATCTAGCTATATCTACGAACCCGTAGTCCAAGGATGAACTACTCACGCATCACTCCGGAGGCAGGCATGGTGATGTAGAAGCCTCCGGTGATGATCTCCTCTCCGGCAGGGTGCGGAACTTTTCAGAGATTTTTGATTGGGTCTTTATGGTTTTCCATCCGGGGGGCTTAAATAGGCGAAAGCGCAAAGGCGGTGGAGCTCCAGGGGCCCCACACCTATAGGCGGCGCGGCCAGGGGGACCCGCGCCACCCTATGGTGTGGCCCCTGTTGCCCCTCTTCGACTCCTCTTCGGTCTTCTGGATGCTTCCGGGGGAATAGGAACTTCGGGCTTTGTGGGGTCCAATTCCGAAAATGTTTGCAGAACAACTTTTCTGAAACAAAAAACAGCAGAAAACAGGGAACTGACACTTGGCATCTTGTAAATAGGTTAGTCCCGGAAAACGTATAAAAATGCTATAAATAAGGGAGAAAACAAGTAGCAATTGGCAAAATATGATCATGGAGCATCAGAAATTATAGATACGTTGGAGACGTATCACATGCGTCCATGTATTTTTTTTTCTTCTTATCCTTTTCTCTCTCCTGACGTACACGTCTTCTTTAGTTCCTGTCTCTTTCTTCTTGTGTTGTTCCCACGGAACTCCTTCTGGATGGTGTAGCCGGCCAAGCTGGGGAAGACGGCCACGGCCAGCCGGTAGCCGACCAGAGTGGGAGCCGGAACCGGAGCGGAGCGGCGAGTGAGTCAGTCGGCCGAGGCGAGGCCAGAAACGCGGGCGGGAGCAGCCGGCAGAGCCAAGGTAGCCGACTAGGGGACAACGCGGACGGCGCAGCCGGACGCGGGCGCACCTCCGCGGCAGTCGGGCTGGGGACGACGCAGACGGAGCAGCCGAACGCGGGCGCATGGAGCAGCAGCCGACAGCCGGACCTGGGCGCACCCCCGCAGCATCCGACCAGGAGACGACGCAGACGGAGCAGCCGGACATGGGCGCATCTTCGCAGCAGCCGGGCCGGGGACGACGCGGACGGAGCAGTTGGGGCGCGGGTGCACCTTCGCAGCAGCCGGGCCGGGGACGACATGGACTAAGCAGTCGGGGTCGGAGGAGCCGGCCGGTCGAGGCAGCGCAGCCGTCCACGGCCAGCCGGGCGTGGATGGCGGAGGTCGCAGACAGAGAGAGTCGGAGATGGCCCGACAGGTGGACGAGGCGTGTGGGGCGCGGGCGAGGCAGACGGAGTGGTCGGGCGCGGCAGGCGGAGGAGAGCTCGGGCGCGCGTGTAGCCGGAGGCGAGCGGGCGCCGGTCCAGGAGTGCGCGGACATGTGCGCAGCCGGAGGCGGAGGTCGCGCGGGCGCCTGAGGTACAGTGGCGCGGCGGAGGCTGGCACGCGTGCACGGCCGAGGCGGGAGCCGGCCAGCTGGGCGGAGGCCGAGCCGGGCCGTCTTGGACACGCGTAGGCGAGCATGGGCGCAGGAAAGGCCAACGCAGGGAACGCCGGACGCGGATGAACCCGAGTGGAGGAGAGGCCAGCGCAAGGGCGGCGACATACACGAGGACACAGGCGCACGGGCACGGCCGCAACGGCAGCCTTGAGCGGCCAGCCGGACGAACTCGTGAGCGTGAACGGAGACGAACAGAGGCGTGGGCGTAGCTCGGAGTAGACGACGCGATTGCGAGCGCAGGGGCCAAGGCGACGCCCAGCCCCTGGGCGTCTCCGGGAGAGACGGCGGCGCGGGCGAGCACGCGCGGGTGCAGGAGCCGAGGCAACGCCCAGCCCCCAGGCGTCTCTGGGAGAGACGACGGCGCAGACGAGCGCGCGCGAGCGCAGGAGCCGAGGCGCCACCTAGCCCTCGGGCATCTCCGGGAGAGACGGCGGAGACGATGACGATGACGAGGGGTCGTGGACGAGCGCACGCGGGCGCAACTCGGCAAAGACAGTGTAGACGCGGACACAGCGCCGAGCCCCCAGGCGTCTCCGGGAGAGACAAATGGCGGCGGCGAAGAAAATATGGTCGCGCCGGAACGGAACTCCGATCGCCGCTAGGGCCCCACGATGGGCGCCACTGTCGTGGGATGGTACACGGGAGATGACAAGTGGATGGCTTATCGAATGGTTTCGGCTGTGCGGCGACGGCGTTTCGGCGAGATTGTGCACGAGCACGGCAGACGCGAGGCATATCCAGGTTCGGGGCCCTCGTGAGGAGGTAAAACACCTACTCCTGCATATGTGGTGTATACGGTGGAATATAGCTGGTGTTACATGGTTGCTCCTAGAGCTGTATTTGCTATCTGCAAGAGTTGAGCTACGTGAGAGTGAGATGCAAGAGCCTAGATCCAAGTGAGACTACATACGTGAGTGCCATGAGGCTTATGGCCTGCCCCTCTCCCTAGAGAAGGCACCCTTGTGCCCCTTTTATATTGGTGCCAAGGGGTTCCTTCATGGCTAAAGCACCTTGGGGTGGTCCACAAGGTACATGTGGGCACTATTCGGAGTACATGTGAACAATGCTCTCGAGTACAGTTGACTGCATCATGTACTACGCGCGGTACGGTGCGTGGTATGGCGGTCTTGTCGTGTTGTGTCCGATGGGACGCGGTAGTGGACTTCGCGAGGCAGGCGATCCGGCTGGCAGACGGCCAGCCGACCCGAGGAGCAGTCGATCGCACACATGGGGCAGCCGGCCAGCCGCCTGGCCTAGCAGTCGGCCAACTGATTGATCTTCGTCTTCTTTCGTAGAGTCCCGGGCTTTGGTATACCGGGGTCATCCCCCCCGACATCATCCCTCTAGGGTTCTTCCTACTCGGCTTTATATAGAGAGTCGGGCTAGGTCTTACAAAGTGATGCCTGCCATCTATTCTCTAACCTAACTATAGGTGGACATGATTATCCGGATTTTTCTCCAAGTCGGAATCTTCCATGTTTCTGTCTTCCGGACGCCAAGTTACCGCCTTGTGCTTCGGCCTGCTAGGCCGCCTTATAAGGCTTATCCTTATAACCACGCGGGCCACCCTAACATTCCGGCTTTTGGGCTATGCCGAGAGATACCCTATTCGGCATAATCTCATTAGTATCCCCCGGAGAGGTTTAAGCTCCATGTCGGCTTCTGGTTTTTGGCTAAACTCGAGACGAAATGAGATCTTGATACTCAAGTAGTTCGTCTCTTTCGGCGAAGTAGCCTCCTTAGCCAATAAGTCGAAAAACTCTTCCTTCGCCTATTGCAAGAGAATCTTTCTTCCCGACAAGACGTGACATGTTATAGACATATCATCAAGCAATCTCCCACGTGGAACCTGCAGTCAGAACCAGACACGAAACCACACGTTAGGAAATGGCTCAGTGTGCTTTTCCAGCGCGTAAATCGAGGGGTCGTGGTGGTACATATGCTGCAACGATTACTCTGGAACTAGTGGCGCATACCCGGAACGTCTCCAACGGGCGGCGCGAGTCATTAGGCATGGGTATAAAGTAGGAGTTACTATCTCCGTTCACCGCACCCATTCCTTCCTTCGCAGCTCCGCCGACACCCGAAACCCTAGTTTGGGAGACAGAAATTCCTATTCTGGCACCCCGCCGGGACGGGGATTGGAGGGAGATCGTCAGCATCGTCATCGCCATCACCTCTCCATCAACCCTCCATGATTCCCCTTCGATGCGTGAATAATTCTCTGTTGTAGATAGAGGGGGTGGTAGGGATTGGATGAGATTAGTCATGTAATATACCACGAGATTGTTAGGGCTTGATTCCTAGTATCCACTATTGTTGTTTATTGTCGTTATTGCAACTTGGAGTGCTTAATGCTTGTCAGTTATGGCCCCAGTGCCATGATTTCATATCTGAACATGTTATATTTTCACGAGTATAATTGGTGTTTCAGATCATATCTACTAGTTTTATACACTTATTATTGTCCGGAACCCGAGACTCCAAGGTCACATGGTTGGGATATCGGAGGGGATGGACTCTAGTTCGAGGAATACATGTTTCCACTATATGTTAATGCTTTGCTATGGTGCTTGGTAGATCACGTACCTTAATTACCATTAGTTCCTTTTTGGCCCCGCGGCAACGGGATGGTAGGACAAAAGATGTCGTGCAAGTTCTTATTGCAAGCACGTACGACAGTTCTCGGGAAACATGCCTATGATAATTTGTGACAACACCCATACATACATCCCTATGCCTACGATGTTTTTAGCACTGCTTCTCAACCCATTTACATTCGTTGTTACTATTGTTACTACTGTTGTACTGCTACTTTTACTATTAAACCACTACTACCATTATATCACGGTTACTACTAATAAATTGTGCGAAGAAATATACTTTTCAGGTGCAGCTGAATTGACAACTCAGTTGTTAAGTGTTATAAACATTCTTTGGCTCCCCTTGTGTCGAATCAATAAATTGGGCTATATGTACCCTCGAAGACTATTGCGATCCCCTAGACTTGTGGGTCATCATCGACATCCATCTCTGCATTCTCCTCTTCCCTGGCCCTTTCCTCTTCCTAGGCCATTTCCTCCTCGTCGGCGGTGTAATCGGGTGGGAGCTCTGAATCGAAAGAATCTCCATTGATGCATATCGAGGCATCATCCAAAATGTGCTCGTAGGACGCATGATCGGGGTAGCTACATAAACATCATCGGTGAGCACATTGGTCGAATTCTGCAACATCCGGAGAAAAGGGGGAGAAATTCACCTTGGAGGTGTGTCGTCGAACATGTTGTGGGCGGTCGCGGCGGAGACATGATGCAGAGTCCATCCTCGCCCGGTCGTGGACTTCCTCTTCTTCGGACCGGTGGCTTGTAATTTCCCCCGACTGGTTCCAGGTGCTGCAGCTGCACCCGCCACCGTGGCGGTGTAGCCGTACGCGAGAGGGAGGTTTCAGTCGGCCAAGTGATGGGACGCGTCTCTGACTCCGGTGACGATGCGTGGGGTCGGCTGGACGCCATGGTTGGCTGTCTGCCGCTTCCTCTTCTGGTCAGCAGCAGAAGGCGCAGTTGGCCTGGGAGTAGCGCTGATGGGGAAGGCGAGGTTGCGGGCGGTAGGACGAGGTGCTAGTCGAGGGGGGACGAACCCGCTGGGCGGGAGCTGGCTAGGATCCGTGGAGGCAAATCGGGGACACAAAGAGGTGGGAGGAAGCCTCGACGGGAAGATCATCGGCGGGTGGAGAGATTCGGGCGGGAGGCGCAAGCTAAAGTTTCCACTCCCGCTCTTTCGCGCCAAGGGATGGGGGAAACACGAAAGTCGACCTCCAATTCCGCACATATGGTGAAATCGGGGGAGATATCGTGGTCCCTCAAATTTTTTTCAGGGATGTGCCATTTTATGGGATCTGGAAAAGCCAAATATAAGGTCCCCTAGAACCACTATTCAAGGACACCTCTGATATGCATACATTCACAATCCCAGATCACACCAGTCGTGAACAACATATCAAGTTGGCATTCAGGTACAATATCCATTACACGATTACATAAAAGACTTACAAAAGGGACATGGTCACATGACAAAGTCTACACAACTGCCACGTAGGGCAAACACACAACACACACAGCGGAAGACTAAAACACACAAACCTATAGGCTGCTGACCGGGAGACGATCCTAGTTCGCAAGGCCATCAATGCAGTACTCCTCCTCGTAGATCTCCTCTTGAGGCTCCTACTCGAAGTCTGGCAAGTAAATACCAGGGACGGAACCAATATGAGTACGTTTGAATGTACTCAGCAAGACACCCATCATGTAGCTTACAATAATGCAAGTATGCTTATATGGTGGAATAGGTAGGCTATACAAAGGGTTCACTGCCATGATATATGAAGGATATATCATAGGTGGTTTTAAAAAAAAAACGTTGTATCTTCGTTGAAGAAGATACTTCAAAAGAAAATAATATAGTTTTCTTTCTCTTGTAGATATTGCATGTCCAAGAGTTTTTGTAAAACTTTGTTTTAGAAAAGAATGTTTTTGTTTTCAAAACTTCTTGTAAAAAAACTCCAGCTTTCTTCAACAGTACCTCCACGATACAAAGTTCCTTCTTACAGTACTTCTCAAGTTCAGCTCCATTTTTTTAAACTCCCTTTTGAAACCATTGACACGATGCTAACTACATGGCCATTCAACTGTCCATATTCGAGGACGCGTCTATTCAGAATAGTTTGACTCTACAGAGGTGTACACATTTCACAAGGTTCACTACATCCGCCGTGAACAACCACGGACTGTAACAACATTATGTGAACATCAGACAACTGATCCTAACCATCCACTTGTTCAAGCTTGAATATGCCTATCTCTTCAGTTGGGTGTAATCTCCCCGGCACCAGGTCTCACCCTGCCACGGCAGGAGAGCCAACTGTTACGACCGAAGGAGATATTAATCCCACACTTTTTATGTCCCGTATACCCCTTCTGGCGACAATCGGTTCGAGGGCACGACGACCCTTATAGAAAATTGAGATAGAACACACAGTAACAAAAACAAGCTTCAAATTAAGTCCTATGCCCATGTTGGGGTAGAGTGGCAGTACGGTAAAGGTTGTCCGGCAAAGACTAGGTTATGTGTCATTTTTGTAAAACACCTTTTTCCCAAAAATGACCACTTCAACATTCCTCCGGTGGATAAAGCTTCGCCTTTCCACCGGGTTTTGCATAAAATCCTTTGTTTTGCAAAAACCATGTTTTTTTCGGGTGTCCACTTAGGGACTATAATTTTTTGTGGTAATAAATACTATCTGGTGGCTATGGGCTTGGTAACACCAAGTATTAACTACTGGCATAATAATACTATATATAATATTAATAGTAGTAATAGTCACTCAAAAATAGTTTTTGGTAATCAAAGTTTTGTAAAACTTTCAGAAGTAAAACATGCATGATAGATAATGATAAGTGTAGTAGCAAGCATCAGGATGGCCTACCTTAAAACTCTTTGTGTCCCTGGCCTTGAAATAGCTTGAACTTGACACACAGCTCTACAACTTCTTCTTCTTCTACGTTTTCTAACGCCGTAAAAGAATAAAAAAACACTCGTAACCAAAAAGGCAATCAACTAAACAAAGCAACACATACATCAAGCAAACTTATACTAGCACAATCACTCAAAAATTCTAACGAAAAAACTACCTCGCAAACACTCACGGCACAAAAGCTATGGCTAGAAATACATATGGTTGGGAAACCATATTCCACGTCCTAAATATAATAGGTGGAGTGGGTGTACCACTCTCATACCAAGACATTTAAGAAGCTAAAAATTATCTTGTGGCCACAAGGGTGAGGTTACTAAAGTAATAACAATCAATCAAAGCAATACCCATGGCAGTGGGTATTGACAACAACACAAGCAAGCATCACCAAAATAGTTTACCACTAACTCAAACCATAGATAACAAGGTACTACTAAACACAACCATACTACTAGTACAACACTCATGCAAACAAAAATCAATCACACAATCCCAAACAACACAACAAACCATAGATGAACAAGCTAATTACTTGCTATGCTCATATCTATACCAAGGCTAAGGAAACACTCAATCATAAATGTAAGCAAACAAACCAGTGGCTCAATAAAATGTAAATATTCATAATACACACTCTAAAACACAATAATCACAAGAGATAAAATATCTAGAAAACAGAATAATAACAAGGGACCACTAATAGCATACTCATAGGAAAGACTACTACACAAGCATGCTATAAGGAATAAAGTATTCCACACTTAAATAACAACTAGCAACTCAAATAGTCAAGTAATAATAAAAGAAGTGAAAACATGCTAAACATGCTAGGATAAACATACACTCATAAAATAGAAAGACAACAATACTATAGCAACTCATAATATCTAGTGGTGACACTAATTCAATACTAGAGAAGCAGACAACACTACAAGGATGCATATCCCTAAGCAAGCAATACATTATTATAAATACCTACTAACAGCACATACACCTTACACATGCTAGTAATAAATACACTAAAATAATTCTACGAAAACCACTACTTAGCAAAAATCAACCAAGACTAGTAAAACATGCTTTTCTAATCAACCCATGAAAAACAACAAAGTGACATGCTATGCAACCAGTAGCTATGCACTCAACACAAGCTCAACTAAACACTTTCTAAAATCCAAACACTCAAGGAATCCTATCCACACATAATTTACTCACATTAGGGAAAATATTCTATTTGCAAACAACACTCAAAATGATCAAAACAATAGTCAAACACTTCTTAACATGATATTCCCAAGGGAACATTATGTCAACAAATGCACCACAACTAAACATACTAGGAGTCACAAAGCATTACTATCACTCCAACCAAAACAAGTAGAGAAAACATCTATTTTCCTTGGTGGAAAATACTAGACACACCTATAAAAATATATGCTACAAGCAAACAAGTGTATGGTAGGGAATTTGCATTCCCAACCAAAAATGAAATGGGACCCGTGGGTTATGGGACCACTAATATACCAAGCCATTAATAGGTTACAAAACCTCTGGTCACACTTGAGAACAATAATCATCTACCAAAACAATCATCACACACTACTCATACTAGTGAAAACAATATAGTGATAACAAACAAACAAATGCTACACATGCTTTTCTATAAAATAAAGTGCAATCTAAAAGAGATGATAACATCACAATATCAGTACCAAAATGGTTCTGGACTCAACACAACCACATCAAAAACCTAGGTAACATACATAACAAAAGTATCTCACACAATCTATTCCAAAAAAGTACTAGAAAACAAATAAAGGCTATTTCTATTTGTATTTGACTTCCAATCAAGCACACACTTCCTAAGGTATTTTTAATGCAAGAAAAGAACTTAGTAACATAGAGTAACTCATCTACTCATGCTAGGAAACAAGTTTTCTATCAACCAAACATTTATTCAAAAACAAACACACAAGATTTATTAAAAACATAAAAGGTGATGTAACTAGAAATGCACACCAAAAATAATCTAGAGATCAAAAAATTTAATCCGAGCTAGGATTACATATATCTACTCACGCACAAACTCATCCAATTGGATTCACATAAAAATTCATTTTTAAACTCCCTCTAAAAATCCTAGAAAAGCCCACATACCTTTTACCAAAATGGATGGCATTTCCATTTGGTAACTCTACTTGAAACAAGGTCACGTCCTATTGATAGATCTATCCAAGAGCTACTCAAAACAGTTTGATTTGCAAGAGTTGAATACAGGTCCAAAAATTTATGCCCAAAATGGCCTAACAGATAGTCTGTGGTATTTAAATTACCATTGCAAAAATAAACAAGCAAACATGGATCTACCACTTGGAGATGTTCAGGAAAAAGCTAAGCTACTTGCACAAGTTTTTGTAGAATTTAATTTCCAGAAAATCTATTTTTAACAAGCCTAAAGTAAACCACTAGTTTCTGCCAAATTTTAAAGGAAAAGAAACACACACGGGGGTGGGCTGGATTTCCTTCCGCGCGGCCCAACTAGACGCACGGCGCGGACCAGCATGGAAACGCGCACTTGCATTGCGCGGGAAAGTGTCTGGTTCAACGTGCGCCGTCGATCTCGCGATCGACGGGCCACGACGTTTCTTCCTCCTCCCTCACTCTCTCTCACACACTTCGGTCACGACAGAGAAGCGGGCGGCGCTCGGTAGCTCACCGTGGGGCGACAGGATCGATGGCACGATGTTCAGGGTGGCGTAGAGGCTCGGGGAAACCGAGGGGCGGGGAGATTGACGATTGGCGCTGCTCCAATTGGCGGCAGCAAGCGGTATGGCTGTGGCGGCGACGGAGACGGCGAGAGTAGTTGTCGAGACATCGTAGTAGGGTTCGTAGACGGGGGTGCCATGAGCCTACGGGTAGAGACGTGGGGGGAACGTGGTAGTATGACAACCAGGGACACCAAAGTTTACACAGGTTCGGTACATCGCAACTAGGCGACATTCCTACTCCTGCAATCTCACTAAATCTGGGTTGAAGCCTGACATATGCAGAGTACAATATGAGTTTGGGTTTACTAACTCGACGAGGATCAACTTCTCGGCGAATTGGCTTCTAACTAATTGTCTGTGTTCTTCTCTCCCGTTCGGCTTTATATAGATAGCCGGGTTAGGGCTTACAAAAAGGAAACCTAGAAGACTGCGGCAAGCTTCTAACTTGGAAGGCAAGAATCCGCCTTCTACTCCAAGCCGCACCACGTGGGCCATGGTCCGGGTTCTTCTAGAATCCGGCTTCTGCGCGTAAGCTTACTGGGCCGCCTAATGGACTGTGATCCATTACCAATCAGGTCACCCTGGTAATCCGGCTCTTTAGGACAATGCCGGACATACCCCTAATCGGTATATATCCGACAGTAGCCCCCAAGAAGGATTGAGACTTCAATTCGCCGTCTTTCGTCAATTTGAATTATTTCCGAGAAATGTTGGCTCTTCGTCTCGATTCTTCTTTTCCTTAAATCATGCATTAACGCGAAACTCGGATTTCAGGAAAAAATCCGGCTTTCTCTTCCACGAGTCTTTGTGGAGAAGGAACTTCCTACGTCAGCGATAAAAGCATGCTGACGTCAGGGACGTTTGGATTCCAAATGTGAAACCCTGAAGCGTATTTCTGACAGATTCTCACGGGAAGTGAGGAGATGGCCATAATCACCCGCCACCTCATTTCCCGGATTGTCCGGCGAGTGACACGCGTTGATGATCTAACGGTCCAAAGAGCCGTTGAAGCGCATCTCAAAGATTTTCCGGCTATAAATAGCCTCCATCGGGCCCTCCGGCGATTCTTCTGCTCTCACTTCACCTCCCAGCTCCGAAGCACCATAGCCCCCGAGCCAAGGTTCCTCTAGCGAGAGAAGAGCTCGTGCACGCACAGCACCCTTTCCGGAACTTCTCCGTCGGAAGCTCAAGACCCTCACTGCGCCGCCCGCAAATGGACGCTAGGGACTCACCGCGCGCCGCAGGAGAGCACTCGGTCTTCGTCGGCATCGACGAGATCATTAACAATATCGACCCGCAGCTCGATTCTCCAAGCCGCGCCGCCGCCAGCGCACCGGAGAAAACTTCCGGCGACCAGGCCCGCGAGGATCCTCCTCTCACGGCCGAGAACCTGGCCGCCTCTTCCTCTGCGCCGTCTCCGCCACTCGTCCCCGAAACGGCGGAAGAGAAAATCCTCCTCGTCGGGGAGGATCTCGCCGCTGCGGCCGCCGCCACTGGAGCCGAAGGCGAGGGCGAGATGTCCAGCAATTGGAGCCGGTGCAACTTGGCCCCTGCCCTTCTTCCGACAATGGAGAAGGAGGGGCTGATTGTGAAGGTGAAATGGCGGCATGAAGAAGACGAGTCTGAGCCCTTGCCCAATGCCGGGGAAAGGGTTCTCCTGACCTTGCACATTTTTCGAGGTATGGGAATTCCGTCTTCCGCCTTCTTTCTTCAAATCCTCAACCACTACAATATCCAACCCCAGAATCTGCCTCCTGATGGCTAGGTTGAGACTCCAAGTGCAGAGTGTGTAGCTAGTGGCAAGCCTTCTTCCCCACGAGGGTTTATATCGAACTCTTGGGGAGCCAGTATTTCAGCAGTTGTCTTCCAAGCTTCCTCCAGGATCCTGCAAGCAAGTAGAGAATTTTGTGCCCTCAACGTCACCAAGTGGTTGTCAAGCACAAGGTGTAAGACTTCTAAATTGCAATGCAAAACTGAAAGTAAATGTGCAATAATTAAATCTACTACTAAATGCAAATGAGAAAATAAATATGCAATGGATTGTTTTTTTATTTTTGTGATGCAAGTGGTGATGGAGATAATGTAAATTCGAATTGGAGATGCAAGTAAAGTAAAGTGCAAGTAAAGTAAATTGCAGCAAAGTAACTATAGTGTTTTCTTATATTTAAAATAGGACCGGGGTTCATGGTTTCACACTTGCATTCTCTCAAATAAAGTAGACGGTGAGCATAAAGAGTTACATGTGAGATTACAATAACATGTTTAACATTGAGTACTTTCATATGGGCATCATGTCCTAGCATAGAGATCTCTACGGTCATATTGATCCCTCTTATACTCCACCAAGATGCGAAATAAATCATAACACCTCGATAATTAAAGAAAAACCAGAGTATAGCTTTAAGCAATGTGAAATGAAGTTGAAGTAAGAACTTGCTAGATCTAGTCATGGAGATTGATTAGTGTCACTTCAAATCCCCGGTAACAAGGTACTCCTTTTTATCCCTAGTGAGGTAACTAAGAAAGGTTTAACAAAACCTACGTGGATCGCTGAACTTCTGTCACTATCACAGCACTAGCCACCCCCCGTTACTCCAACTAATGCACCCATCACCCCACACACGCTCTCAAGAACTAGGTTGATCAAAGCTAGCAAATAAGAACGGGGTACATAAGATACATCTACTCAAATAACTCAAGAGAAACAATTGCAATCCCAGATTCAATAACTCATAGAAAAGATCCACCACATAGGAATTACAATGGTGCCCGTAATCATGTGAGGCAGCTCATACGGATCTAATTAGTGAAGCACATAGAGAGAGAGACAAGTGCTACTTCCACAAACCCATAGCCCTGGGGTGGAATACTCCCTCTTCATGGAGATGTCAATGGAGATGACGTTGGAGGGGTAGGAGATCACACCGGCGGCGCCCCGCCGGAGTTTTCCCCCCTCCAATCTGGAACTCCAGGTCTCTGTTTCGGTGTTTCGGCGGCGCTCTTCTCCGTGAGGGTACGGGGGAACCTTTTTATAGTCGGTTTTAGGTCAAGACGGAGTCGGTAAGTCGAAGATGGAAGGAATTGGGGCCACAGGGGCCAAAAGGGGGACTCTCACGTGGCCAAGGAATCTGGCCGCATGGAGGGTCCTATTTTGGGCCTCCTTGCCCAATTCTTGTGGATCCTTCGCCCGCAAGTCTTCTCCTTCCAAGAAAATGACCCCCGCAGATTTTCAGGTGATTTCGCGGAAGTGTGCCCCCTGAAACGTCAAAAATATAGAAAACGGGGTTTCTGACAGGCAGTGTTAATTCCATAAAAGTTGGGGGACTTTGTAATTTAACCCCAAAATACTATAAAACATTGAATTATACCCTTATATGATGCAATATGTAATAGAAAACCATGTGCAAATATGCAAAATTCATCTATGCATTTTACATGCATCAACATCCCCAAGCTTAACCCATGCTCATCCTCGAGTATGAAGGTGATAAAACTAAGATGGGTTTTGCATATTGAAACAATCATGGGATATCAAGGAGGATAATTCATGCTACATATAATCAAATGATTAATACTAGAAATGAGTAGCAATATACAATTCATGTTGTAAGAAATATCAAATATGCAAGCAAAACTGCTTCATGAAAGTTCACAAAGTGTATAATGAAATAAAAGCACTATGGACCAAATGCATACACAAAATGAAAAATAAAATCCTATATTGGTCAAAGAATAGCATAATGGAGAATAGAAAATATGGTGGACACTTTGGAGAAAACTGAGTAGAGGTAAAACATGATCAAGTCTTATTTAGCCTCTAAATTATTCAACTAAAATTACTAATTGAAATGTGGTATCCATTGATCTAGGACTCTCATTGCCCCTTTATCACTAGCATCTTAAAATTGTGAGTATTGAAGTAATGAGAATGACAAGGTGGTTGAAAGCCTCATGCCCCGTGAGTGTGAAAACCTACTCCATGATTACTCAACTTAAGATTCCTAATAAGCTTTGCAGTATCATAATAAGTATTAATGACATCATATAGAACCGCAAAGAGGTACCTCTTGCCCCATGACATAGAAACAAGCCCATGTTACAATGACAAGATGAACAAACGGAGTAGACTCATCATTCTTTTTATTTTCATTCACTATTATGCATAGCTTCTTATTTTATTATAGGATGTGTTGTAGAGTCACTCAAGCTGTAAGTAAATTTCCACCATGATAAAGCATGGCTTGGGTTAGCGGCCCAATGCGTTTCTCTAGTCATATAGATACTTACTCATCAAAACTTACTATTCCTCTATTTCATTTCGGCATGGAAGGAGTCCAAAAACAAAAGTACATGATATCAACCAAATGTAATTTTTTTGTTCAATGTTGAAAGCTTTCCGGTGATACACGTTTATAACTAGCTCCCAAACACACACTTGTCAAACGCAAAACTTGTGGCTCCCATTATTGGGTCATGTTTATTAGATGCATAAAAAGTAAAGTGTGCCTTCAAAAGTTCGTGAGAGTCCTATCCCAAGTTCAACCCATGACAATTAATAAAGTGAATATCTTAATTTAGAACATAAATAACACAATAACATGGTGAACATACTCGGAATAGCAATGAAGCTAATGGGAAGATATGGTGGACTCACTGGAAATACTTGGCTAAGGAGTGTTGGAAACAAGTTTTTACTTGTTGGAATTTTTAAATTTTTGGGCTAGCAAGAGGGAGATAGTTGACCAGATACTATGCATGAATATGTCCATAGAACTACTCGTTTCATGACAAACTAAATAAACCAGCAATTAACATCAAGGACATGAATAAGAGATAGCTCAAGACAACATTATTGCAAATTTCTACACATAAAAAGCCTATAAATCATGCAAACATATGTAGCTCTTCAAATCAACCATGGCATCCATATTCCAAGTCATAATACTAGCATCCAATACATTCCAACCCCAAACTCCAGTAGCGCAATCTCATATAAAATGATGGTGGTCTTATAAAAATAAAATAAAAAAAAACTAGACGCTTCAAGTCTCTACGATAAATGCTTTGCTTAGAAAAACAGAAAGTAGACGTGTGCTAACCAAAAGAGTGTAGCTCCAGTGGGGTGTTCATCACATCCCCAAGCTTATGGCTTTCACAATTCTTGGATGTCTTGAGGCGCAGCTCCTCTATTCCCTGTGGAAAAAACTTCACAAAACATGTTTCTCCCATTCTTTTTCTGTGGGGTGAGATTAGCAAAGACAAACAAATCACATGCTTGCTGTGAAAAATTCCAAATAAAATGCTCCAGTAGATAGAAAATAAGGTTCATTATGTTGTATGTTCACTCTCTTGCTTGAAAGAATCATGGAAATTCGATTCCCAAGCCCAAAGAGTGCATAGAACAAAAGAAGGCAGAATCTGTCCAGAAAAGCAGCAGCAGCAAAACGAACGTTTTTCCCTAATCTAGACTCGTCAAAAAATTAAGCCAATTTTTGTGCTTACAGAGGACGAAAAGTTGCAGAACATACTAAAAAAATAGCTCAATACTACATAGCAATAAAAAACGTAAAATCATACGATGAGCAGACTCGTGCTGAAACAGAAATTTCATGCACTAGGATAGCAACTTATAAGTCCAAATGGGTTTGACTTGACTCTTTATTGAAAACTCCAGAATTAAAAAAAAAACTATTCTATTGAGAAAGCAAGAGGACACTATGAAAATCCAAACAAAAACAACCGGGTTGCCTCCCGTAAAGCGCTTTCTTTATAGCCATATAGCTAGGCTTTACTTACTTGATAATCAAGAGGGATAAAGCTCATGAGGGAGCTTGTTCTTCAGCGTGCCCCTCTTCCTTGGGAAGTTATCCATGCTTTTCTTGTGAGGGAACTGAAACTTGACATTCCCTTCCTTGGAGTCTATGATTGCACCTGTAGTACGAAGAAAAGGTCTACCCAAAATAATAGGACTAGGGGATTTATCCCCCATATCCATAATAATGAAATCAACGGGTACGAAAGTCATGTGCAATTCAATCATAACATCTTTTACTTTTCCTACAGAATGTTTAGTAGAGTTATCAGCAAGGACAAATTCACTTGCTCACTTTTCTAAATTTTCTAGTTCTAGCAATTCATATAACTCTTTAGAGAGTACCGATACACTAGAACCTAGATCTAACATAGCATGGTGAATTTATTTTCCAATTGAAACTAGCACCTTGGGGATCCATGCATCCCCAAGCTTAGGAGGTATCATGGCCTCATTCTTGTACCTAGCAATTTTTTCTTGCAAGACATGATTAGCAATATAAGATCCAAAGCCAGGTTGATTAACATTTATAGTGGGATCACTAGCAAATTTTTGTAGAGTAGCAATAAGTTCTTGCAAGCTAATTTTTTCTAAATCAAGCAATGGATCCTTAATTTCAGTAAGCATCATAATTTCCTCTACTTTACTCTCTAATTTAGCTAGCATGCTTGATTCATGAGGACTAATTTCATCTTTGCTAGAAAGATAAGACATATATGGAAGTAAATATTCAGGGTACTTCACTATTTCATTCAAAGTTTCTTCTAAGCTAGTAGGGACATGCTCACTTGTATTCTCAGCAATATGATCAATATTTTCAATAATAGGAGCAGCAATAGTAATAGAATTCATTCCTACACTAGGTTGTGCTTGTGGCTTTCCTGCTGACATGCTTAATAGAGTTGCTTGATTATCAGCTAATTTTGACAATGCTTTATCTAAATTCGAAGATTGAAGTTGCAATCCTTTAATATCACTACTAATGGATGCAATAGACTTATTTAACTCATGTATCATAGCATTGTGACTAGAAACTTGTTCCATAAGCAATTTATTAGATTCAGAAATTTCACTAGAAGGCTTCCACTTATTTTCATTAGCATTAGGATATGGAACAAAAGGTTTATTTGGCACATAAGGAGGTTTACTATATGAATTGTAAGCATTACCAAAACCATTGCTACCATAATTCCTAACAAAATTAACATCCACACTTTCATAATTACTACCAACTAGCTCCTGCAAAGGCACATTCTCCATATTTTGTTTATTGATAAAAGCAAGAATAGTGTCCATTTTAGAAGACAAATCATTGGTTTCTTCAATTGAGTTTATTTTCTTAGTGGGATTGGGTGCTCTTTCAGTATTCCAATGACTATAATTTTGCAATATGCTTTCTAATATGCTCTTAGCCTCTCCTACAGTTTTACTCATAAAGGCACCTCCAGTAGCATAATCAAGTATATTTCTAGACATGTAGTTTAGACCATTATAAAAAGAGTGTAGTATGGTCCATTCATTTACTCCATGTGATGGGCATGTTCTAAGCATTAATTTAATTCTATCCCATGCCATGGCTACATGTTCATTATCATTTTGCGTAAATGAGAGGATATTATTCCTATTTTGCAAAATTTTAACGGGAGGATAATATTTCTTAATGAAAGCTTCTTTTAAATCATCCCAAGACTTTATACTAGCTGTAGGTAGTGAAAGTAACCATTCTTTAGCCTTTCCTCTAAGTGAAAAAGGAAATCATTTCAGTTTTAAAACACTACTTTCCACATTTTTAAATTTTTGCATATCACATATTTCCATGAAATCATGAAGATGCATAGAGGCATCCTCCATAGCACTACCACCAAATTTCTCTCTAGTAATTAAATTCAATAAACTAGGACTTACTTCATAGCTTTCAGATTGTATTTCAGGTGTAGTAATTGGCCTAGCAATGAATTGGTCATTGGGTGTATTTGTGTAGTCACTTAATTTAGTTCTATCACCCATTTTAACAGTTTTTATGTAGTTTTTAATTTTTTATGCAAAACTGAAAAGTAAAGTAACTAGGCAAATTCGAAATACTAAAATAAACTAGATAACTAAATGCAAAACTGAAAGGCAAACTAAAATAAAATATGCAAGACAAAACAAAAACAAAAACAAGACAAGAAACAAAACAATCTACTTGAAAGAAGGTGGAGATAGAAAGGACGGTACTCACGTAGGTGCAACCTCCCCAAGCTTAGGTGTTTGCACACCTTGTTGGTGATGAAGACTTCTTGTGAGCTCCCTTGGACAACTCCTTCACCTATGGCTCCCCGGCAACAGCGCCAGAAAAACGCTTGATGGCTAGGTTGAGACTCCAAGTGCAGAGTGTGTAGCTAGTGGCAAGCCTTCTTCCCCACGAGGGTGACTCGAGGGTTTATATCGAACTCTTGGGGAGCCAGTATTTCAGCAGTTGTCTTCCAAGCTTACTCCAGGATCCTGCAAACAAGTAGAGAATTTTGTGCCCTCAACCTCACCAAGTGGTTGTCAAGCACAAGGTGTGAGACTTCTAAATTGCAATGCAAAACTGAAAGTAAATGTGCAATAATTAAATCTACTACTAAATGCAAATGAGAAAATAAATATGCAATGGATTGTTTTTGTATTTTTGTGATGCAAGTGGTGATGGAGATAATGTAAATTCGAATTGGAGATGCAAGTAAATTAAAGTGCAAGTAAAGTAAATTGCAGCAAAGTAACTATAGTGTTTTCTTATATTTAAAATAGGACCGGGGTTCATGGTTTCACACTTGCATTCTCTCAAATAAAGTAGACGGTGGACATAAAGAATTACATGTGAGATTACAATAACATGTTTAACATTGAGTACTTTCATATGGGCATCACGTCCTAGCATAGAGATCTCTATGGTCATATTGATCCCTCTTATACTCCACCAAGATGCGAAATAAATCATAACACCTCGATAATTAAGGAAAAGCAGAGTATAGCTTTAAGCAATGTGACATAAATTTAAAGTAAGAACTTGCTAGATCTAGTCATGGAGATTGATTAGTGTCACTTCAAATCTCCGGTAACAAGGTACTCCTTTTTATCCCTAGTGAGGTAACTAAGAAAGGTTTAACAAAACCTAAGTGGATCGCTGAACTTCTGTCACTTTCACACCACTAGCCACCCCCCCCCCGTTACTCCAACTAATGCACCCATCACCCCACACACGCTCTCAAGAACTAGATTGATCAAAGCTAGCAAATAAGAACGGGTTGCATAAGATACATCTACTCAAATAACTCAAGAGAAACAATTGCAATCTCAGATTCAATAACTCATAGAAAAGATCCACCACATAGGAATTACAACGGTGCCCGTAATCATGTGAGGCAGCTCATACGGATCTAATTAGTGAAGCACATAGAGAGAGAGAGAGATACAAGTGCTACTTCCACAAACCCATAGCCCTGGGATGGACTACTCCCTCTTCATGGAGATGTCGATGGAGATGACGTTGGAGGGGTAGAAGATCACACCGGCGGCGCCCTGCCGGAGTTTTCCCCATCCAATCTGGAACTCCAGGTCTCTGATTCGGTGTTTCGGTGTTTCGGCGGCGCTCTTCTCCGTAAGGGTAGAATGGACCCTTTGTATAGTCGATTTTAGGTCAAGACGGAGTCGGTAAGTCGAAGATGGAAGGAATTGGGGCCACAGAGGCCAAAAGGGGGCCTCTCACGCGGCCAAGGAACCTGGCCGCGTGGAGGGTCCTCTTTTGGGCCTCCTTGCCCAATTCTCGTGGATCCTTCGCCCGCAAGTCTTCTCCTTCCAAGAAAATGACCCCCGCAGATTTTCAGGTGATGTCGCGGAAGTTTGCCCCCTGAAACGTCAAAAATATAGAAAACGGGGTTTCTGACAGGCAGGGTTAATTCCATAAAAGTTGGGGGACTTTGTAATTTAACCCCAAAATACTATAAAACATTGAATTATACCCTTATATGATGCAATATGTAATACAAAACCATGTGAAAATATGCAAAATTCATCTATGCATTTTGCATGCATCACCTCCAAACTCCATTCTTTATTTAGCCGGGTTCCAGGCCCTCTTCTAAGGGTATCTAGGGTTAGAACATAGGTTAGATTTCTGGCAGTATTGCTTCGGGGTTAAGCGAAACCCCTCAGAGGGCGCACTCCCGACTTGCGGGACCATATCCTTCACCCTGCGTAGATTCAGGGAGGATTGGTTCCCCAAGATCAAAACATCGGAATCCGTCAAATTCTGGACAGGTTCCTTCTTCTACCACCAAGACATCCTGTTTCCTAGAAAGTTAACGGGGATTCCACCTTTCACCAATTGTGCTTCCACTCCCCAAGATAATTGGGAAGAGGACGCAGTTCAAACCCTGCCATATGTTTTGATGAAAATCAAACGGCGCATCGCGAAACTCGTCTCTTCCAAACCTCCTCTTACTGGAACCGACACTGTCTTGTGTTGGTTCGGAAGACGTATCCAGCCTCTGGCATATCAAACTCAGCTTCTGTGTGAATACAAAGGCCCGGAAGATACCATGAGGGGGATGGACAAGGCATTCTCGAAGAGGGACTTCAAAACGCGGGTTAATCATTTGGTCGCCACACGCGACCAATATGAAGAAAGCCGAGAGATGTACCGTGAAGGCAACCCCGTCCCAAAGGTAATACTTTTTCTTCTTTGGGCAATTTCTCGAATTTTTATTTTTCTCAGGTTTCCTAACTTAGTCGGATATTATTCTTTTTCCATAGTTTGCCGACCTCACCGACAAAGATCTTGCAACTGATGCCGAACTGGACGCAATGCGTGCCAAGTTTTCTGGTGGTCGGAAACGCAAGAAGTCATCAACTGCTGAAGCGGTGGTGGAACTTGACGAAATTCCCGTCGCTACTTCTAGGTAATCATCTGGATTTCCGTTTTTCTCTGCTTTTGGTCGCAGGAGTTATTTTACTTTCTCGGAAAACTGATTTCTCGGAATTTTCTTTTACTTCCTTTCCTTTTCAGCCTTGCTCCTACTTCTCTGAAGCCAAAGAAGCTGAAGAGACATAAGGCAGCTACTGGCAAGGGGGTGCATCCATCCCCTGTTGCAGCTCCTGATACCCCATCTGCTCCAGGAGGAGAAAACCAATCTGCAAGGGAGGAAGAGTATCCCCTGCCGACCAACCAGCCCATTGCATCCGAGACGGATGCGAGGGAAAGGGCGGTGCCGGAAATGGGTGGCCCTTCTCGTACAATTGAGGAGGAACCCATTCCGACTTTTGACAGAGACTTTAAGGTAAAGGAAGAACCGTTTGACGAACACGGATACATTCGTCCGTGGGCTACCAAATTCTTCACTCCAGCACCTCTGATCCGTCCTTGGCTGCAAGGCGGGCTTGTTGTAAGGAATAACTTCATGTTTTCACCTCGGCAGGTCATCCAGGACGACTTTTGCCATGTTGGGATTCTTTTTGCCGACTATGCAAAAGAATTCAATGAAAACTTGGCAAACCTGACCAAGATGAGCCAGGTAATATCTCTAGCCCCCCAGCAAGAAGTCAAATGTATACTTTTGTCTTAATGCTTTTTTCATTGTTATGCTTGTTTTTAACTTAAGCATTTTTGTCTCTTTTCCGTGTTTCAGCAAACTGCTGAGAACATAAACATGGAAATTTTCAACAAACTTACCATCAAGAACAAGGAGGTGAAAACCCTTCATTCCATTCTTGAGGATAAGGAGGCAGAACTTGCATCCACTCAGCAAAAGCTGATTGAATCAGCCGGTAAAATATTTCTCTGCTTTCAGTTGTGATTTTTTCTAAGTAGTTTTCCGAGTTTTTAACTCTTCCTTTACTTGCTTTTCAGCTTCTTTGGCGAAAGCCAAACAAATTGTTGAAGATGCCGTCAACACCAAAAACCTCCGCCGCGAGAGCCTGGATCTTCACAAGTTAACTGTGAAGCTCCAGAAGGACCTGGAGGCCAGCCAACTAGCTGTTGGCATTGCCGAGTCTAAGGCCTCCAGCCAAGCCGAGAAGGATAAGGCCACCATCTGGGATCTGGAGAATGCCTTGAACCATCGCCTGGAGGAAGGCGCCGAGATGGACCGGATTCTCGGTAAGTTACTTTGCCTTTTACCAGATTTTCCTTGTTTTCTCTTCTCCTGTTTTTTCTAACACTTGTGTGCTGATTGAAACAGAAGGTAGCCCCTAGCTTACCCAGGTTGAAAGAATTGGGGCTTTCGGGAAGGTCTTCACCGCGATCAAGGCTGTGGGAATGCTACTTATCAACAAGTACATTCCCGAGAAATCTGGGGAGCTCTCGGAAGTTGAAAAACTTCCGGAAGCTATCGTGGAGGTGGCGAATCGCAAGGAGTCCCTGCTCCGTTCGGCGGCTCGCGGTGGTGCATGCATGGCCCTTGGGCTCATGCGCATGCACTACCCTACTGCCAAGTCTTGGCGTGTGGCTTCCGGCATTCCTCAGGGATACACGGAAGGTCAACGGGCCAGCATCTTTGATGAAATCAAAGGTCGCGCCACCAAGATTGCCAACATGGTGAACATCACCCGAGGAATCCAGCAGCGAGGAAGAGTCGGATGCCTAAAGAAGCTGCGTGGTCCTGAATAGGAGATGGGAAAAAATAGAAGCATTATTGTTCTTACAATGTAAACCTTATTGTAATGCTTTCTATTCCTTTCTATAAACAAGTACTCCGCTTTTGCAGTTTAATTATTAAGTCTTTGCAAGTTTTCCGGGTTTTTATTCCTTTATCTTCTAAGTTCTCTGGTTTATATGCCTTATCTGTCCTTAGTGTTTGAAATGGCTCGATAGTATGTAATGTTCATGCCAAGTGACCGGGTATAACCAATCAGTCGAAACTCGGAAACATGGATCATACTAAAGGCATTTTTACTTACTAGCTCCAGTGACCCAACATAAAAACAATCAGATAATACTTAGAGAAAAAGTAAGGAATTTTGTATGAAACTCAGGCACGCAGGCACAATCTGGGTTTCCTTAAGTCTCCTTAGGCTGAAAATCATTCAATTTTTTAACTCCGAGCACGCAGGCACAATTCGGGTTAACATTGAGTATTTTGTAAGGTCATTGGGAAATAGATAAGGCAGACTTATGCTTTGTATGAAAACAGATAAAACAGTAATGCATGAATTCCGACAACTTTATTTCACGATCTCAAAGATGTTTACATAGAAATTGAACTAAGTGTAGGAGGGACGTAACTGCTGGATGCTCCAGGGACTTTTTATCTCTCCTAGCTCAACATCTATCTTTCTCTTTCTTTTGCGATTCGGACGCTTGGGATCATCTTCCGTGTATCGAATATCTACAAGATAATAAGATCCATTTTTCATAGCCTTGCTAATGACAAATGCTCCCTCCTAGACTGGGGCTAACTTGTGCTTCCTTTCTTGCACCAATCTTAGCACTAGGTCACCTTCTTTGAAAGATCGATGCCTGATTTTCCGACTATGGTAGCGTCTCAATCCTTGCTGATAAATGGCGGATCTTTGAAGCACAAGGTCTCATTCTTCTTCTAAAAGATCGACGGCATCCTGTCGAGCACATTCGGCATCCGAGTCATCGTAAGCCTGCACTCTTGGGATATCATGGAGCATGTCCGTTGGAAGCATTGCTTCTGCACCGTAAACTAAGAAAAACGGGGTTTGCCCTGTTGATCTATTTGGTGTCATTCGAATACTCCAAAGCACGGAAGGTAATTCTTCTACCCATGCTCCAGCTGCTCGAGATTCGAGTCTTGGGCGTATTCCTTGAAGGATTGAGCTATTCGTTCTTTCAACATGCACATTGGATTGTGGGTGAGCCACGGACGCAAGGTCTAGGCGTATTCCCGTTTGTCGGCAATATTTTGCCAACTCTCCAATAGAGAAATTTGTCCCGTTGTCAGTGATTATGCTGTGTGGAACGCCAAATCTCATGACTACGTCAATGATGAAGTTTCTGGCGGTTGCACCATCAAGTTTTTTGATGGGTTTTGCCTCCACCCACTTGGTATATTTATCTACTGCAACGAGTACATGTGTGAGTCCGCCTCTTGCAGTTTTGAATGGTCCCATCATATTTAGCCCCCAGACCGCAAATGGCCATGTGATAGGGATAGTTTTGAGTGCTTGGGCTGGCATATTCGTCTGCTGGGTGTAATACTGACATCCAGCACATGTGTTTACTATGTGTTCGGCGTTTGTCTTGGCTGTTAGCCAGAAAAACCCTGCCCGGAATGCTTTCTTAACTATTCTTTTTGATTGAGCATGATGTCCGCAATCCCCTACATCGATTTCTTGTAGTATTTCTCGGCCTTCTTCCGGAGAAATACATCGTTGAAAGATTCCGGTAGTGATGCGTTTATACAGGCAACCATTGATTACCGTGTATCCTTTGCATCGACGTTTTATTTGTTTTTCCAAGACCTCATCTGCTCCATCCGGGTACTTCTGATCTACTAAGAAGTTTAAATATGGAATTGTCCAATTCGGGTTAAGGAGCAGGACTTCAATTGACTCGGACACAAGAGGATAATCAACATCTCCACCTTTTATGGATGGTTTATGCAAATGTTGGACAAACTCACCTGGTGGTAGGGTTTTCACTCTTTCCGAGCCCATGTGGGCTAATGCATCCGCGTTCCAATTTTCTTCCGTTTTTAATGGATTCAACTTCATTTTGTAAGTGCGCACATTTTTTAAGGTTTCTCGCAAATCTTAAAAGAGTGTGTCCTTTTCCTTGGAAACGACGGCAATATCGTCCACGTAAACATGAACATTTTTGCCAATATGACTATGCAGACATCGTTGCATGCAACGCTGGTAAGTTGCACCTGCGTTCTTCAGGCCAAAAGGCATGGTTATGTAATAGTATGTTCCATACGGGGTTATGAAGGAAGTTTTGATTTGATCCTATTTCCTCATACGTATTTGATGGTACCCGGAATAAGCATCCAAAAAGCATAAAAGCTCAGAGCCAGCAGTGGCATATATTATTTGATCGATTCGTGGTAATGTGAACCTATCTTTTGGACACAACTTGTTTAGGTCGGTGTAATCTATACACATCCTAAGAAAAATACTATCTTTCTTCGAGACTAATACTGGGTTCGCAGACCATTCAGTATGTATAACTTCTCGGATAAAATCAGCTGCTAATAGCCGGATGATTTCCTTGCCAATAGCCTTCAGTCTTCTTCCGTCAAATCGACCGAGACCTCGTTTGACGGGTTTAGATCGTGGAATCACCTTGAGTTGATGCTCAGCAAGTTCCCTGGGTACACCTGGCATGTCCGCAGGACACCAGGAAAAAATATCCCAGTTCTCACGGAGGAACTCGATAAGCGCGCTTTCCTATTTGTCGGTCATCCCTGTCCCCACTACGACAAATTTTGTCGGATCTTTGGGATCAAGTATAACCTGTCTTGTATTCTCGGAAGCTTTGAAACTATCTGCGGGCTTCCGGCTTTCTTTTCCTGCCGACATTTTTGTTGGCGATACTTCTTTTGCCAGCTTTTTCAATTCCTCCTTTGCAATCACTTTTTCTGCACAAAGGGTGTTTCCTTTTTCCAGCTCGTTTGCCAATTTGAAGTCTCCCGATATGGTGATTGCTCCTCCTTTTGGCCCTGGCATCTTCAGCTTGTTATAAATATAACATGATCTTGCCATAAATCTGACAAAATCTGGACGTCCGAGAATTGCGTGGTATACGCTCTTGAACGTCACGACCTCGAAAGAGATTTTTTCCTGTCGGAAGTGCTCTTTTTCTCCAAAGGTTACGTCTAGGGAAATTTCTCCTAGGGATTGTGCTTGTCTGCCAGGAACGATGCTGTGGAAACGTATGTATCCAGGTACATTATGTTAATGTTGGATCCTCCATCCATCAGCACTCTTTTTAGCCTAGTGTTTTGAACAATGGGGCTTACAATTAGAGCTTGTGTGCCGGGTTCTGGGATATTTCCGGGATGATCAGACTGATCACAGGTAATTGGTGTATTCGAGTACTTCAAGAATTTGGGGGTTGGTGGAACAACCGCGTTTATTTCTCGAAGTGTCCTCTTTGCCACCTTTGCTGAGGGAGTTGCGAGGAAAGTTAAATTGCATTCTCCATCAACTCTCGGGAACTTTGGTTCACCTTTTCGCTGCTGTTCCTGGATTTTTTCGTCAATGTCCGGTTCACTGTCTTCTTTTTCAGCTTCTGGCTTTTGCTTGGAGAATTTCCTCTTGGAGTTCTTCCCCTTGTTCCTGAATCTTGCACTGCCTTTCATATGCTTATTAAGCCGGCATTGTGCGTTAGTATGGGTGGGTTTCCCAAATTGCTAATGGTGGACACGGTTCTCCGACTTAATCTTTTCCCACTCTTCCTTTGTGTAGGAGATAGGTTCTGTGTTTCTTCCTTCCCATTTGCTTCCATTATCCTTTCCAAAGGCTAGGTTAACTTCTTTGGGCTTTGGCTATGTTTCCGGAGTAGCTTTCTTTTCAGAACGAGGCATCTTTTTGGCCTGAGCCAAAGCGTCGATACTTCCACCTCTTGCTCTGATGTCATCTTCGGACGTTGCATGCTCATTTGCGGTTGTAAGCATAGATTCGAGATCTTTGTGCTGCTTTGAACCAACCATGAACGGTACGAGGTCGGGTTTTAAGCCATTGATGAAAGCATGCATTGCTTGTACGTCACTTACTCCAGAACAGTTGTTCTTCATTGCAGGCTATCTTGAGATGAAATCCACGTATGGCTCATCTTCAAACTGGGTGCATCGGTTTAGCTGGTTGATGCTGTTGGGGCGTTTGTAAGTTACCCGAAAATGCTGAGTAAAAACTCTAGCCATATCATCCCAGCTATCTACGGTTCTTGACGGAAGCCCGTTAATCCAATCTCTGGCTCCATCCAGTAACATTAGGGGGAGGGATTTTACCGCCTCTAAATCTGTCCCTTTGTTGATCTGGACGGCTGTATAATAGTCTGAGAGCCAGGTGTCCGGGTTTGTACTGCCGGTATATTTTTGATACGTTGGACCAACTGTGGCGAAGCCATAGTGTAGAGTTATCCTTCGGATCCTGTCAGTGAAACACTTGGGTCCAAAGTATAGATCATCTCTTTTCGCCTTATCGGCGTGTGCGGAATATCTACCGGCTGAATGGACAGAAGGGGATCTGCTCCTTTTTGGTCCATTATTGCGCGAATGCCCTCTTCCGGGATTATCCCTGTTTCGTCCGTTATCATGCCCTTTGGAATGAGGCGGAGTTCTGCTCCTTGGCCTTTCCTTATTCCTAGGGGGAGTATGGGATCTCTCACGTCTGTGAGGAATATCGTATCTTCCGGCTTTTTCAGCAGGGCGTCTTGGAGGAGGCATTGCTTTTCCGTCCTTCCGG
This sequence comes from Alopecurus myosuroides, assembly GCA_028641055.1. Taxonomy (NCBI): domain Eukaryota; kingdom Viridiplantae; phylum Streptophyta; class Magnoliopsida; order Poales; family Poaceae; genus Alopecurus; species Alopecurus myosuroides. The sequence goes on along the minus strand of CM054057.1, from coordinate 313,687,830 downwards.
TTCTGTTCTTCCGGATCATGGGGGTTGACTCCACCTTTCGGCGGATGGGATCCTGTTCTGGACGTTTCATCCTTGTTATCGGGAATTTTCTTGTCCTTTCTCGGATCTCCTTTCTTCTCTTTTGAATTGCATGAATCTCCAGGTTCTCCTGGTCCAGGTGCTCCAGCGGCGCATGTGGCTGTTTTGCATAGCGCTGAGTCGTCATGCAACTTCCCTGATCTTGCCTGCCCTCGCTGCTGTTGTTGTAATGCTTTTCCTAAGAAAGCATACACCCCTTGGAGTTTTTCGTCATTGGAGTACAGATCATCATTGAGGATGGCGAATGCGGCTTCCGCGTTTTCTGTTGTGGTTTTATATATAGGTTCGCCCTTGGCATCGATGTCGTTTACTAGCTTTTGCCAGGCAGGGTTTTGGAACCATTCCTTCGGCTGCAATACTTCCCGTCTTACGATTCCGAGTAACCGTGTAGGTTTTATGACAGATCTATTCCTTCTCTCGTACTCCTCAATTTATTCCTGCTTCAACTTAATGTCATCCTGGGTTTGTAGGAGATTTTACTGAGTTTTGAATAGGTGTTGTTATTGCCTTTGGAGAGCTTGTCTCCTGGCTTCCAACACTTCAGGGGGTTCGTGTAGTCCTACTGGTGTTTGAAGTAAATCCCGTTCGTCCTGTTCTGACATTAGTGGAACAGGGATTTCATTCTTTTTCTTTTCCGCAGACTTGACTCCGCTTCCTCCTCCTACTTCCAGGTTTTCGTTGGCGGGATCCACCGGTTTTTTTTCTTCCGGAGTTTGCACTAGAGTTTCTTGGCAGCCTTGTTTCTTTTCTTGGAAGAGGTTTTTTTTTACCAGGTTCTTCTTCTGTCAATTCCTTGACATCAGGGTAAATTGGACTAGTTTCACCGTCCTCTCTTTCCTTATCTGGCGGAGGTGTTTGAGGGTCTTCCTGACTTTCGGCATCCGTGTTTTCAGTCGATTTTGCCATAAGTACTTCATGGAGTCCCTCCTGAAGAGATTTGACCTTTCTTTCGAAAGCATCTTCATCTTCGTCTTCGGAATCGAGCTCATCTGATCCGGGTTCCGACTCTAATCTCGCCTCAATAGCGGCTAGCACAAAATCGGCTTCCAAGTTCGTCGTCGTATCGACGGATATCGGATCTTCCACCTCTACGGTGGGATTGTTTTCTTCTGCCTTTTCCACGGGATTGTTTTCGTCCGTGTTTTCTGCGATCTCGAATTGCACCATACCAAAAAATTGCGATCTCGTTGCAGGCATCCCCGAAGAGGCAGCAATTTGAGCAGGACATTGGCGATCCGAGCAAAATCCGGCATCATAATTTTCTTCAACTGGGTATAGGGTGGGTGGGATAAATCTACTTCCACCATAGAATCCTATTGCCTCTGAAGTTAATCCGATAAAGATGTTTGCAGATCCAATCGGTAAAACACAGGCACTTACCAGATGATTATGTGCTGGCATGTACGATCCATTGTCGAGGAAGCGCCCGACGTCGTTGTCGAATTCCAAGCTTCCGACAGTTATGGTACCGCCGATTCCGCCGAGTATCCCCGATCGAAACAGAACGTCTGACGTCGCTGGCCCCATGGTGGGCACCAACTATCGAGACATCGTAGTAGGGTTCGCAGACGGGGGTGCCATGAGCCTACGGGTAGAGACGTGGGGGAAACATGGTAGTATGACAACCAGAGACACCAAAGTTTACCCAGGTTAGGTACGTCGCAACTAGGCGGCGTTCCTACTCCTGAAATCTTACTAAATCAGGGCTGGAGCCTGAAGTATACATAGTACAATGTGAGTTTGGGTTTGCTAACTCGACGAGGATCAACTTCTCGGCGAGTTGGCTTCTAGCTGATTGTCTGTGTTCTTCTCTCCCGCCCGGCTTTATATGGATAGCCGGGTAAGGGCTTACAGAAAGGAAACCTAGAAGACTACGGTAAGCTTCTAACTTGGAAGGCAAGAATCCGCCTTCTACTCCAAGCCGCACCACGTGGGCCATGGTACGGGTTCTTCTAGAATCCAGCTTCTGCGCGTCAGCTTACTGGGCCGCCTAATGGACTATGATCCATTACCAATCAGGCCACCCTGGTAATCCGGCTCTTTCGAACAATGCCGGACATACCCCTAATCAGTATATATCCGACAGTGGTCCTGCAGGTGAGAGAACGATGGAGCACGCCAGTGGGGGTCTACGGTCTATGGGGAGCTCAACGGTGGTGCTCACGAGTGGTGGGAGGGCACGAGAAAGGCTCAACCTGGCCCGAGTGGCTGCGGTGGCCGGCGGCGGTGTTCGGCTCATGGAGCTCGCACGAGCTCTCGGGCTCAGTCCATGCTGCTCGAGGTGAGAGTGGGGGTGTGTGAGAGTGCAGTGGCAAGCGGGTGGGGTGAGTGGGGGCTTTTAGTCGCGGCATTGAGTTCAAATGGCACGGGTTCTCTCGGGTGCGGCGTAAACGGCATGGGTAGGCGCTATGAGGGTGTGTCTGCGGTGTTCCACTGCGTGGGGGGTGTCAGGGACCTAGGGGGTGATCGAGGGCAAGTCAACAAGGTGAGGAGGAGCAAGGTAGGGTAGTGGCATGGCCACAGTGCCACTGCATAGTGTGCCCAGGGCAGTGCCCACACCTCTCTCCTCCTCCTTTCCCTCACACGATTTCTCCCTCTCCAAGTGTTCTAGAACCAAGACCAAAGCATCCTATGCTAGTCCCAACTATGGTCAACACACATGACAAAGTACCACTTCCAAACTTGCAAGAAAAGTCAATGAAAACATCTGTCAAACTTTGGTAAATCAACTGTTTCTGAAAATTCAGAAAATTCAGTTTGCAATGACTTAGAAAATTTCTAAGTGCTAGAAACTGTTAAAATCATCAAAATGTTCACACTATTTTCAAGGACCAAATGAAATCCAAAATTTGTTTTCAAAGCAGTAGTTTGTTAAACAAGTTTTAAACTTTTTAGAGACATCTTTTGAAAACAAATTTGGAATAGTGGAAGGCTATGAAAGCAAAGTGGAAAAATGGGCTACTTTCTGTTTTTCTCTGTTTTCTAAAAATGCATTTTTTGTCTTATTTTTCTTCCACAAAAACAACATGCAAAAGATTGTTTTTCTTATTCCAAAATTCAAACCAAGCTTATGGATTTGTAGTCCATATATCAAGGAACAAATACAAGTCTAGAAAACACAAAATGGAATATTATAGCCTAGTGAATACAAGTGTGGAAAACCGGTACTTGGCTGTATTTTCAGGGAAAAGTTTTAATAGAAAATTTAAAAGAAAACTTCCATAAATCTTTTTTTATTTTTGTTTTCATGGATCCAACAAGTTTAAAAGTTTAAATCAAGATGCAATCAATCATGATCCAAGTGTTGGAATAAAAGCACTTAAATAACATTATGGAAAATATCTGAGAAAGCATAAAAGTGTTTCCTTGAACAGACGTCCCCCCTTAAAATAATCTCGCCCCGAGATTCGCAGGCAAGCAAAAAGAGGGTGTGGTCAAAACAACAATGTTAGCACCTTAGTTTACAAAAACAGGTGTTGGTGGTTTGTAACATTAAGCACATGTGCTTCCCCCCTTGATTAATCTTACCAAAATCCACCAGCAGGTTAGCTTTTCGAGGATCTGGGTGCCATGTTCTAAACCTCAACCTTATAGTTCCTCTTTAGACACTGATCTACTAGTTTCCGATCCATATCTCCTGATAAGGCTGCCACTATCAACTAGTTATCAGAACCATCACCGAGATATCAAGCTAAGATCATTATTCCACTATCTGTTCCCTTGGGGGCATAAACTCTCCTATCAGTATATAGCTCAATTTATCGGATATCCACCAATCTTTCTCAAAAATGAGCTTTCCATTTCTCATTCCCTAAAATCCAGGAAACTCACTATCATTTTCTTAATCTAATCTATACTTAGATAAACAAGTCTCAAATCATTTGTCTCCCTCAAATGTTACTTTCTCCATAATCATATTGACAAATCTAAATCAACAAATCCAATAATCATATACCCATAACTCTGGGATCTGATCCACTTTCTAACCACTTATATAAATCTTTTCAAACTCTCCAAACTCCTATCTCAACATCGATGCTAAGTTATTTCTCTAAACAATCTCAACAGAGCGTGACAAGCTCCGAAAATATATCACCAAGAACAATCATCTACTATCTCCAAGCCATATTGATTTTTCCTAAAATCCAATTATCATCCTTTTATGTCCACCCATTCCTTCCTATATCAAATCCAATATTACTCCAACCAAAAATCAAATGTCTATACCAATCCAATCATAATCTTTCTACTACAATCGATATCTCTACAACAATTAAGTATAAGAATCTCTTATGCAAAACCTTATCATAATCATCCCAATACCCCAAATTCTTCTCAATATTCTACTCATAATCAATCCAATCTTCATCACTAGCAAGTGCTTCCTAAAAATCCAATAGTTTCCACCAATATTTCTAAACCCTCAATCATTTATGCTATGTCACATATTTTAGCTCCATATAACTTCCAAACTTTTGGGGTCCGCAACTGGTTAGCCCCAGAGTATACATATTATAATCTATCCTTGGTCTATCTCCAATACTCCTTATATTCTCCTCAACTTTCACTCCTAAGCTAAACCTCAAATGAATCTCCACAAGCTTATATTCTAAAATATGGTTCCTCCAAAATAGATACACGAGAGATCTTATTGCCTAGTAAAATCATAGCTCAAACTCAGTATTCCTTTCAACCTTCATCTTTCTGTCAAACAACTATAGAACATTCTAAGGCACCGTTCTCCTTGGTTTTAGGAAAAAATTGTTAGTAATTTTGAAAACAGGGTTAGGTGTTAAGTTAGAGTTAGATAAAGTACGTTAGTATCGTTAGTTTTAAAGATACTATTTACTAGTCCGACGAGATACTACTAGTGTTCCATTACATCGGCTTCTCAGGGTACACAGTCAAACACAAACTATGGGAGTCACAGGTCTGGTTCAAAAACGTACCAATAACTATGGCATGAGTATCCGACACTTCCTTAATGTCTTCTTGGTCTCGAGGTCCACTCATCAAACTCTCTCGCTTCTCAAGGGTTGGACTCAGGGTCTCTTGGGTTTCCTCAGGACAAGCTATATCATAATTCTCTCGAGGCAGTCACGAGCATAATGTCCTTCCTTTCCACAAGTAAAACACATATGGCTTTAGGCCTGACATTCACAAGCTTCCCTGAGGGTTGTGGCATCATAGGCAAAACACTGCGGGTCACATATGAACTAGGTTCTCCTTGCGTCACTTCCTTCCTTTTGCGACTCTCACTAGCAAGCAGGTGTTGGTGTTCTCTCATAGGGACATGGTTATTCTGAGCATTGACAGTGCCAAGCTGAATCAGATACTGTAGGGCAGCAAGGGTGGCATAAGGAGAAAACAGACAAAAGAGTGGTTTTGTTTTGAAAACTTGTGAAACAAACCGGCTCATAACAGAGACGAGAACGGTTGAAAACACAACAGCAAACAAGCATCTAGGAAGCAAATCACAATCACAAACAAAGACTAGCACACACATGAGACAGAGTCTCAACAAGCATAACACAAACTTAGGTTTCACATAGCAAAAGCATAGGTCTTACAACACATCTAGAACACACAAGGTTCTTAACAGAGTTCACACAACACAAACAAACAAGCGTCTTGGGTGGGAACAACACAAATTCCTAATATCCTGCGGCAATCCTCAGTGCTCGAGGATGCGCGTAGCTGTTCCTCCAACTCTTCAACTCTGGCCTTGCTGGTTGCAAGCTGAAATTGAAGGATTCTCACTTGTGCATGGAGGTGGGAGTCAAAGTACTTCATGGTTTTCCTTTGTGCTCCGAGACGGCGCTCAGTAGCATAGGAAACTCTCAGGTCTTTCTCTTGCTGGAATATCTCTCTTCCTCGGACATCGAACTCTCCTCTAAGTCTATCTAGTGCAAACTGAGTGTTGTGTAGCTATCCCTCCATGTGCTGGAAATGACGAGCAAAGACAAAGTCTTCAGTGACATCTATTGGCTTGTCGTCCTCATCGCGCCTCCCATAGTATCTATAGGGGGTGCCTTCAAACTTGTTGCGAAAGAAGTTTGCGAGCTTCGCGATAGTCAGCTGCATCACTCTAAGGATACCATCTTCCCAGCTGCTCTCCTTCACTTCATAAGTGATCTCCTAGGTCGATGGTGCTAGCAAAGGTGCACGAATGGTACAAACCACCAACCAGGACAACTCTCGTCCGCCATGGTGAATCTGAGCTCCCTTCCACTCAGGTACTGGACGACCGATAAGACGAGTCATCTTGATCAAATCCTCCTCAAAACGGCGGTAGCAAGGTGCATGCGTACCTAGCCGGAAGGATTCGGTGAAGACAACTGCCATCTACAACAATGGTTAGGTGTAGTTTAAGTTAGGTAACAGTGTGCAAAATTTTAAGATGCTCAAAGGTAACTTAGTATAAGTAGAGTTTTCAAAAATGTGATGGGATATATAGAATATTTTGGTAAATAGTCATCTCCGTAACTTAGTTTTATAAATTATCTTTTCAGAGTACTAGCTAATGTCCATGCTAACTAAGGTCTCCTAAGGTCAGGATAGCTCTGATACCAACTCTGTAAGGTCCCCAAGAACCACTGTTCAAGGACACCTCCGATATGCATACATTTACGATCCCATATCACACCAGTCGTGAACAACATATTAAGTTGGCATTCAGATACAATATCCATTACACGATTACAGAAAAGACTTACAAAATGGACATGGTCACATGACCAAGTCTACACAACTGCCACGCGGGGCAAACACACAACACACACACAGCGGAAGACTAAAGCACACAAACGTAGTAGATCCCAAGTCACGCCTTAACCTATAGGCTGCTGACCGGGAGACGATCCTAGTTCGCAAGGCCATTAGTGCAGTACTCCTCCTCGTAGATCTCCTCCCGAGGCTCCTCCTCGTAGTCTGGCAAGTAAATACCAAGGACGAAACCAATATGAGTATGTTTGAATGTACTCAGCAAGACACCCATCATGTAGCTTACAATAATGCAAGTATGCTTATATGGTGGAATAGGTAGGCTATACATAGGGTTCACTAACAATGATATATGAAGGATATATCATAGGTGATTTTTTTTAAATCGGTGTATCTTCGTTGAAGAAGATACTTCAAAAGAAAATAATATATTTTTCTTTATCTTGTAGATATTGCATGTCCAAGAGTTTTTGTAAAACTTTGTTTTAGAAAAGAATGTTTTTGTTTGCAAAACTTCTTGTAAAACAACTCCAGCTTTCTTCAACAATACCTCCACGGTACAAAGTTCCTTCTTCTAGTACTTCTCAAGTTCATCTCCTTTTTTTAAAAACTCCCTTTTGAAAACATTGACACAATGCTAGCTACATGGCCATTCAACTGTCCATATCCGAGGACGTGGCTATTCAGAATAGTTTGACTCTGTAGAGGTGTACACATTCCACAAGATTCAGTACATCCGCCGTGAACAACCACAGACTGTAACAACAGTATGTGAACATCAGATAACTGATCCTAACCATCCACTATGTTCAATATAGAATATGCCTATCTCTTTAGTTGGGTGTAATCTCCCTGGCACCAGGTCTCACCCTGCCACGGCAGGAGACCCAACTGTTACGACCGGAGGAGAAATTAATCCCACACTTTTTATGTCCCGTATACCCCTCCTGGCGAAAATCGGTTCGAGGGCACGATGACACTTATAGCAAATTGAGATAGAACAAACACTAACAAAAACAGGCTTCAAATTAAGCCCCGTGCCCATGTTGGGGTAGAGTGGCAGTACGGTAAAAAAATGACCACTTCAACATTCCTCCGGTGGATAAGGCTTCGCCTTTCCACCGGGTTTTCCATAAAAGCCTTTGTTTTGCAAAACCATGTTTTTTAGTCCACTTAGGGACTATAATTTTTGGTGGTAATAAATACTATCTGGTGGCTATGGGCTCGGTAACACCAAGTATTAACTACTGGCATAATAATACTATATATAATATTAATAGTAGTAATAGTCACTCAAAAATAGTTTTTGGTAATCAAAGTTTTCTAGAACTTTCACAAGTAAAACATGCATGATAGATAATGATAAGTGTAGTAGCAAGCATCGGGATGGCTTGCCTTAAAACTCTTTGTGTCCCTGGCCTTGAAATAGCTTGAACTTGACACACAGCTCTACAACTCCTTCTTCTTCTTCTTCGTTTTCTAACGATGTAAAATAATAAAAGACACACAGTCAGAACCAAAAAGGCAACCAACTATACAAAGCAACACATACAACAAGCAAACTTATACCAGCGCAATCACTCAAAAAGTCTACCGAGAAAACTACCTCGCAAACACTCACGACACAAAAGCTATGGCTAGAAATACATATGGTTGGAAACCATATTCCACATCCTAAATATCATAGGTGGAGTGGGTGTACCACTCTCATACCAAGACATTTAAGAAGCTAAAAATTAGCTTGTGGCCACAAGGGTGAGGCTATTAAAGTAATAACAATCAATCAAAGCAATACCCATGGCAGTGGTTATTGACAACAACACAAGCAAGCATCACCAAAATAGTTTACCACTAACTCAAAGCATAGATAACAAGGTACTAATAAACACAACCATACTACTAGTACATCACTCATGCAAAAATAATCAATCAGACAATCCCAAACAGCACAACAAACCAAAGATGAACAAGCTAATTACTTGCTATGCTCATATCTATACCAAGGCTAAGGAATCACTCAATCATAAATGTAAGCAAACAAACAAATGGATCAATCAGACGTAACAAGTCATAATACACACACTAAGACACAGTAATCACAAGAGATAAAATAGCTAGAAAATAGAATAATAACAAGGGACCACTAATAGCATACTAGTAGGAAAGACTGCTACACAATCATGCTATAAGGAATACAGTATTCCACACTAAAAACTAGCAACTCAAAGAGTCAAGTCATAATAACATAAGTGAAAACATGCTAAACATACACTCATAAAATAGAAAGACAACAATACTAGAGAAACTCATAATATCTAGTGGTGACACTAATTCAATACTAGAGAAGGAGACAACACTACAAGGATGCATATTCCTAAACAAGCAATACATTATCATAAATACCTACTAATAGCACATACACCTTACACATGCTAGTAAGAAAATACACTAAAATAATTCTATGAAAACCACTACTTAGAAAGAATCAACCAAGTCTAGTAAAACATGCTTTTCTTATCAACCCATGACAAACAACAAAGTGGCATGCTATGCAACCAGTAGCTATGCACTCAACACAAGCTCAACTAAACACTCTATAAAATACAAACACTCAAGGAATCCTATCCACACATAGTTTACTCACACTAGGGAAAACATTCTATTTGCAAACAACACTCAAAATGATCAAAACAATAGTCAAACACTTCTTAACATGATATCCCCAAGGGAACATTATGTCAACAAATGCAGCACAACTAAACATACTAGGAGTCACAAAGCATTACTATCACTCCAAACAAAACAAGTAGAGAAAACATCTATTTTCCTTGGTGGAAAATACTAAACACACCTATAAAAATATATGGTACAAGAAAACAATTGTATGGTAGTGAATTTGCATTCCCAACCAAAAATAAAATGGGACTAGTGGGTTATGGGACCACTAATATACCAAGGCATTAAGAGGTTACAAAGACTCTGGTAACACTTGAGAACAACAATCATCTACCAAAACAATCATCACACACTACTCATACTAGTGAAAAAAATATAGTGATAACAAACAAACAAATGCTACACATGATTTTCTATAAAATAAAGTGCAAGCTAACATAGATGATAACATCACAATATCAGTACCAAAATGGTACTGGACTCAACACAACCAAATCAAAAACCTAGGTAACATACATAACAAAACTAGCTCACACAATCTATTCCATAAAAGTAGTAGAAAACAAATAAAGGCTATTTCTATTTGACTTCCAATCAAGAACACACTTCCTAAGGTATTTTTAATGAAATAAAACAGCTTATTAACATAGAGTAACTCATCTACTCATGCTAGGAAACAAGTTTTCTATCAACCAAACATTTATTAAAAACAAAGACACAAGATTTAATGAAAACATAAAAGGTGTTGTATCTAGAAATGCACACCAAAAATAATCTAGAGCTCAATTTTTTTAATCCAATATAGGATTACATAGATATACTCACACACAAACTCATCCAATTGGATTCACATCAAAAATCATTTTTAAACTCCCTCTAAAAATCCTAGAAAAGCCCACTGGCCTTTTATTGAAATTGATGGAATTTCCATTTGGTAACTCTCCTTGATACAAGTTAAAGTCATATTGATATATCTATCCAAGAGCTACTCAAAACAATTTGATTTGCAAGATTTGGATACAAATCCAAAAAGTTATGCCCAAAATGGCCTAACAGATAGTCTGTGGTATTTTAATTACCATTGCAAAAAATAAACATGCAAACATGGATCTACCACTTGGAGATGTTCAGGAAAAATCTAAGCTACTTGAACAAATTTTTATAGAATTTAATTTTCACAAAATCTATTTTTAACAAGCCTAAATTAAACCACTAGTTTCTGCCAAATTTTAAAGGAAAAGATACACACAGGGGTGGGCTGGATTTCATTCCGCGCGGCCCAACTAGACGCACGGCGCGGCCCAGCGCGTAAACGCACACGCGCATCGCGCGGGGAAGTGTCCGATTCAACGTGAGCCATTGATCTCGCGATCGACGGGCCACGAAGTTTCTTCCTCCTCCTTCACTCTCTCTCTCGCTCACGTCGGCGAGGACGGAGAAGCGGGCGGCGCTCGGTAGCTCACCGTGGGGCAACAGGGATCGATGGCGCAACATCGAGGGTGGTGTAGAGGCTCGGAGCAACCGAGGGGCGAGGAGATTGGCGACTGGCACTGCTCCAACTGGCGGCGGCAAACGATACGGCTGCAGCGGCGAAGGAGACGGCGAGAGTGGTCCTGCAGGCGAGAGAACGGGGGAGCACTCCAGTGGGGGTCTATGTGCTACGGGGATCTCAACGGTGGTGACGACGAGTGGTGGGAGGGCACAGGAAAGGCTCAACCTGGCCCGAGTGGTTGCGGTGGCCGGCAGCGGTGTTCGGCTCGTGGAGCTCGCAGAAGCTCTCGAGCGCGGTTCAGGCTGCTCGAGGTGAGAGTGGGGGTGTGTGAGAGTGCAGTGACGAGCAGGTGGGGTGAGTGGGGGCTTGTAGTCGTGGCATTGAGGTCAAATGGCACATGTGCTCTCGGGTGCGGCGTAAATGGCATGGGCAGGCGCTCTGGGGGCGTGTCCGCGGTGTTCCACAACGTGGGGTGGTGTCAGGGAGCTAGGGGGGTGATCGAGAGCAAGTCAAGGAGGTGAGGAGGAGCGAGGTAGGGCAGTGGCATGGCCACAGTGCCACTGCACAGTGTGCCCAGGGCAGTGCCCACACCTCTCTGCCCCCTCCTTTCCCTCACACGATTTCTCACTCTCCAAGTCTTCTAGAACCAAGACCAAAGCATCCTATGCTAGTCCCAACTATGGTCAACACACATGACAAAGTCCCACTTCCAAACTTTCAAGAAAAGTCAATAAAAACATCTGTCAAACTTTGGTAAAACAATTGTTTCTGAAAATTCAGAATATTCAGTTTGCAATGACTTAAAAAAATTCTAAGTGCTGGAAATTGTTAAAATCATCAAAATGTCCACACTGTTTTCAAGGACCAAATGACATCCAAAATTTGTTTTCAAAGCAGTAGTTTGTTAAACAAGTTTTAAACTTTCAGAAACATCTTTTGAAAACAAATTTGGAATAGTGGAAGGCTATGAAAACAAAGTGGAAAAGGGCTACTTTCTGTTTTTCTCTGTTTTCTAAAAATGCATTTTTTGTCTTATTTTTCTTCCACAAAAACAACATGCAAAAGATTGTTTTTATTATTCCAAAATTCAAACCAAGCTGATGGATTTGTAGTACATTTATCAAGGAACAAATACAAGTCAAGAAAACACAAAATGGAATATTATAGCCTAGTGAAACAAGTGTGGGAAATAGGTACCTGGCCATATTTTTAGGGAAAAGTTTTAATAGAAAATTTAAAAGAAAAATTCCATAAATCATTTTGTATTTTTGTTTTCTTGGATCCAACAAGTTTAAAAGTTTAAATCAAGATGCAATCAAGCATGATCCAAGTGTTGGAATAAAATCACTTAAGTAACATTATGGAAAATATCACAGAAAGCATAAAAGTGTTTTCAGGAAAATTGTTTGTATTGGTTTTTCAAACGAAACAAAACTTGCATTGCATATATGACAATTGTCATATACACATGTTGGTCCAAACAAACATATTGTTGTAGAAAAAAATTGTTGGCCCACATTTTTGTCTCCTTGAACTACAGTACAAGGTTCCAAAAACTGGGGTGTGACACCAAATCTCTGTCCCGGTGCGGGATAAAGGCAGTTATTTTTCGGTATGAGGGGTTTTCCGGGATCAGCTCGAGTTTCTCTTATATTAGGGCAAAATCCAGTAAGTCCAAAGAGTCGCATGGTGATTCCTAGGTTGCACCACGTTCGGTCGTTAACTTAGTAGTAGCCGCCATTTTTGGAACCGACTGATGCCTCACCTGCTTGCAGAAGTACCTTCTTGGTGTTCTGACTTATGTGCCTTATTAAACCGGGGAATTTTCCTGCCTCTTGTTGTGTAATGCGGCACCAAAAGGATTATGACATCCCCCAAGCTAAGGCTCCCTCCATTCCGACCACATTAGGCTAATGCATTGGGGGATAATAGCTCCTATGCATCCCAAGCGTTATGCCCTCCTAGACGCGCAACACTAAGTAATTCAATCCAACCCACAATACTAACTAAAGGTGGATAATCATTTTTCTTAGAGGTACTAAATATAACACGATGAATGAGTAAAATGAAGGTTGTGTTAGTGATAAAGATCTCAGGAGAAACCACTAAAAAGCTTGAACATGTGGTTTCGAGTTTCGATAACGTATTCTACTTTCTTTTTCTCGAAACAGGTTTTTGTCCCACTTTATAAATAAAATCAAACAACCGAACCGATAGAACGTGATGATGGGACCCTCTTATTCTACTTTCATTTCCTTGCAGAGCCAGAGTTAATTCAAAAACATAGGTGTTGTTACTTATGTACAACTCGTTGACTTTAACTAATTCCCCTCCGTTAATCCCCTCTTATAACAAGAGCAATGTTGTTCCTTCATGATCCTCTGATTTTCCTCTAGGAATCTCCTTTCAGATTTTTTCGCCTCAAGGAGATCACGTGTGTGGGAAATAACATTGGTAAAGAAAATTGATCCTCTCTCATTCTCTCGCATATCTTGATAAAATGTTTGGAGAGTAGTGAAAGAATCAATTGCGGGGATATCGTTAAGATGCGACAAAGTGCCTCCTCTATAAAGCAGGTCTCAAGGGGAAGAAATGTTGTGTTCCTTTCTATAGAGAAATAAATTCTTGTATAAGATAGAGTCATGTATAGGACATTCTTTCTTCCATTTGGAAGATCTTTAGATGCATGGGTATGTCTTCCACATGTTTTTTGTGATCGAGCTCCTACGGAATGAACGTAAAGGCTTAGATAGAAGTTTATCCCTTCCAAATGAGCTAGAGAAAGGGGTCTTGAATCCCCCTGGAAGACTTATTAGCAGCCCAGAGTTATCGAGTTGGGCTAAAACTATCACAATGCGGAAGAAAAACTGATAAAATTCTATAAAATCGAAAATATAAATTAATATAAAATTAAAAATGGAAACATAACACATAAGTTAAAATATAAAGTAGAAAAGATAACCTTGCGATTAGTGTAGATGAGCCATGAACCAGATTTTTCATTTCCTATAAGTTTTGAAAACTTTACCTATCAGAGAGGGGCCCGAGGACTCGAAGAGAAGCTGATAGTGAGAAAGTCTCATCGTAGTAAACCCCTTGAATTTGTCGAAACCCCTTTGAAACAAGTCGAGCTTTATATACGGTCACATTTCCATCAACGTTAGTTTTCGTTTTGAAAATCCATTTGTTCTCAACGGCCTTGCGGTAATTGGGTAAGTCCACGAAAGTCCATATTTGGTTTCGTACATGGATCCCATTTAATATTTCATGTCTTCTAGCCATTTGTTGGAATCTAGACTCATCATCCCTTCATCGTATATCGAGGGTCATCTTTTTCATCTACCATGACATTCGTGACGGGATTACTATACAGTTCAAGAGTTGTACATGCCCTTGTTGACCTGCAAAGTATGGTAGTATCCTCTTCAGGAGTTTCATGATCTCGATCGTTAGTTCCCTCTTCACTTGGTGAATTCGACTCCGGAACAACTTCCGACGCTGCTGAAAGGACATGTGTCCCTTAATCCTATTTTAATGTTTGATCACAACACTTGGAAAGTCTAACGATTTATTTGAATTATTTAGAAAATACACAATCTTGCAAATTGGTGAAATAATCTCTCTCAAAGAACAAAAGAATCAAAGGAATTATTGGAAGCGAGAACAAAGAAGAAAATAAGGAAGAAGTGCCTACCTAGCCGGCCTGGCCGGGCTGAGACCGGCCTGGAGGCTAGAGATCTATGTTAGTACGCCGACCCCTACGATGTGAAGCCGTCCTAGTCCGGGTCTCTCTTCTGGCGGTCGGGTGCTCTGGCCAGCCAGGCTAGGCCAGGCCGAGGCCGGCCCCGAGGTCGTATGCCTCTATTACCTCGCCGGCCTACGCCCCATAGAGTCGGCCTAGGCCGGGCTCTCTGGATCGTTGTCGGGTATCCTAGCTAGCCGGACTAGGCCGGGCAGCCTGCCTGCTCCACACATTTGCCAGCGTTCAAGCCAGCCTAGCCGACCCCAAGCCCGACTATCCTGCGAAAGTCAACACACCCCCCCCAACAGCCACTTATTGGGAGTTTTGGACGCACTATAAAAAGGGACCTTCTTCCTCCTTGAGCTCTTGTCACTTGTAGCATCTCTCTCCGCCGTTTGTGACCATTCTAAACTTCAAGGATCTCCCCAAATATCCAACCAAAGCCTTTGATATCTTGGGATTTGGAGGAGAAGCACTACATCTACATCTCCACCAAACCAATTCGTCACCACCCCACTTATCCCTTAGGGATCTTGTAGCTGTTGGTTCATTGGAACCTAGGACCTTATAGCTCTTAGCTCATCGAAGCTTGGAGCCTTGTTGGTGTCCCTGAAGCTTTGGGAGCTCGTGGATCTTGTTTCCCGGAGTCTTGGAGACTCTCGGGATTCGGTGAGTACCGTACAAGTTGTGGAGTGTGCCTCAACCTTGTAAAGGTTCTAGTTGTCAACCTCAATGACAACATAGTGATTCATGCCTCGTCCACTTTGGTGTTTGAACACGAAGGAGATACAGTGTGTCATTTGACGGCTACTCAGTGTTCCACTTTGGTGGCACCGTACCACTCCAACGGAGATTATCTTCCATTGGGAAGTGAACTTCGGGATAAATCTCTGCGTCATTATGTTCGGTTATTCCTCAACTTACCTTTACTTATTGCTACTAGATTAGCTCTTTTAATATCTCGTGCTAGTATTATTATCTCATCATACAGTATTGTTCACCTAGTTGCATAATCTAAACAATCTATATTTGAGCAATTATCCTTAATCGAAAAAAGAAGTAAAATTTGTAGTTAACCTATTCACCCCATCTAGTTAACCCTCTCGATCCGTTCAATTGGTATCAGAGCCTTGTCTCGTTATTAAGGCTTTACCGCCTAAAGAGAGGATGGACGAAGAGGAAGAACCCGTCACCATGGATGTTATCCAAGAGATAATCCAAGCTATGCTTGATAGCTCCGAAAAGAGAATGGTGGGTTTAATAAAAGAAATGACATGTTCATCTAGTCACTCCTATGATAATGTTAATGTAGATGAAAATGGAACTCCTACACCATCCAAGGAAGGCTCTGATGCATCTAATCTTAAATATAAAAACAATGAAAATGCCTTTGGTCATACTTACAACATTGCTCATAATGTTCAACATCCACATGTAAACAATCTTGGTGCACATCCATTATTAGATAGGCTTCGTTTTACTAATCGTAAAGCTTCCATGAAGTCTTATGTGTGTAGCTATTCAATGCAAATATGGAGAATCATTGAGAATGGATACAAGACCAAGGAACCCAAGAACTTGAGCTCAAATGATATCATAGATCAACAACTCAATTCTCATGCTATGCACATGCTAGACAAGGCTATGGAAAATGAAGGATTTGATCACATACAATCCTTCTTAACCTCCAAGGAGGCATAGGATTGCATAATGGACATGTATGATGGCAATGTGAACATTCAACGCTCAAAGAAGTCTATCCTCTAAAGAAAAGTCAATGAATTCCATATGAAGGATGGAGAAACTCTACAAGATGTGTTTAGAAGACTCAAGACTCTCATGGTTGACATGAGAGGTTGTGGATTCCAAGATTGCAATGATGATTGGGTCAAGGATAAATTCCTTCTCACCTTAATTCCATACAGTGAGAACATGGTGATGAATGTGCAATAAAGAGCTGATTTCTTGGATCTATCTCCCAATAATGTCCTGGGTATCTTCATTACCATAGACATGATGAAAAAGACCTCCGATGATGTCATGGCCCGTGTGAATGGAATGAATAAACCTTCTCTTACTTTGAAGACCACATCTCATGAAGAAAAGGATTCAAGTGATGACGGGGTTCCTCATATGTTGTTTCCGAGAAGGAGAAGAGGATATCACATGAAGAATGTTTGGCTCTTTCCCAACATAAGTGGTGGAAGAAAGGAGACTTTAGATCAAATGCAACAAAGAACAAGGGAAAGGAAGCCCCAAGCACAAAGAAGGCAATAAATTGCTTCAATTGTGGGGATAGTTAGCACTGTGTTGCGGAATGCCCTTTCAAGAGTAGAATAGAGAATGGTGGAAGGATAATAAAGAAGTCCAACTTCATTCCTGATGTATCCCAACCAACAATACCAAGTGCACCAATGACAAGATCACGTGCAAAGGACATACGTGATAAGGTGAACTCGCTCCTCTCGCTCAACACTTTCCGTGACTTGGCGGATGGTGCGCTACCTCATGGTTCAACCCTTTGTGTGCTCAGGTTCGAACCCCCCACGGGTTCCCAAGAAGACGCGGAAGGCGAACGAGGAGAACCCGCGCAAGGAGGCGAAGGCATGAAGCCCCATGTGGCGGAACCTCCGGTGCAGCCTCCGCCCAAAACCCCTTCGGGTGGAGGAGAGCGGAGCCACCATCGGAGCCAGCAGCGGAGCCCCGACGGAACCTCCGGTGTTCCCACCGGAGCCTCCGCTCCACGCTCGCCACCGGAGCCTCCGGTGCAGCCTTCGCCCAAAGCCCCTTCGGGTGGTTGATAGCGGAGCTACCACCGGACCCCGCGGCGGAACATCGGGTGGCCCAGCCCAGTAGCTCCACCGGACCTCCACCGGAGCCTCCGCTCTATCCACCGGTACCTCCGGTGGAAACCACCGGAGCCTCCGCTCCTGCGCGGCCTGCCAGCCACTTTCGGGCCTTGACCCTTGTATCTTATCCTCCCATCTACCCCCTTGGCACTAGACTATATATAGTCCTTCCCATTCTCAGATCTAGGGTTAGAGTTGAATTTAGAACATTTGGATCTCAGCTCTCTTGTATCCCTCTTTGAGGAACTACTCCTCCGGTGTGTACCGAGGAACGTATCAAGGCTACTCCTCCGAATTCGTCGAGGATCGTATCAAGGCACATCCCAACTACTTTTCCTCTCCCTATCGGGTTTCAGTCAAGAGTTGTCCAATCTTCCTCTCGTTATCTTGAGGTTCTATTGGCGTAGTGGTACTGGCTACGGGTGTGAGACGGTTTGTATCAAGGTGAGTTCAGTTGGATCGATTGTTCCGTAGGCGGCCCTCGGGGCTTAGTTGACGGGAGGTTGGATCTTTCGGTTCTTGCGATTTACCCCGATTTGTGTGTTGCCCCGCGTTCCCCCACGTTCCCCCTCGATTCCCCATCTCGTGTTCTTACCGTTCTTCGTGTTCTTCGTTTGTTCTTCGTCGATTCGTGAAGATCGGGCCAATCTAGGAGTCCAACTCCATATCATCTGGTATCTAGAGCTAGATTGACACGAATCCGACACCCCATCCCCTCCCCTACCACCAATTTTTCTTCTATCCACCATAAATTCGAAAATTTCACAAAAATAGCCACAATGGGATTTCGACCGATATGTTGATTCGTTGAGTTTTTCGTGGGTTTGCTTCACAGATTTGTTGCCAAATACCATTCCCCACCTTTCCATTCAGCCACTTTTCCCAAATTCGCCAAAAAAAAATCTTGATTTTGAAGGAATTTCTAATTTGAGCCAAAATCTCAGAAAATCTCAGCTCTTCGATTTCCGGACAGATTTTGAAACTTGTTTTTCTTTGTCGTTTTTTATCCGAATTGAGTGCAACAAAGTGCTACGCGACGCCCACGACGTCACCTACGCTTCCACATCAACGGATCGCCACGACATCGACTCCCCCACGGCCACAAGTCCGTGATCATCAATAAGAGAGGTATAACTTGTTTCCGCTTGAACCACCCCACCCCATTGTGTTACTTACCTATTCGGACTAGTTCTTTTTACACCGCTTGGCATCGCATTTGTCAACGCTTGTGAGAGATTAGCTACGAGTAGGCATTGGCACTTTGGAATCCATCAAAAAGAGAAAATAAAAAAGAAGAGAAAACGAGAAAATAGAAAAAGAAACAAAAGGATCGGTGCCAATTGCTTTCCATTGTAGGAACGTGTAGCATTGCGTCGCAAAAGAGAAATAGTGACCGATTGCCACGGTGCGAATCTTGTTGCCTTTTCAAATTTGCGGTTTGAGCTAGCGTCCTCCTTGAGTTAGTGTGGCATTGAGCATTAGTCTACGTTAGGTCCATTTCGTTCTTCGCTCGTCCATTGGTCGCACTAACCCCATTTTTCCCTTGCGTGTGTGTGTTCCACCATATTTCCATCCTATAGGTTTTGTTTTTGTGCTAACTTTTCTTTGAATCTTTTCCACGATTGACAACAAACTTTTCTTCGGTTTTGTCGATTTTTTTCCTCGCCACTTTCCTAACCTATTTGCCTTCCATATAAAGTGTGTGTGTTGTCGTTTGCGGTTTCTTTCGATCTTTTTGGATTCGCTCTTGACATACCGCCCTACACCTAGGCTCGTCCACTAGCCTCAATACGACCAAGAAAGATAACGTTGGGTAAGTGAGGCGTCCATTTCTTCAATATCACCCTTGTGTGTGTTTTTGAGATGGCTAGGGAAGGAGTATTCACAAGTCCGAGCTCGGAAGATGAAGGCAATCCATTCTACAACGACAATGCTTACACCAACTTCGTCACCCACAATGACCACTTTCAACTCCGTGAACTCGTCAAGGACGGGTTGCAACGCTATGAGCGTAGACTCCAAGAGCAAGAGGCTCGATTGAATGATCAAATGACGCGCATCAACATCAACTTGGCTAATCTTGCCAATCGCCGTCATTCATCATCGTCATCAAGGTCTCGTCGCTCAAGCCACCACAATCAAGATCTTCACCAATCTCGTCGCCATGATCGCCATTGTCGCACCCGGACTTCTAAAGGATACTCGTCGTTCCGTTGAACAGTAGTAGATTGGATTACGGGGCTTACCGGCACCCGCGTCCTCTTACGAGTAGGACAACACACGTATGTGTGACAACCAACCCCTATCTGTTCAGCGTCGGCGTAAACTATCCCATAGAAATCAGGATACTTCCATTGGCGTACTTCAAAACATACACACATGGTACGTCAACGGCGTTTGAACAAGTGATATCACAACAGATCTCTACGACACAAAAGATTGAAATAAGTTGCAAATAGCTCTCATTAGAGCAGAGATAGCAAATACAATCATCCAGAGGACACATGTCCCAACATATCATCATTACATCACAGCGAAAGCATTCAACATGTCTGGGTACAGACAAGAACCAAATAGGCCTAAGAGGCCGGAAACGAACAGACGGAGCCCATCCACGAAGTCTCGGATCCTGCCCGGGTCCGCTATCTACTCGTCAGCAGTCTCGTCATATTCCACGTAGTAGCCACCATGTAGATCCTCGGAAACGTAGGTCTGCGGAAACCACAGCCCCAAAGGGGTCAGTACATAAACGTAGTGGCAAACAAGACTCACAGTTCACCAAAGTGTAACCCGTCAACACCAAGCACAGATGCTTTGGGTCAACGGAAGAAAGGGGATATAAAGGATGCTGCAACTGGCTGCTCTAAACAACTACAGAGTTTCTACCACTTCCGGCTACCAGAAAGGAGATAAGATCGTGTATCGTAACCAACCTATCAACTAACCTCAAACAAACCCATCCTGGATCTCGCCCCTTATCCAAAGAAGCAATCCGAGGATAACTCACACAGTTGAATTAATGATGGTTCATATTATTGTGTCAATAAGCCTATTACTAGTCAAGTTGTTAATCATTGGGTGTAAGGTTGTTAATCATTAGGTTTAAGTTGTCCGGAGTACTTGTTAGCCAGTACTTTCACCAAGTAATCCATAACCGCGGAAAACACGGCTTCTCGAGAAGATTATCCCTGCAGGGTTGCACCAATTTGGCCGTACACGCAAGAATAACCCGCCAGATGGGATGCCTCCCACCAAGCGGGGCACTCTACACAACTCAACTCTTCTTCGCATCAAGCCCAAAGCACCTTGGGCGCACGGCTAATCGAGCCCAGAAGAAAATGGACCCTCATAGCACTCTAAGAACGTGTCCCCCTATATGCCGACTACGAAAATTCCACCCGGGTACCAAGGGCTCGCAAGATCATGCATGCAGCAAATGGAAAACCCGAACTAAATGAGGCGATTTGGACGAGATGCGAATCGAATCAAATTGAGGGGGGCGCCCATACTCGCTTCCCACATGCGGGTAGTGCGCTCATCATGGATCAGTAGACAAGACCCTTTTCCTATTAGGGTCGACACTAGCAGGCCTCAAAACCACAAAGGGCCTCATGCCGGTGCCTTATCATCAAATTTATTATTGATAATAACATTAGCATGATTCATTGTTTAACCTCGAGCCCCAGAACATAATGAAAATAGATAACAGAAAGTAACGGGTAACAGACTCGAGCAAAACAACCTAAGCATGCTAGTAAGACACGGGCTCAAACAAAAGGTTATAGGTATGGAGGTGAGGCAATATTAGGGTTAAAGGATACATGTGATAGGTTCGTAACAGAAGCAACTTAATCATAGGGCTAGCAGAATAGACAACGGAAAGTATCGGTAACCAATGTTGAAAGGAACACGATGGTTCATGTGAGTGATAACTTGCCTGCAAACCCAGTAGCCTGGTACTGAGCTAGATCCTTAGAAGGGGTGTCGTAAGTATCGTCGGTCTCAACGTCGTCGTTTATCCGAGAAGAAGCAAACAAACAATGCAGAAAGATAAACAATCAATAACATGGCATAGTGCACAAACATGGGATGATGCATGACCATTTAATTGATGCATCAAAATAAACTAGTTGACAAGATAGCAACATGATTAAATGGACCCATATGCAATTGGATTGCATATGAAAAGCCCATGAGTTATGGTTGAATTAATTGTTCTACAACTAATCATCTTGTGGAAGTGAATTAGCATGATGCATGGATGAGGAAAACAACAAAATAACAACAATAGAAACAAGTAGAAATGAAATTTACCAAGTTTGGAAATTCCTTTATTAAGTTAAGAAATTTTGGTTTCTTAAAGGTGTCACACAAGCATTTGTTGTTTTCATCAAGTTAAATTGTTCGAAACAAATAACAAAGTTCATATTTGAAAAGAACACACAATTTTAGGTGGATTACATGTTTCACTTGTTGAAAAAGGATTTCAAATAAATTATTTATGAATTACACAAGTTTAGGCAAGATTTAATTGAATTTAATTCAAACATGAACTTATTTGAATTTTTATTTGTTCAAAACATTAAACCAAATTCATATTTGAAAAGTTTATACTTTTATGGTTTGAAAACATATTTTATATGTCCCAAAAGAATTTAATTTGATCAAGTTATGAATTTAACAATATTAAATGATTTAAACAAGGTTTAAATCATTTAACCAATTTTAATTATTCAAAACATGAAACAAATTTTATATTTGAAAAGGTGGTTTAATTTTGCATGGAAAACATATTTCATTTGTTGAAATTGGATTTAAAATGAGCAAGTTATTATTTTGGCAATTTTAAATGCAATAATTAAGAAACAGTTGTTTTCAGCAATTTAAATTATTCAAAACAGCAAACAAAATTTATATTTGGAAAGTACTTGAAAAATTGATTGGAAAACATATTTATTTTGTGGAATTTGGAATTTTTATGCCCAAGTTATGATTTTTGCAAAATTAAGTGATTTAAACAAGAATTCAAATGTTTGACCAATTTAAAATATTCAAAACAGTAAACAAAATTTATATTTGGATAGAACATTTAATTTGGGACAAAAAACATATTTAAAAAGTTAAAATTGGAGTTGGGATGAATTACTTATGCATTTTACAAGATTTGGTGCAAATCTGCCATTTTTAATGCACTAGGGACTTAGAAATAATTTTTGCAGGGGCTAGAAATAATTTGCAAGGGCCTATTGGTGATTAGTGAGATGTTTCTGTACCAAAACATTGCAAAATAAAAAGGTGGTTTTATTCTGTGGGAGGGGGGACTCGAACCCCTCCCCTTTGCTGTGCGCACAAGGAACACACCAACTGGGCTGGCTGCTGTGTGTTGACAGGGAGTGGGACTCGGGGGGTATGAGGTGTGCCAGCGGGCTGTTTTCTGAATTTGTAACTGAATCTCGACAGGGACACTGAACCTCGACAGGGACAGAGGTAGGCAGCGATCGCAGCGCTCGGCTGCTGCTCGCCGGAGTGGCGCCGGACGGACGGGCGTGGGGTGCGGTGTGGGGAGAGAAGGGAAGGGAGAGGGAGGTGAGGCGCGGGGACGGAGCGCTCACCTTGAGGGCTCCCGAGCGGATGGAGGCGCAGGGGGTCGGGGCGGACAGCAGGTGGTCGCCGGCGACTCGAGCGGACGGCGGCGGCGCATCCGGGCAGTACCGGCCGGTGATGCCTTCAGCGAACTTGGTGAGGACGTGTTCCTCGTTCCATTCCCGACAACGGTGTGTCCTCGAGTTGGCCGTGGCGTCGCCGCGATGAGGAGGCAGTGGGGTGGTGCAGCGAGCTCTGTTAGGGGTTCAGGAACTGAGAAGTTCAGAGAGAGAGCGGGAGGTGGAAGAGATGGAAGATGGCGGCGGCAGAGGGATCATGCGGGGCTAGGGCTAGCGAGCAACGGGGACTGCTCGGTTTTAAGGAGCAGTGGAGCTCGGTACGGCGCACATCGGAGGAGGGGGAGGTGATCGTGTGGTGGGTGAGGTGATCGTACAGAGGGGGGAGGAAGACGACAAGGGGAAAAGGGGGTATGGGCCAAAGGGTTAGGTTGGGCTGGGCTGGGGGGAGAAATAGATGGGGTGGGCTGCCTCTCTCCTCACCCCTCTCTTTCTCTTTTTTTTTTGCTTTGTTATTTTTTTTTTTTGTAGAAATAAAAATGGAAGCAAATGATAAGTTTTAGGGTAGAAAGAATTAGGGGAAATTTTTTAGGTTGCTTATTTAAGTAATAGCAACAGTTAGCAAATTTTGTTTTTAAAAATGATCAAAATAAAAAGGTGGTTTGGAATTTAAGTCAAATTTGGAGGAATTTGATTATTGATTGAATTATTGGAAACAAAAATTTAATTAGTTTGAACCTTTAGTTTAAGATGGAAACAATTGCTTAAAATTGTTGTGGTAATTTTCATTATTGCAAAAAGGTGGCTGTTTGGTAAATGTGATTTGAATTTGGAATGAAATTGATTGAAATTTGTGGTTAAGTGGTTATTGAAAACACTATTTTAATTATGGTGATCAAATGATTGTAATTGGAAACAATTGAGCACAAATGTTTTGGTTATTTCATAATTTCAAAAGTGGGTACTGTTTGCAGTTGAATTTGAAATAACATTTGGATTAAGTTTGTATCAATTAAATTATTAAAGGACATAATTTTAATGGTGTGAACCTTATGGTTTAATTGGAAACAAAAGATTGATTTGTTTTGCAATTTTCATAACTTTCAACATGGTTGTTGTTTGGGAGAAAAACATAATTGAATTTTGAGAAGGGTTGATATTAAATGAATTTTGATAGAAACAAAAACAATAGTTTTGGAATCACACTTTAGTGGAAACAATTGATTGTTTTTATTTGAAATATGATTTTGGAAATTGTAACATCACAAGGATAAAACAAAAAGGTTTGAATTTTGGTTTGAAATTCAAATAGAAAACAGTTGGAAAACAAATGAAAACAATTGGAAAACAAAAGGAAAACAAGCAAAACAATTGCAATGAACATGATGCCATGATGCAAAACATAAAATAACAGAGAGCAAACATTCTAAAGGCTTATTTTTCATCCTTGGGATGTTACAAAACGCCCCCCCCTTGAAGGAATCGCGCCCCGAGATTCCTACTGAGAAAAGAAAAGGTCCGGATACTTCTTGCGAAGATCCTCTTGAGCTGTGACACGTGAAACACATCGTGCACCTTGGATAGTTTTCTGGAAGTTCAAAACGATAGGCATTCCTGGCAACTCTTCTGGAAAGACGTCAGGGAATTCACAAACCACCGGAACATTTTCAAATAGAGGAAGGGGTTTTGTATCGAGGGTGTATAGCTGAACAGAACTTGATTCATTTGTAGAATAGATTATCTGGTCAGAAGGGTGGAACAGAGTTATTGATTTTTTTGCCGGTAGCAGAACTGTAGTGGGAAGCAACAACAAGATTTGAACGGACGAAAAGAATGTTGAGAAGAACAGGATAACGAAGCAACACCGGGAAAAGAAAACGAGACCAAAACACTCCTGAGGTACTACGGAAAACTCATCTGGGCTTCTAAAGGATCAATATCTACTGCTTAAGGGATAGAGGATTTGCTTCCGGGGCTTACACGCCTCCGTTCTCAAACGTGAGTAGGCAACATGATAAATCATGTCACAACCACCTCCATTCCTATGGTCTAGTAGATATAACCATCCTAGAGAAACCAGGATTCGTGAAATCCTAACTTGAAAGTTTAGATGAGAAGGGAAAACAACGTTGCACTTCCTTACCAGAAAAGGGAGGGTGGGTGGGGAAAGAAGAAAAAGAACAGAATTCCTACTCTCACGTTTCATTTTTCCTATATAGCTACAAAATAGTTTCTAGACTCAACTGCGACCAGTAAAAAGGGATCCTACAGGCAGACAGGCTCTGATACCATTTGTCGCACCCGGACTTCTAAAGGATACTCGCCGTTCCGTTGAACAGTAGTAGATTGGATTACGGGGCTTACCGGCACCCGCGTCCTCTTACGAGTAGGCCAACACACGTATGTGTGACAACCAACCCCTATCTGTTCAGCGTCGACGTAAACTATCCCATAGAAATCAGGATACTTCCATTGACGTACTTCAAAACATACACACATGGTACGTCAACGGCGTTTGAACAAGTGATATCACAACAGATCTCTATGACACAAAAGATTGAAATAAGTTGCAAATAGCTCTCATTAGAGCAGAGATAGCAAATACAATCATCCAGAGGACACATGTCCCAACATATCATCATTACATCACAGCGGAAGCATTCAACATGTCTGGGTACAGACAAGAACCAAATAGGCCTAAGAGGCCGGAAACGAACAGACGGAGCCCATCCACGAAGTCTCGGATCCTGCCCGGGTCCGCTATCTACTCGTCAGCAGTCTCGTCATATTCCACGTAGTAGCCACCATGTAGATCCTCGGAAACGTAGGTCTGCGGAAACCACAGCCCCAAAGGGGTCAGTACATAAACGTACTGGCAAGCAAGACTCACAGTTCACCAAAGTGTAACCCGTCAACACCAAGCACAGATGCTTTGGGTCAACGGAAGAAAGGGGATATAAAGGATGCTGCAACTGGCTGCTCTAAACAACTACAGAGTTTCTACCACTTCCGGCTACCAGAAAGGAGATAAGATCGTGTATCGTAACCAACCTATCAACTAACCTCAAACAAACCCATCCTGGATCTCGCCCCTTATCCAAAGAAGCAATCCGAGGATAACTCACACAGTTGAATTAATGATGGTTCATATTATTGTGTCAATAAGCCTATTACTAGTCAAGTTGTTAATCATTGGGTGTAAGGTTGTTAATCATTAGGTTTAAGTTGTCCTGAGTACTTGTTAGCCAGTACTTTCACCAAGTAATCCATAACCGCGAAAAACACGGCTTCTCGAGAAGATTATCCCTGCAGGGTTGCACCAATTTGGCCGTACACGCAAGAATAACCCGCCAGATGGGATGCCTCCCACCAAGCAGGGCACTCTACACAACTCAACTCTTCTTCGCATCAAGCCCAAAGCACCTTGGGCGCACGGCTAATCGAGCCCAGAAGAAAATGGACCCTCATAGCACTCTAAGAACGTGTCCCCCTATATGCCGACTACGAAAATTCCACCCGGGTACCAAGGGCTCGCAAGATCATGCATGCAGCAAATGGAAAACCCGAACTAAATGAGGCGATTTGGACGAGATGCGAATCGAATCAAATTGAGGGGGGCGCCCATACTCGCTTCCCACATGCGGGTAGTGCGCTCATCATGGATCAGTAGACAAGACCCTTTTCCTATTAGGGTCGACACTAGCAGGCCTCAAAACCACAAAGGGCCTCCTGCCGGTGCCTTATCATCAAATTTATTATTGATAATAACATTACCATGATTCATTGTTTAACCTCGAGCCCCAGAACATAATGAAAATAGATAACATAAAGTAACGGGTAACAGACTCGAGCAAAACAACCTAAGCATGCTAGTAAGACACGGGCTCAAACAAAAGGTTATAGGTATGGAGGTGAGGCAATATCAGGGTTAAAGGATACATGTGATAGGTTCGTAACAGAAGCAACTTAATCATAGGGCTAGCAGAATAGACAACGGAAAGTATCGGTAACCAATGTTGAAAGGAACACGATGGTTCATGTGAGTGATAACTTGCCTGCAAACCCAGTAGCCTGGTACTGAGCTAGATCCTTAGAAGGGGTGTCGTAAGTATCGTCGGTCTCAACGTCGTCGTTTATCCGAGAAGAAGCAAACAAACAATGCAGAAAGATAAACAATCAATAACATGGCATAGTGCACAAACATGGGATGATGCATGACCATTTAATTGATGCATCAAAATAAACTAGTTGACAAGATAGCAACATGATTAAATGGACCCATATGCAATTGGATTGCATATGAAAAGCCCATGAGTTATGGTTGAATTAATTGTTCTACAACTAATCATCTTGTGGAAGTGAATTAGCATGATGCATGGATGAGGAAAACAACAAAATAACAACAATAGAAACAAGTAGAAATGAAATTTACCAAGTTTGGAAATTCCTTTATTAAGTTAAGAAATTTTGGTTTCTTAAAGGTGTCACACAAGCATTTGTTGTTTTCATCAAGTTAAATTGTTCGAAACAAATAACAAAGTTCATAATTGAAAAGAACACACAATTTTAGGTGGATTACATGTTTCACTTGTTGAAAAAGGATTTCAAATAAATTATTTATGAATTACACAAGTTTAGGCAAGATTTAATTGAATTTAATTCAAACATGAACTTATTTGAATTTTTATTTGTTCAAAACATTAAACCAAATTCATATTTGAAAAGTTTATACTTTTATGGTTTGAAAACATATTTTATATGTCCTAAAAGAATTTAATTTGATCAAGTTATGAATTTAACAATATTAAATGATTTAAACAAGGTTTAAATCATTTAACCAATTTTAATTATTCAAAACATGAAACAAATTTTATATTTGAAAAGGTGGTTTAATTTTGCATGGAAAACATATTTCATTTGTTGAAATTGGATTTAAAATGAGCAAGTTATTATTTTGGCAATTTTAAATGCAATAATTAAGAAACAGTTGTTTTCAGCAATTTAAATTATTCAAAACAGCAAACAAAATTTATATTTGGAAAGTACTTGAAAAATTGATTGGAAAACATATTTATTTTGTGGAATTTGGAATTTTTATGCCCAAGTTATGATTTTTGCAAAATTAAGTGATTTAAACAAGAATTCAAATGTTTCACCAATTTAAAATATTCAAAACAGTAAACAAAATTTATATTTGGATAGAACATTTAATTTGGGACAGAAAACATATTTGCAAGGGCCTATTGGTGATTACTGAGATGTTTCTGTACCAAAACATTGCAAAATAAAAAGGTGGTTTTATTCTGTGGGAGGGGGGACTCGAACCCCTCCCCTTTGCTGTGCGCACAAGGAACACACCAACTGGGCTGGCTGCTGTGTGTTGACAGGGAGTGGGACTCGGGGGGTATGAGGTGTGCCAGCGGGCTGTTTTCTGAATTTGTAACTGAATCTCGACAGGGACACTGAGCCTCGACAGGGACAGAGGTAGGCAGCGATCGCAGCGCTCGGCTGCTGCTCGCCGGAGTGGCGCCGGGCGGACGGGCGTGGGGTGCGGTGTGGGGAGAGAAGGGAAGGGAGAGGGAGGTGAGGCGCGGGGACGGAGCGCTCACCTTGAGGGCTCCCGAGCGGATGGAGGCGCAGGGGGTCGGGGCGGACAGCAGGTGGTCGCCGGCGACTCGAGCGGACGGCGGCGGCGCATCCGGGCAGTACCGGCCGGTGATGCCTTCAGCGAACTTGGTGAGGACGTGTTCCTCGTTCCATTCCCGACAACGGTGTGTCCTCGAGTTGGCCGTGGCGTCGCCGCGATGAGGAGGCAGTGGGGTGGTGCAGCGAGCTCTGTTGGGGGTTCAGGAACTGAGAAGTTCAGAGAGAGAGCGGGAGGTGGAAGAGATGGAAGATGGCGGCGGCAGAGGGATCATGCGGGGCTAGGGCTAGCGAGCAACGGGGACTGCTCGGTTTTAAGGAGCAGTGGAGCTCGGTACGGCGCACATCGGAGGAGGGGGAGGTGATCGTGTGGTGGGTGAGGTGATCGTACAGAGGGGGGAGGAAGACGACAAGGGGAAAAGGGGGTATGGGCCAAAGGGTTAGGTTGGGCTGGGCTGGGGGGAGAAATAGATGGGGTGGGCTGCCTCTCTCCTCACCCCTCTCTTTCTCTTTTTTTTTTGCTTTGTTATTTTTTTTTTGTAGAAATAAAAATGGAAGCAAATGATAAGTTTTAGGGTAGAAAGAATTAGGGGAAAATTTTTAGGTTGCTTATTTAAGTAATAGCAACAGTTAGCAAATTTTGTTTTTCAAAATGATCAAAATAAAAAGGTGGTTTGGAATTTAAGTCAAATTTGGAGGAATTTGATTATTGATTGAATTATTGGAAACAAAAATTTAATTAGTTTGAACCTTTAGTTTAAGATGGAAATAATTTCTTAAAATTGTTGTGGTAATTTTCATTATTGCAAAAAGGTGGCTGTTTGGTAAATGTGATTTGAATTTGGAATGAAATTGATTGAAATTTGTGGTTAAGTGGTTATTGAAAACACTATTTTAATTATGGTGATCAAATGATTGTAATTGGAAACAATTGAGCACAAATGTTTTGGTTATTTCATAATTTCAAAAGTGGGTACTGTTTGTAGTTGAATTTGAAATAACATTTGGATTAAGTTTGTATCAATTAAATTATTAAAGGACATAATTTTAATGGTGTGAACCTTATGGTTTAATTGGAAACAAAAGATTGATTTTTTTTGCAATTTTCATAACTTTCAACATGGTTGTTGTTTGGGAGAAAAACATAATTGAATTTGAGAAGGGTTTGATATTAAATGAATTTTTGATAGAAACAAAACAATAGTTTTGGAATCACACTTTAATGGAAACAATTGATTGTTTTTATTTGAAATATGATTTTGGAAATTGTAACATCACAAGGATGAAACAAAAAGGTTTGAATTTTGGTTTGAAATTCAAATAGAAAACAGTTGGAAAACAAATGAAAACAGTTGGAAAACAAAAGGAAAACAAGCAAAACAATTGCAATGAACATGATGCCATGATGCAAAACATAAAATAACAGAGAGCAAACATTCTAAAGGCTTATTTTTCATCCTTGGGATGTTACAGCCATGATCGCCACAACGTGGAGGAGGGTGGACCACCTCAACAACCACCACCACCTCCCCCCCAACCTCAACATGCTCCGCGACGAAATTGGTATGAGGATAGCTCGCCATCACCACCACCTCAACATCGCCAAGGCCGTGGTGACCCTCTTCAACAACCGCAACGCCCGGACCTTCGACAACACCATCCTCCACCTCCACAAGGCCACGCTCAAGACTATGGCCACAATGATTTCGTGGAAGATGCTCGTCAACATCGAAGGCCACCTAGGCGCCATGCGCGTCCCAACAACAATGACCGCCAAGAACATGATCATCCTCAACACCCTCGAGATGAACAAGTGCTTCCGCAACACCCTCGCCAAGAACAAGAACGTCCTCGACAACAACACAATGGCCATGATGATAGAAAACGCCGTGAAGCTAGGCTCCGTCACCACCAACAACCACCACCTAATGACCACCGGCGTCATCCTCCCATCATGATCGCCACCGCCAAGACAAGGATGACCCCTATGATGATTCACCTCCAATTTATGATGAAGACCCCCATGAGCGCCAACATGAGCGTCCCCATCGTCCACAAGAGGACAACAACATGAGTGCTCTTCGTTTCAATGTCCCCAAGTTCAATGGTGAGAATGATCCCGAAGAATATCTTGCTTGGGCTCTCAAAGTTGACAAGATCTTCGGCATTCACAACTTCACCGACAAGAAGATGGTTGCTCTAGCATCTTTGGAATTTGAAGGCTATGCACTCTTGTGGTGGGATCGTCTACAAGCCGAATGGTACGCAACCGCATGGCTCCTATTGCCACTTGGAATGAGATGAAGCAATTCATGCATGCTCGATTCGTCCCTCCACACTACACGCGTGACCTCTTCAAGAAGCTCCAAGAACTTCGTCAAGGTGTGAAGTCCATTGATGAGTATTACAAGGAAATGGAAACATCCTTGATTCGCGCTCATGTGATGGAATCTCAAGAGAAAACAATGGCCCGCTTTCTCAATGGCCTCAACTATCCTATAAGGAAGATCGTCGAGTATCAACCGTATGACAACATTGTGGCCCTTGTCCACCAAGCTCTCAAGGCGGAACGCCAAATTGCGGAAGATCTCAAGTATAACAAGCAAAAGGCTTTCTTCAACTCAAGACCATCATCCTCGTCTCCAATGACACAAGTTTCTCCACCAACTACCAACAAGAGCAATACTCGAGCCTCTAGTGCTCCCAACAAGTCTTCCCAACCATTCAAGAAGCAAGTGCCTTCCACCTCCTCTTCAAGTGCTCCTCAAGTCAAGTCAAGCACTATTACTTGCTTCAAGAGCGGTGGTAGTGGACACAAGTCCTTTAAGTGTTCCAACAAGATGATCATGATTGTCAACCAAGACGGTGAACGTGATTCCATGAGTGACGGCGAATACTATGCCTTGCATCAAGTTGCTCTCAACTCTTTGGACGTGCCCAACGAGGATGAAGAAAGTGTGTATTGCGATGAGGACAAGAATCCATCGCTAGTGGTCACAATAGTCCTTACTACTTCTCCTCAAAATTAGCATGATCAACGGTGCAATCTCTTTCAAACTAGAGCCGGTATTGATGGCAAGTCAATCAAGGTCATCATCGATGGTGGAAGTTGCCACAACTTGGCTAGAAAAGAGCTTTGCGACAAACTCCAATTGACTTACAAGTAACATCCCCATCCATACCATGTCCAATGGCTTAGTGACTCCGGCACCTTCAAGATTCAACACATGGTCTCCGTGCATTTCAAGATTGGTCCCTATGAAGACACAGTGGAGTGTGACGTTGTTCCTATGACCGTGTGTCATCTTCTTCTGTGTCGACCTTGGCAATACGACAAGAGTGCTATACATGATGGGCGTACCAATCACTATAGCTTCAAGTGGAATAACAAGACATTTGTGCTTTGTCCCATGTCTCCTAGCCAAGTGATCGCCGACAACGCCAAGACTCTTGCACGTAAACAAGAAGAGCTCAAATCTCGTGAGATGAGTGGTGAGAGAGTGATCCACCAAAAAGAGACTGAGAGCCATAAGCCAAATATGAGTGGAAAAATTCCGAGTGATGTCAAAGGCTTTGCCTTACTTGCCACCAAAAGAGAGATGCGAGAGCTACGAGATGACCCAACCATACTTCACTTTGTCCTATTGTGCAAAGGGGAAGCAATTGAAACTAACGACACGACAACTTTTCCTCCATCTTTGTTGCCTTTGTTGCAGGAATTTGAAGACGTCTTTCCCGATGAGCTTCCTCCGGGCCTTCCTCCCCTACGAGGAATCGAGCACCACATTGACCTCATTCCGGGCGCGCCCCTCCCAAACCGCGCTCCTTACCGCACCAACCCCGAGGAGACTAAGGAGATTGAGCGACAAATCCAAGAACTACTCGACAAAGGTTTTATTCGCGAATCTCTTAGCCCTTGTGCCGTGCCGGTTATCCTTGTCCCAAAGCAAGATTCTACTTCCCGCATGTGTATGGATTGTCGACCTCTCAATGATATCACCGTTAGATATAGACATCCTATTCCTAGGCTCGATGACATGCTTGATGAATTTAGTGGTGCTACTATCTTTTCCAAAATTGATCTTAAAAGTGGTTACCATCAAATTCGTATGAGTATAGGTGATGAATGGAAAAC
Source organism: Alopecurus myosuroides (assembly GCA_028641055.1). Lineage (NCBI taxonomy): Eukaryota > Viridiplantae > Streptophyta > Magnoliopsida > Poales > Poaceae > Alopecurus > Alopecurus myosuroides. Next base: position 313,654,832 of record CM054057.1, on the reverse strand, counting down.
GGCTTTCAAAACAAAACTTGGCTTGTATGAATGGCTTGTTATGCCCTTTGGTCTTTCGAATGCCCCATCTACCTTCATACGCCTCATGAATGAAGTTTTGCGTCCTTTAATTGGCAAATTTGTTGTGGTTTACTTCGACGACATTCTCATTTATAGCAAGTCTTTGGAAGATCACCTTGATCATGTTTCACAAGTATTGTTGGCTCTTCGCAAAGCAAAACTTTTCGCCAATCTTTCCAAATGCAATTTTTGCACCAACAAGCTTGTTTTCTTGGGTTTTGTGATCTCTTCCAATGGTATTGAAGTAGATAACAAGAAGATTGAGGCAATTAGGAATTGGCCCAACCCTACCTCCGTGGGTGAGATAAGGCGCTTTCATGGCCTTGCCGGCTTCTATCGCCGCTTTGTCAAAGATTTTTCAACTATTCCTTGCCCTTTGAATGAACTTACCAAAAAGAATGTACCTTTTGTTTGGGGCAATGCGCAACAAAAAGCTTTCGACACACTTAAGAGATGCTTAACCGAAGCTCCTTTGCTTGTCTTACCGGATTTTGAGAAAACTTTTGAGATCGAATGTGATGCTAGTGGTATAGGAATTGGTGGCGTTCTCATGCAAAACGGACGCCCTGTTGCTTACCATAGTGAAAAACTTGATGGCGCAAAGCTAAATTATCCAATCTATGATAAGGAACTTTTTGCTTTGGTTCGAGTGCTAGAAGTTTGGCAACACTACCTTTGGCCGAAAGAATTTGTCATTCATTCCGATCACGAATCATTGAAATACTTGAAAAGCCAAACCAATTTGAACAAGAGGCATGCTAAGTGGGTAGAATTCATTGAATCTTTTCCTTATGTCATTAAGTACAAGAAAGGTAAACAGAATGTGGTAGCCGATGCCTTGTCTAGGAAAGAGTGCCTTCTTACACGTCTTGACATCAATGTGATTGGTTTGGATGAGATCAAAGACTTATATGCTTCCGATCCTTTCTTTGGTCCTATCTTTGAGAAGTGCTTGCCTAACCGAGGTTTTGATGACTACTATCTTCACAAAGATTTCTTGTTTAAGGCTAACAAATTGTGTATCCCCGAGTCCTCTCTTCGTTTGTTGTTATTGAAGGAATCACATGAAGGAGGTCTCATGGGACACTTTGGACGCGACAAGACCTATGCCATGCTCTCCACCAACTACTATTGGCCCAAGATGAAGCATCAAGTTGAGAGACACGTCAAGAGATGTTGTAAATGCCTCCGAGCTAAGTCTACTTCCAATCCCCATGGTCTTTACATGCCATTTCCCATCCCACATGCACCTTGGAGTGATATTAGCATAGATTTTCTGTTAGGCCTCCCACGCACTAAACCCAACATGGATTCAATCTTTGTAGTTGTGGATCGTTTCTCTAAGATGGCACAATTCATTCCTTGCAACCGAACCAACGATGCTTCACATGTTGCCACTTCGTTTTTCAGGGAAATTGTGCGTCTACATGGTGTTCCTACTTCCATTGTCTCGGACCGCGACGTCAAGTTCACCTCATACTTTTGGAAGATGTTGATGGCCAAGCTCGGCGTCAAGCTACTCTTCTCCACCGCCTATCACCCACAAACTGATGGTCAAACCGAGGTCGTCAACCGCACACTCTCTTCACTACTTCGAGCATTGATCAAGCCCAACTTGAAGAATTGGGAGGAATGCATTCCACACGCCGAGTTCGCCTACAACCGTGCTCTACACCAAGCTACCAAGAAGAGTCCCTTCGAGATTGTCTACGTCTTCAACCCCAACACCGCCCTCGACATACTTCCTTTGCCTCTACGCGAGCGAGCCAACATGGACATGGACAAGCGCACCGACTACATCAAGAAGCTACACGACTCCACAAGAGCTACGCTTGAGAAGCATTCCGAGCACCGAGCCTCTATCTTGAACAAGAACAATAAAACCATGGTGTTCCAAGAAGGTGACCTCGTGTGGCTACACTTGCGCAAGGACCGGTTCCCCGAAGAGCGCAACTCCAAGCTCAAGCCAAGAGGCGACGGCCCCTTCAAGGTCATCAAACACATCAACAACAACGCCTACAAGCTCGACTTACCGCAATCCAAGTACCTCGTCCACAACTCCTTCAATGTCAAGGACCTATCTCCCTTCCATGGATAGCCAAGTGATGAAGACGACGCCGAGTCGAGGTCGACTCTTTTTCAAGGGGGGGGGGAGATGATGTAGCCCAACCAACAATACCAAGTTCACCAATGACAAGATCACGCGCAAAGGCCATACGTGATAAGGTGAACTCGCTCCTCTCGCTCAACACTTTCGGTGACTTGGCGGATGGTGCGCTATGTAACATCCCTACTTTTGTGTAATAAAGAGAGGTGTTGTGTACATGGCATGCATGCATGAAAATTTGAACCAAAATTTTTGCCTTTAAAGTTTAATCAGAGAATTGCCAGAAAATCACTTAAACTTGTTTCAAACAAAGTTGTTCTGCAAAGTTTCTCAAATGGAACCAAACTTATGCTAGAAAGGTAGCAAATTTAAAGAGCTTTCCAACGTCTATTTTTGCGCAATTTTTGGTTCACAAAAAGGCCCTCAAAACTCAGTTTTGGTTCTGTTTTAAAAATTTCCAGGGGCTTCTTTGCAATTCTATTTTTCTTCCAGGGGGGTTTTTTCGAAACCTTCCCTGTCGTCTTCCTCCTGTCGCCGGACAGGAGGGCAGCCGCCGCCGCGCCAGCTCCTGCTTCCTCTCCCTGTCGACGTGGAGGAGAGGATTAGGTCTCCTCGGTGCCGTCTGGATCGCGCACGCCGCAGAACCCCCCTGTCTCTCGCCTTCCATCCTCTGTCTCCTCCTCCGCCGAAAACCGGCCGCCGCCGCGATTCGCCCTCGTCGCCGTTCTGCACCCTCCCCCACCCTTCCGAGCCCACCATCGGAACCGCCTCGAGCTTCTCCCCCTCCTCGAGCAAGCACAGCCGCCGGGATGCCGTAGGCGCGGCGAATCGAGCCTTCTTCCCCGCGGCCGGCCGCCGGCAATCCCTCCACCGCGCCGCCATCTCCGACCAGCTCCGGCCCCGCCGAGCTCTTCCTCGTGCCCGTGGTGAGCTCCCGCATCTCCCAAACCCCTCCGTTGAGTCTTCCTCGGCCGGAATCGAAGAACCTCACCGGAGCCCGATAGCCCGCCGCCGCTCGCCGTCTTCCCCTCGTCGCCGGTGGCCTAATCGGGGCGGCGCCGCTACCCTTGCGTCTGCCTCGACGAGACGAACCAAACGCAACTAAGCCCGCTTCCGGGGGCCGCCTGCATCGCCGCCGGCGAGCAGTTCCGGCCACTGCCGGCCACCACCGTGAGGTCACGGTGATGTCACCGTGACATCACCTGCCCACGTGGCGTGCCAAGTGGCCCTCTTTTGTCTGTTTTAAACTGTACGGTGGGACCCGCAGGAGAAATAGAAAACAGGAAATAGTTGTTCTTTAGAAAATTAATAACTTTTATTTCACAGCTCCAAAAATTATGAAAAAAAATATGTATGTGTTCATAAAAATGAGAGCTATTTATCTATGTCATTTTTATACATGTTCAACCAAGTTAAAAATGAGGTCACTTTTGTACTTAACTTTTAATTCAATTAAATATTGAAAATAAAGTTTTTATTCATTAAATATAGAAAATTAAGTGTAATATACCATTTTGATCAGTGAAACAAATGCAATCCAACTATGAGGTTTACAAAGTCATTTGAGCTTGTTAGCTTGGTCACATCTTCAGTTTAGGGTTTTTCCCCCTCCTCCGGTGTTCGTCGTTCACAGCGCGAAACCCTAGATTCCTGCTCCATCTTTTAAGCTTCATTTCAATTGCATTGTTTTAATCATGCATACATATTGTGCATTGCACTGTCGTAAAGTATTGATTGTTTGCCTTCTTTCCGGTGTTGTTCGTTATCGGTAGACCGAGATCCGGAGGTCGATCCGGCGTTCTACGACAACCCGAGCTCTACTTTCGACGAGCAAGGCAAGCACCACCTCATGGCTACCCATGTTTTGAGTCTTTGAACCTCTTACTCATGCATTCGATTCAACTGGGTTTTGAGTCTGTTAGAGTTAACCTATCCACTGCATGACCCTTCCCCTCACATGTCACCTTCATACCTGTTTACCCTCCTAGTATGACTAGGGTTGTTTGAGTATCGTAGAGCCTTGTGTGTTATGCTTAGCCATGCTTAGTGTTCTGATCTACTACATCCGGTTGATGTTTTGGATCACTTCGATATCCTTGTATGATGTTATATTTATGAGTACTGAGCATATGAAACTGACTAAGGCTAGCACGGGAGGCCACTTGGGTAGTGGTTATTCGTTCCGTACTCGCCAACCCTAGGATTTAAGGTCTCGCCGCGGAAGCCAAGACTGAGCGTGCAGCCACACGCGGGCCAATGAACCCCGCTCGGCTAACTAACTTGTTTGATCACTTCCATGGGTCACATAGTTTGAGTTTTCCATTTGCGGGTGTGTCATAAAAGGTTTTGGAGAAAACTAGGGCGTGACCGGGACCAGTGATGGACGTACACGGATCTTGTCCCGACTCACAGAACAGGTGCCGTCAGGAGGTGGCCAACTCCCTGTTGACGGGGTGGCCCTGTTTGGGTTGACTCATGGAAAGGGTTAAGCAAGGTAAAGGTCGTGGTCGACCACACTCTGCCGCGCTCTTAGAGAGGAGCGTTACCGCGTGGCACTAAGAGTCGGTCGATACGTGTGGGTAAAGTGTACCACCCTGCAGGGATAAATCTTTCGGAAAGCCGTGTCCACGGTTATGGACAACTTGGTGAAAGTCACGGGGTCATAGATAACTCTAACGGAATGACTAAAACTTGCTGGCAATGAATGAAGGATGCCTCCTCGACTACGTCGAGAGGGGTGATTCTTGTAGCATAAGGTAGTCTGGGGTTGAGAAAGTACTTGGTGGACTAAAGAACATAATGATCTCAGTAGTTGAGTATATTCCTCCTCTGTTTATAAATGCTCTATTACACGTGCTTTTCTTCCTCAACTTCGGAAAACAAAGTTGGCTTTATGCAAAGAACCTTAAAAGCCAAGTCTTGCTGAGTACCTTTTGTACTCAACCTTGCCTCGTTGTTGTTTTGTTTCAGACTTCGGTGATGCAGCTGAAGAGGGGTTCTACCTCGACGTCGACGAGTAGTTAGGAGTTCCCAGGCAGCAGTCTGGTATCTGTAGTATGGGTTTGGCTACGTTGCTTATGTTTCGGACTCTTAGTCCTTTTGCTCTTGTTGTATAGCAACATATTTGCTTTCGCTGCTTGTTGTAATGTTGGGTTGCTTGACCTATGTTGGTCCGGTAACCTCTGTGTGTAAGCTACTCTAGTATGCCTTGTTTAATACAACTTTCATGTCTAGAGTACTGCTTTGATCGATTGTTGGTCTCGAGCCCGTTGTTATACAGTTTTGGCTATGCCTGCATAGTTGTCGCAGTCGAGGGGTTGTGGAGCCGATGATCCATGACCGAGCCCGCCTGCCGGAGATATCCGGCCTGGGGCGAGGTAACCCCAGTAACCCTCGATTGTTGTTGCACTTTCTGGACACATAGCATCTCTGTATAATTCTGGTCCCGTTCCTTCAGTTTCATCCGACTCGTGGATGCTTGGGTATACATATCTGGTTATGACTAGCATGGACACAAGGAGTAGTAGACCGGGGATCCGGACTACGTGCCGATGAATCCGGTCTGCCTGCCGTTGTTTGTTGCGGCCGGGGCTGGTAACCCTGAAGCCCTTGTGGGTCCACTGCTAGGAGCACATGACAGTTTGTATATCTCGGGGTCCGGGGTCCGACAGGTCTTGGTATCAGAGCAGGACTGCCTGTAGGAAACCCTTACCGTTGGTCGATGTTGAGTCTAGAACTTGTGAAAACTACTTTGAAAGGACAAAATGAGTTATGAAAACCCTCTTAGGATTCTTTTTGCTCCTTACCTGGTATCGCTCTAACTCTGAGTCACCGTATCTCATTTGTTTTTGTGTGTTGTTCCCTTGGTGTTGTTTCAAAAGTTAGGAGTAAAACCGTTGGGTGTTTTTCTTCTGAGTACTTTGTCTCAGGTTGTTACAGTTCCAAATTCAAGTCATTTCTACATGTCTTTTGACGTCTTGAAAATGTCTTTGTTTCAGATGCCTTCTGGTCAGGTTGTTCGACATACTCTATGCCTTGGAGTTCCCGGTTTTCCTCATCTCCTAGCCTCAGCCTGTGCAAACATAGGAGCCCCTTGGTATCCTGTGTACACCGTGTATGAGGAGTACCGTGACTTCCACCAGACCCAGTACTTGTGTGGTGTCCGTCTTCCACAGCTAGATGGCACCATCTTTCCTGCTGAGCACTATGCCGAGGGTATTGGTTTCACCGTTGAGATGGCTGTGCAGGATGCTGCACGGCACTGTCTGAATGAGCTTCGTTACCACTACCCAGATCACGAGCATAGCTCCTTCCGTTACTGCCCTGGTTCAGATGCTACTCTTGAGGGGTGTTATACCCACACCTTTGCTGATTCCTCCCAGGAGGAAGATCTTACACTTAGGTGCACCGCTGATCTCCTTGCTGCTTATGCTCGTCGCGAGCGTGAGCTTAGTGCACTAGTTAACACCCTTGCAGCTAGTCTCAGGACTGTGACAGCCAGAGTGAGGCCATTCGTTGAGAGTGGTATTGTTCAGGCCTCTGAGATAGAGCTTCCAGCTGTACTTGTGCCTTCCTCGGTTGCATCTCCAGATGTTGGAGGTGATGTTCCCCCTCGTGGACGCCTCAGGAGGCCTAGCATGGTGCGTGGTGTACCACAGTCTCTCCACGGACCGCAGGACGAGTCTGTTCGTCGCTACCCTGGTGCTCCGGTTCCACTTCCTTTCGACTTCGGAGGATACTGAGACCGTTGCCGGTTGCAGCTAGAGTAATGTTTGCTTTCATGTACTCGAAATCCGAAGTTGTAGAAAAATAATGTATAGGAGCAGAACTTCGGTGATGTGTATCTACCGTACCTTCTTTCAGTGTTGTATGTACTTAAGCTTGTGAGCTTGTACCGCCACTATGTATGGTTTGTACTTCGACTGGTTTCAATAAATGTTGTAATATGTTGTCTCCATGTTGATGAAATGATACACTTCATGTTCATTCATTCTGTTCTACTACATTTCGGCATGTATCTTGTTGTTCCGTTGGAATTATTACATGTCGATCCATTGTATCCTTTTACCATGGATGTGTTATTCATGATTCCTCTTTCTTTTACTCAGGATGTCGGGTGGTACTCGTGGCCGTAATAACCCTCCCCCTGAGCCAACACCTCCGCCGCCACCCACAATGGCGCAGGTGCTGCAAAGCATTGAGAACAATCGTCTGAGGAACGAACAACTTCTGGAGCGTGTGGCCCAGAACACTGAACGCCGTGCTGCCGGCGTTACTCTTGTGGACTTCCTCAAGGCTCAGCCACCATACTTTGCTGACTCCACTGAGCCTCTCGATGCCGATGACTGGCTTCGCACAATGGAGCGCAAGTTCGTTGCTCTCCGTGTCCAGGAACGTGACCGTGTGAACTTCGCCACCTATAAGCTTGAAGGTGCTGCTGGTGCTTGGTGGGAAGGCTTTCTGGCGTTGCAGGCGCCCGGTCATGAGGTCACTTGGGCAGAGTTCCGTACTGCTTTCCGTGAGGCTTATATTCCGAAGGCAGTCATGGACGGTAAAAGAAAGGAGTTCCTTGATCTTACTCAGGGCAGTATGGGTATTGAGGCCTACGGTCGTGTGTTCACTCGTCTGGCTCGCTATGCTCCTCGTGATGTCACTAATGACGAGGACAAGCAGGATCTGTTCCGTAAGGGCCTGAACCCAACTGTTCGTTATGAGATGCTGCCCTTCAAGTTCCAGAGCTTCCAGGAACTTTACAACCAGGCCATCACTCTTGAACGTGGCAAAAAGGAGATGGATACTGCTATCAAGAAGAGTGCTGGAGATTCCCGTGCTTCACCCTCGGGTCAGAAGAGGAAGCGCCGTGTGTTCATTCCATACAGCGCTGTTCCCAGGGCTCCGTTCCAGCCAAGGCCATCTGGATATGCTCCTCGTCCACCTGCCCACCTGCTACATCAACCTATGGTGGTGGACAAGGTTCTCGTCCTCCAGTTGCCGCTCCTCCCAGCAATGTGTGCTACCGCTGTGGCCAGCCTGGTCACTTTTCGAGGGAGTGCCCTCAGAATCATGCTGGACGTGCACCTCCTCCTCCTCCTAAGAAAATGGCAAAGCCTGCTGGTGCTGGACGTGGTCGTCTGAACTATGTGACTGCTGAGGATGCTCAGGACGATCCAAGCGTCTTACTGGGTACGATTCGTGTCAACTCAATTTCGCTTTAGCCTTATTTGATTCTGGAGCATCGCATACATTCATGTCAGAAGGGTTTGCTAAAATGCATGGGATACCTTTCGAAAAGTTGCAAAAACCGTTAATGGTAAACTCCCCTGGTTGCAACTGGCAAACCACCATGGTTACGCCAGAGCTCATGGTTGAGGTGGGATCCTTACAATTCCCTGCAACCTTCATTGCCCTAAAATCCACTGACCTTGATGTCATACTGGGCATGGATTGGCTTGCTAAATATGGAGCTGTTTTGGATTGTGCAACAAAATGCCTCACCTTGAAACATCCTTCCGGTGCCATCATCGACTATTGGTCTGAGTTCACCATTCCTCCTTCAGCACGCACACGACTCTCTCCTGAACTGCAGCTGTACTTCATGCAAGGTGATTATCCTCCTGAAATTCATGAGTTACCTGTAGTCAGTGATTTCCCTGATGTGTTCCCTGAAGAGTTACCTGGCATGCCACCTGATCGAAGTGTGGAGTTTGTCATTGAGTTAGTCCCTGGTACCGCTCCTATGTCTAAAAGACCTTACCGTATGGCCCCAGAGGAGTTGGTTGAATTGAAACGCCAAATTGAGGAGTTAGAAGAAAAGGGTTTCATCCAACCTAGCACATCTTCATGGGGTTGTCCCACTATCTTTGTCAAGAAGCGGGATACCAATGTTCCACGTCTGGTTGTTGATTATCGGCCGCTGAATGCAGTGACCATCAAAAACAAGTACCCTCTTCCAAGAATCAATGACCTCTTTGATCAATTAGCTGGTGCAACTGTCTTTTCTAAGATGGACCTGCGATCAGGATACCATCAAATAAAGATCAGAAAGGAGGACATTCCTAAAACGGCGTTTACCACTCGTTATGGTCTTTACGAATACACCGTCATGTCTTTCGGTCTTACTAATGCTCCAGCTACCTTCATGAGGCTTATGAACTCGGTATTCATGGAGTATCTTGATAAGTTCGTCGTGGTCTACATCGACGACATCCTGGTTTATTCCAAAACCGAAGATGATCATTCTGAACACCTGCGTTTGGTGTTATCCAAACTCCGTGAGCACAAGCTTTATGCCAAGTTCTCCAAGTGTGAGTTCTGGTTGAAAGAACTCATCTATCTCGGACACGTGGTGTCTGCCGAAGGTGTTGCCGTTATTCCAGACAAGATCCAAACTATTCTGGACTGGGAAACACCTAAATCAGTCAAGGATGTTCGGAGTTTTCTCGGACTGGCTGGTTACTACCGTCGTTTCATCGAGAACTTCTCCAAAATTGCAAAACCTATGACTAAACTTCTTAAGAAAAGCAAAAAGTTCGAGTGGTCAGAAAAAGCAGAGGAAAGTTTCCAAACTCTGAAAACCAAACTGACTACCGCTCCTGTGCTTGTTCTTCCTGATACGAGCAAGGATTTTGTTATCTTCTGTGATGCCTCTCAACAAGGACTTGGTTGTGTGTTAATGCAAGAGGGTCATGTAGTGGCTTATGGTTCTCGTCAACTGAAACCACATGAGCACAACTACCCAACCCATGATCTTGAGCTAGCAGCCGTGGTCCATGCTCTCAAGCAATGGCGTCATTATCTTCTTGGCAATCGATGTGAGTTATACTCAGATCATCAGAGTCTGAAATATTTGTTCACCCAACCGGATCTGAATCTCAGACAGAGAAGATGGTTGGAAGTAATCAAGGACTTTGACTTGGGTCTCAACTATCAACCCGGCAAAGCAAATGTCGTTGCTGACGCGCTAAGTCGGAAGTCTTATTGTAACAACTTGATGATACAGCAGGCCCAACCTCCTCTTCATGAGGAGTTCTCCAAACTCAACCTGGAAATCGTTCCTTCTGGTTATTTGGCCAACCTGGAGGTAAAACCTTCCCTTGAGGACCAGATCAAGAAAGCTCAAAAGCGGGATCTGGGAATCGCCAACATCAAGAAGAACATTGCTAGTGGTGCAGCTAAATGTTTCTCCATCGATGATCAAGGTGTCGTATATTTTGGCAACCGTCTGGTAGTGCCGAAGATACGGAATCTGAGAAAGCTAATTCTCCAAGAGGCTCATGACACACCTCTTTCTATTCATCCTGGTAGCACCAAAATGTATCAAGATCTACGTCAAAGGTTCTGGTGGTCCCGTATGAAGCGGGAGATCGCTCAGTATGTTGCTGAATGCGACGTATGTCGTCGCGTGAAAGCAGAACATCAAAGACCAGCCGGTGTTCTTCAACCTCTGCCTATTCCTGAATGGAAGTGGGATGAGATTGGTATGGATTTCATTACCGGCCTTCCCAATACCAAAAAGGGGCACAATGCTATATGGGTAGTGATTGATCGTCTATCAAAGGTTGCCCATTTCCTTCCTGTTCGTGAGACTATTCGAGTCTCTGATCTGGCAGATTTATATATCTCACGAATAGTCAGTCTTCATGGTATTCCAAAAAGGATTGTCTCAGACAGAGGCAGTTTGTTTGTCTCCAGATTCTGGGAGAGTCTACAAAAGGCCATGGGAACTCGTCTATCCTTCAGTACAGCCTACCATCCACAAACCGGTGGTCAAACTGAGAGAGTTAACCAGATTCTTGAGGACATGCTCCGGGCTTGTGTTATATCGTTCGGTAAGGATTGGGAGAAGTTTCTTCCATATGCCGAGTTCACTTATAACAATAGTTATCAATCTAGCTTGGGCAAGGCTCCTTTCGAAGTTCTTTACGGCCGCAAATGCCGAACTCCGCTGAATTGGTCTGAAACCGGTGAAAGATCCTTCTTTAGCCCGGATGTAATCAAGGAAGCGGAAGAAATCGTTCTTGTCATTCGTGAACGACTGAAAACAGCTCAGTCTCGCCAGAAAAGCTATTATGATCGTCATCACCAAGATGTTCATTACGAGATTGGCGAGAAAGCTTATCTTCGAGTCACACCTCTGAAAGGTGGAAAACGGTTCGGAATCAAAGGCAAACTGGCTCCTCGTTATATCGGTCCTTTCCCTATCATTGGAAAACGAGGTCAAGTTTCATATCAACTGCAGTTGCCTCCAGGATTTCCGGATGTCCATGATGTATTCCATGTCTCACAACTCAAACGTTGCTTCAAAGATCCTGTTCGTGGTGTGGACCACGAAACCATCAAGCTTAAGGAAGATCTCTCTTACAAAGAGGTTCCTGTCCGTATCCTCGATGAGGCCGAACGAAGAACTCGTAGTCAAACTATCAAGTTCCTCAAAGTTCAGTGGTCGCATCATTCTGAGAACGAAGCAACCTGGGAACGAGAAGATCGTTTGCGATCTAAGTACCCCGATTTCTTTTCTAAAACCTAGGAATCTCGGGACGAGATTCTTGTAAGGGGGGTAGACTTGTAACATCCCTACTTTTGTGTAATAAAGAGAGGTGTTGTGTACATGGCATGCATGCATGAAAATTTGAACCAAAATTTTTGCCTTTAAAGTTTAATCAGAGAATTGCCAGAAAATCACTTAAACTTGTTTCAAACAAAGTTGTTCTGCAAAGTTTCTCAAATGGAACCAAACTTATGCTAGAAAGGTAGCAAATTTAAAGAGCTTTCCAACGTCTATTTTTGCGCAATTTTTGGTTCACAAAAAGGCCCTTAAAACTCAGTTTTGGTTCTGTTTTAAAAATTTCCAGGGGCTTCTTTGCAATTCTATTTTTCTTCCAGGGGGGTTTTTTCGAAACCTTCCCTGTCGTCTTCCTCCTGTCGCCGGACAGGAGGGCAGCCGCCGCCGCGCCAGCTCCTGCTTCCTCTCCCTGTCGACGTGGAGGAGAGGATTAGGTCTCCTCGGTGCCGTCTGGATCGCGCACGCCGCAGAACCCCCCCCTGTCTCTCGCCTTCCATCCTCTGTCTCCTCCTCCGCCGAAAACCGGCCGCCGCCGCGATTCGCCCTCGTCGCCGTTCTGCACCCTCCCCCACCCTTCCGAGCCCACCATCGGAACCGCCTCGAGCTTCTCCCCCTCCTCGAGCAAGCACAGCCGCCGGGATGCCGTAGGCGCGGCGAATCGAGCCTTCTTCCCCGCGGCCGGCCGCCGGCAATCCCTCCACCGCGCCGCCATCTCCGACCAGCTCCGGCCCCGCCGAGCTCTTCCTCGTGCCCGTGGTGAGCTCCCGCATCTCCCAAACCCCTCCGTTGAGTCTTCCTCGGCCGGAATCGAAGAACCTCACCGGAGCCCGATAGCCCGCCGCCGCTCGCCGTCTTCCCCTCGTCGCCGGTGGCCTAATCGGGGCGGCGCCGCTACCCTTGCGTCCGCCTCGACGAGACGAACCAAACGCAACTAAGCCCGCTTCCGGGGGCCGCCTGCATCGCCGCCGGCGAGCAGTTCCGGCCACTGCCGGCCACCACCGTGAGGTCACGGTGATGTCACCGTGACATCACCTGCCCACGTGGCGTGCCAAGTGGCCCTCTTTTGTCTGTTTTAAACTGTACGGTGGGACCCGCAAGAGAAATAGAAAACAGGAAATAGTTGTTCTTTAGAAAATTAATAACTTTTATTTCACAGCTCCAAAAATTATGAAAAAAATATGTATGTGTTCATAAAAATGAGAGCTATTTATCTATGTCATTTTTATACATGTTCAACCAAGTTAAAAATGAGGTCACTTTTGTACTTAACTTTTAATTCAATTAAATATTGAAAATAAAGTTTTTATTCATTAAATATAGAAAATTAAGTGTAATATACCATTTTGATCAGTGAAACAAATGCAATCCAACTATGAGGTTTACAAAGTCATTTGAGCTTGTTAGCTTGGTCACATCTTCAGTTTAGGGTTTTTCCCCCTCCTCCGGTGTTCGTCGTTCACAGCGCGAAACCCTAGATTCCTGCTCCATCTTTTAAGCTTCATTTCAATTGCATTGTTTTAATCATGCATACATATTGTGCATTGCACTGTCGTAAAGTATTGATTGTTTGCCTTCTTTCCGGTGTTGTTCGTTATCGGTAGACCGAGATCCGGAGGTCGATCCGGCGTTCTACGACAACCCGAGCTCTACTTTCGACGAGCAAGGCAAGCACCACCTCATGGCTACCCATGTTTTGAGTCTTTGAACCTCTTACTCATGCATTCGATTCAACTGGGTTTTGAGTCTGTTAGAGTTAACCTATCCACTGCATGACCCTTCCCCTCACATGTCACCTTCATACCTGTTTACCCTCCTAGTATGACTAGGGTTGTTTGAGTATCGTAGAGCCTTGTGTGTTATGCTTAGCCATGCTTAGTGTTCTGATCTACTACATCCGGTTGATGTTTTGGATCACTTCGATATCCTTGTATGATGTTATATTTATGAGTACTGAGCATATGAAACTGACTAAGGCTAGCACGGGAGGCCACTTGGGTAGTGGTTATTCGTTCCGTACTCGCCAACCCTAGGATTTAAGGTCTCGCCGCGGAAGCCAAGACTGAGCGTGCAGCCACACGCGGGCCAATGAACCCCGCTCGGCTAACTAACTTGTTTGATCACTTCCATGGGTCACATAGTTTGAGTTTTCCATTTGCGGGTGTGTCATAAAAGGTTTTGGAGAAAACTAGGGCGTGACCGGGACCAGTGATGGACGTACACGGATCTTGTCCCGACTCACAGAACAGGTGCCGTCAGGAGGTGGCCAACTCCCTGTTGACGGGGTGGCCCTGTTTGGGTTGACTCATGGAAAGGGTTAAGCAAGGTAAAGGCCGTGGTCGACCACACTCTGCCGCGCTCTTAGAGAGGAGCGTTACCGCGTGGCACTAAGAGTCGGTCGATACGTGTGGGTAAAGTGTACCACCCTGCAGGGATAAATCTTTCGGAAAGCCGTGTCCACGGTTATGGACAACTTGGTGAAAGTCACGGGGTCATAGATAACTCTAACGGAATGACTAAAACTTGCTGGCAATGAATGAAGGATGCCTCCTCGACTACGTCGAGAGGGGTGATTCTTGTAGCATAAGGTAGTCTGGGGTTGAGAAAGTACTTGGTGGACTAAAGAACATAATGATCTCAGTAGTTGAGTATATTCCTCCTCTGTTTATAAATGCTCTATTACACGTGCTTTTCTTCCTCAACTTCGGAAAACAAAGTTGGCTTTATGCAAAGAACCTTAAAAGCCAAGTCTTGCTGAGTACCTTTTGTACTCAACCTTGCCTCGTTGTTGTTTTGTTTCAGACTTCGGTGATGCAGCTGAAGAGGGGTTCTACCTCGACGTCGACGAGTAGTTAGGAGTTCCCAGGCAGCAGTCTGGCATCTGTAGTATGGGTTTGGCTACGTTGCTTATGTTTCGGACTCTTAGTCCTTTTGCTCTTGTTGTATAGCAACATATTTGCTTTCGCTGCTTGTTGTAATGTTGGGTTGCTTGACCTATGTTGGTCCGGTAACCTCTGTGTGTAAGCTACTCTAGTATGCCTTGTTTAATACAACTTTCATGTCTAGAGTACTGCTTTGATCGATTGTTGGTCTCGAGCCCGTTGTTATACAGTTTTGGCTATGCCTGCATAGTTGTCGCAGTCGAGGGGTTGTGGAGCCGATGATCCATGACCGAGCCCGCCTGCCGGAGATATCCGGCCTGGGGCGAGGTAACCCCAGTAACCCTCGATTGTTGTTGCACTTTCTGGACACATAGCATCTCTGTATAATTCTGGTCCCGTTCCTTCAGTTTCATCCGACTCGTGGATGCTTGGGTATACATATCTGGTTATGACTAGCATGGACACAAGGAGTAGTAGACCGGGGATCCGGACTACGTGCCGATGAATCCGGTCTGCCTGCCGTTGTTTGTTGCGGCCGGGGCTGGTAACCCTGAAGCCCTTGTGGGTCCACTTCTAGGAGCACATGACAGTTTGTATATCTCGGGGTCCGGGGTCCGACACGCTACCTCATGGTTCAACCCTTTGTGTGCTCAGGTTCGAACCCCCCACGGGTGCCCAAGAAGACGCGGAAGGCGAACGAGGAGAACCCGCGCAAGGAGGCGAAGGCATGAAGCCCCAGGTGGCGGAACCTCCGGTGCATCCACCGGAGCCTCCGCTCCGTGCCAGCCACCGGAACCTCCGGTGCAGCCTCCGCCCAAAACCCCTTCGGGTGGAGGAGAGCGGAGCCACCACCAGAGCCAGCAGCGGAGCCCCGGCGGAACCTCCGGTGTTCCCACCTGAGCCTCCGCTCCACACTCGCCACCGGAGCCTCCGGTGCAGCCTCCGCCCAAAACCCCTTCGGGTGGTTGATAGCGGAGCTACCACCGGACCCCGCGGCGGAACATCCAGTGGCCTAGCCCAGTAGCTCCACCGGACCTCCACCGGAGCCTCTGCTCTATCCACCGGTACCTCCGGTGGAAACCACCGGAGCCTCCGCTCCTGTGCGGCCTGCGAGCCACTTTCGGGCCTTGACCCTTGTATCTTATCCTCCCACCTACCCCCTTGGCACTAGACTATATATAGTCCTTCCCATTCTCAGATCTAGGGTTAGAGTTGAATTTAGAACATTTGGAGCTCAGCTCTCTTGTATCCCTCTTTGAGGAACTACTCCTCCGGTGTGTACCGAGGAACGTATCAAGGCTACTCCTCCGACTTCGTCGAGGATCGTATCAAGGCATATCCCAACTACTTGTCCTCTCCCTATCGGGTTTCAGTCAAGAGTTGTCCAATCTTCCTCTCGTTATCTTGAGGTTCTATTGGCGTAGTGGTACCGGCTACGGGTGTGAGACGGTTTGTATCAAGGTGAGTTCAGTTGGATCGATTGTTCCGTAGGCGGCCCTCGGGGCTTAGTTGACGGGAGGTTGGATCTTTCGGTTCTTGCGATTTACCCCGATTTGTGTGTTGCCCCGCGTTCCCCCACGTTCCCCCTCGATTCCCCATCTCGTGTTCTTACCGTTCTTCGTGTTCTTCGTTCGTTCTTCGTCGATTCGTGAAGATCGGGCCAATCTAGGAGTCCAACTCCATATCAATTCCCAAGGCCAATAACTTCATGAGGATAAGTCCACCAAAGGCTTTGATTATCAAGGAAAATGAATACATATCCGGTGGTGAGGAGAGTGATGATAATGACGAGAAGGTTGGCATGGCGGCCATGGCAATTGGTGTCGTTCCCCCAACTTTGAGCTCTCTCTTCTCCAACCCAAATGACAAGAAGGTTCCCTCTATTCACATGTGCTTCATGGCCAAGGGTATATCCCCAAAGGCGACTCCTACACTTAAACTTGCAAATACTTGTACTCCATCTCTATTAAATTGTGCCGAGGTAGTAGATAATGATCAAGATACTTTAACCAACTTTGTAAAAAGGCTAGAAGGTGAAACTAAAACCATATTTTATGCTCTCACGGTTCAATTAAGTGATGCACAAGGCCTCATTGATGAACATGAGGGGAGAATCGTTTTACTTGAGCTTCGCTCGTGATGATGCTAATAGAATAGCGAAGCTTGAGGAAGCTCTAGATGATTCATAATGCCTTAAAGAATCCATTGAAGAAACCTTTGCCATAGACATAGGTAAAGCAAAGTTTGATCGTGATCATGCTTTCGAAAAGGTGAAGGAATTCTTGGCCCTAATTGATGCAACTAACCAAGGTAATGATATCATCAAGGATTTTGATAAGATTAAGGATGCTCATATAGCACTCTCAAGGGAGCTCAAAACCCTTAAGGGTTTAAATGATATAAATGTAAATGTTTGTGCCACTAACCCATTGTGTGTCAAAGCATCACTCATTGAGGAGAACAATAGGTTGAAGGCTCAACTCAACAAAGTCCTAGCTACTTGCATCCAACGGCAAAAGAACCTCAATGATCTTTTGAGTAATCAAAAGAGAGTTGTTGGAAGAGAAGGTCTTGGATTTGGATCTACATCCAAGAAGACTCAAGAGAAGAAGTTAACTCCATCCACTAATGCTATTGTTTTTGTGAAGGAGGGGTAGCAGGATAATGAAGAAGACGAGTTTGGTGCTATTGTAAAAAGTATTGCCCCTAGGGACACTACTACTCATAACAACTTTGCGGGAAAATACAATCCATCTTATGTGCTTCTTAAATCTCATGATGGTCATGTATATGCAAAATATGTTGGCACTTCATATGGTGATGACTATAAGTATGCTATTTGGGTTCCAAAGACCCTTGTGACTAACAATAAAAGGACCCATCCAAAAATTGGTACCTAAGACAAGAAATTGATTCATTGTAGGTATGTGCTTCAGGCGGAGGAACTTGGATGATTGATAGTGGTTGATCTGCACATATGAACGGAAGTAAAGAAGTATTAGAAGACTAAAATCACGACTCATCAAATTCTCACAAGTCACCATTGGAGACGGTTCAAAACTTAAGGTATTGGGACATGTCAAGGTGGTCATTTCTCCGGAGTCAGGTCGGGCGCTCGGGTTACCCGAATAATTCGGGACGGGTAATTCAGGTTTTTGAAATTTTGGGTTCTCAAAACTAACACCCGAAATATGTCCCAAAAACAAGAAACCCGAAAATTCGGGTAACCAACATATCGGGTTCGGGTTTGGGTTTTCCCGAATAACCAGTTATTTCCGTTCCCTGTACTCTACCTAGAAGAATCTTTTAGGAAGATAACGGCAGCACTGCAGGCTGCGTAGGAATCCAACAACAAGATTTTCAGTGGGGATCGTGCTTGTTTCGAGCTTCTTAGGGAAGCACCAGAATATTTCGGTTGGACAGAACCGCAACAGCGATGGATGGAGTCGGTGACGACTATCGAGGATACGAGCGGTCGTCGGGGAAGGCCATCGTGTTGGGACGTGGGCGCATCATTGTCAACCTCATGTCGCAGATGGAAGCAGGTGAGTGGCAATTGTAGTCATGCGTGAAGCTGGACGCATTGGGAGAGGAAATGGATGATATGCCGATCTTGGGAAGAGTCGTGTCATCGCTGGCCTCGTGCTTCTCAAGCAAGAACCCGAGAACGACGGGGCTGCCGGCTGCGTCCGCATGCGAGGCTGGGAAAGGAGCAGGATTATGTGGCTAGGGATAAAGATAACGTTGGATTCACGTGACGTGAGATGGGCCATATGTATTTTTTTTAGATTGCCAAGATGTAGTTATTGGGCTCAAGCTAGCGATGCAGAATAATAGGCTTTATTCATGTCGGGTAGTTTGGGCTGATCGGGTACCGTGTGCTGTTTCTCGAATTTCCCAAGCTAAATTCGGGTTTTAGCTTTTGCAACCCGATTCTACACCCGATTTTTTGGGCTTAGGGTAATTCGGGTTCAGGCTTCGGGTGTCGGGTTTAATGCCCACCGTGACTCCGGAGGTATCCATTGAGAAAGTCCTCCTTGTTGAGTCCCTTGGCTATAACCTTCTCTTTGTTTTACAACTTTGTGGTTGTGGTTACACATGTGTTTTCGGATCTCATCACATGCTTGTCCTTCACACTATTTCCCTTAAAACAACATTTGTTGTATTTGTGGTAAACGGTATGTAAAGTAGTGTACTTCTCGAAAGAAACTACACATATTGCCACATGTCTAATGGCTAAGTCCGACGTGTGATGGCTTTGGCATTGCCGCTTGGGCCACGTCGGCATGAGAAACTTACAAACTATTGTGAAGGGTGAGCACGTACAAGGACTAACAAGTGTGAAATTTTGCAAAGATCGTTCTTGTAGATCTTGCATAGCCAGAAAGATGCATGAGAAGAACCACCCCAAGAAGTCAATCATTTCCACAAAGATTCCCTTTGAGCTTATTCACTTGGATCGATTCGGGCCTCCCACATATGATTGTCTTGGTGGGAAGAAATATTGCTTGGTGATTGTTGATGATTATACAAGATACACATGGGTATTCTATATCAAGAAGAAGAGTGATACCTAAGAAAAGTTCATTGTCTGGGCCACGGAAGTGCAATGTCAATATGATACAAAAATCTTGGAAATAAGTAGTGATAATGGGTAGGAGTTCAAAAACTACACCATGGATGAATTCTTGAGTGATGAGGGCATAAGGCATCAATTTTCCGCTGCGTACACCCCTCAAAAAATGGTATGGAGGAGAGAAAGAAACATACACTCATTGACATGGAAAGAACTATGATGGCCGAATTCAAATCCCCATATAACTTTGGGCCGAAGCCATCAACACCGCTTTCCATATATCCAACCGTCTCTTTCTTCGTCCGATGATTGGCATGACTCCATATGAACTCCTAACCGGTAACAAACCCAATCTCAAGTACCTTCGAGTTTTTGGGTGCAAATGCCAAGTCTACATTAAAGGCACTAGAATATGTAAATTTGATCCTAGAATTTTTGAAGGCATATTTGTTGGTTATGCCACGAACTCTCATGCTTATAGATTCTACAAGATATCCACCAGTTGTGTTGAAGAATCTATGAATATGGAGTTTCATGAGGATAATGGCTCCCAAATGGAGCAAATTGATTGTGATGATGTAGGTGATGAACCTTCCTCCATAGCCATAGGAAGAATGGTTATAGGTCATCTTATACCCATTGAGGGACACCTTGTGGAGAATGAGGATGGGACAAGATCTACGCAAGTGGAGCCCTCTACTTCAACCATTAATCAAACGATAGATCAAGAACAAAAACAAGACCTTCAAGTTGATACCACACATCAAGACAGTGCTCAATTCCCACCCAATGATAATGGTGACTCTTCACCAAGAACTCCACCCCGGGTAGATCATGGCCTTGATGAAGGAAATGACGAGGCTGTTCCTCCAAAGGATCATCCCGATGATGCACTCATCCGTAGGAAATCTCTTCAAGCCGCAAGGTTGCATCAAAAGTCACATTATCAAAAGAATGTTATTGGTGGCTTGGGAAGAAGTGTATCCACTTGTGGTCAAGTAGTCAAGTTTTATGGTCTTCACTCCTATTTATCTCATGTTGAACTTATCAAAATGTATGATGCTCTTGAAGATGAAGATTGGGTTAAATCTATGCATGAAAATATCCACAATTTTGAGAGAAACAAAATATGGTCTCTAGTGGACCAAAGGATCATAATTTCATTGGAACAAAATGGGTGTTAAAAAACAAGCAAGATTCTCATGGGCAAGTGATTCGCAACAAGGCTCGTTTGGTTGCTCAAGGCTACTCTCAAGTTGAAGGACTTGACTACGGTGAAACTTTCGCTCTTGTAGCTAGACTTGAATCCATTCGTATATTACTTGCATTTGCCACTAGTCATAATTTCATCTTGCATCGAATGAATGTTAAAAGTGCATTTCTTAATGGTCCTATAAGTGAGTTGGTATATGTTAAACAACCTCCGGTGTTCGAAGATCCCAAGTATCCTAACCATGTCTACTTACTCCATAAGGCTTTGTATGGCCTCATACAAACCCCACGCGCTTGGTATGACCATTTAAAAGAGTTTTTAGTAGATCGTGATTTTGTACTTGGGGTAATTTATCCCACACTTTTTACAAAGAGTGTAGATGGACATTTCTTTGCGTGTTAGGTATATGTTGATGATATTATATTTGGATCTACTTACGTGGATTTTGTAGAACAATTTGCCAAGCTAATGACAAGTGAGTTTGAGATGTCTATGATGGGTATTTTGAATTTCTTCCTTGGTTTTGTGATCAAGCAATATTATGAAGGAACCTTTATTTGCCAAGCAAAATATATTCAAGACATGCTCGAGAAATTTGATATGATCAATGCTAAGCCATTAGGATTTCCAATGTCAACCACCGTGAATCTTAAAATAGATCGAGAAGGTATACCGGTTGATCTAAAACTCTATCCCTCTATGATTGGATCTTTGCTCTATCTTTGTGCATCTAGACCGGATATTATGTTTAGTGTGGGTTTGTGTGCAAGATTCCAATCTAACCCCAAGGAAATCCATAAGATTGTGGTTAAGAGGATTCTTAGGTACTTGGTTGACACTCCCAATCATGGTCTTTGGTACCCATAAAATACAAGTTTTGATCTTGTGGGATACTCGTATGCGGATTGGGGAGGTGACAAAGTGGATAGAAATCAACCTAGGGTGCTTGCCATTTTCTTGGTAGGTCTCTTGTGTGTTGGTCTTCCAAGAAACAAAATTGTATTTCCACCTCCACCACTGAAGCGGAGTATATTGCCGCTGCAATTTGTTGCTCTCAGTTATTATGGATGAGGCAATGTCTTAAGAATTTTGGAATTAAGATAAAGACAATGCCTCTTTTATGTGACAATGAGAGTTCTATAAAAATTGCCCATAATATGGTGCTCCATAGAAAGACCAATCATATTCATATCCGGTATCACTTCATCCATGACCATGTGGCCAATTGAGACATTTCCATCCCATATGTGAACACAAAAGATCAAATCGCCAATATTCTCACAAATACTCTTAATGATAAGATATTCAACCAATTGAGGAGTGAGATCAATGTCGTATGTGCAAGTAATTTTAGTTGATTGGAAATCTTGCATACACACTTGTACTAGACTTCTATTTGGTTCGTCGATGTAAGCATAGACATAGGGGGTGTAGCTCAATTAATGAGTCAATACTACTCCTATAATGCATAAATAAACAAATCATGCCTAATGGTCATCTCTATGAAAAAATATGCTTCAATGATGAGTTTCGACAATGCACCCAAGATATATCTCCACGGTGTCATATTGAGCATACTCATACATGGTGGCTACATCCACCACCCCTATCAAGGGATTTGTTGATGGACTGTCCAGACAAGTAATTTGGTTTTTTATATCACATCCACCGTTGCTTAATTTGGGTTTTTATGTTTCCCCATTGGATGTGTCTAGGAAATCATCATGCTAACAAGTTGTTCCCGTGTGTCTGTAGTCTCTCCCTGAGTATTCTTATTTTTCTCTCAAAGTATTGCGTCTATATTTGTACATGTTCAAATTTTCATTCCGGTGCAAAAAAATGTAGAACACTTTTAGGCACTACTACACTCCGAGAAAAGCAACACAAGAATCCACATCAACTGAAAGAAGGTGTGCATATGGCAAGTCTTGCTGAATAGTGAAAATTGGGTCTAAATTCGTACCTGTGATGGCTTTGGAAGAGGTCCTGGCCGCGTTCTCCTCCCTGCGGTCAAACGCACCGCACGATCCATAATGAGGCCTTCCGTCTCTGGAGCATCCATGCCGCTCCGCCGGATCGACTCCACCGGCGTGGCCTTGGATCTGAGCCCCCTAGCCACCGGTGCAGTCAGCGCGGCACGATAGGGGCCATCTAGAAGCCACCCAGCACCGAGGCCGGCGAAGGCGCCGACCGCTCCACGTCTTGGGAGTCCACGACCGCTGCTTCCACCATGTCCCTGGCCTCCTCCCGGCCACGCACCCGTGCCGAGCGGTCATGGTTCTTCTTGCTTCTTCGCTCTCTGGCACTGATAGCCTCTCCATCAACAGCCGCCCCCCAGCAACTCCACCTTCTGTCGCTCCCCCGCCCCCGTATCCCCCAACACCAGACGACCAGCAGAGGGTTCTCCCACCGCACAAGGTGAAGACACCGTGGACCCGCTAGCATTGAAAACAGGGGCCTCTAGGGATACACCGACTGCGAGGCCTCCACCACATCCCCCAACACTTTGAATACCATGCCCTCCTCAGTGAAGTTAGTGTCGTACTCGGAGAACATACATGCGGGGATCTTGGGGGTACCCACACCGGCCGTGGCAAGGTAGTCAACAACCCAGCCGGTAGACCCACTTGCTGGCGTCCCCGCTAGCACCAAGGTCACCTCTTCTGCTCCTAGCGCGTCCAGGGGCACCGAGCGGTGGCTCGCCCCGGCACCCTTGCCGGGATTGGCCAGTCGTGGCACCAAACTGCTTCTTCCTAGAGCGCCGACTGTCCCACTCATTACCTTCTTTCTCCAAGCTATGCAAGGACTCCTCCAAGCCGTCCTCGTCATCATCGTGGCGATCAGTTGATGGTGACGGGGCCGGGACCTTGTCCTTCCCATCGGACTCTCTCTCAACTCATATCGTGAAACCGTCCAAGTTGACAAAGATGGTGATATGACTCTTCAAAGCCACCGGCATCCGACAACCAAACTTGATCCAAATTGGAGCCTCCTGATCAGCAAGTGACGACTCATCCACCTCCAGCGGGCATCCCAGATCAAGGGTGGATTGGAGGAGAGTGCGACTGTCCCGCAGCGGAGCCGAGACCTCATGGAGGCGAACCCAAACCACCTCAATCTTCTCAGATGCCCGCGGGTCTCCAGCCAATTCGGTCACCACATCCCGGAATTCAGGCAACGACAGCACCAGGCCACCCCCTGGTAGCCATACGCAGAAACTCTTTAGAGGGAAACACTAGCGAGAACTCTGTGCTGTTGTGCTGCTTCACCTGCCAATCCCACTTGTCGTCTGTCAATTCCTTGAACTGATCCGCCGCCTCATCCGCTGTGAAGTTGCCTCTATCAATAACCACCATGGCCGCGAGTGGCGATGGTGTGGAGAGCTTATCTTCCGGCATAGTCACACAGAAGAACCCCCATCCCTCTGTGCCATAGCCAACCCAGTGCAGCGATGAGGATTTGGCCCCCGCCGTGCACATCGCCGACAAGTGGCCCACATACTCACATTTGACATAGAACTCCTCCGCAGTGCATCCAGCTTCGAAGTGCCCAATTTTGCCACACTTGTAGCAAGTGATATTGGAGGCATCACCATACACCGCTGACCCCCCAGCGGGATAAGGTTAAGGGTAAGGGACAGGGGGATTCCCCGCCCTCGGGTTTCGCCGCACACCTCCTAGGACGACATCACGCTGGCGGACATAGGGAGGAACCCACAAAGGGGCCTTGAGCCGCTCCTCTTCGCGCCCGTCTTCCTCTTTGGAACGCACCGGTTCCTCATCTCCTCTGTCGCGGGGTTCACGCCATCCCTGTTGAGGCGATTGCGCAGATCCCCGTCCCGTGACTGCTCTTCGCTCCGCCCCACCTCCGCGAAGCCCAACTTGCCACTACGCTCCCGGTCACTCTACCCCCGTGTCGTGCGTGGACTGGGATCACACTGGCTTTAGACAAAAATTAAGGAAGACAGTAATTCAGACACGAATTGGGGTCGAATCCTCTACTACTTTCAGATACGCATATGCCTAACCAGGAACACTAGCGGCGTGGGTTTACCCCCAATTACAAGATAGATGAGCTTCCCGACTCCTAATCCATGGCTTTATAGCCTTACAAACAAGAGACGAGAAAGAGAAAAAGTAGAAACGAAGTGGTTGGCTCGTCTGGGCTTTGCCGGAAGGCAACAACGACCCGACAGTCACTCCACATTGTTCGATGGAAGATGGGCGTCCACGGAAGCATCACGACGACAAACAGGTATGCCTCACATGAGCCGTCTGATCTCCGGAAGTGTCTAGATTCGCTTGCCGCCAATATTCAGACGCTGACAGGCTCAGGATCGCAGCTCGGGTCCTGATAATTCCCCCATTAGCAGCAGACCTGTCCTCGGGGCTAAAAGTCGGAAATACCTTGTGGATAAATGTGGCATCTTCCCAGGTAGAGTCTTCCAGTGGCATGTTACTCCATTTGATTAACTTGTGTACGACAGGGATCTGGATATCCCCTTGAGTGCGAGGAACTAGTTTTCCCTCAAAGAGTTGTTCAGGTTCTAGGAGAATGGTTCCATCATAATTTAGAAGGGGTAGCTGTCGGTTAGCAATGGCTTGAGGACCAAGGTGCTTCTTAACCTGACCGATGTGGAATGTGTTGTGGAGTTTCAATCGCCAGGCAGGAGTAGTTTGTAGGAAACATTGCCAACTTTCTCCAACACTTGAAAAGGTCCATAATACTTCGAATGAAGCTTGAGGTGTCTGTGAATGCTGAGTGTGGTGTGCCTATAAGGTTGTAACTTGAGGTACACAATACTGCCATTGTTCAAAGTTCTTTCAGATATGTTTTTGTCAGCCTGGATCTTCATTTTGTTTTGGGCCTTGAGCAGATTTTCGTTAATCAATGCAGCAGTTTGTTCTGCAGTGAGAACAGAGGAGAATGTGGCAGCCTGGTCTTCAGGGTAAAGTGTTGCTTCAACAATCATTATTGGTTTCTTGTTGTAGAGAGCTTGCAATGGTGTGTTGTTAAGGGTAGTGTGGTAGCTAGTATTATACTACCACTAAGCTAGAGCCAGCCATTGATCCCATTTCTTTGGCTGGAGGAAGGGCATGCACCTCAGGTAGTTTTCCAGACATTGGTTCACTCTTTCGGTCTTCCCATCAGTTTGGGGATGGTAGGAAGTGCTAAATGCAGCTTGACACCCAATTGTTTGAACAAGTCCTGCCAGAATTTACTGGTGAAAATTTTGTCCCTTTGAGTGACAATAACTAGGGGTGGTCCATGAAGTTTGAAGGTATTATCAGTAAATGCTTTCACCACTATGTTGACAGTAATAGGGTGTTTGAGTGCAATAAAATGGCTGTATTTAGTGAATCTACCCACTACCACCAAAATCATGTCCTTGTTGCAGGAGAGGGGAAGGCCTTCCACAAAATCCATGCTGATGTGGGCCCAGGAAAAGTCAGGAACAGGTAGGGACTGTAGTAATCCAGGGTTTTTGCAATGTTCA
This sequence comes from Alopecurus myosuroides, assembly GCA_028641055.1. Taxonomy (NCBI): domain Eukaryota; kingdom Viridiplantae; phylum Streptophyta; class Magnoliopsida; order Poales; family Poaceae; genus Alopecurus; species Alopecurus myosuroides. The sequence goes on along the minus strand of CM054057.1, from coordinate 313,628,938 downwards.
GGTTTGTTAATCTGACAGGTAGGGCACTGCTTGATGTTGTCCATAATGAATTGTTTCATGCCAGGCCAGTGAAATAGCATTTTGACTCTCTGATAGGTTGCTCTATGGCCAGAGTGGCCGCCCAATTCAGAGTTGTGGAGAGCTGCCACTAGTTTGGTTCTAATATCTTTGTCCTGTCCAATAAGAATTCTTTTTTTTTTGTATCTTAATATTCCTTGTTGTAGCACAAAATTTGGTATTGATTTGGGAGCAACTGCTAATTGTGTTAATAGGTCCTTGCATTTTCTGTCTTGAGAGTAGCTTACAGTGACCTCAGATATCCAGGTAGGTACTACTGTAGACGCAGTGAGAGTGGAGAGGGAGTATTTGACTCTAGAGAGCGCATCAACTACTTTATTGGTTTTTCCCTTCTTGTACTCAATAGTGAAATTGTAGCCGAGCAATTTGATGATCAACTTGTGTTGGATTCCTTCAGTAAGCTTCTGGTCTTGTATATATTTGAGACTCTCTTGGTCAGTTCTGATGATAATGGCAGAGGCTGCAAAATAATGTTTCCAGTGTTTCAAGGCTTCAATTATTGCTAGAGCTTCTTTGTCATAAGTAGATAGCCCTGCTGCCTTTGGCCCAATTGCCTTACTGAAGAAAGATAATGGTCTGCCATAGTGCATACATACAGAGCCAATTCCATAGCCACTAGCATCAGTTTCTAGCGCAAAAGGCTGGGAGAAGTCAGGCAGGGCCACTACATGTGCTTCTGTTATTTTCCGTTTCAAAGTATTGAAAGCCTCCAGCTGTGAAGGGACCCAAGAGAAATTGTCCTTCTTTAAACAGAGGAAAAGTGGTTTGCAAATAAGACCATAATTAAGTATGAATCATCTATAGTAACCAGTGAGACCCAAGAAACTCCCTAATTGGGAAACATTTCCAGGAATAGGCCATTTGACCACAGCTTCAATTTTGACAGGATTTGTGGCCACTCCATCTCCTCTAATGACATATCCAAGATATTCCACCTGGTCTTGGGCAAAGACACACTTGCTCTGTTTAGCATATAGTTGATTTTTGACCAGTTTCTTGAATATCCGCTCTAGGTGCACCAAGTGTTCCTGCAGAGTTTTGCTATACACTAGGATGTCATCAAAGAATACGAGAGCAAACTTTCGGAGAAAAGGTGCTAGGACAATGTTCATGAGTAGTTGGAAAGTTGCAGGAGCATTGGTTAAGCCAAATGGCATAACCATGTACTCATAATGGCCCAAATGAGTACTAAATGCAGTTTTCTCAATGTCTTTTTCCTGCATTCTAATTTGGTGATATCCACTCCTCAAATCCAATTTGGAGAAAATGGTGGCTCCATGTAGTTCGTCCAAGAGGTCCTCAATGACATGTATAGGGAATTTGTTCTTGATAGTTTGGGCATTTAATTTTCTAAAGTCATTGCAGAGTCTCCAAGTATAATCCAGCTTCTTCAATAACACAGCAAGGGAGGAATATGGATTGACACTGTCCCTGATTATCTTGTTGCTGAGCATTTATGTAACAATCTTTTACATTGCTTCTTTTCTGATGGAAAGGTAGCATGTAAGGTCTTTGGTTCACTATTTTTGCGTCTCGCAAGAGTGGAATTCCATGATCCACCATGCTGGAAGGGGGTGGTTCATTAGGAGTGGAGAACAATTTGGCATATTTGAGAAGGAGATGTTGCACCAAGGGGTGCACTGTTTTGTTAGAAGCTCTGTCTTCTTGAACTTGAAAAGGAAGATTAATGCCCCACAAATAGGGTCTCCCTTCATGGACTCCTTAGTGCCCATTTCCTGGACTGCTACAGTATGCAGGCTCTCATCTTGGAAAATTTTATTGAGACCTCCAGGCAGTGTTACCTGTACTTGCATTTCCTGGGAATTCAATTCCACTGGACTATGCATGGACATCCAGTCTGCTCCTAGTATGATATCATAACCATGCAGTTTTAGTACCCTGAAATCAGCTATGAAGGTGGTCCCTTGTATGGAAAAAGAGCAATTTGGTGAGATGAATTCAGTCCACAATGTTCCTGCATTTGCCACTTGCACCTTTTTTCTGGGTGTTGGGTTGAGCCTGCACTGTGCTTTATGTGCCATTTCAGGAGTGATGAAAGTTGCAGTTTTTCCACTGCCAATTAGGGCTGTAGCATGTATATTCCCCAACATAATAGTAACAATGAAGGTATATTTAGAAGATTGGATACCCATTAGAGCATGCATTGAAATCTCTAAGATTTGCTCTCCTGGTTTGTCAGGTAACACTGTATCACTCCCTTATGAATTTTCAATGTAGTAGACCAGTTCTGCTCCTTCAGGGAAATTCTCCTGTAAGTCATGAATTTGGGCTTGGTTTGCCATTTTGCAAACCTTTTTATGTCATGGGAACCATTTCTCTTTGCATTTATAGCAATTTCCCACAAGTTTTGCTTGTTCAATGAGAGCAGCCGTGTTTGGTGCTTGTTGTTTGGACTGTTCGAAGATCACTTGCCTTTTGATTGCAGGGGTGTAAGGAACAAATCTCCTTTTCTGAGGCTGAGCTTGCTCCATTCTTCTAGCTAGCCAGATGGCTTTCTGTAAGTCTGGTGGTTCATGACACTACACATAATGTTGTATGTTGTCCCGCAAGCCCGAGATGAAGTTGGTTTTGTAGTAATCCGTGGGTAGAGCTGGATTGTCACGACGCATCAAGTTCATAGCCTGCTCAAATCTCAGTACATACTCATTCATTGTGCTCGTTTGTTGTAAGGAATGAAAAGCGCGCACTTTATCACAGACCGAAGATTCCGAAAACCTGTCTTCGAGATATGTGCAGAATCAGTACCATGGTAAGTTATTGTCTTATATTCAAGTACCTCGCCACCATTCCATTGCCGGGCCTTTTAGGTAGGTAACTGCAATTTCAGTCTTGTGCTCCACTGGTGTGCAAGCCGCATCGAAATACATCTCCACCACTTGTATCCATGACGAGGTCCCTGTCCCATCGAATTCTTGTATGTTATATTTGGCAGGCTTTACTGTAGCAAGGTGTCTTCTTTGTTCAGCCTCTTTGTTTGCATTGAGTTGCCTGTTCCCAGTTTGTTCTCCTTCCACATGAATAGCCTGAGCAGCTGTGTGGCCATTCTCCCCATGATTCACCACCTCCAGCGCCGCGCCTCCGGAAGTACACCAAATTGGGAGGGAGGGATTTTACACCAAGAACAGTGTGTTCTTGCAACCACCGCCACCCAAGACTGCACCCGAATTTCTCCGCCGCTACTCGCCGTCTTGCGCCACCGCCTAGATCGGGTGGAAAGAGAAGGATTTTACGGCTCCTCCAACTTCTCTTCTGCTCCCAGATCTGAACGCCTCCGAGGATCACTCGGCTCTGGATACCAATTGTCGTGCGTGGACTAGGATCGCACAGGCTTCAAACATAAATTAAGGAAGACAGTAATCCAGACACGAATTGGGGCCGAATCCTCTACTACTTTCAGATATGCATATGCCTAACCAGGAACACTGGTGGCTAGGGTTTACCACAATTACAAGATAGATGAGCTTCCCGACTCCTGATCCGTGGCTTTATAGCCTTACAAACAAGAGATGAGAAAGAGAAAAAGTTGAAACGGAGTGGTTGGCTCGGCTGGGCTTTGCCGGAAAGGCAACAACGACCCGACAGTCACTCTAGGCCGTTCGATGGAAGATGAGCGTCCACGAAAGCATCACGACGTCGAACATGTATGTCTCACGTGAGCCGTCTGATCTCACGTGAGGGACAACTTCGGAAAGCAACGAGGAGGGATGGAAGAGCACCTTTGCTCTGTTACGATGGCGGCACACGTCTCTGTGGGAGGCTGGGAACCCTAATGCTCGATCTAGGGTTTCAACTGGCATCCACAACCAGTTAAGTACCCCCCGTCGTGCGGCTCCCTGGGCTGGGCCCCAACCGTTATCAGGCCAGAACCCTGCACAGAAACACTAGCTTCCAACCCCCTAGACTCTGCCAACTCCATTCGCCCCAACGTGGACGCTGGAGGCCACTTCGCTAGCTGGGCCGGCCCAAGCCCCCCCGGCCCAGGAATAGGCCCAAGCCCAGCAGCTGCTGCGGGCACCCCGTGTCAACCCTAGCTCAGTCGTTCCACTAAGAGCCTGTTTGGTTGGGCTTATACGGTGGCTTTCCACGCTTATAAGCCACGACCAAACCAAAGAGCAAATTTTCGTCGGGCGTTTCGGCAGCCCAACGCGCTTTCTTGCACTACAACCTTGAAGCACGTCCGGAGGTGCTTTCACTGGCTTCCCGCAATGCCACAAATCAAACACCCAAATCTGTCCCTGTTACTTGCCGGAAATTACAGTCAAACTGCCCTCATATATATATATCCGTGGCCCTTTAGAAAAACCGCCACGAATCCGCCCCCTTCCTCATTTTCCCCTCTGTTCGTGGATGGAGCAGCTCCCAGCGGCGCCGCCCATGGAACCAGACGACTCCCCTCCGGTGACGATAGGCCGGGAAACCGGGCTGCTGCCGTCCGTATCCTTCCTTCCCCGGGTCTCCTCCCTCCCACGACCCCAATCAGGCCTCCTCCCACCTCATCTAGTACGGGCCGAGGCTGCCGCGGTGGTCTTCCACGACGACGGGCGGCGCGACCTTGCAGCTCCTCCGGCCTGTCACCTGGACCTGCCTGCTGCAGCTCCAAGATTCGACCCACTTGCTGCTGCTTCAACAGGAAGTGGCCAAGACGAGATTCAGATCTGCTGTCCTTTTTCCTTTATCCACACGGTGCCATGTACGTGTAATCTAGATGGGTTGATTAGGACATGACATGGATTAGTTTACTGCATGTGATTAGTTTACTGGAGTAGAAAAGAGGCTATGATTCGGTCCAAGCAACATAACTATTGTACGTATAGGTCAACTCGGCCGGTATCATTAATTGTCGATCTCATCAAGAATAGTTCATACATCACCAAAATACGAATATACTAGGCTAGTATCTATAATACAGAAACAGACTTTCGGCATGCCAAGGGCATTTCCGACATTTCGACACTAACAGCTGACAGCCGACGGCCAGTTTGCCAAACGGCTCCACTGCTCACACTAGATTTCCAGGACAACATGTTTTCCACAGCCCACAGCCGACAGCTGCTTATTTGAAAGTCACAGCCCAACCAAACACCCTCTAAAAACTTGAAGTTCTTGTAAGCTAAAAATTATTATTTATAGCTTAAAATCTTGAACATCCAACCAGTGAACCAGTAGTTCGACTAAAAAAAACTAAACCTACGACCCCACCTCACCGATTTTTTAAACTATTGCCCGTAAGTAAGGCTAGCCCCAGTGGGAGTAACTTCACTAGTAACATCGATGCCACGTAGGACAAAAAGCTGATGTGGCAAGTATTTAATAAGGAGAGAGAGTGTTGTGGTAACTTAGCTAGTTACCGTAACATCACATATTCCAAGACAGTGTGAGTCTATAAGCTAATTAATAGGCCTTGCATGACACCACATGTTGGTTACTACCCATTGTGGAGGTGGTAACATAGCCTAGGATAACGTGTATGTTACTAGTCTATGTTACTCCCCATTTAGACTAGCCTAAGACCGGTAAAAATTTCAAAACGTCTGAGCCATGTAGCAAGGGACGTGGCGCATTTTTGGGTCGATGCGTCGAGTGGACTTTGTCAGCAGGTACGTTAAAAGCACACCAACCTCAGCTGGATTCCCGCACTATTTTAACCCATCGCGTTACGGCTGTAAATCTCATCTTTATTTTTTTTACTAGGACGCCAGATCCAGATCTGAGCTCCGTCTGCCTATAAAGAGGGCCTCCCGTGCTCAACCGGAGTCCTCAGTCCTCACCTCACCAGATCTGGATCTCGCAGGCAGCAAGCCTCCTCTAGGTAAAACGTCTTCTTCTCCCCCCCTGTGTATGTTTGGTTCTCTTGCATATGCCTCTCTAGCATGATTCGGTAGCCTTTTTACCTAGAAGTTGCTGGTGCTGCTTACTCGTGTCTATGCTGCTTTTAAGTTCCGTCATCGTATCTCTCTCTTTACTTACTGCGTGCAACCAATTTCTTGGCTGATTTATCTGTAGTTCTTACCCACCTTGTAAAACGCGTCAGTAGGTCGAGTCGCGGGGCAAGGTGTGGTAGACAGCAAAATTATTGTGGGATTTGTTGGTATCGGTATACTCCTGTCCTGTGTGTCTGTGTTGAGAATGTTTGTCCGGTTTACGTACTGAGTTTCCCTAGCATCTACACATGCTATTGTGATGAACATTAGTCTGTATTTCTTCCCTTCATGATTAGCAGCACTTGAGTGTATCTAGGAGTTGGATCTGGTAGCCGTAGCCTTAAATAATATGTCTTTTCTTGTTTCATAGCAAGGTAATTGTGGGGTTTATGGGTTTCGGTATACTCATGTGCGTCTTTGTTGACATTATTTGTGTGGTTCGCACAGTGAGGTTTTGTTACACACTTTTATCCATATAAAGTCTAGGAGTTGGATCTGGTAGCCGTAGCCTCAAATAATATGTCTTTTCTTGTTTCATAGCAAGGTAATTGTGGGGTTTATGAGTTTCGGTATACTCATGTGCGTCTTTGTTGACATTATTTGTGTGGTTCGCACAGTGAGGTTTTGTTACACACTTTTATCCATATAAAGTCTTGCTAACAAAGTTTTCATATCATCATATCTACATGTTCTTTTATTGATATGTGCAACAGCCTGTATTTTCTTCCTTCGTGATATTTGAGTAACTAGGAGTTGGATCTGGTTGCCTCATAAATAACACGTCCTTCTCTTGTTTCACAGCTAGTACAAGGAATGTGTTGTCCCGTGGATGAAAGCTTAAACCAACCGTCATAGATCCTAGCAGTTTTGACGCAATAGCAAGCCTGGTCGTGCTTTTCATCAAATCATCTTGAGAGACCAAAATCTGAAATTTTTGGCACCATGTTGTCATCTAGCAGTATATTTGCAGGTTTGAGATCCAAGTGAAGAATCTGAATCTCTGTGTAGATAATGTAAACCCTCACAAATTCCCTTGATTATTTCGTGGCGCTCTGTCCATTCAGGTATGATAACTCTTGTATTGGTTATAACCATAGTTCATCTGAAAACTCAATTTGATACTGATAATGTTTGTTTCGAACTGTAGGAATGAGCATCAGACAAGCAATAAAGTTGTCCAGCACAGAAGTTTCACCAAGTGTTTGAGCTGATAAGTATTGAAACAAAAGCAAAGACCTAAATGCACATGTCAAGTTAGACTCTGCTTTTGATGTCTACCTAGATGGTGCCCTCATGTTCATATAAGGTAGGATCAAATCTCACATAACATTGATATCTATCTTCTGTTTTTCTGTAGATTGTTGAGATTGCTTACATATGTTCTATGTGGTTCAATAAAAAATATTTGTTTGAAACATGTTAGTGATATAATAGAAATTACTCCACTATGTTATCTATTCTGTATCCTTTTGAGATTAAAGAGCTTCATGTATATCAAGTATTAATATTTCTTTTCTTTTTCCTTATAGCTGCATGAACCTCCATACGGAAGAAGGGCTATCAATTAATCCAGGAATTTGAGAGGGTTTACATCATCTGCGCAAGAGTTGCACCGTTCTCACTTAAATCTCAGACCTACAAATATATTCTAGATAACAATGTAGCGCCGAAATTGCCGATTTTCGTCTCTCAAGTTGCTTGGAGGAAAAGCAAAACCAAGCTGTTGCTTCAAAACAGTTCGGATCTATGTGGTCTATTGAGATTGCATGGATAGTTCATTGTTTGTGTAGGTAAGCTCACTCATGGCGCATAGCATGCTCCGCTAACATCATTATTTTGCAGCAAGCGTGCAACTCCATACGTTGCTGTGAGCTGGTGGATGAGGCCAAGGGACGTTGATTGTCCTAGTCGAAAAGGATTGCGCTATGGGGCAGCGAAGGTCACCTAAGGTATAAGCATAGTTGTTCAACAGGATAACAACACCCTTTTTTTTTTCTGTTGTCCTTGCAAAGCTTTCTAAATTCTTCCTAGATGATTTTCCTTGCCTACAAATAGAGTTTGCTAAAGAGATAAATGTTTCATTTATCTTACTGATGCTTTAACTGTGATGCAGAATTGCAGATATGTTGGGAAACCCTCTCTCCATAGATACACTGCCTGAACTGGGGTTATTAAGGCACAAGCTCAAGTATCTATCAACACTACCATAGTTGTTCCCAAACGAGGATTCAGGGGAGGCAAGCCAGGAAGGAAGGAGGGGCGAGCAGTGCACTGAAGTTCTACCCTTCGGCTCATACTCCATGAGAGTTACTCTAGTTGCCTGAGAATCGGTGTCTGATGTAAGGCTGGTGCCAACGGGGGCTTTAGGGGGAGGCGGTAGAGCCCCTACCGCCCGGAGGCGGGCGATAGGGGGCGGTAGCGGGAGGCGTTAGGCGGCGGCGGGCGGTGGGGGTACCGCCCGGGCTATAGCCACTGCCGCCCGGGCTATAGCCCGCATAGGCGGGGCGGTAGCGCGGGGGCGGGGCGGTAGCGAGGGGCGGTAGCGGTGCCAATGGGGGCGATAGCGCGGGCGATAGTGGGGAGAGGAGTATGGTAATGGGGGCTATAGCCCGTGCACTGGCACCGTGCCCGTGAGAGTGGGGTGATAGTGGTGAGAGAAAGTGACGTGGCGGGGGCTATAGCCCGTGAATAGTAGGCGGTGCATTGGCACCAGCCTAAGAAAGTAGCATACTGACTCTGGCTCTTTTGTTGGTACTTTGGCCTCATTTTTCTTACATAGATCAAACTGGAGTCGTTGCATTAACGTTTGGATTGAAGGGTGTGTAGATGTATGGCTGTAATCTAGAGCTTAAAATAGCTGCTACTTATTGAATATAATTTTCAGTGACAGAGTTTCATACTACATTTCATGTGCCTGGTGGACTCTTTATTGTTCTCGTCCTTGGGATTACCGGATTTTGTGTTTTGTTTCTCTTGTACTATGAGATGAACTGTCAGAAGCAAATGCCACCTCTTGAAAATATCTACACCCTTATATATCAATCACCCAAACGTCCATCTCCCTCAGGTTTCTCGCGAGAATATGATATACACAAAGAAGTTTTTGTTAGTTCTGTCTAAAAAAGTTTTATTAGTCTGTACGCGAGAAGTTGAGAAAGGAAGATGTCATAATAATTCAGAAGAATGGACTAATTAAGAGACCGCTATCCGTTCATATACGTATATCACTCTTACGAGAAACCTGCTAATTTTTCGATCGAAGTGCAATTGTTCCTTATTCTTACTGGGAATTCTGTGTGCTCAAATTGTTTGAGTGTCAGCTGTCACCACGAAGCCTCACCATCGCTGCCGTCCGGGTACCACATGGCAATCCCCGTTCTCGAGCTGGTTGAACCGAACCAGCTAGCAGCAACGCCTCGCCCCACCCACGCAAATAAGGATGGCTTATTTGCAATGGGTAGGGTATGGGGCGGGTAGAGCAATACCATACCTATACCCGTATAGTTAACGGGTGGAAAACTCTACCCATACCCGTACCCATGGGTATGAAACTCTACTCATATCCATACCCGTCAGATACCCGTACCCATTGGATGCCCAATGGGTACACAAGTTATTATATGCATTGAGGCTGGTGCCAATGCATCACAGCCTCTCACGGGCTATAACCCCGCCACGTCACCTTTTTTTGCTCACTCTCACGCCACTCTCACGGCACGGTGCCAGTGCACGGGCTATAACCCGGGCTATAGCTTCTCTCTCTGCCACATCAGGGGGACAACAACGGTAACCCCCCAACGGCTAGCTGACGTGGACCAATCCGGGGGCTAGCCGTTGCCCCTAACGGCTCCCTCACTCTCGCCCGCTCCTATCGCCCGGCCCGGCCCACCGCGTCGCCCGGCCTCTCGCCCTGTCGCCCCCCCTCTCGCCCCGCCACCCCGCTACCGCCCCGCCAGCGCGGGTGGTAAGCCTCCCTCTCGCCCGCTGTCGCCTGCTGCCGCCCGGCCCACTCCTCTCGCCCCCCGTCTCGCCCGCTGTCGTCCCGCGCGGGGCGATAAGGCCCACTCTCGCCCCCCCTTACAGCCCGCGTTGGCACCGGCCTGATAACATATTTGACAAAAATATCAGTTCGATCAATTGTATGCCTCATTGCTGTGAATTAATCTCTTTAATTTGAGTATTTGGAAGATGAGAGGATTAAGTAGTGATTGCAGTTTGAGGAGATTTGAGAAGCGAGGGGATTACAGGGACGCTTTGACCGACCCTTTGCCTCATAGCCTGGACCATGGAGTCATGGCCTTGTGGGCTGCTTCCTGCTGAGATACATATGGCCAAAGTGGCCCACATGTCAGTATAAATGGGTAAGGTACGGGTATACCCATGGGTACAACATGATACCCATGACCTACCCATGACTTGCCGGGTAGTATGGGTACTACCCACGGGTATAAAAGTGTACCCATACCCTGCCCACACGGGTCGAATACCCGCGAATACCCGTACCCACGGTTAAAATTGCCATCCTTACACGCAAACCAAACCCTCGCCGCTCGCCTCCACCGCAGCAGCAACCATGGCGCCGCCGCCGCCGCTGATGGACGACGTCATCGATGAGATCCTCCTCCGCCTCCCGCCGGGCGACCCCGCGTGCCTCGCTCGCACGTCCCTAGTCTGCAAGCGCTCGCGCCGCCTCCTCTCTGGCCCCGCCTTCCGCCACCGCTACCGGCTGTTCCACGGAAAGCCCTTGCTGCTGGGATTCATCCACGTCTTGAAAGGAAGCCCGCCCTACGCCTCCTGGTTCGTCTCCACCTCCCACCACGGCCCCGCCACCCGCGACCTCCCCGGATGGCTTGTGCTCGACTGCCGCCACGGCCGCGCCCTCTTCGCCACCGCAAGCCCGAATGTCGGGAGTCGGAGAGCCGTGGACCTCGTCGTCTGGAACACAACTACAAACGAGCAGCACCGCCTGTCCCCGCCTACGGCATCGTCCGACCTTGCTGTCCAACACTTCAATGCGGCGGTGCTCTGTGCCGCCGGGGAAGGTTGCGACCACACCGATTGCCACCGGGGTCCGTTCCGTGTGGTCTTCATCTTCACCTCTACCAGGTACACGCAGACTGTCACGTCCGCGCTCGTGTACTCATCCCAGTCTGGCGCATGGGGCGATCTCACCTCCATTCATCTTCCTCACTGCCAAGCCTATGTCGATGTGATGCCGAGCGTCCTTGTGGGGGATACACTCTACTTCAGCTGCGGTTCTATGTACATCTTCGAGTACCAACTGGGTGTGTCGCGCCTATCAGCGGTTTTTGCACCAGCCCATTTTCACGGGACATTGCTCGTCATCATCAAGGGGGAGAAAGGTGTGCTGGAGTTCACCGACATACAGTTATCAGGCTCCAGCATCCATGTGTGGGCGAGAGAAGTGAATGCCGGTGGAGCTGCAGCGTGGGTTCAATGCAGGTCCATCAAACTCAAGACGCTGCTCCCTGATGGTGCCCTCCCGACCAACGTCGATTCTCGTTTTATGGCACGTGTGAGTGGCTTCATCGAGGGTACCGATGTCATTTTTGTGGCACATCTGGTAATACTTACATGGTCCAACTTAAGTCAAGGCGCGTCACAGAGTTGGCTCTGTCTTCGGGGAGAGTAGTTCCCTACGCGGACTTCTACATTCCAGGTACACCGACATGCCTATGATCATGTTTGTGTATCCCTGAATTGTTACTGCAAAAGTCTAGGTTGCAAGTAGTATGGTACTACTTAATTAGTACTTGTTACTAAGAACACCATATATAAATTATGGACAGTGATACTGAGCTCTTGCAAAGTCTGTTTCGATATAAAATTGACATGGTCATCTGATTCTGATGACCTGTTCATCTAAAAAGATTATGGACATCAATAACTATGTGCAAGCAAGAGAGGTGTTTCTCTAGAGTGCAATTCTATCTGTTTTTTCATGAATTTGTGTGGGGGCTGGTGGCTGTTACGTGGGGAGCTGTTGATGATGAGTTAACGCTTGTTGGGTTAGTGGTGACTTGTTGGTCGTTGTGGCTGGTGGGAACCAAATCAGTATAACGAGCCAGATATTTTGGGGGAAAATTTGATAATCAATGAGCTGGCATATTTTCGAAATGTTGGCATTTCTGCAGAAATGCGAGCGGCTTCTACAGGTGACAGACCAAGAGAAGGTGCTTCTTTTTTTTCGAACCTCAAGAGAAAGTGCTTCAAGTGCATAACAAATTCAAGCTGCTTGAGCATGGTCTTCTGAACCAAGGAGGAATGTGCTGTGGTATGTGTGCAGATGACGGCTTATGGGGCATTTTGTGGCAGGACAACTCTTTGGGATACACAGGTTCATGTTTTTCCTCTGTGAAGAGTGTTGAGCTAGACATTTCCAAACCCAGTTGTGCTGACCTACATGTTTGTAAGATCTGTATGTTTATCATTTTGGATGGTGCTCGTGGTAGCTTTGGATTGGTATGGCTAGAGGAGGTGAGTGTTGCCAACTGACATGTTGTTACAACGAGGAGCCATTTACCTTGGGGTGTTGTGGGATATCCAATCAATCAAGATGGTAAACTAGTATGTCTCTTTGCACTGACTTGTTTGTGAATTGACCTGCAGATTTGTGTTTCAGGTTTGCGTTCCAGTTTATTGCAATTGATTTTTGTTTCAAGCTTGACTATGCCATTGGCAACTGAAGATATATGTTTACCCAATGAAATGCCTTCCTTTTTCTCCTCTTGAAAAATGAAGCCGCGTTACTTTTTGTTGCTTTAACAAGGATTGACCGAGTAGGCGTTTTCGTTGGTGTTTGCCTCGTCGGAACATTGTAGGATGGCAAGGGCAACCCAAGATGTTGAGTTTTTTTTTAACCTTTATGTTCTGGAGTGCCAGGGCAACACCGATTTTACCAAGAGAAGGCGTTTTCTGTTCAGAAGTGCTATTCCTACTCTGTGCCTTGCAGAATGCTTTAGCTGCTGCCACTCTTACTGGCATATATATATCTCTGGGTCCTCATTGCCCTCCTATCCACTCCTAGCTTTTTGCAGATGATCTTCTCATTTGTAGAGCCGCATCTGCTCAAGAGGCCAACTCCATGAAGCACAATCTGCAGGGTTTCTGTCAAGCCTTTGGGCAGCTCCGTAACTGGTCTAAATCAGGCATTATCTTCAGCAAGTTTGTCCCCCTTTCCCTCCAGCAGCATATCAGATCCATATTTCCAGTGCCCTTAATCGATGATTCTTTCAAGCACCTACCTCCTTGTTCTTCCCGCAAGAATAGGTCTGAGAGCAACTCTAGTAGATCCCGTAAAAAGGCCAAACCCGTAAAATTCCGGCGGCTTTACGGACTGCGTCCGGTTTCTAGACCCCAGCAGCATCCGTAAACGTGGCCCGACCCGAGAACGCGACTCAGGGGCCCGAGAATCTCCCCCGTCAGCCGCCATATGTACGAGCTCCCGAGCCAGTTCCCAGGTCACACCCCTTTCCAACGCTAGCCGCCTCCGCCGCAATCCATCCTCCAGCTCGCGTAGCTCCGACGAGCGATTCAGTAGCCGCCCCGCCACCTCCCTCCCCCCTCCGTCGCCCACTCCCCTTAATCGATGATTCTTTCAAGCACCTACCTCCTTGTTCTTCCCGCAAGAATAGGTCTGAGAGCAACTCTAGTAGAGCCCGTAAAAAGGCCAAACCCGTAAAATTCCGGCGGCTTTACGGGTTGCGTCCGGTTTCTAGACCCCAGCAGCATCCGTAAACGTGGCCCGGCCCGAGAACGTGACTCGGGGGCCCGAGAATCTCCCCCGTCAGCCGCCATATGTACGAGCTCCCGAGCCAGTTCCCAGGTCACGCCCCTTTCCAACGCTAGCCGCCTCCGCCGCAATCCATCCTCCAGCCCGCGTAGCTCCGACGAGCGATTCAGTAGCCGCCCCGCCGCCTCCCTTCCCCCTCCGTCGCCCACTTTCCGCAATAGCCCAACGGCAACCTCTTCGCCTCCTTCAACGACAACCCCTTTGTGACGCCCCTAGATCGGGTATTATGGGTATTTCAGCGTTCCCGTCGAAATCCACATAATATCGATCCTGAGTTGTCATTTTTGATACCATTACAACAGTTCACGAATAATCCACAACAACAGAAGAGATATATACAAAACTACTCCAACAAGTCAAGAATACAGCTGATACAATACAAAGATTCAAATAACAACGGAAAACAAAATAGTATCCGACTACGGACAAGATACAAATTAGACTAAGAGTTCTGAAGATAACCGATAGCGTCCAATCGCTGCCCAGGCCAAGTCGGAGGGATTCCCAAGCTAACATCGTCAAACTTCAAACTTGTTGGTTGCATTTTGGAATATGCAGCCCTGAAGGGATCAGTACGGTAAAGTACTGGCAAGCTATGCAATACTAGTAAGTATGCCAAACACTTCACGAGCTATCAATGCTTTGAATTCCAGAGGAAGGGGTAGTGGTTGAAGCGGCAAGCAGCACTAACAACTTATAGAGACACACTAACTTCCGTCTATTAGAAAGGGATGAGAGAGCGCGACAAAACCGACTACCACTACTCACCAAGACAAACCCAACCAGGATTCACCCCCGTGCCGGGAAGCAATCCAAGGAAAACTCACACGGTTGATTAAGATTACATTTATAATATGGTGAAGGTGTATCTATCTTACTATTCAAATTATCATCATTAAGTGTAAGTTGTCCGAGTACTTGTTATCCAGCACTTTCACCAAGTTGCCACATAACCACGGACAACACGGCTTCTCGAGAAGATTCATCCCTGTAGGGTGCACTACAGTACCCGAACACACTCGAGACACCAACGAAAACTTAGGTTAGCTCGACACGACCTTTTCCGTCTCCACTGCCAATCCAGAAACCACAGGAGCTGTCGCGTGCACGGTTATTCCACCCCACAACATGACCTTTTCATAACACTATAAGAACGTGCGGCACCTAACTACATCAGGTCACCGTAGCACCCTGGGACCGTACGTGCAAATTATCGTGCCAAATGGAAAGCCCGACTAGGTGTGGTCCCTGGACGAGCATCAAATTCAGTCAAAGCCGAGGGGGTCCCATACTACCTCCCAGATGCGGTTAGCATGCTCATCATGGATCAGTGGACAAAACTCTTTTCCTAAGTTCGACACTAGCAAACACCAAAACCACGCCGGGCCTCCTGCCGGTGCCTTATCATCAAATTATTATTACTCCAAACTTTAACATGATGTTGATTAAATTGAACTCAGCTAACAAACTAAACATGTGACAACAAGACGGACAACAAGACGCGAGCACGAACAACACTAAGCAAGCAACTACGACACGCAGGCAACCAACATAAACAAGCAATAGGGTAATATGATGTGGAGAAAATTATATCTCATGGCTGCAAGGTAACATGTGGATAGGATCGTAATACAAGAACCGTAACACAAGGCTAGCATAAAAGACAATGAAAAGCATAGGTAGCCAATGAGGAATCTTCAAACATCGATAGCAAGTGAGTAAAGCTTGCCTGAAATCCAGCTGTAGAGGAAGAAGAACTCTCACATCATCTCAACGTCCTATCCGCAAAGAAACAAAGCACTAAAAGAAACAACGAAATGCGATACTTACAACTACGGCAAAAGATTCAACATGATCAAGATATGGATGTATGACATGCGAGATGCAACTTAACCAATTTAAGTGGAACCGGAGTCCCAACAATTAATTACAAGTTTAAGTTATTTATCTAGCCATCAAATTAAATATTGGTTAACATGGATAACGAATAATAGGTGAGCAAACCGAATTAAATGGAATGGAGCACAATTTAAATTAAGTACCCAACACATTCCATGTTTATTATTTAGGTGCACATGCATAGCACTACAAAAATGTAAGATGAAAGATGCAAACATGATCCTTGCATTTTTCTGATTAAAAAAAGGCCAGGAGTCTGAACGCAATGGTCCAGATCCAATCTGGATCCAGGATAATGAACACCAAGAGGACCCTAGCCTGAGACGATGACATGCGCCCCCCACGGTTCCACACTGGAAGGATGCAAAAAGGTGGGGAATTGCCTTCCCCAGAATTCGAACTCGGGTCTCACGGGTACAAGATCAGGAGGTTTGCCACTGAGTTACTAGCGACTCGGTGTTGGATCTGGGGCACGAATCAATATGTACTACCTCTACGCGAATTGAAGTTTCTGACGAAACTAAAGAACACATCTGCAGGTTGCAACATCGGAAGACGGCCGAGGAAACGGTCGATGACGACCACGAACCAGCGTCTCTGGGTGTGTGAAGGGGGTGCAGAGATGGTGCTACACGAGTGAACGTGTGTGTGGGCAAGGCCTTGTCCTAGCAACTGCCTGGACGTGAGCTCGATTCGTCGCCATCCACGGCGGCATGCTCGGCCGAAGAACTCGCTCGACGGCGAGCTTCACAGAGTAAGGGAAGGGAGGGAAAAGGATGTCCATGCAGACGGGATGATCACCTAGAGGTGGATGGCGAAGTTTCATAGCTTGAGGCCGACCACAGTAGCCGTGCGACGAGGAAGAAGAGGAGGTAGAGCGGCGGCCGAAGGCCGGGGACGAGCTCATTGGTGGCGATTCTTGGCGTTCGAGCTTGAATCCTTCCGGCTTCGGATGTCTTCGGAGATGGCGAAGTCGATAGACATGGTTTCATGGTTAGGTTTGGTGTAGAACGATGGAGACGACTAATGGTGTCCACCCTTGGAGCTCCCGAGCGTGCAGATGGTCAAGGCGATGGCGAAGCGAGGAGGAACGGAACGACAGCAAGGCAGGGAAATAGGAGAGCGGCCCTAGGGCTACCTACAGGACAAGATATATAGGCGGGAGATGTGCCGGATGGCCGTCCATCACATCAACAGGGTACGTGGCCATGGATGAAGGAGGTCGTACAACCGTGCGACTGCAACGGGAAGATGACAAGCTGATGAGCGCCTCTTCCGCGAGTTGGGTCGTAGGTGGTGGCCGGCCTGCTGGGCTAGGCTGGCTACCTCCCCTATTTTTGTTATTTGTGTTTTTTTTTCCAGAAATTATAAAGAGAGATTTAAGAGAGGGGTTTAAAAATGAAAACAATGTTGATAAATAATTTACATAAAACAATGACTTATTTGCAAGTCCTCTAAACATTTTTTTGAGAGATTTCAAACTAGTTTGATCCGAAATTTAAAATAGTTAGGAGAGAAAAACCATTTTGAGGGTTCAACAAAAATGCAATGCAATGCATGATGATATGATGCAGAAGGGAACACAAACAATTTTTAATTGGGGAAAAACCCTGGGCGTTACAGACGACACCACTAACAAGGGATTGCGGCCCCGCAAATGCACTGACAACAGCGGGAGAGGGAAGAAGTTGGAGCTATCGAGTCTTCGCTCACCTTGTTAATCTTCTCGACACCACTAACAAGCTTCTCGACACCACTAACAAGATATTCTTCCTCGTGGTGATGACTATGTCCTTCCATCAAGAATCTTCTACCAATCGAACCCATTAGGTTAAAAGGCTAAGAGAACGTCCACCCACGTAGGATCCTAAAAACTTTGAAAGATAGATAAGAGGGGAAACTCCAAAACAAGTAATATATGGGGAGAAATAGAATAGGGATAAGAAATAAACAAGAATCCTATTAAGATGTTTCCAAAATAGTTTTGAAACTCTAGAAACACGACCGTTATCGAGGTTATCCTACAAGCTTTGCGGACCCATTTCTTCGATAACCATTCGTATCGAAACAACTTTGGGAATCGGAACCATGCTCTGATACTGTGACGCCGCTGGATCGGGTACTATGGGGATTTCAGCGTTCCAGCCGAAATCCACATAATATCGATCCTGAGTTGTCATTTCTGATACAATTACAATAGTTCATGAATAATCCACAAGAACAACAGAAGAGATATATACAACACAACTTCAACGAGTCAAGAATACAGCTGATACAATACAAAGATCCAAATAACATCGGAAAACAAAATAGTATCTGACTACGGACAAGATACAAATTGGACTAAGAGTCCTGAAGATAACCGATGGCGTCCAATCTCTGCCCAGGCCAAGCCGGAGGGATTCCCAAGCTAACATCGTCAAACTTCAAACTTGTTGGCTGCAATTTTGGAATATGCAGCCCCGAAGGGATCGGTACGGTAAAGTACTGGCAAGATATGCAACACTAGTAAGTATTCCAAACACTTCACGAGCTATCAATGCTTTGAATCCCGGAGGAAGGGGTAGTGGTTTGTAACATCCCAGTGTTTGGGAAGTTATAAGGATCTAAATTTAATATGTGCATTTGCAAAGCATGCATCTAAAAGTACGGGAAATTTTGGCGCGAAAGTTTAAACAAACCAAAGTGACCAATGTTTCATTTGACTTGATGAAATAGGACTAGATCATCTGGTCAAGAGGACAATTGGAGTGATCTTTCTAAAAAGTATCTTAAGAAAACAAATCATCTGGTTACACAAACCATAATTGGTTGTGAACAACACTAACTCCTAAACAAGTCTAACCTCAAGTCTGTAAGTGATTTGAGAGAAATCAACTAGGTATCTCGAACTCGAAGAGGGGTGAGTATCCAAAGCATAGAATTAATGATCTCACTTCTGAAAGTTAGTCATGTACAACTGGATGATCTCATCAGACCTGAAGGATGAATCTGATCGAGGTTTCGTCGGTGTTTTAGTAAAGAGAGAGAGATCGAGATTAGAAGAAGGTGGAATTTTGACATGACCTCTGGGTATTATTTGAATTTGAAACATTAGTGTTTGAATTATTTGAATGATTTGAATTATTTGAATTTAGGACAATTTGAATTTGAGTTTGAATTTTAATTAAATATTAAATCAAATTAAATGGATGAGTTTATATCCTAAGTAAAATCAATTGATCTCAATTACTATATCAAATAGGAAATACTCCTAAAATATCAACAAGAATAATAAAAGAAAAACACTTATACTTTATTGATAATAATATAAATAATACAAAGTTTGTTACAAAGGATTAAAAGTAAGGATAAAATTACAATGGCTTTGCAATTAAGCTAATACCAGAAACTAAACCTAGAACTAAGCCTAACTAATCCATTGCCACCAAATTCTTCAGACCTGCAAAACAAAAACGATAAACAGAAACACAAAGTGTTAGGGGGTGGGATTAGTACTCTCAGCTTGGCAGTGAGATGCACTGCTAATCGCATCATCGAGTCTAGGCTTAGACAAGTTAAGCATCTGTTCAAATCAGAAAAATATCTCAGTGTAACTTCATGGGCAAGTATCAGGTAATACAAGTGGCAAGCCAAAAATAAGTATAGCATCAGGATAAGACCAAGTGCAAACCGAGCACCATTCCCAGGAAATATCTCCTCATCCAGCACACAAGCACACAGCACACTCACCAGCACATCTTGGTGCTGTCAAGACCTCTGATGGGGTATAAATACCACATCAGCCGCAAGAGAGGGGAGACCAAGATCATTTTCCCCTGTTCACTGCTCGAGCTACACAGCTCCAGCAACACAGATAGAACCACAAACCAAACCACCCAAATCCCTACTGGGAATTGATCAACAGGTAATACATCCAGCAAGATCACAACAAGTCCAAGCTTGGAGCTGGAGGAGCAGGCCTGGATCACAACAGCAACAAGATCACAAGCTGAGCAAGGGATATAGCTCAAGGAGAAGTAGCACAGGAAGCCAAGGACCATCAGGAAATCACAGCCACAACAGTAACACCCAAAAGGTGATATCTACACACATCCTAACAAGGGATCTTGCTAGGTTATGCACAGATGGGGGGCTGGGATTTGTTTCCCTCAGTCTAGCATAGAATTGCTATGCTAATATCATCACAGGGATTTAAACAAGTATAATACATGTTCTTATCTTAAGATAAGTGCCTCAGAACAACATCATAGGCCTAAGGGCAATTCCATAAGCTTTAATCTGATCTTATCAAATATAACAACCAAACAATTCATAGTATAGTTGCTGGGCACCAAGAACCATCCAGGTTGGTACCTCAAACACAACTCACCAAGTTAAATGTTCCATAGAAACATGAGAGGGACATGGTGGCACATCCTCTGAACCCTAAGGTTCAGAGTAGCACCCACCAGTAGGCATATAGAGATGCCCAAGAATTAACCAACAGCACAGAGTAGCAATTAGCTCAAGCACAGTATCTGTTCTTCAATAAAGCTAGGGCCTCAGACTATTGCATCACAGGCCAGGGACATACTTAAAGATATAGATATCTGTTTTGATCAGATAAAAAATTCAGGAGCAACAAGATCAAGTATACAACTGTTCTTATCTGGGTAAAAGGTTACCAGTACCACAATTCACAAGCAATTGGACCAATAAAATTAGCTAGCCCACAAGGACATCCAACAGATTGTTGCTGGGCACTGGTCCATTGGAGCAATACCTCAACACAACCATATATGAACAGCCTAGTAATAAAAGGGAATGACAAAATGGTGGCATATTCTCTGAATCACAAATCCAGAGTAATACCTATCCATATACAGCACACCCATAGAAAATTTGAAAGCCACACATGATGGTGGGCTCTGATAGCCAGTCAAGGGGATTCATCACAGTAGGTATCCAAAGGAAATTATTTCACAGCAATGGCTGGGAATAAATCCAAGACCATTTCTGCACCACTAGCACAAAGGGGATACCCACAAAAATTCCACAAGCGTAGTGCATCGGTTAGGGGATCCCTAGGAGTATAACCATACATCCTAGCATTCATATATCAAAATTCATCACAGAGAATAACTAATCCTCAATAGCCCATGTGTCAAGAAATCAAAGGGAAATTCCCACAGCTCAATTAATTCACCCACAACCTTCTAAAGGTTAGATTTGGTCATGGCATGAACACTGGCACGAGGGCCAGGCTCCAGAGCAAACGGGGAAGAAGGAATCGGGAAGAGAGAGAGAGAGATCAGGGGGCAGAGGGAGTGGAGTACTTACAGGTGGTCACCTTCGTGGTGACCACGGCCAGTTGGTGGAGCGAAGCACAGGGACACGCCACGGTTGCCCAGAAGGCCGTCCCGGCGGCGGCGCATCGACACCGCAGCCATCCGCAACCATAGCCACCGTGGAGAAGCAGCAGCAGCAGCCCAATCTCCAGGAGTCTCCATGAGCCGCATCGAGGAGCCCAAAGCCACCGGAGAAGTGGAGGAGCACCCGGGTACCGAAACCTAGGGTTAGGGTTCGTGGTTGCCACGGGAGCCACACAACCAGAAATTCAGATCGAGGAGGGAGGCGGAGTAGAGGGCAGGAAGGAGAAGCAGCGGCGCTTGGGCGCGGTGGAGGAGAGGGACTGAGAGGGGCGGAAGGAATCGCCGGAGAGGGTGGAGGCGATGGAATCGCCTCTGCGTCGCCACGCGCAGGGGAAGGGGAAGAGGGAGATGGGGGGCTCGGGTGCGTCTGGTCCGGTCTGGACCGGATCGGACCAGTGGGTTGGGTTCAACCCTAACCCATGGACCCCACATGTCAGCCCTAGGGACATAATAGTAATTGCCTAAATCTCAAATAAAAAAAATCAGAAAATAATAGAAAACGATAAATAAAATTCTACAAACCTCAAATCTTGGCAATATAACTAATTCTTAAAAAAAAACTAGTAAATTGGTTGTATATTCAAATTAAGAAAGAATAATCCAATAATACTTATAGTCTTTAAATTATAGATACAAAATAATATTTTAATAATAAAACTTTGATAATAAGGTTTAAAAATATTCTAAACTATTTAATAAAGTATAATTTATTCTTTCAACATTATTTAGAGATTTTGAGCAATTCCAAAATATTTCCTAACAAATATTTTCTGTGAAAACAATCAAATAAGTTATAATAATAACAATAAATATTGGAAAATAATAAATAATTCATAACATCAGAAAAATACAAGTTATATGCCAACATGCTTCAAATAACAAATATAACTAATCTATGATGTTTTCTAGGTTATTTAACCAAGTTGTTATGTGCAATGCTTTGCCTAATCATTAGTTTATTTAAAATTAATAAAATAATAATTTCAAATATTTTCAGAAGACATTGAATGATATGACCAGTTAATGAGAAAAGAATTTCCAATTCAAATATGCCTTAGATAAAACATTTTATCCAACTTATTAACATGTTTCCAAAAGTATTATAAAATTCTATAATGTTCCATTATAACCAGTAATAACTGCCATAACATTATTTTCTGTATTACTAAAACCCTCATGATTTCACACCAACTAAAAACCTATCATCACTAGCTATTAAGCAAAGTATTATGATGATAGAGTTAGATGTATTAGTTCCTCATTTTTCAAATAAAATTGATGTTATTAGTTCTACACTTTATAACATAAAATCAAATGTGTTTATTATGTTTTCATTAGTTGTTTTCCATATAATAGTGTTCTCAAGTTTAATCATGTGATAACTATTTATAACCTAAACATAATAACAATGGTGTGGTAAGTAAAAGTGAAACCCATGTAAGTCTAAAACCAGTAATAACAACATCACCACAAATAACAAAACAATTCAACTAAAACCCTTGTGAACAAATTGTCGTATTAAATGTGGCTTACACTTGTAAGCTGGGGTATGTTCCAGGGTATTTCACGATTGCATCTCATTATTATGCATGTATCATGCTACCAGTGTTTCTGTAGTCCTTACCGGGACTACTTTGCTATTTTTCAGATGTCAGGATATTATACGTGACCCTTGACCCCGAAGACCTGGATTATTATTGTTATTTCAATCTCAGGCAAGTTCATCACTTGCTCATATCCTTTGCAGTACTTCATAACAAACTAATTGCAAAAACCCTATCGTCTTATCACTTACTCTCAAAAGAATGCATGATCCTATTTTTATAATAATATGACTAATTGAATGACTACCCGAGTGGTAGTGTTCTGTTTGGTGGGCGGATGGAACCATGGTAAGATGAATAGGTCAAAGGAAGGTTCCATCTGCATGGGAACGTATTACCTAGGAATTAACAACAACTGCCGTCAGGATTCTTGCGCCGTAAATTCGCGTTGACCATGGATCTTCTATGGGGGGAGTAAGTCAGCCGTGATACTTTTCTCGTTCGCATGTCAACGGGCTGCCAGAGACGTACGCTGTACTCTCGCGTAGGTAGTGCGGGACTACATGCACATGGGTGGGATCCCTTAATTCCCACGGACTCTGCGGGTCTATGATGGTCTGCCAGGGGCGCGTAGATATCCATCGTGAGGGGTGGAATCAGGCGTTCAACCTGCTGGCAGAAATGGGTGGGCATGCGTTGTGCGGAGAAGCACGGTTTGGCTTGGACCAACAACCGGGCCCCACACCTGAGTGGGAGTGGACAGGAATGTACACCTGGTTGTGCAACATGGTCTTGGTCGTCCATGGGTAAAGTAACGCACCTCTGCAGAGGGTAAAAGGATGTGGCATGTTACCCCTTGTTCCGGGAAGGAGCTGCGAACGCCGCAGGAAAGGCAACTCCATGAAAGTTCTAATCCTGTGAAGATCTGGCGGGCATAGTCTTCAGAATTAAAAGCAACCTCTTGAAGAAAGCTTTACAAAAACCTTGCATTAGCTTATGACTCTTTTGAGTCTAAAGTTGTAGTTAGTGCATCAAAATACCCACTATATATCATGAGCTTGCTGAGTAACGCTCGTTACTCATTCGTTCCCGTTTGACCCCCTGCTTAGAGCTGAAGCCTATGGAGGTCGTCATCGTGAAGCCATCGTTACCTCATGAAGCTAGGTGGAGTCTTGTACTACTGAGCCAGTGAAGCATCATCATCAACAACGCTGGTGGAAGAGAAGCTATCCAGGTGTAGGTGGAGTCCATTCTTGGATTAGCTGTTACAAGCCATAGATTAGGGCTGACATCAGCCGTAGTAGATTTAGTTCTAAGCTAGAGTTCTTCTCCAGCTTGGAGCTTCGAAATGCTTCTTCTGATGTTTCGATTGCAGGAGATCTTCTTGATTCATCAAGGAGATTCTCAAGATTTTGTAATGAAGTTTGTATCCTATAGCTTTGCTTGGACCCGCTGTGTTTCTGTTGTACCACTCTGAGAGATGTAATATTCACGGATAAGTCCTTCTGTGAGTATTATGTCACCGACTTGCGCACTACACATGCAGTGGTGTGCCGGGTCATCACATGGTTGAAGCGGCAAGCAGCACTAACAATTTATAGAGACACGCTAACTTCCGTCTATTAGAAAGGGATGAGAGAGCGCGGCAAAACCAACTACAACTACTCGCCAAAACATGCCCAACCAGGATTCACCCCCGTGTCGGGAAGCAATCCAAGGAAAACTCACACGGTTGATTAAGATGACATTTATAATATGGTGAAGGTGTATCTATCTTACTATTCAAGTTATTATCATTAAGTGTAATTTGTCTGAGTACTTGTTAGCCAGCAGTTTCACCAAGTTGCCACATAACCACGGACAACACGGCTTCTCGAGAAGATTCATCAATGCAGGGTGCGCTACAGTACCCGAACACACTCGAGACACCAACTAAAACTCAGGTTAGCTCGACACGACCTTTTCCGTCTCCACTGCCGATCCAGAAACCACGGGAGCTGCCGCGTGCACGGTTATTCCACCCCAAAACAGGAACGTGCCGCACCTAACCGCAGCGACTACATCAGGTCACCGTAGCACCCTGGGCTCGTACCTGCAAATTATCGTGCCAAATGGAAAGCCCGACTAGGTGTGGTCCCTCGACGAGAAGCAAATTCAGTCAAAGCCGAGGGGGGAGGGGGTCCTATACTACTCCCGGATGCGGTCAGGCCTCCTGCCGGTGCCTTATCATCAAATTATTATTACCCCAAACTTTAACATGGTGTTGATTAAATTGAACCCAGCTAACAAGCTAAACATGTGACAACAAGACGGACAACAAGACGCGACCACAAACAACACTAAGCAAGCAACTCGACACGCATGAAACCAACGTAAACAAGCAACATGGTAATATGATGTGGAGGAAATGATATCTCATGGCTGCGAGGTAACATGTGGATAGGATCGCAATACAAGAACCATAACACAAGGCTATCATAAAAGACAATGACAATCATAGGTAGCCAATGAGAAATCTTTAAACATCGATAGCAAGTGAGTAAACCTTGCCTGAAATCCAGCTGTAGAGGAAGCGTAACTTGTTGTTGCTCACACCATCTCAACGTCCTATCCGCAAAAAAGCAAAACACTAAAAGAAATAACGAAATGCAATACTTACAACTACGGCAAAAGATCCAGCACGATTAAGATATGGATTCATGACATGCGAGATGCAACTTAACCAATTTAAGTGGAACCGGAGTCCCAACAATTAATTACAAGTTTAAGTTATTTATCTAGCCATCAAATTAAATGTTGGTTAACATGGATAACTAATAATAGGTGAGCTAAACCGAATTAAATGGAACGGGGCACAATTTAAATTAAGTACCCAACACATTCTATGTTTATTATTTAGGTGTGCATGCATAACACTACCAAAATGTAAGATGAAAGATGCAAACATGAGCATGAATGACATATTAATATTCCTTGCATTTTTTGATAAAATAGAAAAGGCCAGGAGCCTGAACGCAAAGGTCCAGATCCGATCTGGATCCCGGAAAATGAACACCGAAGAGAACCCTAGCCTGAGACAATGACAGGCGGCCCCCCACGGTTCCACGCTGGAAAGATGCAAAAAGGCGGGGAATTGCCTTCCCCAGGATTCGAACTCGGATCTCACAGGTATGAGATCATGAGGTTTGCCACTGAGTTACTAGCGACTCAATGTTAGATCTGGGACACGACTCAATATGTACTACCTCTACGCGAATTGAAGTTTCTGACGAAACTGAAAATCGCATCTGCAGGTTGCAACATCGGAAGACGGCCGGGGAAACGGTCGATGACGACCACGAACCAGCGTCTCTGGATGTGTGAAGGGGGTGCAGAGACGTGTAATATCCTAAAAAATTTGGAATGTTTAAAAATCACTAAAATTACAAACTTATGTTTCAATCTAAAATAGAGTCATCAAAATTAAGTAAAATAAAATTATAAGACAAATATTATAACTTATTGAAAAGTAATATGATTTTAATTATCCAATTTATTCTCTGTTTTAAAAAAAGAGGATTGTTTTTAAAATAAATATTTTGGTATGTGACAATAAAGCCTTAAATTTTGTTTGCACAGTAAAAATTTATTATTTGTAGCAAACACTATATCAAAATAAATATAATGGGGTCATGTGGCCTTTATGCAATACTTTATGTCTTAAAACTTGAATTTCTTTGAAGAATGTTCACTCAGTGTGTTATAAAATAAAATATGATTTTTTAAAGAAAATTAGAATTTTAGTTCACTTGATTTGGTTGCCTAAATCAAAAGATACAAAGGGAAAAAATTCCTAATGGGCCGACCCAACATCACCACCTCCAACCACCAGATCGGTCGTCATCCTCCTCTTATTCACGTACACAACAGGTACGTTACAGCCATGGCTGTCAACCTTCCCACCCGTGCCACCACCCATTCTAGTTACAGTTTCTATTCGACTTTAACACAAAAATTACTCCAAATTGTATGGCTGGCTCATTTAGGGAAATAAAACCCCACTTAAATGGCTAGATCAACCAAACCGAGCCAGTGCTCCGAATGCCATCCATTGGCATATCTCTCCCGGTCTCCCTCCTCCGACCATACCAAGCCGAACCAATTTGTACACTGCATGCCTCTTGTCCCCTTCTCTCATTTTCGTTCAGCAAGTTTCTCCAAACAAGCTCTCAAGTTCCCATACCATCGGCATCCTCTTCGAACTATTGGCGAGTTCATCTGTCTGGTACATCGTTTCCTTTATATTATAATTTGATTCCTTTCACCTCTAGACTCCACTGACCGTAGCCCCTGCAGGACATGGTTGTGAGTCAAATTTAAGCCGATCCCGTGCTGTCGCTCGAGCCGCTGTCTCCGTTCACCCTTTTGCCGTCAACGACGCCACGCCAGAGCAAAATGGCGACGTTGCTGATGTCTGCATGTTCTGTCATCATCTCGTAAGAGTCTACAAGGAGTAAGGAGCGTTGGACCTGATCTTGTTGCCGGCGAGTTTCCGACGACCGCGACAACACAAATAGGTGCAAGTGTTGATCTGAAACATAAGTACACACCTAGCTAGCCTGACGATTCTTATTTTTCACCTACTACTACCGCTAGCACACACATTCACAAAACGATTTTATCTAGCCTAGTGTTTTATTTGTTTCTAACTATTTTTTTTTCACGATACAGTAGATGAGTCCACTTCTAGAAATGCAAATGTACACTATTTAGTCTGCTGTGTACTTGTACCAAGCTAAGGTCTGGCTCAACCACTAGTCACTTTATCCAAACCTGAAATTAAACAAACCACACTCGTTTGGGAATTAGACATGTTTGTTTTCTTTCTAACAAGTAGATCACCGGAATATTGCTACATCGTTGCATACATAATTTTCCGGCGACTAATGACTTCTGGTGAGGCCTGACAAATTGTCAAATCGTTTGTAGACCCGATCTTTCAGGGTACCAAAATAATTAACAAAATGCTTGACGAACAAAGCTCGCAATAACAGAAGTAGATGTAAAAATAGTAGATCGGCTCTTCGGATCAAGCAATATGCGAGAAGACCACAAAACAAACCTTGCCAAACTAGACTAGGACTAGTTTCCTTATTACTATAGGCTATGATTCGTTTCCATGCAAATTATTCATGGTCACCTAAAAATACAGAAAGCACTCACGACCTCTCATTGGAGAACAGAAATTGACTGCCTAACTGGTACAAGAAAATATATGGATCGGACAAAAAAAAGTGAGGCTCACGACACAACCTGTGCCTAAGAAAAAAAAAGGACACCTTGTATTGATTGATCAATTATGTGGAGGAATCCTGAACTTTGGCTTGATTTCCATTGGCTTGGATCTGACGATGTAATACAGATCAATATTTTTCCAACCAACAAAAAAAAAACTCTTCCGTCTGAAAATATTCTGCTCTTGCTACTGCCACTGGCCGCTCCTTTCTGATTGGTGTAGCTTGAATAAATTTTGGATGCAAAATAATAGCTTTGGCACCGCTGGTCACATCAACTTTTTCTAGCGACAAATCACATCACTTTTAATAGTAGCACTTCTATTTCAAATATTCAGAAGCATGCACATTTCTCAATCCTTATTTTTTTTAGTTGATTATTTTTACGGGTCCATAGTGACCATAGGTATCGAGTAGTACCATAGATGCAATAATTACACATAATTAAATCCATAAAAATTTGAGTTGGCAAAAATCTAATTTTAGATTAATACCAGCCCCTAACTTGAACCAAAACCATCAAGTTTGGCAAAGACAATGAAGTCATCACACCAAGGAGGAAGCTACAAAAGGAGGGTGAAGATTATCCTTAAGAAGACCAACCAATGTGAAGACTTGGAGCTACAACCTATTCAAGGAGAATTAGTATCAAGTTTATTTTTGTCTAAGAGTTAGAATTAGTTCCTCAAGTGAGATGAGAACTTTTGACCAAGACTGCTACAAGAAGCCAAATTCAATTCAAGAAGGATACTCACCTAGAGATGATGTAGAATAAGAAGAAGAATCCAAGTGGAGTGGCTACTATAGTTGTTACATCATTTTCTCCCCCATCACTCTTTGTTTTATACAATAAGAAACTACCTAACATTTCCTCAAGACCAGACCCTAGGTGTTCATCACATGCTAAACAAGTTAGTTAGCTTAGACTTGTGTCCCAAAACCATGAAGTTCTACAAGAAGCAATGAAGTCACTACACTAAGGAGGAAGACACAAGATAGCCTGAAGATGATCTTCAAGAAGACCAACAACATGAAGCCTTGGAGTGAACCTAGACCATCCTTAGTGAACTCTTTGAACTTCCTGGATAAATATGTTTTCAATAAAGTTTGATTACTACAAACTCAATCTAGAACATCTCATGTGAACTCTTGGAACCCTTTATCAAGTATGGAACCATTAGAGAATGAATCTTTCAAACTCAAAGCTTAACCTTGTCCTAGCCAACTTGGTTAAACCCTTTTGATATGTTAGTTGTTTTGTATGTTTTCTTCCCTTGTATGTTTGTTTGCAAGGATGCTTGTTTATTTTTGTGTTTGTGTTTT
The DNA here is from genome assembly GCA_028641055.1 of Alopecurus myosuroides. Classification (NCBI taxonomy): domain Eukaryota; kingdom Viridiplantae; phylum Streptophyta; class Magnoliopsida; order Poales; family Poaceae; genus Alopecurus; species Alopecurus myosuroides. The sequence continues at coordinate 313,599,652 of CM054057.1, read as the reverse complement.
CAATGTATAGATTGTACGGAGAGCAACGATCTTTTGTGAAGAGTGTGATTTCTTCACCAACTTCAACAAGGCAAGTAACACACCATCAAATACCTATTATTTTTATTATGCATTACTAGAGTTTTGAGTAGTATGCATGGTAGGAACTTTATCTAAGTATTATGCTATGCTAATATCCCAAGTAGTGTGTAGCCATCCTTTTATATCCTGCTTTTATAGAAGACATTGAACTTAGTAGAATTGTTATGCTCTTCAAATGTTTTATTTAGATGTTAAGGATAAAACTACTAAGTTTAATGAAACACCTGGGTGGAATTTGGACGTGATTGGTTTTTGTTGAGTGTTGCCTCAGGGCTCTTGTCTAAGGGTTATTCCACTTGAGGTTATCACTTGTGGATGGCCACCCAGGAATAAAGAGATTAATATGTCCCTCTAAGTTTAGTAGCTTCCCGTGCAGCCTATAGTCATATGGGCTCTGTCTTGATCAAGTAAGTGGAATGAACTCACCAGCGGGAGTTATCTCCGCCACTGCTCACCAGTGCTTGACAAGCAGATGTATGGGGTATAGGTTGGAACGGGTTAAGTCTGACGGTGGTGGAATTTCTTCTGAAAGATCTCGTCTCAATGTTCTCCTTTCCTTAATGCACTCAGGGTGTATAGGATGTTTGGGCTGATTTGAGTCTAAAGGTGAAAGTGCACAAACTCTGCAGAGTCAACAAACTAAGATCTTAGCCGTGTCCCCGGCCATAGACAATTTGAGCGCTGGACAAGGAATGACGGAAGAATCTCATCATGCCAACTTCATAATAAATTTTTGATGGGTGAACAGGGGTAGGAGTTTATCCTGATTTCTATCAGTGGTACTCCTTAATTTTAGTTAAGGTTCACTCGTTTCTATTAGTGATACCTATTATAGATGAAATTGTTTTATGATAAAAGATAGGAGAAAACTGGCTTTATGCAAACTTAGCCAAAACTCCACTCAGCCAAATAAGCATATAGTATTAGTATTGCCATTTATATCCACCATAGTGTTACTTGCCAATACATTAAATTGTATCGACTCCCTTGTGGCTGCATATTCCATCCTGCAGATGAATCCGAAGACGAGTGAGGATTTTGTTTAGGATCTCGAGACTAGCGCCAACATGTTTTGCCTGTGGCACATGAAGAAGATGGGATCAAGGTTGTTCTATGTTTTCCGCTGTATTTCTTTGTTTTCTGCTAGTCTTCTAAGACTATGCAAGTTGTAATATTATTTTATAAAGACTGGATCATGCGATGTAATAGAATTTGATGCATTTGCTGATATTTCATTTTGTAATGTGGTGTTAACAATTGATCCAGGGACTAGCACAATAACATAGGTGTCCTTACATTATTTAAATGTGGGAATGCTACAAGACGGCGCTACAAGGGTGCACGTGTGTGTGGGCAAGGCCTTGTGCTAGCAACTGCCTGGACGTGAGCTCGATTCGTCACCATCCATGGCAGCATGCTCGGCCGAAGAACTCGCTCGACGGCGAACTCCATAGAGTAGGGCAAGGGAGGGGAAAGGATGT